>OX123201.2:38051019-38658404 GCA_944739405.2 Euclidia mi | reverse complement strand
TGGCTTGGGACCCTAAGTTCTTGGTGGCAACCCTATGCACCCTATATATATATATATATATATATATATATATATATATATATATATATATATATATATATATATATATATGTATATATATATGTATGTATATATATATATATATATATATATATATATATATATATATATATATATATATATATATATATAATTCGGGTGGTCAGCGGCGGTCACCGGTCCGTCAAAGGTCCGTCAGTCGTCTATATATAATGGTGGTGACTGCACGTGTTCTCTCTGTGTGGAATTATATAGAGCTGCTATTACACACCCTTCTTGGTTTTATTTTCAAAGGTGAATTTAATTATGTTATTCAAATTTAAATAGTTTATTTTGTAAAATAGGTAAATATACTAACATTTTTCACGGCTTGTTAATATTAAAAAAAAAAAATACCTACTTTAAATACATATCAAGTACTAGAAAAAACATTTTAAAAAGATACATACAATAAACAAATATATATAGGAATAAATAATATTATAAAGTATATTAGTACATAATGCAATAATACAACAAATAAATAAAAATATGTCTAACTCTGCCCATACCATTTTCTTTCAGACGTATTCTTCCAGAATGGATAAATTTAAACGTGGAAAGCCACTTAAGTCACAAGCACGGCAAATGGTATTTAATGTGTACCTTTATTTCTTAAATGAAGCCAATGTTTTCAAAAAAGACCATGATGGTTATTTAAAAAAAATTCAGGACCGTGTTACAAAAGCTACAGGAATTTCACGACGAACTTTGACTAATATTTTAAACGAAAAAAAAACAGAATTAATCAATGAAATTTTCCAAAGAACTCCCAACTGTAAATAATTTGAGAAAAAGTATAGATCGAAGCTATTAATTTCAAAGGCTGTGCAGAGACTTTAAGGCTGATCTTGAAAGAAATGGGGTTTAGGTTTCTGAAAACTGATAATAACAGACGGTTACTTATGGAAAAGCATGATATACGTTTAAAAAGGATCAAATATCTCAGAGAAATACAACAGCTGAGGAATTCTGGTAGAAATATAGTGTTTATGGACGAGTCATACGTGCATACATCACATACTAAGGGTAAAACTTGGCAAGATAGCAGCAAAAAAGGTATCAAACAACCCATTTCCAAAGGAGAGAGAATAATTATTGTACACGCAGGCAATGAAAAAGGCTTCGTCCCAGGGGCTCTGATGTTACATGAATGTGTCGACTCAGAAGGTGATTATCATAAAGAAATAAACGCGGAACGTTATCAAGCTTGGCTACGCAATCAATTGATTCCTAACTTGCCTCCTAATAGTGTGTTGGTAATTGACAACGCCCCATATCATAATAAGCTGTCTGTGAAACCACCAAACTCAAACACACCTAAACCACAAATGATAGCTTGGTTACAACAACACAACATTCCGCATGACCTAAAGAAACTGAAACCCGATTTGTATGAAATTATAAAAAGACATAAAGAGAAATACACAGAATTTGTCATTGACCGTATAATGGAGGAACGTGGGCATCAAATTATACGATTGCCACCATATCATCCCGATTTTAACCCCATTGAAAATATTTGGTCCCAAATAAAGCAACACGTAGCCAAAAAAATATTGCAATGACTGTCACGTCAGTTAAAGATGCTATATTAGAAAAAATCAACAATATAGGACCAGAAGAATGAAAAAAAGGTTGTGATCATGCTGTTAAATGCGAAGATGAATATAGAAAATTTTACCTAAGAATCGATAGTTTTTCTGATGAAATGATTATTTACACAGGTGATAGCAGTGAGGAAAGTGTCAATGAACAAGAGCATAATGAAAGTTCTGATGAATCTACGATGTCAGGAATAGAGATCCTCCCTGATTCTGATTATTTTTTTTGTAATTGTAATATTATTCTGAAATGATCACTGCTGGAAATACTTTTGAACTGAGATGTTATGATTAGATTTCTAAGATTTTAATGTAACCTGTCTTTGAAAACCATTTTTCTTCTTCTAATATAAACCTTGTATTACTTAAACCTTCTTTTCTTAGATCATTACACCAGCTACAGCAAGACACTTAAAAAGTATTATTATAATCGAAGTAAATCAATTCAACAAAAATTGTAGCATATTCGCTATCGTGTGGTTTTCTTCACTATTTCCTTATATGGAACTATCGAATCAAATTTCTTTACTGATAAATCAATATTTATTTTTTTTAAACACAAAAAACATAATTTTACTAAATTATGCACTTAACAACTCTATATACATATCGTCTTCCGACGCTCGGGGAATACGACCGTTGCCGAACAGTGACGAGCATTTCTATGCGCATTATCACTTTGGGAGACCTGTAAATCATTTGATGACCATAATCTTTTATTTTATATTAAATGAAATGTTATTCAAAAATGTAAAATGTGCTATTGAATTAATCGTATAATGTCGACTGAGCTACATTTATAATAAACTGGGAATTGTGAACCATGTGGGGCCGATGGATATAAACAAAACGGTAATACACCAATAACAGTAATTAATTAATCAATTTCTTATGTACTAAATAGATTACATTATCATTTATATTAAAATTACAACAGTCGTATTAAAATTACATTCTATTAAATTACAAATAATAATTAGTTCATACAATACTATTCAAATATAATGTCTTTCACAAAATTTCAAACATGATATAATAATTTGATTGAATCTATCAGTCAACACGTCACAATCGGGTAGGTCAAGAATTAGGGCATTGATTGCGCTATGCATGCGACACAATGGGGAATGCGCACGTGACACTGTGCGGCATGGTGGGGTCGCAAACAGTCTGGGACAGCGGCTGGGCCGGTGGCGTAGATAATTGTCGGGGATATAAATAGCACGTAGTATATTGTGCAATTCTGGGCAATCAATCATATTTCGCAGAATTTTCAGTCTGAGACCGCCGGACAGCTAGGGAATTATATCCTAAAGTACCAAGCAAGAAATCTGTAGGGTACATAAATGGATAATACCCATGATTTATCTTGTATAAGTAGCGTAGGAAGGCTTTTTGAATCTTTTCAAGAAGTAAGGTGTATGTTGATTCATATGAACTCCACACACAAGCTGCAAATTCCAATTTACTCCTACCAAGGGAATTATACAGTATTTTGATGATGGTGGGATCACGGAAATCACGTGCATTGCGCAAAACGAAACCTAGTCTCCTATATGATTCGGCGGCCACTGCGGAGATGTGCTGGTGAAATGTCAGACCATAATCGAAGATCACGCCAAGATCATGCAATTTAAATACGCGAGTTACGTCGGTATCACCTAATTTGCACACGGTTTGACTAGGTCGTAATTTACGGCTGAACGTCATAATGTAACACTTACTGGTGTTGAAATACAATTTATTTGTTAGACTCCATTGTAAGACTCGATCAATATCACTTTGGAGATCCCAGCGATTGCGACTCTCAGTAATTTCGAGTACTAACTTCAAGTCGTCCGCATAAAGCAGGCATTTGGCATATTGTACTACATTGACAAGATCATTAATCATTAAAAGAAAAAGTAATGGTCCAAGAACTGATCCTTGGCTCATTCCAGATTGCGTGTGATATGATCCTGAAAGAAAACATCCATGAGCAACAACTTGTTTCCGGTTCAAGAGATAGTTAGCGAATAAATGCAGAAGCTTTGGTGTGAATCCTATGGCTTGTAATTTGCTCAGTAAGAAGTCACTGTCTACGGCATCGAACGCCTTTTTAAAATTAAAATAAAGAACATCTACTTTATGCCCCCTATCCAAACCCTTCGAGACGTAATCAACGAGTGACAGCAGATTTGTTTCCACTGAACGACCGGGTCGGAAGCCGTGTTGTTCATCACACAAGTAAGCTTTTAATTGGTGGTAAATTTCTTTATGCACAATTGTTTCGAACACCTTGACTGGACATGACAAAACCGCAATTGGACGATGTTCCTCAACTGAGGATTCATTATTGGTTTTCGGTATCGGAGTAACGCGGGATACCTTCCATTGATCCGGATATATGCCACTTTGAAGGGCCAAATAAATTATGTAAGTGAGTGGGAAAGTAAGAAAATCCACACAGCCAATCTACACTAATATTATAAAGAGGAAAAATTTGTATTTTTGTTTGTTTGTAATGGATAAACTCAAAAACTACTGGACTGATTTTAAAAATTCTTTCACCATTAGAAAGCTACATTATCTGCGAGTAACATAGGCTATATTTTATTTTGGAAAAAATAGGGGTCCGTAAGATATATGGGCTTTTCGAGTACGTGAAGTAGTTCTCTCAGGACGCGAGTGAAACCGCGGGAAACGGCTAGTGAATATATATGGTGGAACTTTGTTTGGACCGACTGAGCTCCGTGGTTTTAAGTTACGAATGCCGGCCTTAACCTGAGATATAGTGAAGTTACTAATGTGTAAGTAGCCTCCGTGAGTTGTAGCTGCGACAGGTAATATGTTATCAGCATACAGTTTGGGGCTCTGTTGCAAAAACACACTAGAAAAATACTTAGCAAAGGCATTCGCTGCGTCACTGCCGATAAAGGTTTTGTTATCGTAGGTCATTGTAGGCTCAATAAATGATTTTAATTAATTTAATTAATTCCACGTTCTTGGGGAGTAAAGCGGTCCATTATTATTTTTAGTGAATTTTACATTTGATTACTACAAAATTTTCAATATCAGAATGACAGAAGATGTTATAAAAAAATATAAGTAATTTCTATAGGGCTATTACTCTTTCGGTTATTACTTTTGCACCAACCTGTATAAATACTTATATTATAAAATTAAATGAAGAATAAAATGAGTTATGAGTTAAATCCTTGCACACGCTCAAGCAGTCCTTGTGTAGGAAGCAAAGGGCCAACATCATTCTCATATCTGAGCGAATAGTTTAAAATTTGCCAAGCGATCATTATAAAGGCATCTTGGAAAAAAGCCAGATGTAACAAATGCTGGATGCCTAGCGCATGCTCTTTGGATCGACTCAAAGCGTTGTGTATGAACTATTTACCGAGGATTCCAAACGACACTGCCAAATTCTAATACACTCCTCACAAGTGCATTATAAAGTAAAATTCTCAATGTGGTACGTTTGAAATCCATGGTATTTTGTTTTATAAACCCAAGCATTTTGGCAGTTCTCTTAACAATGTTATCAAACTGAAGAATTAAAGAAATTTTAGAGTCTAGGATAATACCCAAATGCCACCTGATGGACTGTGGTAATGTGATTGATGTGAAAACAAGTTTGGAAAATATTCCGGTTTCTAGTGAACCGAATATGTTGGCATTTGGCAGCATTCAGTTATCACAACACCACTGATAAATTGGATCATCTGCAGTATTCTAGAGTTATCCTAGACAGGTAGGCATTGTTGCAGAAGGCAGTGGAAGCTAATTTTCCCCCACTTGGGCAAACAAGAGTCTGACATATATTCACTGAGTTACTCAGCGCTAAAATCAAATACAATATGTACAGTTACCTTGAACTTCACTGATGTCAGTCCTGGAGCCAAACTACATAAACACACAAAACTGAAGTGGCCACTATAGATTGAATGATAAATCTACTTAGCTGCTAGACTCCAAACGTGATGTCTTAAAGGCACGAGGCTCGATGTCACACAATTCACAATTTTACAAAATGTCAATAGTTCCAATATAATATCACAAGTTATCATCAAGGGCTGCCTGAACCGTGCCGGACAAATCAAATAGTGGCAATTTTACGAAGGTTCAAAAAATTCTCAGATTTTAGGTTCTAAAGAAAAAGAAGAATGACTTGTTAGTTTTTACAAATGTGACCAGTGTCAAAATTTATTACCATAGATTACAAATGTTTCTAAACTGATATTCTCGTTTTATCATAGACAATATATCTGTTTCAAACATCCACCCGCCCCGGACCGGCCTAACGGTCCACTTATCAGTTGGAAGACGTGACAATGTTGCAACCGCCCTCCTCAAGATCGAAACGTCCACCAAGAACTCAGCAAACCGGGGCACTCCATCAGTCCCAGAATTGCCAAACGAAGAATGCGCCCCCTGTGCCAACTGAGTGGCGGAAGGTTAGCCTCCTTAACCAAAACAAGGTCTCCAATCTTGGGTGGATCGGTTTTGTCGGTCCACTTAACGCGTTGCTGGAGTATGTGTAAATATTCCAAATTCCAGCAATTCCAAAAGCTCTGAGTAATCTAGCGTACCAATTCAAAACGCCAGAGACGATTATGTCTCGTATCAATATAGGCGTACTCAAGCAAGGCGACTAGTGGGCCACCAATCATAAAATGGCCGGTGTAAGGACATCCAAATCGTTCGGATGTGAGGAGATCGGGCACAATGGCCTAGAGTTCAAAGCGGCCTCAATCTTACAAAACACAGTTGCGAGTTCTTCAAATGTAAGGACTGATTCACCAATTCATATTCAAATTCTTTATTTGGTCAAACATAGGTACAAATTGGTGACAAATATAGGTAGAAAATAAATCCACTACATTTTACCTTGCGGCATGCAAAAATTATTTCACAGTTAATACAAATTAAAAATCATATATAATTTAATAAAGGAAACTAAAATGTCAATAAATCACGGTAATAAATTATAACAATACATTAATAAATTTCAATAAAAAAGTCAAAAAATCACATTAATAAATTATAACAATACAACGAAAAATGTAAATAAATCATTAATTAAAATTCAATTTTAATGTTATTATATTATAATTACTCCTATTTAGTAAACAATTTGATAATTTAGAAATTCGTGAACCGCGTTGTATATTCTTTTGAGCAAGATAGATTTTATTCTACTTTTAAATTTATTAGTATTTGCTGTTTCTAATATTGATTAAGGCAAGTGATTGTAAATTTTCGGAGCCATGCAGAATACACTCTTATTTAAGAAAGTTGTAGAATTTGATGGACATGATATTTTAAGGTGATGTCTCTTACTTTTCAATTGTTCAAACAGTTGCAAGTTTTTTTTAACAAATAATGCAGTTGCCAAAATATACATATATGCATGGTAATGGCAATATTTACAGCTCTTAGAAGGTAGGGTCTGCAACTATCTGTTTGTTTTAGTTGTCATATGGTTTCAAAACCCATTACACCGTTGTCATGGGAGATTTCAACGCGAAACTAGGCAAATGAGGCGGTGATGAGCTGAGAGTGGGGTGATTTGGATATGGACATCGGAACTCGCGGGTTACTTGCTGGCTAGCTTCATAGAGAAGGAAGGACTCTTCATGATGAATTCCACCTTCAAAAAGCCCGAAGGATGCTGTTCATATAATGGGCTTAAAGTTCTTTAAGCCCAACACGAAGAAAAGAGCCGATAAAATCTCTGGTCCGACCCTTGAGCTCATAGAGGAAAGGCGTAGGATGCTTAAGTCACCGTCATAGTTCTCCGAATAGTCAGGCTGAAGTGGCAGTGAGTAGGGCACATAGCCAGAAGAACTCATGGCCGTTAGAGCAGAAAGGTTCTAGAGTGGCGGCCACGCACAGGACGTCGTAGCAGAGGTAGGCAAGGTGGATTGACGATCTTGTTGGGCTCAGGATCGGTATATGTGGTGAGCCTTGGGGGAGGCCTATATTCAGCAGCGGACGTCTTTCAGCTGAAATGATGATCACTTACCTACCACGACGCCGTATTGATAAATGAATGATCAGAAATGGAACGTTTTGACAACGTAGAAATATGTTTTTATTTCATAAAATCGTACGTTTTTCAACGCATAGTATGCAAGTACTCCTACACGATTTAACCCTAGAGTACTAATCTTATTTTTTTACTGCTTAATACTAATGATCGCTGGGGAGGCTACTTCATATATGATACAAGATTTTAGAAGGACTTTTTTATTAAAAATTGTTTTAAATTTAACAAAATAATGAAGAAAGATCTTGTTTCTTTAAATGCAATGGCACATTTTCTTTAAAATTATAATTTCAGTCTTAAAATCAACCTTTAAGCCAGGATCAAACCAACGCGTTCAGCTCGCGTCCGCGGTGGCGTGCGCGGTGGCGATTATTGCGCGTGCAAAAGTTGTGCACACTGTCGCGTTCGTTCAGGCGTTCACCCGGCTGTAGTTGCGTCACTAAAATGCTGTCTGATACAGATAGTGAAATTGAAGAAGTCTTACTTCTGTCTGCTATTATTGAAGACAAAGAGGAACAAGAAGTGAACTTGAGGTGGGTATGATAATTATACAGTGCCAGTGAAGTAAATACCTACCATCATTCGATAAAGCCTTATCAGAATGAGACGTATCATACAACAATAGGTATTTGTGGAATTAATTTATAATTTCTTCCGTTCCACCATACTTAAAATCTACAAAAACACAGTTTCCTCAACAAATAATAGCTGCGTGCAGCGTCCTAACGCAACAAGCGCGATCTGATACTTAAAGTTTGACGAGTGGAAGATTAATAAAACATGTTAGTTTTGCAGACATGAAAATATATGTAATCTTGTTACCATGCTTCTTGACAAGACAGTGAAAAAACTATGACATTCTTGATTAAAGTAAACAACAGTGGCATTCTACATTTAAAATCAGTATAAAAGCACCATGAAGAAAAAGAAATTCTCTCGATGTGTAGACCTAGCTGTTCTTGTAGGCTGATAAGCCTCGGCCTAGCCAGTGGCTTTGTGAAGAGATCTGCCAGCTGCTTCTCAGTGCTGATCCTATTCACCTTCATTTCTCCAGCAGTCACCAGTTCTCGCACAAAGAAGTGGCGTATTCGAATGTGCTTAGTTTTTCTAATCTCACAGCCGCTTCGTTATCCACATAGAGAACAGGTGAAGCCTCCATCTTCGTCATGCCTTGCATTAGACGAGCTAGCCAAATGCCTTCTTTCGCTGCCTCACTAGCTGCGACAATCTTGGCTTCAATAGTGGAAATAGCCACACTGGGTTGTCTCTGGCTCAACCATGACACGGCGCCTCCGTGTTTCAGTAGTAGTTTCAGTAGCCTCAGTAGTTGATCTCCCTGTTGTCAGATCTCCACCGTGATCTGCATCACTGTAACATTCCAGAACACCTCTCCTGTAATCCTTCTTATACAGAATTCCCATATCTGCATGTCGATTCTGTAAAATTCAAACAACAACTCGCATGTCACTTCGCTATTCGCTCTCACTTCGCATAAGGTTCTTGATTTTGCATTGTGTAAGCATCACCTTGGCACTTGCGAAGTGAAGTGAGCTCCAACGCGTAAAAAATTCTGTACTAGTGATTACCACACTCAACAAAATGTAAGTCAAGATTTATCGGTTTTTTATTTTACCATTTATGACACTGAATTTTAGCTACTATGATGTTTTAATAAAAATTTCTTATTTTAAGGAATTTGAGGCAGCTAATAAGTAAAAAAAAATACAGAAACTCTAAATTCGTGCCGTGAATATAATCTATGCTTACCTTACGAAAAAAGATACTGACACACAATGTCAATATTAATCTGTGCGTTGGTTGCTATTGGCAATTGGTTTGTTTGTTTTTTTGATTGTTCTGTGCTGATAATTCTTACGTAGTATTTGTACATATACTCTTTGCTGATAATTATTGTGAAATAATCATGAAGTAAGTTTATATTTCTGGTTGTAAAGTTAAAAAATAATCCTAATTAAATAAGTGTTTATTTTGTTTTCTAATCCAACAATAATGTTTCAGTCCAAATGAGACACGTTCCTCTCACCCATCGTCGGCTCAGGTGGAAACTCTGGTAGAGTTTATGGAAAGAAACCCTGGCATGGCGAAGGTTTTCTTAAGAACTCTAAATGCCAGAGAGCGAAGTCGACGCCAGTGGGAGGTACTAGCCGTGTGCCTAAATAGTGTAGGTGGCACCATCAAAACTTACAAACAGTGGACTAAGGTTAGCCGGGCTTTTTTAACATGTTAGAACCACTTAACTTTCCTTATAGCAAACCACTTAAAATGTGTGAAGAATCTTGTTTCAAAGTGTGTACCTTGATTTCATAAATATCTTATTTTTAATTTTACGTTAATTTCAATTCTTGCCTATTAATAATAAGAAAATGGAGATTTTAATGTAGTTTGAAAAATACATATGTATTTAATATCAGCAATTTTTTATCATTTCTGTAACTAAATGTCTGATTGTAGTATTGGTCTGACAAAAAATGCGCCATAAAAAGAAAAGTTGCAGCACGCTCTGCTGCTTGGCGTAGGACTGGTGGTGGGGTGGAGGATGAAGTGGAGCTATCAGAGCTGTAGGAAAGAATTGTTGCTTTATGTGGTGGAGAAAGATTTTCAATAGGAGATGCACATTTAGGCATACAGCCATTTCCGGTAAGAAATTTATCAATGCAATAGGTAAGAAAGTAGTACTGGAAGCACTCTGCAAGGTTTGCTGTCGTTTTTTATAGCGCCCATTTCTTTTTTGGTTCCTTAGGCCCTTTCTAATGTAAAGTGAATTTTTATTTGAATCATTTGTTAAATTTACCTACCTGTTTCAGGAAAATGATACTCCTTCTCCATTACATGATGTGCAACAATTAATACAAGATGCTGATATGAACAATGTAAGATATTTAATTTTAATTCATAATTTCATGGGATGGTTTAATGATATACTCTTACCTAGCATTTATCTGTTTATATTTACTTATTATAGATTCATGAACCACAACAACAGCTGAGAGAGGCACCTACAGAGGAATCACCACCTATTGTATTTTATGTAAGCTATATTGTAATAAATACTAGGTACCTAGAAACATCAGATTTATATAGGTACATGTACCCACTATTATAAATCTGACGTGTGAAGATTATATTCTATTAGATCTTAATGTAGTACATACCTATAAATATTAAAATTCATTACCAATATAATTCAAATAGTAATTTATCTGTAGGGTACTATTTGCAGTCAAAATATTTACATACATACATAACGTCACGCCTTTTATCCCCGAAGGGGTAGGCAGAGGTGTATTTCTACACCCACTTTTCGCCAGATGTACTTTAGTCCCACGTAATAAGGGGCGAGCCTATTGCCGTACCGGGCACATTTCCAGACTCCGTGCTGCTACTGAGAATTTCGTGACAGAAAAACCCAATAACACTGCCCGACCCAGGAATCGAACCCGGGACCTCCCGATCCCACGCGCACATTTATGCCGCGACCAATGAGGCAGTCGTATAGGGTTTGATGTCGAGTTTTCTGTCTCTACGCAAAGATGGTATTTCCATCGTGTTATCCCTTAGTCGCCTCTTACGTCGGAAGATAGGGGGTGGTGACACTTGTATTCTATGCCGTCAACCACACGGCGGTCAAAATATTTTAATCTAATTTTATCCCACAAGGAAGATATGGAGTAGTATTTTATCCAATTTACTTTTCAGGATTCCAACCTGACTGAGAATAGTCAAGACAGACCTCGTAACTTCAGACCACCAGATCGTGCGAGTTCAAGAAAACTGTTTGCTTTCTCATCCAACTCAACTGTTGGAATAAACCAAAGCATTTTACTCGTACGTGTATGTATCTGAGTCAGATTTGAGTTGTCACAGCAAGTGTATCCTGTGACTGTGATGATTCAAATCATACCATGAGAACAGATCCGCTACACTCTGACTCAAGCTATAGGGCTTTCGTCGGGTAATCATGTCACATGTTTTCTTTTTCTTTACTTTTATTTAACTACTTTAAACTAAGCACCCTTCTTAATCAACTATGATTAGCGTCAGATCAACTTTACTCCAAGACTTACACAAAGATTAGGCAATTATGGTATTAATAAACTAGAAGTACGGACGGACTTAACTATTCAAAATTTACTCCAGGAGTAAAAGTTCGGAGCCCCATGGCTTAACGCTTGAGTAAGCATCTATATTATTAGTTTTGTCACGGGGTATGGTAGACTCGATCGAAACCTTATCTAAATAATAAAACATAATAAATATAAATAAAATAAATAAATCGAGTAGACAAGATATATCGGCAAAATTTGGATTATCGAGTATTTAGTTATATTGGTTTTGACAGACAAATCATGGACAAAAATTGCAGTCGCCATATTGGCGACTCTAGCGAAACGTCACTGTCACCGAATAACATGTTTAGTACTGTACTAAGTAGTTTGTATGTGTAAATACTTCTTGCACTTATATTTCTTATCGGTAAAAACTACTAGTATAGTATTATATTTTCGGTGGTATATACAGTCCGTTTTGTGTTTTGTCGAACTTAACGCACAGAGCCAAACATTGCTACGAAAAATGCTCACGATTTTCAGTCACATACACTATTCACTGGACCACGGAGGGAGACACGTGATGCTATTTATTTAAGAGTTTTTACTAACGCATGTAATGATAGGGTGTTTTCTTTTCAGCATCACGTCACACGTCTTCTGTTGCTGCTCCTCCACCATCACAACGGCGAACGGAGTTCTCCACCACCACCGAGAGATTCCTGAGGGTGGAAGAGCAGCAGCTGGAGATACAAAGATTGCAGACACAGATCTTGCAGTCCTTTCTGGAGAGGAGTGCAGAACGAGAAAAGACTTTAGCTGAAGCTGTGGCTGCAGTCGGGAAAGGGCTGCAAGCATTGGCAGATGCCCTGAAGAGATAGGGTGTGGTAAAATGAGTGTTCTGTCTTCTCGTTTAAGTTTATATATATATATTATATAGACTCCCTGTATCCCCGAAGGGATAGGCAGAGGTGTACTATTACACCCACATTTTGCCATGAATTTTTTAGGTCCCACGTAATAAGGGGCGAGCCTATTGCCGTACCGGGTACATTACCAGACTCCGTGCTGCTACTGAGAATTTCCTGACGGAAAAACCCAATAACCCTTTGCCCGACCCGGGAATCGAACCCAAGACCTCCCAATCCCACGTGCACATTTATGCCGCGAGACCAACGAGGCAGTTAAGTTTTTAAAGTAACATATTTTGTTGTTTTTTTTTAATATTTAAATAAAACACTTTTGACTAATACTTGCGCAGTTTTATTGAAAGTCCCACCTCACACACCACAGAATACATACAATAAACGACACCAGCGATCAATTAATTATGACGTGAACGCCAAAGCCTATTTACTAAGTTTTGGCTACGTAATTGCCCTAGAGCTGAATCGGCGTCAAATGGCAAATCCCTAGTTTGCCTCCTTTGAACTAAAGCAATTGTTTGGAGATCTTCTAGTTGCTCTTCTTCTGTAATTGTGAATGCCGGCATTCTTGCGCGATTGCACATGTTGTGCAAAACACAACATGCAATAACTATTTTCTCAACTATGTCTAGATGATAGTTGAGCACTCTGTGTACTATTAAGCACCTAAATCGTCCTTTTAGGAGGCCAATTGTTCTCTCTACTGAATTGCGAGCAGTTAAATGACGGTCATTGTAAAAAGCTTCGGGGGAATTGACTGCACGGTTGCCGTAGTGGTTTAAGCGGCCGCCTCGCCGCTTGACACTGCGCCGAGTGTTGTGGGTTCGATTCCCACACGAGACAACACTTTGTGTGATCCATAAATTGTTGTTTCTAGTCTGGGTGTTCATTGTGCCCGTTGGTTGTATGTTTGTAAAGTCCCCCGCGACACAGGATTTCTTCCTAGTGCGGGAGTTGTCTTAAAAAAAGATCAAAGATCACTTATCGTCAGCACCACTAAGTCAAAAGTCAAAGTCAAAAGTCAAAAATCATTTATTCATCTAGGTCACAAGGTGACGCTTATGAACGTCAATTTTTTAAAGTAAATTACTAATGCTTCTACATTTACATTTACTGCCTCGTTCGCAAAGCAATAGGTAGAACCACGAGAAAGAACGGGCAATAAAACTCGTGGCCACTCATTTTAATCGCCAGTGTTATGGTACATATTTTGTTTTTGTAAGGAGCTGCAACTGTTTCACATTGTAATTAATTACTTGTAAATAGTAAATAAGAACATACATAATACTAAACAAATATGCAGTTACAAAATTAAGTGCTGTAGTAGTCTTCCAATGTGAATCTTGTGTAACAGGAGCATCCACTTACGCCTTATAATGTAGGCAACTCGCGATCATGTTCAGAACTATGGTGGAAAAGTATGTTACAGAAAGTGATGGTATATGAATACACGAAAATAACAAAAACGTTAGTATCCAGCCCATGATAACGAGTTACCTTCATCTAACACTAGCAAATTTTAATAAAATTTGTGGAACAATAATGAAAATGTAAATGTAGTAAGTTGAATGACCTAATAAAACATGAATATTAAATTAATAGAACTAGAGATATTATATAAAAAAAAACTGAAAGCAAGGTATCTATATAAATTCAAAATAATTAAGAGTTGGCTGGTGTAAGTGACCATCTATCCTTATCACTGAAATAATCATTATAATAATAATAAAACGCCTCTGGGGCAGTCGTTATCTCACTATGAGACTAACGCAAACTCAGAGGGCAGAGTAACAGCTTTCAAACATCACCTCATCTTGTGATATAAACAAAAAATGTATTACAAGATGAAAAGAAAGCTTCCAAACCGCAGGGCAGCTTTTGTGGCGAGCTGAATGTGTGTGGCGACACTGCGGTCCCGAATGCTTCGGAGAGTCGGTCAGGGTCTTGTCTCCGGCTTGCCTTTACTGGCTGGTTGGAGTGGATACCTAAGAGCGCCTGCAGGACTCTCAACTCTGACTTGCCTTGGTCGGCCGGTCAGAGGGAAGCCGCAAGAGCTATTAGCTCGGGGGTGGAAGTGTCATTTTCAAGGGCGTAACTACGGGGAAACCCGCTCTGGGTCTCCGTTGTCACGAGACTCGTGATGGCGAAACCGGTGCCGCACCGCTCGACACCCCTAGCCACTCGCACCGGTGTTGCCCTCTGGCTGCTTTTATGGCAGACTTTGCTTGCCTTGGCGGCTAATAAGAGAGGGCCCCATCCAGTGAGTTGGCGAGTCACCACTGCCTCGCGGATGGATGCTATAAGAGTATCAGGCAGGTGCCGTCTGTAATCCATAGTTTTTATCATACCGGTCCATTAATCACCCATCCTCATAACCTTAAGTAGGTAGGCACTTATTCAGTTTATAACTTTGAAAACTTTATTTAAACACAATTTAACTAAGATTTCTTCTATTTTCACTCGTAAAATAGATGCTTTTAATTTGCACTTTGAATCTCGATTCTATAAAATTCAATCAACAACTCGCATGTCACGTCGCTATTCGCTCTCACAAAGAAAATATAATACACTAGCGTTTGCGCTCTCACTTCGCATAAGGTTCAAATTGACCTTGATTTTGCATTCTGTAAGCATTACCTAGGCACTTGCGAAGTGAAGTGAGCGCTAAAGCGACCAATACTGTACTAGTGACTACCACACTCAACAAAATGTAAGTCGAAATTTATCGGTTTTTATTTTACCAGTTTTTGACACAGAATTTTAGCTATTATGATGTTTAAATCAAATTGCTTATTTTAAGGAACTTGAGGTAAATAATAAGTAAAATAAAAAACGGACAACTCTAAATTTGTGCCGTATATATAATCTATGCTTACCTTACGAAAAAAATGACTGACAGACAAAATCATTATTAATCTGTGGACAGTATTTTCATTTCAAGTGCCTTTGTAGTCCCTTTGTATAGAGACGTCACTCAAGCCATAAGCGCTACCTGGCGGTCGTTTCTAGCATTTTGAAATATCGTACTTTATTATTTAAATTAGATTATTTGATAAATGTATTTTATTAGGATTCAAGAATGTAAACATCCATAAGAGAAAACCATGGTTTTCGCTTATAGATGTACATGCTATTAAACCATTTCATTTTCACCATGTGTGTAACTGCGTACTGTATAATTATAATTATATAATATAAAACAATGATGTACCCTTTATTCTTCAATCGTTTTTACAATATTCATAACATTTTGCTTGTATCTGAGAGTTTTGATCATAGTTAATTATACGATACAATCGATACAATCACTGGCAGCTATAGTTCGGCTAAAACCTGTGTTGCACATTTTACTTTCATTTTTGTTATTTTCTTTGGATTCACACGATATTCTGTGAGTTCTGGCATTAAGAAAAGTCCTTGATATACAGGATTTCCACTTAACAGAACCAAAATATGTTTCCATATCGCGCACTTTAAAAAACCTTTTTATTATTTTCTCAAATTGATCAACTATGTTGTCATTCAGGCCGGGTTTAAGGGAGGCTCGTATCATTCGGCTAAGTGTTATTGGTGATGGTAATACAAAAACCTTTTTGATCCATTAATACGCTCTTTGACCCTATTTCTAATAAGTCACCACTTTCTCGCCTTTTTAAACCGTCTGCCCATTTTTCATTTACCAATCTTCCTTATACTGTAGCATGGTGAAAATCATTGCAGAGGATGTAAACGTTCAGTGTCTTAAAAAAATTGGACAAGTGCGAGTCGGACTCGCGCATGAAGGGTTCCGTACCATCGTCTATTAAAGAAATTCACGTTCGTTGTATGTATACTTAAATACTTTTTAAGTTTCTACTTGTTTATTAAGATTGAGTAACGAGTTGCTTAAAAATTACGTTTGTTGTATGGGAGCCCCCCTTTATTATTTACTTTTTTTTTAATTATTTATTTTGAAAGGTAATATACAACTACATATTCTTTGAAAATTTATATATGATTTATATTATGATATCCTTAAGATCAGTAGATTACTTATAAAAGTGGCTTTAGTAACTTATAAATTTTATTAAAGTTTCAAATACAACATTTTCTTGTGGACATTGCTGTGAATGTGGCTGAATTCCAGTAGAATGCAAAATTGGTCGAGTAAAATGGGTAGGCGAAGAGTGTGGGAATCAGAGTCCAATTAGTCGATGAAAGAAGGATCGTCAACATCACAAGCTGGGTCGTCATAAAAATAACAAGAAATAAGAAACACATCTACATCATACATCAACACAAAAGAAAATAAAGGGAGATTTTGAAATTTTCAAAAAGCTTATAATTATGTCAAATTTGACACACATGTTTGACAGCTGCTTATCGTTAAAAAATTAGGAAATTAAGAAACATTAACATTCGTTTAACATTTAAATGTTGTTTTCAAAGTAAAAATTGTTATTTAAAGATATTTTTATGAATTTTATTAGATTTAGAAATAAATATTATAAAAATAATTAAACTTGAAAATAATTAAACGTGACAATAAGTGATTATTTAAAAAGTGAGACTACTGTCATCTAGCGCTTATCTTATGTAAAATTATTTATATTATTATAATTAGATGAGGTTCTATTCAACTATGTTAGTGTTATAAAACCAAGTTTAATGCGATAAATTGTTTCGTTTATGGTTTACGTTTCTGGTTTTATTTGTTTTTTGATCGTTCAATCTGGTTATAGTATATCCAGTATATCATCTATTGTGTTGCGTTCAATGCCGATAATAAATTGTAACATAATCATGAAGTAAGTTTAAATTTCTGGTAGTAAAGTTCAAAAATAATATTAATTAAAGAAAAATAGGACCAGGACCCAACACAACCAGTCCTGGATTGGTATTGAAACATGTAGGCAGGCCAAGGAGGCTCTTCCCGCAGTAGACGGTAAGATAGCCAAACAAATCCTCCGGCTGTCCAAACAACAACTGCAGACAGTCACGGCCGCCTACACAGGACACGGATTCTTTAATAAACACCTATTTACTATAGGTATCACCGACAGCCCGCTGTGCAGGGCCTGTATGGCAGCAGACGAGACGGCAGCCCACCTGCTCCTCGACTGCCCTGAGGTCGCACAGTACAGGCAGCAGTACCTGACGAGATACAGCACCCTGAGGGAGGCAATGGGCCACATCAAGAGTCTGCTGGCCTTCCTCGAAGAGCTGGGGTGGCTCGAATGAAGACACCATTCCCACCCGCACGCAAAATACGCGCCAAGACGTGGAGTTGCGGAAACAGCCCGTGCAATCAAGTCAAGTAAGAGGTTAAAGAAGTTTTTTTATCCAACAATAATGTTTCAGTCCAAGTGAGACACGTCCCTCTCACCCATCGTCGGCTCAGGTTGAAACTCTGGTAGAGTTTATGGAAAGAAAGCTTGGCATGGCGAAGGGTTTCTTCAGAACTCAAAATGCCAGAGAGCGAAGTCGACGCCAGTGGGAGGAACTAGCCGTGCGCCGTATGGAGTAACATTTTATCCAATTTACTTTTCAGGATTTCAACCTGATTGAGGATAGTCAAGAACACACTCGTAATTACAGACCACCAGATTGTGCAATTTCGAGAAAACTGTTTGCTTCCTCATCCAGCTCAACTTTTGGAACTTCATTTTTTATATAAATGACAACGAAAAGCTGCTATTTATTTAAGAGTTCTTATTAACGCATGTAGTAATAGGTCTTTTCAGCATCACGTCACACGTCTTTAATTGCTGCTCTTCCACCATCACAACGGCGTACGGAATTCTCTACCACCACCGAGGGATTCCTGAGGATGGAAAAACAGCAGCTGGAGATACAAAAATTAAATACACAGATCTTGCCGTCCTTTCTAGAGAGGAGTGCAGGGAAAGATAAAGTTTTTGCTGAAGCTGTGGCTGCAGCTGGGGAAGGGCTGCAAGCATCGGCAGAAGCTAAGAATAGAGATAGGGTGTAGCAATATAAGTCGCGTTTTAGTTTTTAAAGTAAGATTTTTCAGTCGGGTTTTATTTATATTTAAATTAAACACTTTTACGAATACTAGAGCAGTTTTATTGAAAGACACGCCTCACACACCACAGAATACATACAATAAACGACACCACCGATCAATTAATTATGACGTGAACTCCAAATCCTATTTACTACGTTTCGCCTACGTAATTGCCCTAGAGCTAAATCTGCGTTAGATGGCAAATCCCTAGTTTGCCTCCTTTCAACTTCAGCAATTGTTTTGAGCTCTTCTAGTCGAAATTGTGAATGCCGCATTCCTGCGCGATTGCACATATTATGCAAAACACAACATGCAATAACTATTTTTGCAACTACGTTTGGATGATAGTTGAACACTCTGTGTTCAGCAACAAGCACCTAAATCATCCTTTTAGGAAGCCAATTGCTTTCTCTACTAAATTGCGATCAGTTAAATGACGGTCATTGTAAAAAGCTTCTGGGGAATTATCTTCAGCACCACTAATTGGTGTCATAATGTAGGCGCGCTGAGCATATCCTGAATCACCTGAAAAAATAATATAACTATGTAGTTTTTATACCTAGTAATTAGGCTTATCTTCTGTTGTCAGTGACTCAGCTTTCGGGGCTGCTCGGGGGTGGAAGTGTCATTTGCAAGGGCGTAATTACGGGGAAACCCGCTCCCGGTCACGACCCGCGACGGTGAAACCGGTGCCGCACCGCTCTACATCCCTAGCCACTCGCACCGGTGTTGCCCTTTGGCTACCTTTCTGGCAGACCTCGTTTACCATGGTGGCTATTTAGAGAGGGCCCATCTAGTGAGTTGGCGAGTCACCGTCTGCCCCTTTTCGACGTACTATAAGAGTACTTAGGGCAGACGCCGTTGTTCATCCATAGTTTTCATATTCACTTATCCATTGAACCCCCATCACAATAGCCCAGAGTAATTAGTTTCCATATTCTGTATGTACAAGTAGCAATAATCCTACACCTGCTGCGGCTAATCCGGCTGTACTTTATAGTGCAGTTATGGAGGCTCCTCAGTAGGTGTCCCATCACATTCTAGATTAAAATTCTCAAATGGCCTCTGCGCGTTGGACCTATGTCTCCATGTACGCCTGCCAAAGGTCCGTGTAGTTTTTTAACAACATTATGTTAGAAAGGTACGCGTGCTTTCGTTATCGCTTAAGTAAGTAGGCTATTCACTTTAAAACTTTATATAAATACTATTTAACCATAATTTCTTCTATTTTCACTCGTAAAATAGATGCTTTTAATTTGACTCTTTGAATCGGGTTCGAGTGCGAAGTGAGCGTCGAAGTGACGGGGAACCACCACTATAGAATGCCCCTTTTCCATATTTCCATACTTTATCTGTCAAAATTCCGAGGTCAATTTAGTTCAACTCGCAATCACGCTCGCAAGAGTAGCGCTAGTGTAGATTCGAATTATAAACCGAGGTTTTCGAATGCAAATCAAGAAACTCACAGCGGATTCAGATTCGAAGTTTTGAATGATTTCTTACAGAATCACACTGCTGGAGTGTACTGTAGATATCTTAGCATGCGCTTCAACCGAACACAATCCGTGTGAGTCGGGTTTTCCAAGCTTCTGGATACTACACTGACAGGATATGCTATGTCAGGCCTTGTGCACACCATCAGATAAGCAAGAGCACCTACTACTTGTCTATAATTCTTCAGAAAGTAGTCATCAACCTTTTCTGTTTCCTGTGGTACAGGGTCCTTTACCATAGGAGTGCTTACTGGTTTGCAGTTTTCCATACCAAATCTCTTCAAGATTTTCTTTACATAAGAAGTCTGGTGTATTTTAATATCACCGCCTTCTCTGACTTCAACCTCCATACCCAAGTAATATGATACAGGTTTATAAGTCATCGCAAACTTCTTTTTCAATTCCTTAATGAATTCATCAATCAGTCCTTCATTTGAACCAGTTATAAGACCGTCGTCGACGTACAGAGCAACTAATAATTTCCCATTAGATCTCTCTCTCTCTTAAACAGGCAGGGGTCAGCTTCACTGACTTCAAAGCCAATTTCCTTGAAATAGTTTATGATCGTCGTGTTCCAACATCGTGGAGCCTGTTTTAACCCATACAAGCTTTTCTTAAGCAAGCATACTCGTCCGCTACCATCATCATATCCTTCCGGTTGCCGCATGAATATCTCTTCCTCAGTCAACGAACCATATAAAAAGGCTGTACAGATGTCAAACTGACGTAGTGCCATTCTTTCATTAGCTGCTAAGCTCAGCACCGCTCTAATAGTTGCCATCTTAGCTACAGGGCTAAAGGTCTGATCATAATCTTCCCCTTTCTTCTGTCTAAAACCTTTTACGACAAGACGTGCCTTATATTTATCTACTGAACCATCTGGGTTTAATTTCACTTTATAGATCCATTTACAAGGTATTACTTTCCGATTCTTAGGCAATTTCTCAAGAACCCACGTTCCATTTGCTTTTAAGGATCCAATCTCGCAATCCATAGCTTTGCGCCAAAGGTCTTTATCTGGGCAATCTATAGCTTCCTTGTAAGTTCCTGGTTCGTAGTAACAATCATCGCTGGTATTGACATGAGTAACGTAATCATTGAATTTCAATGGTCGCTGCAGGAGTGATCGATCTCTGAGCTGCATACCTTGCCTGCCCAATTCAATAGATTCGTCTTCCAACTCCTCTATACGCGCATCTTCAAATTCTTCTTCATCACCGCTAGTAACAGGACCCTCAATAACTTCCGTGTCCTCCGAGAGTTCAACATCGTTATTTGTCTCAATAGGTCTTCCTCTGTCTTCTTCAGCTGTGACTGGTTTCGGTATCTCATAATCATGTCGTTCCTTCCTTACATATATTGGAACTTCTATATCAGCTGTCCCTGTTACTTGTGAACGTTCAGTATCCTCAGGTTCTTCACTTCCTAAATTAGTCTCCAGTGGTCTCTCATCAAATGTGACATCTCTGGATCTAACTATGGTATACGACTCTCTGTACCAGAGTCTATAACCGTCATCATTGTCATAGCCAACCAAGTAACACTTCTTTGCTTTCTTCTGCATCTTCTTCCTTTTCTGTTTCGGAATATGCGCGTAGCAAGTCGAACCAATGATCCTCAAATGTTTGATTTGCGGCTTCTTCTCAAACCACAACTCGTACGGAGACATGTGTTTCACAGAAGTTGGTCCTGTTCTATTCAGAATATACGTCGCTGTATTTACCAACTCTGCCCACAGTTTTTGAGGAAGCTCTTCATGAGCATGCATCATTGCTCTGGCCATTTCAACAATCGTACGGTTTTCTCTTTCACTGCACCCGTTCTGTTCTGGAGTATAGGGCATAACTAACCGTTGATGTATTCCGTACTTCTGTAATTCTTTTTTGACTTCCGCATTGTCGAATTTCCCTCCATTGTCACTTAGAAACTCCTTAATTGTGTGTCCAACTGCCTTTGCTTCAGCTAACATCATTCGCAACTTTGCAGGGACTTCTGACTTCTGTTTCATACAATAGACATATCGATAGCGAGTGTATTCGTCTTTAAAGAGTACAAAGTATCTAAACTTAGAGCCTGAAGGTGGGAACGGACCACAGACGTCCGAATGTATGCGTTCTCCTGGACTACTTGCTTTTTCTCTAACACCAAACTTCTTTCTATGTGTTTTCCCGAAAATGCATCCTTCGCATAATGTCCCATCATTCTTAGTTTTCAAATTCAGCTCTTTCTCTATTACATCCTTCACATGACGTTTATCCTGGTGACCCATCCGTTCGTGGTAAAGCTGCAGCATATCAACCGTATTAACAACAACGCTTCTATTTGGTTGTATCGCCTTGCAGTTTAGCTTGTATAGTCCACCATATCTCCGTCTATCTCCAGTAACGGTTACTGTTTTATTAACTTTCAATGAGCAGGTAATCATACGTGACTGAAACACGCTTCTCGGATTCATGTCCTGCGCTGCTAGTACCGAAAACAGGTTTGTAGTAATTTGAGGAACATACCAAACATTTCTCAAATAAAACGATACCTCATTCTTGGTTTTCATCAAAATGCTTCCTTTACCCAAGGCATCAACTTGCTTTCCATTAGCTGTTGTCACTGTACATGGTTCCGTAAAGCGTTCAAATTCCTCAAACAGGTCGCCTCGCAATGTAATATGGTGTGTGGCTCCGTTGTCAATATACCAATCATCACGATGTTGAGCGCAATCTGTCGCATTAACCTTTACTGCCAACATACTTGTTGTAGGACCTTTCTCTCGAACCTGTTCTTTCTTAGGACAGTCCTTCTTAAAGTGCCCGACTTCCTTACAAATGTGACACCTGAAAGCCTTTTTTGTTCTTCTTTTTACTACCTTCACCATTACCCTTCTTGGTGTTTCTATATTTCTTGGTACCTTTCGCAACTAACACATTCTCAGACGTAGACTCAGACATGTTCTCCTTAGCTAACAATGCCTTCTCGTGAGTACATAACTGACTAGTAAGGTTCTCCACGATTCTATCCTTCTTAGACATGAGTAACCAGCTCGATTTAAAGTTGAAATAGCTTTCTGGCAGGGTCTCCATAATCTTGCATATCAATAACAATTCTGGTAATTCTTTACCTTCGTCTTTGATAAGCTCCTGATTTAAACTGTGCCATAAGTTTTTCATCTTTGAAATATGAGCTTTCATATCATTTCCTGAAGTAGATTCCCATTTGTATTGAAAGAATTCCATACATTTCCTGTATAAATGGTCTTCAGATACACCATCGTACAATCTATGTAGTTCATCCCATACTTCCTTAGGATTCGTGAACCTTATTACTTTTTCGAGAGTTTCGTCTAACAAATTGTTCGTAATCAATAAGAGAGCTGTACTTTCCAACTTGTAGTACTCGGCTATGTTCGTTCGATATGTAGCCATCGCCGCTTCAAAAGCTGTACCTTCCGTAGTATCACTCTTTGCAGGCTTCTTTGGTTTACTTATCTTTCCCTGAACAATATCCATGAGACCGTCCATGCCACGTAACATCGCCGACATGCGGTACTTCCATGATACACAATTTTCGCCGTCAAGTTTCGAAATCTGAATTTTCGATAGCTCCATTATTTACAACAATTCTCGTGTAGGGCGCATAACCACTTAAAGATGATACAATAATTCCCCTCGTGCTGGGCCCATAACCACTTAAAGTTTGACGAGTGGAAGATTAATAAAACATGTTAGTTTTGCAGACACGAAAATATATGTAATCTTGTTACCATGCTTCTTGACAAGACAGTGAAAAAACTATGACATTCTTGATTAAAGTAAACAACAGTGGCATTCTACATTTAAAATCAAAAATCACAGTATAAAAGCACCATGAAGAAAAAGAAACATATCAGCCTAGAAATATATAGAGGTTTCATATCGCTACTTCAACACTGATCGCCACCGCCGCGTGCAGACGCTGCACCGGACGCCGCGTGCAATCCGAGGACGCGTAGATGTGAACACCGCGCTATAAGTTCGTACACAACATCTGATCGCCACCGCGCACGCCACCGCGGACGCAAGCTGAACGCGTTGGTTTGATCCTGGCTTAAGTCTAACGTAACCCTTGTTTAAACAGTCTTTAGAATAATAATAATAAAAAATAAAAAGTCTTATATAGCCTCTAATTTAGTATCAAAATTAAGTATTTTTAAAATTTTATATCACATAAAAGTAAAATTACCATTGTAAATTTAAGATATTTGGCTTGACAGTAAATAAAAATCAGACTATATTTTTCTATCAAAATTACAGCAGTTTGGATCGAGATTGGGTTTGTAGAGCGACTTCTAACTCGGCGTTTGTGCTTGCTTGTATTTGAGATGTTCGAGGAGGTAAATCCAGATTGTTCGGACCAATATATGGAAGATCATCTTCAAGCTGGCACGAAGGATCAGCCACACTGTCGTCTGAATCGTAATCCTCAACGTAATCTTCAGTTTCAATGTCCAATTCTTCGTTTTCCAAATATTTTTATCTGGTTCTCATCGAGATTCATCTATGAAACTAAATAACCAATTCTCAGTTTTATCAAACAAATAAATAAAGAGATAATAGCAAAAAACTAAGAAACGGGATTGGTAAAAAACTTATCTTTAATACTAATGATCGCCTTCCAGGCGACCGTGAGGTCAATAACTCGATACCTGCATATTCCTCGCTGAACCCGTGACCACTCTCCACTGCGTCACGGGGTGCACTGTATTGGCGCGAACGCACTCCGCAATACATAGACGTAATTTAAAAATATTCTTAAGGCGCTGTCCTAAGCGACTGTTTTGGTAAATGAGGGGGTGAAGCAAGGGAGGTGAAGGGAGCTTAGCTCCGTCTCCTGCGGGGCGCCCCCCTTCTTTCTCGTCGCGTGCGGCCGTATTCTGGCGACATCCGTATTCCAATAATTCAAAATCGCAAGCAAAACGTTTTAGCATATTGAATTGAGATACTGATATTAAAATTTATATTACATACATCAATCTGTTTGTACAATATAAGCATAGCGCAATTTTTGTTCTCAGTGCAGCCATGAGCAAAACTGGTTTACATTAGACGTTATAGGTATTAATAGTTGATGAAAGTAGGTAAATACCTACGTGCCGTAAGATGATAAAAATAATTAAGTCAGTTCCATGTATGGAGAGTCCATTATTATTTTTGTTTTGTTCTTGTAAAAACTAAGGAAGCAGTTCATAGAATACCTACATCTAATTCCATTACTGCCAGTTTTCAAATCTGTTTTGCAATAAATTGGCTGTGACATACGGGCGGACAGACAGACAGACATGGCGAATCTATAAGGGTTCCGATTTTACAATTTTTGGCTATGGTACCCTAAAAATCACAATACTGCCCTACTATACGCAAAAGCCGTATCTCAACTAAAGCGAGTTACAAGATGATTGAAGTTTAGTAAAAGTTTATTTAATTTATTTATTTATGGATGTCTATTGTTACTATAGGTATAATTATTATGGAAAAAGGTTTTGAAATACGTCGCCATTTTTAGGGGTTGTGAGTGATTGCGGGGGAGGAGTGGAGGTCTCTCTCGTCTCGATTCACCACCCACATCACCATTTTTATTTTATTTAATCTTTATGTACAACTCATAGGTACAATGGCGGACTTAATGCTATAAGCATTCTCTACCAGTCAACCATAGGGTGATGCAGAGATAGGTATAGTAGGTGGTCATATATGTGAAGCAAGAATTTCATAATATCAATAAAGAGCAAAGTTATTATCATTAGTTTATTGTAGAAAATCTCACATAAATCATAGTCATATTTTACAATCCATTCACTTATTCATTGACAATATTGCATCCTGCTCATTCGCATTCTCTCTGTCCTACTTATGATGTAGGTAGCCATAGAAAATAAAATGAAGAAAAATAATAAATGTAGGTAGTTATTTTTTAATTTTGTTAATTCTAACCTCTCCTTCATACTTCCTTCGGGCTTAGGACCGGTAAAATCTATCGTTTAACAAGTAATTAAATACAGAGGTATGTAATTAGAAGGCAAACAAATATCAAAATAAAAGAAGGTGTCCTGGACTCAAAGAAAAGAGTAATTTTGGCGTATTTATGAAATTAAAATCATCTGCTATTTACAAATATTATTTTATCATCATCATGTAAGCCTAGAGACGTCCACTGCTGGACATAGACCTTCCTCAAGGTATGTGGAGAACACAGACCGATTTTGAGCCGCCCGCATTAAATTATTATTTACTTAAGTACGTATTATTTACTAAACTTACAAGTATTTCCATTGTCCTTCGAAATGTCCACCACCGTTGTCAAAAGCATCCAATATGCACTGTTTTAATTATTATTTGACACTGACCGGTTCACTTTTGTACACTCACAATAAGATGTCCATGGGTACACAGCTGCACTCGCGATTTTTCCACTCAAAAGTACGCACGAAGCATAGCTACATACTCCCGTGATATGAACCGATATGATAGGCCATCGCGTCGGGCAAACGTATACAAACAATTAACTTTTGCAACGAAATTAGATACGCTCACTTTCGCTAGCAATTTAGCACTGTTTGTCGCATCGTCGGGGCGTGGCGCAGGCGCAGGGGGGGGGGGTTTGGTGGGAAAATTTATCAATGGATCATTTTACTATGATAGTATGCGGGTCGGTCATAGTATTAGTATTGCATTTACCAATTATCACGTTTTGAGACAGTTTTGGGACTTAGTGTTTTTATTTTTTAACTACATAAATATGATCAGTTAAAGATACTTAGTGCTCTGTTAATTTTTTTGTACTAATTAAAAAATAGCGGTGTATATATCAATATAAATAGATGTATAATACAATGATTAAGATGATGGTGCCAATAGTCCCTTTCGGATATGTTCACGTGCCATAGACTTAAACTTCCAGCGGTTCGACATCTTCCTGATCTCTAATGGAAGGGCATTCCAGAGCAGAACTAATTGGACTATGAACGACGAGTGCACAAGACCAGAAGAATGTGATGAACATAAAAGCAGAAGATTATTAGAGGAGCGGAGATCTTTTCAGTGATAGGAGCCTAAATATTGGAAATAAGATTAAAGGTAAGCAGCCCCCTGCTTACCTTTAATCTTATTTCCAATATTTTGTTAGTTAGTTGGAGAATGAAGAAGAGAGAATAGCGTTGTGAGTGCGCGCAAACTCCGGCGCTGACGAATGGGGAACCAGCGTAGTTCGGAACGAAAAGCAGACACATGGTCATACTTGCGAAGATTATAAATAAATCAAATGCAGTTATTGAGAAGACGGTCAAGTTTATCGAGAAGATCTGCATTCAGGTCGAAACAACACACATCACCATAATCGATTACCGGGAATAGTAAAGTTTGCACTAACGTCACCTTTGTCTTTATGGGGAAAAAATGTTTTAGGCGAACGCAGGGTCCCGGTAACTGGTTTGCTCACATTGGTGATGTGAGTTCGCCAACTAAGAGTGTCATCGATGTGTAACCCTAAATCCTTTACATGCGGTGAAATTTCGATAACAGTACCATCAAAAACAACGGATGGAAGAGATGACACCTTTATACGGAACATCATACGGTTGCCTCCTATAATAATGGCCTGACACTCAGAAGGGTTCACGTACAAGCCGAACCTATCGGACCAATGTTTGATTGCTGCTAAGTCACGATTCACAGCTTCAATAACATTAGATAGATTTTCTACCCTGGCCTGTGAATACAACTGCAAGTCATCGGCGTACAGATGATAAGTACACCGAAGGTCATGGGTTATCAGATTGATAAACAGAACGAACAGAAGAGAACGCCAGAGTCGAGAACACACCAAGATGAACAGGATTCATCAATGCGTACCGCCTGCTGACGCTCCCGAAGATATGAGGAAAACCAATCCAGTGCGTTAGATGAGATCATAAAATGGGAGAGAATGGATAGGAGGATGTCGTGACTGACGGTGCTAAAGGCGTTCGGGAAATCGACCAAGACCAGTACAGTGACCTTGCCATCCTCAACGCCCGCCCTAACATCGCCAGTCACTTTTAGGAGTGCGGAGGTAGTGCTGTGGCCTGGCCTAAAACCCGACTGGAGAGGACTTAATAAGTTATTATCATAAACGAAGCGAGACAGTTGCTTATGGACACAGGCCTCCAGCACTTTAGACAGGAAAGGAAGGATGGATATAGGACGGAAGTGGGTAGGCAATGACGGATTGGGAATCTTGGGTAAAGGTTGGATAAATGCTTTGCGCCATAAGGATGGAAATACACCAGAATCAAATGAAAAGTTAATAATGTGGGTTAGCGCAGGTAGGAGCTGATCTAAAATAGGAATCAACATTCGTCGTCTAATATCATCGCATCCTACAGCCTTGGTTTTAATGGATAGGATGGTTTTTTTGATCTCACCTGGCGCAACTGGAGAAAACCTAAATAGATTTACACTAATACGGGGCAAATTTGTTATATATTCAACCGTTTGACATCGGATTAAATAATCTAAAGTCGGAGTGGTGGCGAAATGGCGATTCATATCATCCAAACCGATGTCATTCGGCAACTCGAACGGTTGCTGTTTGCCGAATTTGCCAATACCGAGAGTTCCGAGGAATCTCCACGTAGCAGCGGGGGAACTGGGTGAAATATTTTCGAGAATTTGGCGGCGTTTGGTATTCCGTACCATCTGGTTACACCGATTCCTTGCAGTCTTGAAAAAAGCCCAATTTTCGTCGGTACGTTATTTTTTAAATTTGCGAAATGCTCGGTCCCTGCGTCTCATAGCCATTTTAACTCCCCTTGTCATCCACGAGGCTGGAGGGCGTTTCAATTTGACCTTTCTGACTGGGGTATGTTTGTCGTACAGGTCGATACGTGCATTGTCAAAGATATCCAGTTTGTCGTCAACAGTTAGCCGCCAGCAGAGGTTCCCATGTAATAGCAGATGCATCTTCTAATAATTTGTTTTCATCAATCCTAGCAAAGTTACACATGTGCAAAACTTTGGGTTGGGGTTTGGGTGGTTTTAGGTTATAGGAGAGGAATAAAAGGTCATGATGGGAAAATCCAGGAGCGGGATATTGGCCATGAAAGGATATGAGGGATGGGTTGGATGAAAGGATTAAATTTAGCCACGTATCCTCCCCATTATTGTTGTGGTGAGTTGCTTGAAGAGGTACATTATTGAGACAGGCTGACTCAACAATATGGAGAAGTTTACGGGCTCGAGGAGCGTGAGGAGCAAGGAGATCGGTGTTGAAGTCACCCATTATTATGTGATGTGTATATTCCGACCCTAAAGATTCCAGAATCTTTCACAATAACCTCTAAAAAGAGATATTCCGCGGAAGCAGAGGAAGTGGAAGATGCTGCAAGAATTTTAAACGGAAAGTGACTTCGGAGGTAGATTGCAACCCCACCACCTCTCCTGTCAGACCGGTCATTCCGGATAAGGCTAAATCCAGGTAAAGAATATGAGGTTGAGAGCAAATGTGGTTTAAGCCAAGTCTCACAGATCAGGACGGCGGCGTGAACGTTGACATTACTGTTAAATGCTTCTAGCAAGTCACTGTAGTGACTTGGTACGCTTTGAGCATTTAAATGGCAGACGTTCAGAGATCGAGAAGATTTAAAATTAAATTTATCACGCACAAACTCACCGAGGGTTTTATCAGGCACTGAACCGAAGCCGAAGCTGTCATCAAATGAACTAGTGGTAGTGGCTGTACAAAAGGACAAATTATCATCATTAGAACTCATGTATAAATACATACATACATACATACATATCGTCACGCCTTTTATCCCCGAAGGGGTAGGCAGAGGTGTATTTCTACACCCACTTTTCGCCAGATATACTTTAGTCCCACGTAATAAGGGGCGAGCCTATTGCCGTACCGGGCACATTTCCAGACTCCGTGCTGCTACTGAGAATTTCGTGACAGAAAAACCCAAAAACACTGCCCGACCCAGGAATCGAACCCGGGACCTCCCGATCCCACAGCACATTTATGCCGCGAGACCAACGAGGCAGTCGTATAGGGTTTGATGTCGAGTTTTCCGTCTCTACGCAAATATGGTATTTGCATCGTGTTATCCCTTAGTCGCCTCTTACGACACCCACGGGAAGATAGGGGGTGGTGACACTTGTATTCTATGCCGTCAACCACACGACAAATGTATAAATATTGTTAAATAAATATATATATACATAAAAAATAACAAAATAAATATATCAATAAAATACAGTAAAAATATATACAGTTAGATAAGACTATAATGCAAACTATTGCCTACGTACTCAAAAATTACCAATACAAGGTTTACCATCTCTGCACCACCCGCCAGCGAACACAATATTTACAAAGAAAATATATTCAATAAAACTGTATCACTAGACAGAAAATAAAATTACAATATAGTTATTAAAAAAAAAAACTTAAGTTACATAATATTTTTGAAGCTTGACAATAAAACGATATTTCAGCGTTGAAACGTGGTTGAAACGAAACGCATATTATGATGTCAAGACAAATGTCAAACTAACAAGTTGTCAGTTGACCGAAAACAAAATAATCTATAACAAGTATGTGAACAAACTAAAAATATCTATATCTTATAATATCTTTATCCAAATACCAGCATGCACGGGAATGTAGTGAGCAACACATAAACAAAATCACCTCAAAACAGTATACTAACTTATCGTGAAATAGCGTTATCGAGGAAATGAAAACAAATAATTTTAGAAATAAGTTAGTTCGTACGGGATGTGCCTTTTGCCGTAGCTACAGTGCCCTTACTTGTGGCACCGGCCTTCGCTGCAGATGTGATGTCCCCAGCTGTCTTTGGGTACTTAGCCAGTAATGGATTCAACTAGGCCATGGATGTTATCTTGATACGGCTTCCATCGGGTACTTTGATGACAATAACAGCATCCTGTGTCCAGCATGACCTCATCCCGAAGTGAAGACGAGCTCTGCTCAACATCGCCTGCCGAGCCTTCGTTAGGAACTCCTTGATGTATATCTGAGTGCCTTTCAAAGAAGTCTTCACTCTCCAGACTGCTGCTCTGTGGTCCATATCGCAGAAACGGACAAGAATGGGTCGATGACGGTCTTTGGTGGGATTGCCGAGCCTGTGCGCAGATTTAATCGCTGCTGTTGTGACATCTTTTATTCCAAGCTTTGTATTGATAATATTTACAATGGTCTCAGTGCAGTTCTCCTTGTCTACCTCAACAATCCCAGAAAAGATGAGGGCCTTCCGACGTTGCCTCGTTTCAATGTTATCACACATCCTTGAACATTCCATTATCTGTGTTCTAATCAAGCCAAGCATGTTAAAGATGAGCTCCCTGAAGGTCCGGAACTCCTCAGCTAGCTTCGCTACAGTGTCCTTTGCTGGCATGCTATTTTGTATCTGTGCCTCCAGTTCCTGCATACGCTTTGTGAAGCATTCTTCAAGGGATTTTTGTGCCAATTGAATGTCAAATAGTTGAGACATAGTGCTTAGTAGTGAAATATCCCAAATTTACTAGTGACAATTACTGTGTGTGAATCAGCTGGCAGGTGGTGTTTTGTAAACAAGCTCTATACTACATGTAAAGTGTCACAAACATGAGTAGGTTATATTTGTTATATATTTCACTTTAAAATGTAGTAAAATTTGTAGATTTTCAACTAGACTTATTTTATTTAAAATTTTCTAAATCGGTAAGCGTCACGAGCACCTACCCGCACGTCTTTGAGCACCTACCCGCGAATCACGCGACCATTTTCACTTGCCGGAAATACTTAGTTTCCTCTGAAAAAAAAAAAATCTCCAAACATCGGTGTGTTTGGCACTGCCAACTTCCACATTCATCACACTAGTTTAATAAACTAAGGTTGACGGAGCCCTGCGAAGGGCTCCTATTTTCGGATTATGGGTCAAAAGAGAACCTAACATAACCTATTTAGTTACTTATTACAGTCGCACCTAACCCTAGGCACTCGAAAGCAATGACGCACAAATTTGACATTAGCTGTCAATATGATCATTCCAAGATGGCGGGTTTGCGTTTCGTTTCACGTTTTTCACATAAAACCTAAAAATGACATTTGAATAACTGTACTAAAGTATAAAAACTACGTTTCGTTTTGCATAATTGCCGAAGTATTTAAGAATTTTTGGAAATTGTTTAGAAATATTTAGACGCAACTCCGGCAGCCAAAATTACTTTTAGGGGATTAAAATGAACTCTTTTAAGCCCCCTACACTACCAATACCCTCAAATTCAGGCGACTCGTTTCGAAACCCAACCCATTATTATTTTTCAAAATAGATGAAATATCAAAAATATAAATATGTGGATATAGCTTATTCATGAGATACTACTATGTCGCTTAGAAAATTATTCATACATACATACATATGCTCACGCCTTTTCCCCGTCGGGGTAGGCAGAGACAACAGATCGCCACTTGCTTCTATCCTTGCAAACCTCACGCGCTTCCTCTACATTCATTACACTTTTCATTAGAAAATTATAGAATTAGAATTTGAGTTACTGCTTTTTCGTTAGCTCTCCTCATACATGTTTGTATGGAAAAATATAAAGAATATCTTTCGCTTCAAATATGTCTTGTTTCAAAGAAAATATATATTAAAAGATATTTATTTCTATTCATTTATCATTTATTAACGAAATACAGAGTTCTATAAATAGAGAGCAGACAGCTAACTTTTGATGAGCTGTAGCTCATCAAAAGTTAGCTGTCTGCTACAACCCGGCAGGTTCTCTTTATTATCATAGAAAGTTAAAGGCAGTGTGTGAGGTGATAAGGCTTCAATACTTATTATTTGCTGTTGTTCACGAGGCACAGTTTCATTTACTATCCTTTTACGGCTTGGTATTGTAGAAATTTCAAGCACTGATGAAACATTTTCCTCTCCGTGATCTCGCAATGCCATCCCTTAGCTTGACGAGAATCAACAATTTCAGGCAACTGCCAATTCATATAAAACGCCACAAGCTTTTCTTTCATTTTCTTCTCCCAGAAAACATCATCTCTTTCTATAATTTATATTTTTAGTGGTATACTTTCGCCACTCCACACAGCAAATAAACACGTTTGTTTGCGTGTAACGTGGCGTTGCCCCTGAATTTGGTAATAACAATTACAATATTTGTTTAGACTAGTTAGTTCACTTTTTTATCATGTTTCCATATTTGTATTTTATTTACTCTTATACTATTCTCCAGGCCATTCTTATAGGCAACTATAGAACATTAAATTTCCACAATCGTGTTTGGACCTATTAATCCATCTGGCGGGGCACCAATAAACGGATAATCCACAAGGCTCGATTGTTACATTTTCTTGCTTCGCCAGTTGTTGCAAGGCCAGTTGTTCATTTTAGACTCCATGCGCAATTGCTTTTACATTGCAAATTTTTTTATTTGTACAAAATAATTATAACTAAGTTGGCTTTACTGCTGTTATCTCTTATTTTTACCACTATACCAAAATTTCAATTTGTCAACATATTCTTACGCAATTCGTACGAATCACTGCTATCCCTCTTGTAATTTTTGCTTATCGCTACGGAATTTGAGTCAAATTTGTTAAAACAAATTGTTTGGCTTTTCATGGCTAGCTCTTGAACAAATCATGTTAGGAATGACTGCAGTCAAACGTGTGTAAGACGTTGCAGAACTGTTATCTTTAACTTCACTGTAATTACAATAAAGATAATTAGTTAGGTACTTTATTATTAAAATTACTATATCGTGTGTTATAGCAAACAGAGTAGTCACCTTCTTACTTAGAAATGATTGCTTTTAGAAATTAAAAAGATATTAGATGTACTGAGACATACCTAATAGTTTATGAATAATCAAAGTTTTACCCGATGTTCCTAAATAGGTTTATGTTCTCAACACAATGATACAACATTCTTTACTGCTTGTGTGCGGATTGCGGAGCGCCATATTAGCGCTGTTTATTGTTCGCCGTGGCGGCATCTTAGCGCTCCAGGCGCTCTGACAAGCTAATGAATTTGCAATATAGATACATAAAATGATTCAATTGTATGTTATTACTCTTTCGAAAATTGAAAATTGTGGCAGCTATGTATTTTGAGAATAATTTATATAATTATAATATGCATAATCGATAATCTATAACATAGTCAGTCATAAAAGACTCTTATGAAAATAATTTGTGTAAAAATGTTATTGTCTAGAGTTTGGCTAGAAAGGACTGGGATTATTTGCAGCAGATTGGTGGAAGCGTTATTATGTTCATCAGTCCTTGTCAGCCACAACAAATCTCAGACATAACTGTACTGTGTTGCAGAGTGATGAATTGAAATCCAAATAACAATAATATTGATTGCTTACCAAATATCTTCACTGATGTCAGGCTTGAGCTAAATTAGACACATTCATACAAATATATTGACCAAAATAGATGAATGAAGTATCTTATACTTAGCTATTAGGCTGCAAACGCGACGTTTTCAAGACACGATGGCACGTGGACGTCGATACCGGATTCACACAATTTTCGCAAATGTTCATTAAGATACAACTTATTTTTTATCACAAATAAACCGATGCCAGCTGATCAATTAGCGGCAATACACTACGGTTTTTGGTTTTACAAACAAATACAAGATCAAAAACGCGCTCACAAAACGGAATCTTCCAGAGCGAACCTAAAGCTAGGTTTTTTCGCTGACCGCGGGAAACGACAATGAACGAACGTGAATGACAGTTCAGTGTGACCATAGTCAAAATTTACAATAGACTAAACTAAACGTTACTAAATCGATATAATGGACTTGACCTATCATAAAAACTATTTCTATTTCAAACATCCACCCGCCCCGGATCGGCCTACCGGTCCGCTAATCAGTTGGTAGACGTGACAACGTTGTAACCGCTCTCCTCAGAATCGAACCGTCCACCAAGACCTCAGCAAATTGGGGAACTCCATCAGCCCCCTGCGCCATCTGAGTGGCGGAAGGTTAGCCTCCTTGAACAAAACGAGGTCACCAATCTTGGGTGGATCGGTCTTGTCGGTCCACTTAATGCGTTGCTGGAGTATGTGCAAATATTCCAAATTACAGCGTTTCCAAAAGCTCTGAGTAATCTGGCGTACCAATTCAAAACGCGAGAGACGACCAGATCTCGTATCAATATAGGGGTACTCAGGCAAGGCGACAAGTGGGCGACCAATCAAAAAATGGCCCGGCGTAAGGGCTTCCAAATCATTCGGATCTGAGGAAATCGGGCACAATGGCCTAGAGTTCAAAACGGCCTCAATCTTACAAAACACAGTTGCGAGTTCCTCAAATGTAAGGACAGATTCACCGATTGTCCTGCGCAAGTGTGTTTTGGCCGATTTTACAGCGGCCTCAAAAATACCACCCCAGTGTGCACAATTTGGTGGGGAAAACAACCAATTTATCCCACGTCGGGCAAGCCTATTGCCTATATCAGCCTTGTTGGTTTCAAGGAAATTAACAACATCATTCAAATAATTATAAGTGCCCTTGAAGTTAGTGCCGCTATCAGAACGGATCAAGGAAGGCAGCCCTCTGCGGGATACAAATCTGTCAAATGTGGCTACAAACGCCTCGGTCGTAAGCGAGGAGACCAGTTCTAATTGTACGGCCTTTGTGGAGAAACAAACAAAAACACACAAGTAGGCCTTAACAGTCTTTCTGTTTCGAAGTGTCGACGTTTTCACCAAAAAGGGACCAGCGAAGTCCGTGCCAATACCGTCAAACGTCCTGCTCTCAGTTACGCGATCTGCCGGTAAGTCTCCCATCAAGGGCTGCATGGTAGAAGCCTTGAGCTTATAGCAAGAGATACAGCGAAAGACTACACTCCGAATAATTCTTCGGGCAGACAAAATCCAAAACTCGCGTTGCAAAATAGCCAACAGGGCATTACAACCAGCATGCAAATTTTTGAGGTGACGGTCAGTTACCAACAAGCGTACCAAGTGACCGTATTTGGGTAACAAAAGGGAGTGCCCCGTAAGGGAGGTTGGCGTTCTTGAGATGCCTGCCAACGCGCAAGAGACCCGTATCTTCCAAAAAGGGGTTCAATTTAGATACAGTTCCAGATAATTTCGATCTCTCTGACTTATGGATAGCAATCTCCTTCTCAAAATGCGCCAATTGCACAGAACGAACCCCAAAAGTTGAGGGACTCCTGTCGTTCCTGTGGTGAGATAAACGGTGGCAGTCGTTTCTGTTGTGGGTGCCTAAAGTTAAAAACAAAACGCTTTATCCAAGCGGTAACACCTAACAACTTGTCAAGGGAGCTGTAGCGATTCAGCAAGAAATTGGGGTCGAAAGTGCATTCCACCTTCTCAACAGCGAGTGATCGTAGACCTGGCAAATTGGAAGTATTTAAAACTGGCGTTCGAGGCCAATCAATTTCTGGTCGACTCAACCATTCCGGACCCCACCACGGCGAATGACCTATCAAACTAGGCGTCAAGCACCCGCGCGAGGCACAATAAGCGGGATTGAGGTCACCTGGCACGTGTCTCCAAACAGGCTTGACTTCAGATTTCTGTATTTGGGAAACGCGATTAGCGACAAATACCTCCAAGGTGTAGACAGAAGCCTTCAACCAACAAAAAACAATTTGGCTGTCTGTCCAGGCGTAGGTCCCATTAATATAAATGCTTTTACCCAAAGTACTAGACACGTGGTTCAATGAGCGTACAAGTAGTGCTGCTCCCGAGAGCTCCAATTTCGGAATGGTCAGAGATGTCCGAAGGGGTGCAACCTTGCTCTTCGCTAGATCAGGAAAACTCTCACCTGACCTGAGGCGCTGACTGTGCGCAAGTACACCACGGCCGCGTGACCACGTTCCAAGGCATCACAAAACCCGTGAAGGGTGGCCTTGTACTTCCCGGGAGGAAGGATGGGACGAGGCAAGGAGATCTCCTTGACGGCAGGAAGTGAGGATACAAAAGTGGTCCATTCCTCAACAAGAGTACCGTGTAGAGGCTCGTCCCAGGTCAATCCTGCTGTCCAAAGCTTCTGCAAGAAGCTTTTTGCCCAAAATATAACTGGACAGATCCAACCGTTCAGATCAAAGGTTCTGGCGACAGTAGGCAATACGAGTCGTTTAGTCCAAGAACAAGGCAATTTCAGGGCTACGTTATACGTAAAGATGTCTTGGACTGGTCTGTACTGGACGCCGAGAACAGCTATCATGGCGGGGTTGTCAACTATCTCAAATAGATGTGGATCTTGCTGATGATCCTCTGGCAAGCCTTCCAAAAGCGCTGGTGAGTTGGAAATCCATTTGCGCAACTCATAACCAGCGGAGGCAAAAATAGCTATCAATTTGTTCCGCAGGAGGATCGCCTCGTACTGTTATACCCTGGCCTTGTAACCCTTTTGGCTGATCGCCGCAAATACTTATCTTGCCCCATCAGCGTTTTAGTATTAGCCCTAGACGGAGGCACGAGAGAACTCACTCGGTGTTCAATCTCCTTACTGGTCGGACGTACTATTTCTTTCTATTATTTTACTATTCCTTTGTTAAAGTACGCATTTATTCAAGTTCCAATATACATTTTATTTCTAGCCAGTGAAATAGTTTTTTTTAAAACCTAATAATAGAGACCCGTATAACATTTGGTGGCAGCGGTGGGATTCGAAAATCCCTTACTTACCCGAATACGTCTCTGGAACTTCATAACCCGCGAAAGTGTGACGGGCAAGTTAAAATCGCGCAATATCGGTTGTCGACAAACAAACACATTCGTCGAGCCGGCGCCTGGTCCTGGAAAGCGAAGGAGGCCGTGCTGACGGTTTTCTGGCGGAGGCAGCTGCTGACCTAGTGGTGCCGTTGTCGTGATGATTCCGACAAACCTTGCAGCAGTTGCGGCGGTGCTATCGTGAGTCACAAATACCAAATTCCTATAAAACATTATACTTACCGGAATCGAACTCAGAGTCCATGCCGCATATTTTATCATTCGTCTATTATAGTGAATGTTTACAATACTACCATTTCAATTTCTATAATTAAACTTGTGCTACCAATTCTATATTAAGTCATACGACGATACAAATGTAACGCCATTCAATGCCTTATTGTTTGCCATATTCATCTGAGACGAAGTTTATATTTTACATCCGCGCTGTTTCGCGGTACTGATAAGCTCGCAGTCTAAACACAAAGCTGACTGCAACCTTTGTACTACTTTGTAACTGTGTGTCGTGAATATTTCTTTCAGCATTATTTGTATTATATTGTGTTGTATTGTACCGCGTTGATTTATATAGCTGATTCAAAATGACTACCAAACAGGATCTTAAGGAAGAAACGTCTAGTGCCTCTAAGAATGTTCTGGCTCGTGTAGAACCTGAAGAAAAGATAGAGCTTAATACATACATACATATCGTCACGCCCTTTATCCCCGAAGGGGTAGGCAGAGGTGTATTTCTACACCCACTTTTCGCCAGATATACTTTAGTCCCACGTAATAAGGGGCGAGCCTATTGCCGTACCGGGCACATTTCCAGACTCCGTGCTGCTACTGAGAATTTCGTGACAGAAAAACCCAATAACACTGCCCGACCCAGGAATCGAACCCGGGACCTCCCGATCCCACGCGCACATTTATGCCGCGAAACCAACGAGGCAGTCGTCTAGGATTTGATGTGGAGTTTTCCGTCTCTACGCAAAGATGGTATTTGGATCGTGTTATCCCTTAGTCGCCTCTTACGACACCCACGGGAAGATAGGGGGTGGTGACACTTGTATTCTATGCCGTCAACCACGCGGCAACAAATATTGTTGACAAAAATTGTTAAAATTCATTAAACCCTTTGACGGGTCAAGGGAAAAACTAAATTCTTTCATATCAAATTGTAAAAATGCCTACAACCTAGCAACAAAGTCTCAAAAGCCAATTCTCTTTAAATATATACTTAGTCAGTTAGAAGGCAGAGCCGAATCAACCTGTAATATCAAAGAATTCGATACATTTGAACAATTTACTGAATTTCTTAAGCAACAGTTCGGAGAAAATAAACATTACACAGATCTTTTAACCGAATTACAAGATTGTAAACAAGGTCCCTCCGAATCCGTTAACCAATTCGCGCTAAGAATAGAAACATGCCTTTCTAAATTGTTGACTGAAATAAACATTTCTATTCCCACTAAAAAGAAATCAGAATTATCAGGCCGCGTAGAAGCCATGAAGGACCTTGCCGTCCATAGCTTTGTAGTGGGACTATAACTGCGTCTTTCCCAGTTCGTAAGATGTCACGACCCCGACTCGCTCAACGCTGCGGTCAACTTCGCAGTTGCTGAAGAGAAAATTCTATCCAGCATTACAAAAAAGTCTCAACCGCCTTATTTTAACAACGCGGACAAACAAAAATTTCAACCTCGCCGCGAATATCAACCAAATCGATTTTTACCATCACAAAACTCCCGTCCAGATCAGACCAGGAAGGTCAACACCAGTGACCTAGTGTGTCGCTATTGTAAAAACATAGGCCATACTATAGAATATTGTCGTAAACGACAATACAATAACAATAGGAACCGACTCAACGACCAAACCAATCAAGGGTGGCCAAATAATACACAAACAAACCCAATACCCGGTACATCTTGCGCCGTTTTCAGTACCAATGCAGCAGGTGATCGCGTGTCCGACGAAGACGATTTAAACGAATAAAATTTCCCGGCTGGTATCGCCCGGGAAATTACCTTACTAAACCACAAGCCGATACTAAACCAAATATCTCTGTATCAAACGCTAACAACCAAGGTAACCAGCCCCAACCTCATAGCGTGCTTTTACTTTATCAACACACGAAATCCTCTGTATCATATCCTAAATCCACTGATTCTTATCCTAAATCCAATCGTAACGCACACCCTAACCGCAACTCAGTTTCTCTAACAGAGGGTTCACTAAACACAAATGCTAAATCTGCTACATCCTATTCTAAATAATATACACAAACCTTAAATCAAAACACTGTATCTTGAAATACCGTCGACAGCCCAGACTGTCTTAAATCAGCTACAAACAAGTGTCTTCACTCACCAAACCTGAAAACAGAAAAGCACAATGTTAAGATATATAAACTCAATAATAATACAGAAAAACGATACTTACCATATGTCAAAATCTAAACCTCAGTCGCTTCTCGTCCTCTATCCTTCTCCTGTATTTGCCTGCTGAAATTAAGTTCCATGTCCAAAGTACCAACCTTAAGCGATAACATAATCACATTAAAAGGCATCGACGCCGGTGATGACGTTACGCCCACACTTGGCAGTTTCCATATGCAAATATTTAAAAAAATCAACAAACCATTCATGAATTTCATGTTGTCGAAGACATTAGCTTGAGTCATGATGGTATCATAGGTAATGACCTCTTTAAGGGTCTCGGGTGCCAAATCGATTATAGCCAAAGCGTATTACACATTGGCGACGACGTTATTGACTTAATTTTCTCTGTACCTCTATATACTATCCTTCCTAGAACAGAAACTGTCATAGAATGCAGTGTTAAAAACCCAGATATTAAAGAAGGGGTCGTTATTGATCAACATATCTCTGAATCATTATTGATTGCTAATTCCATAGTTAGGGTAAAAGAAAACGGGCGTATAAACATCACAGTGGTCAACACGTCTGAAAATCCTATCACAGTTCACTCTAACCTCAACCTTGACCTAGAACCATTTAAACTTCAATCACATACACATTCTGACACAAATCTAACTCAAAAAACATCGACAAGAACACGAAAGGTCCTCGAATCACTTAGGACATCCCATCTTAACAGCGAAGAGAAGGACGCTTTACTCCAAATTTGTTCTAACTATTCAGACATTTTCTATCTCCCGAACGACCCATTTACTTATACCACAGCTATTGAACACAAAATCGTAACTAATACAGACGTGCCGATACAAACAAAATCCTATAGATTCCCAGAATGCCATAAAAAGGAAGTAGAAACCCAAATAGACAAAATGCTTAAACAAAACATAATCACACCTTCTAACTCACCCTGGTCATCACCCATCTGGGTGGTACCCAAGAAACTAGACTCCTCTGGACAACGCAAATGGAGAGTCGTGATCGATTACCGGAAATTAAACGACATCACTATAGGCGAAACATATCCAATTCCGCAAATCACGGAAATTTTAGACCAGTTAGGGAAGAGCCAGTATTTCACAACATTAGACCTGGCTTCTGGATTTCACCAGATACGCATGTCTCCAGAAGACGCACCTAAAACTTTTTCTGTACCCCAGGGGCATTTTCAATTCACAAGAATGCCATTTGGCCTCAAAAATGCACCTTCCACATTCCAAAAATTTATGAACACCTGCTTAACCGGTCTCCAGGATTCCAGGTGCTTCGTGTATCTCGATGATATTGTTTGCTATGCACCAGATTTGAATAGTCACGTACAAAATTTTACTTCTATTTTCGAAAGACTTAGGAACTTTAATCTAAAACTCCAACCAGATAAATGCGAGTTCATGTGTAAGGAAGTTGCGTATCTGGGTCATCTGATAAGCAATAACGGCGTAAAACCAAACCCTGAGAAAATCAAAGCAGTTACCGAATTCCCAGTACCAAAATCTCCTAAAGATATAAAGAGTTTTCTTGGCCTCGTTTCATATTATAGACGGTTCATTCCGGACTTCTCCAAAGTAGCTAAACCATTAACATCTCTTCTCAAAAAGGATGTACCTTTTTACTGGAAAAATGAACAACAACTCGCATTTGAAACGCTACAAACTAAGCTTACTAAGTCACCTGTTCTAGCCTATCCCGACTTCACAAAACCATTTATACTTACGTGTGATGCTTCAAACTTCGCGGTGTCTGCTATCCTATCTCAGGGCCAGATAGGAAAAGACCGACCTATTGCTTTCGCGTCCCGGACTCTTAACAAGGCCGAGTGCAACTACAGCGTTACCGAAAAAGAGTGCCTTGCTATAGTCTTCGGCACAAAAGCCTTTCGCCCTTATCTCTATGGGCATCCATTCACAATAGTTACAGACCACAAACCTTTACAATGGCTATTTAACTGTAAAGACCCCGGATCGAGACTAGTCCGTTGGCGTCTCAAACTAGAAGAGTTCGACTATAATATAGTTCATAAAAAGGGCAAAATTAACACTAACGCCGAGGCATTATCTCGATTCCCAGTTAACCCGATACAAGGTTACTCACCAGCAGCCTCTGAATCCGAACTACTGAACAACAATGACGAAGGACTTAACCCACTGAATGACCCTCTACTAGAATTACCATCTCATATTCCATGTTCCCTTGACACAGCTGACGTTCCCAATTCCACTGAAAATCCTATTCCTGCACAAAGTCAAGAACCCACAATTCCCGAGTTAAGCTCTATAGACTGGGGAGCCTTCGATACTAGTCCCAGAAGCGCCGATCTCAACCTTGATTTTGAATCATTACAATTTCCTTCTCCTGCCGAAAATGGCGTAGAACAAACCCCACGATTAAACAACGATGACTACACTAAGTTCTTAAAACAAATTTCTAACAAAGAACTAACATGGGACACTATTCTAAAAGAGCATAACGAGAACCTGCTTAAATCACCTCATACCGTTCTAATAACTCCTACATCCATAGATCTCGACGAATCTAACACTTATATCCAAGAAATCCTACTAAGTTCTGACAACAAAGACGAAATACTTAACGCTGAAAAGGAATTGCACTCCTTCATGAAAATAACACACAACTCTAAAACTATCTATTTAATTTTCATCAAGGTACACCACTTCGACAAATCATCTTACCCATCCATATACACGACCCTGAAACAAAAAAGAAATGAATTATTAAATTACGAAAACCTTGAGAATATTGCCATTTCCGATTTTAGAAACCCTTTTAATCAACATTCCTACACAAATATTTACAATATACTCACCTATATATTCCATAACACAAAGATGTGTGTCAACATATACCTAAATAAAATCATTTACCCTACCTTGAGCGAAAGACCGAAAATCTTGCGTGAAAATCACGACCTCCCAATTTCTGGCCATTTAGGATCAACACGTATGTATAAGCGTATACAAGAACAATTTAACTGGAAAGGTATGAAAAGCGATATCGAAGACTACGTCAGAAAATGCAAGCTTTGTCAAGAAAACATAGCATTAAGGAAATTAAATAGAGCTCCCATGGAGATTACAATCACATCCACAGCACCGTTTCAACGCGTGACCTTAGATATAATCGGACCTCTACCCGAGTCCGGACCCGCAAAACTTAAATACGTACTCACGTTGCAAGACGATCTTACCAAATACTCATTAGCTTACCCTATACGTAGTACAACGGCTGAGGAAACTAGCGATTGCCTCATCCACTTTATCTCCCTATTCGGTATTCCTAAAACGATCTTGAGCGACCAAGGCACTAACTTCACTTCGGATCTTTTCAAAACTACTTGCCAATTCCTAAAGATAAAGCAACTCTGGTCCTCACCTTATCACCCGCAAACTCAGGGAGCCTTAGAGCGCAGCCACTCGACCCCGAAAGAATATTTAAAATCCTTCATCAACGAAAATCAAGACAATTGGCCTACTTACGTCTACACAGCCATGTTAACCTACAACACTACCGTACACACTACTACACAATTCTCTCCCTACGAATTGATATTCGGCCATAAACCATACATACCCAACTCTGTGTATGACAGTAACTTAGGTACAACATACTCCGATTATATTAGGAAACTACAACATAAATTTAAGTACACTAGAGCAAAAGCCTTAGAGAATATATTAAAATCTAAACAATCTTCTAAATCTTATTACGACACACGGGCTAAACGCCCGCCACCTTACAAAGTAGGAGACTACGTTTACCTTAAAAACCACCTGAGATTGAGAAAAGCTCTGTCACCCTTATGGAAAGGGCCATATAAAATAATAAAACTTCACAATAATCACACAGCTACCCTTCTTATTAATAGACGTCATGTAACTCACCACTTTGATCAGCTGAAACCTGCAAAGACCCTTCGTAACCTGTAAAGAGCTTAATTTCTAAATTATTGTTTAATTAACTATTTCTTACCTTACCTTATTTCAGCTTCTCGATTGCTGCACAACCAGGCATTGTAGAACCGTTCAACTCCAGTACCAGCATCTACTTTGACGGACTTGGAAAACTGAAAACAATTAACGGTCAATTAAGCGTAATAAGCCATATCGATATATCCTACATTAATCCACATCTTGTAAATTTAAATGAAATTATTGGTTCTGTAAGATTTATCTGCCAGCAATCCAATTTTAATCAATGTCTAGATGCTCTGTCTCCCTTGACAGTCAGATATAAAGATGTAATCCGCGATTATGAATCCATGTCTCACTTACTCTCACAACGTAGCCGACGAGCCGCGTGGTTTGGTGGAGTAGGCACAGCATTCAAACGTATTGGAGTACCAATGATGAATGGACGATGAAGATGATGCTTTGAAATACGACGCAGCCATAGACTCAATGGAAAACAACCAAAAGAATCTGGCTCAACTCATGAAAGATACTATCTTAGTCACTAATTCCACGTTAGAGTCGTTTAAGAAAACTATAAATAAACTTAGTATTAACGAACAAAACTTGCATACTGCATTAAATAATTTTATTCGCATAACAAATAACATTACAAATGTTTCAAATACTTTGATTATAGAAACAAAAGCCCTATCTATACTTAATATCCTTGAAAGTTCGTTGATGACGCTCTCTTTCCAACTCGAAGATTGAATTAAAATCAAAATCATTTATTCATCTAGGCCACTAAGTGACGCTTATGAACGTCAAAATTTAAGTTAATTACTTAATGATTCTACATTTACATTTACTGCCACGTTCGCAATGCAATAGGTAGAACCACGAGAAAGAACGGGCAATAAAACTCATGGCCACTCTTTTCAAACAAATATAATGGTGGTACATTTTATTTTTGTAAGGAGCTGCAACTGTTTCACATTTTAGACATCTACTAGTAAAATTTTTAGTAGCTATTGATATCATACTCAAGCAGTAAATGATGTTCATATGGTAAGCCTCCCAAAGTAAATATGGTGAAACAGGAGCATCCACTTACGTCTTTTTAATGTAGGCAACTCGTGAACATGGTCAGAACTATGGTAGAAGTGAATGAAGCAGAAAGTAACGGTATTATGAAACCAAAGCAATCGACAACCTATTAGTTAGCCCATGACCACGAGTTACCCACATTTTACAAATCCGCAAAGTTATAATGAAAGTGTGGAACATGAATGCAAAATATCGTATGAAATGAGAATATCGTAATTAACTACACTATAAAATAAAACTACTAATTATTGACCTAGTCAAAAGCGAAGAACTACTTCCAAGCGCTCCTCCATTAATGCTATACTATTGACTAAACAAAACACTCTACATCCAAACATACTTACCCCAGCTCAGCTCTATGACGAGCTCGTTCAAAACGACAGGCATCTACCTAGAGGCTCTAGAATCCCAATCTTGATTAGTTTGGAAAACATTCATTTAATTTTAAGCGTATCTAGTGTAAGTTGCTATTATTTTAAGAATAGGCTTGTGTTTGTATTACAAGTTCCTTTGGTAACAAATGATGATTTTTACTTGTATCAAAACTTGGCGTTGCCAACCCCTCACGGTTTAAGCAACCCCAATACATTTAGCATGATTCAACCTTCTAGCATTTATACAGCTGTTTCTAATGATAAGATTAGTTATTTTACTTTAGATAGTTTAGATATGTGTAAGACGGTAAACTCTGAGTTCTTCCTGTGTCAAGTACCTACGGTATTGCTAATTAGTGAAAACCCTTCGTGTGAAAGTGAACTGTTGTCAAAATCGACAAGTGCTATCCCCACACAGTGCAAAACAAAAACGATGTCTGGTGAGGTAGACATTTGGCAACCACTGTGTAACAATCGGTGGCTTTACATACAAACTCGCCCAAGTAAAGTATACGTTGATTGCAGTTTTTCGGAAATACGTGAAGTGTTAGTGTCGGGAATAGGGTTATTACATACCCCAAAAAAGTGCATAGTGTATACCAAAAGTACGAAACTCATACCGTCGGACAATGCCATTAACATAAGCATCTCCGTTCCTAGGCTAGATTTTAGTATAACCAACGACTCATGCTGTAAACTAGATTCTAATTCAGACCATGTGTCTAAAATCGTGTCCCCTATTTCACTACAAAACATAGATCTTAATGATTTAACTTTAAGTAGAGAAAGTGAGAAGTTATTAACAAACTTAGATAACATTATTCATAAAGAACCAGCACTAGTGAAATATGGAACACATTTCTTTGCAATTAATACTTTTATAACTTTAGTAATTATGATAATCATAGTTCTCATAATTGTGAAAATATATCATATAATTCCAAAATTTAAAATAACGTCGTCCAATAATGAGATTGATATAGACAGTATAGATATTGAAGATTCACAGATCCAAGCACCGCGGTTAAGGGAAACAGAATTCTAAGTCCTCCGAAATTCGGACACCCTCCCCGAATTTCGATCTAATGCGGGGGGTTGTTATACCCTGGCCTTGTAACCCTTTTGGCTGATCGCCGCAAATACTTATCTTGCCCCGTCAGCGTTTTAGTATTAGCCCTAGACGGAGGCACGAGAGAACTCACTCGGTGTTCAATCTCCTTACTGGTCGGACGTACTATTTCTTTCTATTATTTTACTATTCCTTTGTTAAAGTACGTATTTATTCAAGTTCCAATATACATTTTATTTCTAGCCAGTGAAATAGTTTTTTTTTAAAACCTAATAATAGAGACCCGTATAACAGTACGCTGTGGAGGCGCCCGAGCAAATGTCATCGACGTAAATATCGTCTTTCAAGATGGCGGAGGCTCGTGGGAAACGTAAGCCTTCGCGATCTGCGAGCTTCCAAAGAGAACGTATTACCAAGTAGGGGCTCGACCTTAACCCGTACGTATTGGTATTGAGCTCGTAGACGACCATGGGATCGCAGGGATTCTCTCTCCAAAGGACCAGCTGGAAGCGACGGTCATCAGGGTGGGTAATCGTCTGCCTAAACATCATTTTTATATCGGCTACAAAGACAACCTGGTGTCGTCGGAAGCTGGTGATGACGTCACAAAGGTCCTTGACCAACTTGGGACCAGAATGCAAGCACTGGTTCAAGGATACGCCCGTAGAAGTCTGCGCAGAACCATCAAACACTGTGCGCAGCTTGCCAGTCGATGGCTTCAATACCGCATGATGCGGGAGAAAGTAATGCTCCACCGAACGCCAATCCAAATTTGACACAGACATGTGTCCCAACTGTTCATATTCTCTCATGAACTCATTATACTACTGTCTGAGCTCCGGATCACGACCCATGCGGCGATCCATAGCCAACAATCTCTTTTCGGCTAAAGGTCGTGACTCACCAAGCGGAGGCCGAACAGACAGAAAAGGTAGCCTCGTAATGATCCGATCAGAACGGAGTCGACCAGTGTTGTTCTGGAAGAACAGCTCGCACTCCTCATGTTCTGGATTCAAACGGGCAACTTGAGGGGGCTCCTCTATCTCCCAAAACCTCTGAACCACATCAGAGAGAGCGGAGCCTACAGCCAACAAATTATCAAGTTCAGGTGGAGGGGGTTCCCTAGGTACAGGTCCCATCAAAGCAAATCCAAATATTGTCGGGATGGTAGTCAAACCACTTGGCACCAAGACCCGTTTCCCACCAATCAAAATTCCACCGAGGACATCAGAGCCAATCAACAAATTGATTTGTCCCGGTGTGTCAAATTTGGGGTCTGCCAGTTCCAATCCCGATGTCAAATTCACCACAACAGCAGATAGCTGCTTCTGTGGGTGCATACCCAAAATATTCTTCAACACAATAGCCGAGGTTTTAATCCTCGGGTGTGAAGATTCAACGGGGCCAAACAAAACCTTAACTTACCCTTCAACAGTAGAGGCTACGTCACCTATTCCCCGTATACAATTCGGAAAAGAGCCCATATTTGATTTAACCTGCCCTACCAAATAAGTGGAAACAATGCAACCTTGTGAACCTGTGTCCAATATAGCACGGACAACAACAGAGGTCCCCGTGGGTCCCCAGACCCTAACAGCAACCGTTGGTAGGATAACGGTCTCTATGGGGGTGGTAGGCGTTAGAGGGCAGGAGTCAATGACCTATTGTTGCCTGGGCGGCGACCATTGGCCAGGACCAGGCAAATCAAAATGAGGGTGGTTGAAGTCCTCAAAGGCGCGGTGACTCGATCCACGCGCCATCTGTGGGGGGTCATAATGACGCACCCGCCCAAAACGAGGTGGGCGCGAGTCAAGGCGGGAACGCTCCGCCAAAGGAGGGGAATATCTGGGGCAGCGGTCATGGTGCTGGTGACGTTGAGCGGTCGCACATTCAGGTGCGCGAGAGAGAGGAGGCGTGCGCACGCTACGGTTCTCCAAGCTGGGTGAGTGGCCATCAATTGAGCGAGGTGATTCTCGGCTACGCGCCGGTGAGCCTCGGCTGCCACCTTCAAAACACCCGCCCGTGCACGGCGTCGGCTGGTTGGACAAGCGGCCTACCTCTTTGGCATTCATGCAGAGAATGTCCAAATGCTGTCCTCCACAGTGAGGACAGGGGCGAGAGTTTGGGCAGTCTCGCTGGTAGTGGGACCCCAAACAAGAGAAGTAGGAGTAAACTCTCGTAGGCGCATTCGCGATGCGCCTACGAGAGGTGACATGTAGGTCCAAGAATGCCCTACAACTGGCCGTTCTGTGCCCCGTGACCTTGCAGTAAGAGCACTCCACTGGGCTCTGCGTGACTGCAAAGCGAGGAGGGCGCCAGTCAACATTGGCTCGGGTGTGAACGCGAGCCTGCTCCTTGACCTTTGGCGGCTGCGTTTTAGCCGGCGTGTCACCACCGGAGTTGTCCAATACCCGGCACTCATCCTCGAGGAACCTCTCCAGGTCAGCTAAGGGGAGCAGATGGGTCGCGCTATCCCCACCAAAGCGCTGCTCAAAACGCGACATCAGGTCGGCAGGCAGCTTCTTCAACACAATGTGCACCAATAGATAGGACCATTGGTCCACGGGCAGTTCAAGGCACTTAAGTGCATTGATTGCCACTAAAAGCGGGTTCAATAGTTGGGTGCGCATCCCAAAGACCCGGGTGAGCGTGGGCAAACTCAAAATCTGCTCAATATGCGTGTCGGCGAGGCCACGCTTGTTATGGTACCTACGGGTAATTAAGTCCCGAGCCGTCTGGTACCCCTCGTCAGACACGGGCAGATGCTGGATGAGGCCTTTGGCCTCCTCATCCAGAACCGACATCAAATAGGCCAATTTTTGTGCCGGCCGAAGGTCAGCCCTGTCATTGACCAGGCTGTCAAACAAATTAACGAAGCCCAGGTAGCTTCCTAGGCAGCCATCGAAATGCGGGAGCTCTAAAGTAGGAAGCCTACTCACCAGCCCCGGTGCTGTCCTAGGAAGCTCCTGCTTCAAGCCGGGTTGCCCGTCCCTCTCGGCAACTAATTGTCTCGCACTATTGGAGACAGCATCATACAGGTCTAAGACCTGGGCATAATCTTTGCTGACCTTATTTCGCTGGTCAGCGGTGAATTCATTAACTGACACTTCGAGGCAGCAAGCGCTGAAAGTGCGAAATTGTTGTTCCACACTTGCCAGGCGATCATCGATCCACTCATACCTTTGCAGTAAGGCCTGCTGGCGATCAGGCCGGTTCACCAAGGCACTAGCCGAGGCAAACCAGCGCAAATCTGATGCAATAGCACCAGCAGCCGCACGCAAGTCCTTGATAGCTGACATAATCAAGTTTCAAAAGAGCCCGGACAAGCGTTAAATAATATTAACAATCAAAACTTAATATTTGTTAATTTTTTGAAACCAAAGTATTAGCCTGTTTACTGCTGGTACAAGCAAGTGCCCAATTTACTGCCCAACAAAATTAATTGTTTCAATTATATTGACACAAAAACAAAGTTATCAAAGTTGAAACTCCAAATAAATTAATTAATTATTTGCAACAGACAGGCTCACTGTATTATTTGTGATATACAATAATAAGGAAACACAGAATGTGATACCTAACAATATTATCTATGCAAGATCCCAAGATGCAAGGTCAAGTTTGAATGTTATAGTGTTTCAAACCCAATATATGCAATAAACTAAATTTACTACATTTATTGATACATACAGCTGTTATGTATCCAAACAAACTGACTTATTAATGCTAACAACAACAAATTATTGCTAGATTTCAACAATACAAGTCAAACAATTACTGATTGAGGTTATGTATGACATGTGTTTCAAGTTATGCAGCTCAATCAATACAAATATATATGATGTATTTTAGGAAAAAACTGACCTGACAAACACTACAATACTGTCTACAATGAATATATAGCTCAGATACAAGCTTATACAATACCAAAAAGTTTAGATACAATCAACGGCTAAGTTTCAACTACAGCTCTGCACCAAAAATTTATGTTTAAGAGTCCGGGCTAACATCGGGTAAGTTTGCAGTGGAAGCGATTAATTCATCCAGTCTTTAGCTCAGGGCAAAGATCTACACACTTATACTTAGCTATTAGGCTGCAAACGCGACGTTTTCAAGACACGATGGCACGTGGACGTCGATACCGGATTCACACAATTTTCGCAAATGTTCATTAAGATACAACTTATCTTTTATCACAAATAAACCGATGCCAGCTGATCAATTAGCGGCAATACACTACGGTTTTTGGTTTTACAAACAAATGCAAGATCAAAAACGCGCTCACAAAACGGAACTTTCCAGAGCGAACCAAAAGCTAGGTTTTTTCGCTGACCGCGGGAAACGACAATGAACGAAAGTGAATAACAGTTCAGTGTGACCATAGTCAAAATTTACAATAGACTAAACTAAACGTTACTAAATCGATATAATCGACTTGACCTATCATAAAAACTATTTCTATTTCAAACAGTTACATATTTCATAATCACTTGGCCATGGATGAATTTCTATTTTATTACGACGCTTTCTTGTACAAATCCTTCGTAGAACTTTATTTCTCTAATTGTCCATATTTTATTCTTCTAATTATATATTTATAAGCACAGAAACAATAATACATTAAGAGCAGGCATTCCGAATTTTATGCTATTTTGAAGCGATATTCTGAAACAGTCATAGATACTAGTAAAGTGAAACTTCAGCAAACGATTATTTAGGCCCTTGTCTGTCTTTGTTCAAGAACAGATACATGAGTGGACGATATAAGCTCGATAACATTTTCATTTGAAAATCACACTACTTGCAAAGCATATTCAAAATATTTGAATAAAATATTCACTGTTCTTTCTGAAGTAAACAATAAACATAAAAGAAACCTACGTTTTAGTGTAGTTCAAGACATTTTTTCTGTAGAACAAATATTACTATATTAATAAACAACACAAGATTTTCAACTTTTTCCATGCTTGAAGTGGTTTGACCCACTTTACGCCCGCACCCGATATTTAAGGCGAGGATTTCCCAAAATACAGTGTTATCTAGCGTGGTCAAACGCGTTTTATTTGTAAATAACAGAGATTTAAATTCGGAAAAAAAAATAGATCATAAGTTTTTTTTATAATTAACAACAAACATAATGTTTATAAATTATCTACTGATTACTATTGTCACTATAAACAAAAGCAATTTTGTAAAACTACTTTCGAATTTCATAAAGGTTAATTCAAAACAAAAACTTTGCAAATTATTTATACTCGATAAGTAAGTTTATATTTCAATTGATATACTGCTTCAATTTTCTATACTGTGGCGCGAAAGTGTTATACCTACATAATATGGCCACTGGCGGCGGTGCGTCGCGTCTCGCGTCGCGATTGATCGTAATTATACTCGCGAACTGGGGAAGAGGGGAGCCTCAAAAGCTTTGAGCGCTCGGAAATCCTCGCCTTAACGTTATTCCTGATGTCACAGCGTTTACTTCAGCCGGGCGCACTAGCTTGTCACTCGAGCCAGGCCTATGAAACTTCCCTACAATCCCGTAATAAAAAATTATCCATACAAACTAACACCATCTAGCGCCCGGGGAATGTTATTTTAGCTTTTATATCTAGAAATATCTGTAGCGATAACTGAACGGTAATTTCGCCAAATTTACTTAAGAGATGCGTGGCGTCGTGGAAGCATGCTGTGTCCATTGTCAAGTAGTCCGTGGATCGGATCCACACTTGGCATATAAAGCTTGTTTTTACTTTTTGTGATTTTTATATTTTTTACTTTTAAATTGGATATTATTTTACATAATATTTGTCATTTACTTATTTATTAACACTGAAATTAAACATTTTATTTTGCAAAATGAATCCACTACTAACGCCATCTAGTGGTCGAGGATGCCTATTGAACTTCAATTTCGAACTGTGAGTGGCTTATCTATACCAGTATAAGTGTATAATCCAAAGAGTATACAAATACTACGTAAGAAGAGGCGGATGTGCCATAGATCATGCGAGACTTTCAGCTTTGTATGAAACGTGCAGGGAGAACTCGTACCAACATAAAGATACTAATTGACATCGTTTTTATGTTGTCAGCATTGTCATATTCGTCAATATAGGGATGTACCCTCTAGTGATTAACGAAATATCGATAATATTCGGTAAGAGAAATAATTATGTTTCGACTAGAATTATACTTTTCCAACACAAATAAAAGATGTATTTAATATTTGTGTTTATTCAAACAAATTAGCCTATTCTATATCTATTCTTGATTAGCGAGGAAAAATACGCAGAACTAAAAGATATATGTATGTACATGTAATGGAAAGGGTTTTAACCTTTCTTCTGTAATAGGATTTAAGGAAATGTCTATAGATACAAGGCACAGCTGTTTTTCTGACTTGAGTTCCCTTTTTTTAAGTCTTTCGGCTTAAAATGCTTGCCACACACATAGTTCAACTGATGTAATTTTTCAATGGGCTCATAAATCAAGTCTTGGTTTCCAGTTGCAGCTACCCATTTTTACATCTAAAAAGAAAAAAAAGAATAGAATTTTTAGTCCTTGTGCCAATTTCTAATAACGGATTATCGATAACTGACAGGCAGCACTATTGTTTACCTACAAGGTACTAGGATATGAAACTTGAGAATATTTCCTTATTTTTTATGTTTCATTGAAATATATCACATTATATAACATTATAAAATAATATTCATTGATTTTTTTCAATGCTTGACTGGCATGTTGTTGTATGCCATATTTCGCACGATATTTTGCTTGTTTTCATTGCGCTCCTTTCAATGCTAATCAAATAAATATAGTAACACTAACACTAGTAGTGTAAAATCACATTTATTTGGTATACACAAAGCATTTTTACAGTATGTTTTTTACGTTTTATAAACAAACTACATAACGCGGCAAAGTTCAATCTGGATAATAATGTGACAGTTGTGACATTTGACACTATTGACAGCCATGGCGGTGATGTACGTATAACCCGCCTAGCTTTGAAAGAATACTGTTCCAAGGGTACATAGTGAAGGATGATATCTTCACGTTTTATACATATAATAGTAGCCATTAAAAAGATAGCACGTTTCATACTTTCGGTTTTCTCTTAGGAACTTGCGCCAGGCTGGTATAATCTATGACTCGAGCTACGCGCTCCGTCCGACGTGGACGTGTATTGCGTTCGCGCGCAACTATAGGTATTTTTATTACGATTTGTTTCGTAAAATAAGAAATAAAACATAAAAAATAAAATGGGTAACAAGGTAAATAAGAGATCTTATGTTAAAAATAAAAAGAAAGTTGACTTATTGAAGAATAATGCTAGAATCATGAGATATGCAAGGGTTTGTTATCGAATTTAATTTACCTAATATTTTGATAAAGTATTAGAACTGGGAACTATGGAGTCGATTTCATCTATGCAAAATTATAAAATAAGCTTTATATTATTATGTTACTATCAACATTATTATATTTTCGTGTCATGTTCGTTTTATTTATCCCTAATAGATTTACAGATTTTTATTTTAATATTAGATTTTCACAAATTCCTATCATGTAGATATTTTAAAAATATTTTTTTCTACGAAATTTAGATACATGTGGCCGGTTTCCACGGTTACCGGCCACACTTGCTCGCCGTGATCGCCAATTTTCTTTATTTAAACACTAGTTGAGCCCGCGGTTACACCCGCGTTATTTAAGGCAACTGTTCCGCTCCCGTGGCTCATAGCGTGATGTTGCATAGCCTTTAGCATTCCTCGATAAATGTGCTATCTAACACTGAAAAGCACACGCTTTTTCTAATCGGACTAGTAGTTCCTGAGATTAGCGCGTTCAAGCATACAAACAAACTCTACAGCTTTATATATTAGTATTATCCGATACTCGCGACTTCATTCGCGTGGAATATGAATCTATAGTAATCTAAACATAAACAAAATTCAAGTGTATCTCTGTGATTTCAAAATAACTAAGTCTTTTTATACGTACCTAAAAGGTAAAAACAGGACCCTATTACTAAGCCTTCCGCTGTCTGTCTGTCTGTCTGTCACCAGGCTGTATCTCATAAGCCGTGATAGCTAGAAAGCTGAATTTTCACAAATTATGTATTTCCGTTGGCGCTATAACAACAAATTCTAAAAATAAAAAGAATGAAAATATTAAGGGGGGTCCCATACATTAAACGTGTTTTTTTCGTATTTTTTGCTCAATATTACCAACGGTAACAGGTAGACGCTTAAAATTTTCACAGAATATGTAGTTGAATATTACCTTTCAAAATTAATTATTAAATAAAAAAAGAAATATTAGAAAGAGCATACACCAAACGTAATTTTTAAGCAATTTGTTACTTGATCTTAATAAACAGGTAGAAACCTAGAAGATATTTAAGTTTGCATACAACATACGTGATTTCCTTTCATACATGATGGTACGGAACCCTTCGTGCGCGAGTCCGACTCGCACTTGCCCATTTTTTAATTATATTATACATATAAGAGCATATTACGCGATCCAAAGTTTTTCTTTTTAAAGTTGTCTGTCTTGCTGTTTTTTCGGGCTAATCCTTGAAATGGCTAAACAGATTTGAATGGAACTTTCAGTGAAAGATATAGAACTTTGTAGGGCAACATATTATATGTAATTTGAAGGCCGGTAGGTATGTAGGTTTATATGTTTTTATCTTTATAATATCTATGTTTATATGTCATATGACGTATGTCATACGTTATATATGTTATAAGTAATATTATGTTATATGTTATAGGTTATATGTTATATGTTATATATGATATGTTATATGTTACATGTTACATGTTATATGTTACATGTTACATGTCATATGTTATATATTATATGTTATATGATATATGATATATATGATATACAGGGTGTCACAAGAGCCATCACCAAGCCGAAGTCTACTCGTTTTGCACATCATGCCAAGTCATATTACGCGAAAATAATACCTTGGAAACGAAATTTTTTTTTTGCTTAAAAAAATAGACATTCGTATGACTTTATTAATATAGATTTAACACTGCGATAGTAGCGCATGGTAAACCATTCTGAAGGCCCCTTGAACACACACAAAAAAATTCATCAAAATCGGTCCAGTCGTTTAGGAGGAGTTCAGTGACGTACACACGCACTCAAGAAATATACATATAAAGAGGTTTACATGTATGTCTCTTTGTCTTACGAAAATTAAAATCATAATTATATTGGTCAATCATTACGAACATTTTTTTACTTTATTTATTTGGAAGAGCGAGCTACATCGCCTTGTTTTTTTTACTTTTTCCTTAGGAACGCATAGAGGTAATAAACTGAAATGTATACCAAATACTCAGTTCTTCTGCCACTTGGACAATAGACTAAAAATCTGTTCTAAGTCTATACATTAAAAAGATACAGCCGTTTATGCCGCAAATTTTCGCAAATTTTCGACGATTGGTCGTAAGTATTAGATACCAGTTTTACGATTTGAGACTTTATTACCAGTTATCATGGTTGTAATTAAGTTGAACTTAAAACTGTTTTAAAACATTCGTCTCCGTTTGGTAGGAATCAAATGTAGATGTATAAGCGTGTACATCCGTACATCATCCGTACATCATGTACATCCGTGAACATGCCGCTTGCAAAAGTGCCGACATATTGCTTACTTCATATAAAGGTACGTGGTATATATCCTGAAAGACAATTTAAAATAAACACCCTAATTAATCTTAAAAAGGCGTGATTTTCATAGCCGCCGCCTATGACACCTTCGGAACGACGTCAAAGCCGCACCCCAAGAAAAAATGCAATCCGTTTTATAATCGTTGATTATTGTAATATAATAAGTGAGTAACATTTTAATATCAATGTAACGTAGCCGTTGTAATTAGATATTAGTAAATTATAAATAAGAACTTCTCTTTTTTATGTCATAATATGCACGCATGGCATAGTGATTTCAGAGGTCTTCTTGGCACTTGGCATTACGCCGTGGTCGTAGGTTCGATTCCCACCTGAGACAACACTGTGTGATCCACATATTTGTTATTTCGTGTCCGTTGATGTATGAAGGTAGTATAAAAAGAAACATATTATTAATATAAATAAAATAAATTAGTCATAAGACATTCTGAAACAAGATTTCACAGCCTATGGCTTTGACTACAACTACAACATGTCGCATAAATCAATTGAATTATTCATATTTCTGCCTTTTATGGCATAGTTTAGTCAATTTATTATCATATCATAAATAACTATTCATAATACAAAAAAAAAATACATAAAGTCGTCTCTACTCCAATCGAAGCCCGCGTAGCGAGACATTCATTCGCCTCGCGCAGCGGCGAGCTGCGGGGTGAGGTGGCGGCCCGGGGCCGCTAGCGGGGGGAAAAGGCGGAGCTTACGAAAAACATATTTCGGAATGCCTGGTCTTAAACGCAACAAGAGTATAAACTTAGGTCCTAATTATATGTGCCCATAGTTACATGAAAAGCCTATTTGATTCAAAGTATTCAGTCTATAACATAAAACATCAAATTACGAACTCAAATCGGCGTATTACAATAACAAACAGATTTACGTAAAATTTCGTGCAGCGGAGACGCAAGCGACATGACCTATCTCTCACAGGGCTCATAGCCGAATGATGAGGTCTGGGCGGGGCGTTAACTAGCAACTGACACTCAGTACACCGCTTATGCTATTAAGGTTTAGATTGCTGAATCGTTTGATATTGATGGGATCTACCGAGCGTCAAAATCATAGACGTTTGGCAGATTTTATTTAATTTTACAAAATATACACGTATAATATAAAATAAATAGGGTAATTCTTTAGATCATTAGGTTTCCTACAATATTATTAAATAACATATGACAGCTTACGATCAAAATATTGCAAACAGAGAGACGAAAAATTATTTTCTGCCTCGATTTTGTGATTTTTTTACCGTGATTCTATTTTACATACATGAAAAATTCTTTCAAAAGTCTTTTGTTCAGATTTTTGACTTTAAGCTCTATTTTTTGCTAGTTTGTAATATGTACCGTTATCGCTAGATGCGCGACGAAATATTAGGTGTTTCACGGCTTTTGAGGTATAACAGCGCCTTAAAAAATCAACCGAACGCGGCCTCTCAGGCGATGATTAGTATTCTAGGGTTAAGAGTTCGAATTACAGTTGACGGTGAATGTATAATGTAATGAGTGCATTGTTGTTACAATGTAAAATCCAATGGCTTTTTAATGCATTTTAAACTTATATGAAGATTTTATAAACATAATGAATGATAATTTGCAATAAATTATTTGAATATAAATATTTGAATATTTTTACCTCCAAGGCGAATATAGTTTTTAAGTTTTCGTATTGAATTAAATTGGTTTATCCTTGATATAATATTGTTTATTTGCTTCTTGCTCATGACTTTATATGCGTAGAATTCCTTTGCATTTTTATCTATTATTACAACCTAGGATGACTCGTAGAGAGAATTACCTGCGTACAAATTGTTTCTAATAAAAATCGAACAAATGACGCTACATTTCTTTTTGAGAAATGCAAAACTGTAGTAACTCAAATTATGGCCCTATTGAATTGTTTATTTATGTATATACTGTTATGTTGGTTTAAGTCAATTTCGGATAAGCTTTACTGGCTTTCAATATATACTTTTGTTTTAAATTGCCTGACACTGACGCTAAATGTTGCACTTTTTATTGGGCACTTTTATTAGGAGTTTGGAAAAGGAAATCTTGAAACTACTAACTCATAGAAACAGGAGAGGGTCACAGGTCCACACAAAGCACAACGATTTTTATCGAATTAATCAATATGTAATGATAGCAACGACATATCGTAAATAAATCTGCAGGTTTTAAAGTTCTCATAATAATCTTGAAAGATATGTGAAGTCTATCAACTTATTTGGCCTCCCTGGCTAGGTATAAGTTGACAGACTTCACATATATTTCAATATTTGGAAATTACAAACATACAATCCTTCATTTATGAGTAAAATATTCATATACATAGGTAGTTATGTACTGAAATAATTGAACTATAATGGCAACGGGACGTACCTTAGTATAAAATTATAAATTTATGTAAACGACTAACTAGGTACATAATTATAGGAAAATTATGTACAATTATTTTATCCTGTATATGCCACAATAAACAGTCATGATAATTGTGACAAATAATGGTTCGTGACCAGATTTCGATATGGGTAGTGATTGAGCCCGTCTGATATTTTTCGGCAACGTTTAGTTTAGACTGATTTAAACGCATTCTTTAGATAGTTCAACGCATAATTTAGATAGTTTCCACAATCATACTGCCCGAATTGTGAAGGCATTTTGAAAGAAATCTGTAGAACGTAGGGACTTTCAGTTTAAGATTTTCTGCTTATCTCAAGCATCTTAAATGTGTGTCATGAAGATATTCGAATCGTCGTTTAAGATAAAAATGAAATAATGAATTAAATAATATATTATAAAGAAGGCAAAGGATGTGAGTATGCTGTTGAAGGCGGATGGGCAGCCATTTGAGCTTGTTACGAAATTCAGTTATGTTGTCATATTTACGTAAACTATATAGGAATCTTATGCAGAAGTTTTGGAGGCGCTCAAGTTTATCTAGCTGGTCCTCACTGAGACCTAGGTAGCTGGCATCGGCATAGTCATGAATGGGAAGAAGAATAGATTGCACAAGTACAATTTTTGTAGGTTTGGGAAAGCAATAGCGTAATCTTCTCAGCGACGCAGCGGCAGCAAAACGTCGTCGACTGATATTTTGCAACTGCACGGTCCAAGACAACGTTTGGCAATGATAATCCCTTGATTCTTCACTTCTTTACTAAGAGGAATTGAAACGCCACCAAAAGACATCTGGGGAAGCAAGGAACCTTTGACATCAGTCTAGAACTGCCGATAATTCATCATCATCATCAGTCTGCCGTAGTCCACTGCTGGATATAAGCCTCACCAATGGCACGCCACTGAGCCCAATTTTCGGCTCTTCGTGTCCAGCTGCTGCTAGCCACTTTGCGTATATCGTCACTCCACCTAGCCGGCGGGCGTCCTACACTACGTCTGTAGAACACGACTACTCCAACCGTTATCGGTTCTGCGGCAGATGTGACCTGCCCATTGCTACTTGGTTATCTGTCGGATACACAAAAATTATGTCATAAATTGTATGACTGTCTTTGTTTGTTTTGTTTTTCGTGTGAGTGTGTGGCCAACTCTGGTGTCGGAGTTTTCAGACCGCCCGAAGGCCCCCGACATGGCCTTACGATCCTTATCCTTAGACAAGAACCGGGACCGACAGCTTTACGTGCCCTCCGAAGCACGGTAGCGCTCAGATGTAAATGCCACACGCGATCACCCATCCAAATGGAGACCTGTGCAAGCGTTGCTTAACTTTGCCGATCTGTTACGAACGACAAGCCAAGTTTCGCTATGAGCGTTACCGTATGACTGTCGGATCACTTCATTACGAATTAGACCCTTCAGAGAAACTCCGTGCATAGCCCTTTCCATAGCTCGTTGAGCGACCTTCAATTCGTTGAAAGAATGGTGAAATTTCTATTTATTAAGTTAATATTGTATATCAAAAGACGCGTAATTAAATAAGCTTGCGAATGATATTAATTAATACCAAATAATATACTTGAAGTCCACGCAAGAGCGGTATAAAGCGCGCCCAGTATAATATTTTCCCGCCATTTTCGAGCGCGCTATTATATTTCTAACATATTTATATTTCTCGTCGTTTTTTATTATGGGCGGTATATAAGTATTGTACACGGTTAGAAAGGTAATTTAATTTACTTTCAGAGAAAATAAATATAATGCAAAGAAACATTTAAATTTTATAAAAAAATATAAATTATTGTTAATTGCTGGCAATTTTCGTATTTTATTTTTTCAAACCATTTTTTTGTTATATATCAGATTCAAACCTAGATAAGTTTCTTTTCAATTAGATTTCCAATTAAAAAAACCATATCTGATAAGAATCCGATAAGAATTATTCTTATTGGACTTTGCACAATTGTTTACTTTTTCCCGCCAAAACTAACCGCCATTCCCACCAAAATTTTCGAAAGCCAATATCTCATGAATTATAGGAGTATTATATATCATATGATAGGTTTATTTATATACTCATAATAAAACAATAATTCATAGCATAAATGTAACCTTATCTACATATTTTCATTCAATAAAAAATAAATGCCGTTTTTTCGGTAATTGAATGAATATAGCCTCTTGAATTAAATTATTACACAATATTTGTTTATTTTTTGCTGTTTTTTTTTTAATTAATTAGTTCATTCACAATTAAAACATAAAAATATCAAATATAATTATATTATTTGTTTACAATGATGTTTTGAATCCATAATTACGCCCCGCGCGCAACATGCAAAGACAGCGAAATATACAAAATTTCAAATGCTGACATTTAAATAATTTTCTAAGCAAGCATTGCTATAATTTAATATTTTTGTAAGGCTTATACCACCAGGTATACAAAATAACAAAAGAAAGCAATTTATAACCCATATTGTTATCATGACAAACAAAAATGGCGAGTAGGTCGTCGATAGACGACATTGTTTACAATAGGATCAAGTTTGGCGGGTCATATAAACTAAACATTAAGTCATTCAGTCACCATTCAAACATCATTACAAAGCTTATTTAATGTACTTTCATAAAAACATCATTTTAAATATCAACACCCGAGTGACGAGTCGTATGTTTAGGTTTAAGGTAGCACTGCAAGTGGCCTTGCTTCGCGGGTGGTCCGGTAACGTCTTTAAATGGTGCGCGTGGTGCGCGCACCATAGCTAAAGTAGTGTAATGGAATCTGTTAGACCCCAGGCTGGTTAAAATTTTAGTATTCCTAAGTAAGGCCTTCTCATAGTCCACAAACGCCAAGCACAGGGGCTGTCGAGTCTACGCACGAGACGGTTCGTGATGACCTTGGACAACAGCTTACAGACTTGGCTCAAGAGCGAGATAGGTCGATAGTTCTTCAGAAGAGTTTTACCTTTTTAAAGAACTAAACGACGATGATCTTGCTCCACGCCCTTGGAGGACAGAATTAAATAAGCGTTGAAGCTGCACAAGTATAGGTTTCCCAACTGCCTTTAGCAGCTCCGTCGTAATTTCATTTTTCTCGGGGGGTTTTCCATTTTTAAGCTGCCTCAGGGTCACCAGGATTTCGTCTTGGCTGACGTCTGGCAACTTTTCCGTGAAGTGGTTAAAGTGGCTCTTGGATCCTCGGAGTCGGGTTGAGGACGGGACGATTTCGAGGTGTAGGGGTTGCCGTAGAAGCTCTGAAACTCGGCAAGAATCTCCAGCCTAGAAGTGGTGACTTTCTCGTCTGACGTGGTCAGCTTCGTCAGACGACTTTGACCTAAATGCTGAGTAATAACGTTCGACTCTCGATTTCGCTCGATAGCATCTTGTACAGAGCGTGTATTGGAGCTACGGAGGTCGCGTCTTACCAGCTTGAAGATCTTTTTATTTAAATCTGACAAAGTGACTGTCGGGTTTTCTCGTCGCGTCTCTATTACCTGCAGAGATTCTCGCGCAAGTTGAGATCTCCTGCCGGTGTGATGCGTCTTAAAGAGTTTCGTCCACTCCTGCCGCAGGATTTCCACCAGTTGATCGAGTTCCTGGTCCGTATCAGCGTCTATTGCGGTTTCCAAGGCAGCGAACCGGTTTCCCAGTTTTAGCTGGAATGTTTCAGATCCAACCACGGACTGGAGGAAATTTGGCCGGAGCGTAGACTTCATAAGGCAAACGCGTTCAAGCTTATAATCGATATTTAGAGTCCCTCGTACAAGTGTACAAGTCGGTGATCATTTCGGGTGGTGAACCTAGTGATCACCGGGACATCCCTAAATATTCGCTTTTTGTCCGCCATAATAAAGTCTATCTAATTTTTTGTCATAGTGTTGTGGCTTCGCCACGTCCACTTCCTTAGAAGCTGCTTCTTTAAGAATGAGTTCATTAAGAACAGTCCCTCCTTCTCTAAGAAGTTGACGAGCATCTGACCCCTTCGGCACCAAACCTGGGAAATTACTGGTTCAGGTGATATTGAGGCTCAAAGTTAGTATAGAATTTTTCTAGTTATGTACAAAATCGATGCATTTACCCCGCCTATATGTTCTTTAGATGCCCTTTGACCCCATGGATAAGTAGGTATTTCGAGCATTGCACGCGCGCGCTTTTAATTGCGGTTTAAAAAACGTGAAAATTTAAAAAAAAATGTCGTTTCCCATATATTATCTATGGTTAGTATGACTTGGCATGATGTCCACAACGAGTAGACTTCGGCTTGGTGATGGGTCTTGTGACATCCTGTATATATCAGAATGGTCATTAGTACGGGACGTCAACGACTACGAAACAGAAGTGTGAAGATGGCGCGCTTCGACAGAGTCTAGTGTGACGTTCGCTACAGTTGAAGAGGGGGGTTACGGTTGACGTTCAACGGAGCGACGCAGCTATCACTTCTCTTGGAGACTCAGGGCGGACAACAAGTACCTAGAAACTGTCACTCGTTTCGTGTTTAGTAATCCAAAAAAGTTATAGTCAGTTTTGTTAAATTTGATTTGGTGTAAACTTATAACAAACTGTGATGTGAAGTGTAGATACCGGCCAAGAATCAAGCAAGCTGCCGACATCAGAAGTGGCATCATAGACCAGCGCGACCACAAGGCGCTAGCGACGGCAACTGCTAACACTGCTATGTTGGTGAATCAACTGAACTGTCAACTGCAACACTGGTGAGCGTATTTTGTCAGATTTTTTTTATTGATACTGTCAATTTTATTTAGTGACGGTAGATGTGAAACATTACGCGTTTAACCTTGGAAATGTTATGGTCGTTGTAGTGATAACGCCATCATATCGAGCCGAGTGTTGTAGGTTCGATTCCTACACGAGACACTGAGTTGTGGAACCTTTTGACTTTTACGATGTCGTGTTGCCCATGGCATGATCTCATGAATAATCTTATTTTTAATAGCTTAAAGAAGAATGGCAAAAACAATGTGGGTAGATGCTGAACGATTTAATTGCGACCTTTGCTGTATTTTATGTTTGCATATTATGGTTGTCTGACTACCACAATGACCTAGCTATGGTGTAGATATCGAACGGAGGTTTTGAGTTTGATACGCCAGTTAAAAAGAAAGCGATTATTTTTATTTCTTCATGCGAGGGTGGCTGGCACTCGCGATCCTTATGATCATATTATGCTTGCTTGGAAATAGATTATCTTGTCTCGGTCTTACTTTGTGTACTATAGTAGTAACGAGAGTGAGCGTACTTGCCGACTTGCATTATTCCAAGCAAGTGCGTTTGAGTGAAACGTGCTAGTTATTGTTGTAGTGCAGTTGTAATATTGGTTTTAGAACCAACACCCAGCTTTGGTTGGTTTTCTGCTAAATCTAGAACAATAGCTCCGGTCTAGACTGTCCTTTGCAGGGCAGCGGCGCTAAAGTTGGTAAACTAATCGAATCGTACAAACTAAGTTCATAATGTAAGACTGTTCGGAGCTATTGCTTCCGACTGTGCTGATTTTGTGCAGAACAGCTTGTAGCTTTTATTTCTTAAATAGACGTGTGAACGGTAGTGCTGTTTAGACGAGTGCGGTTGGTTGGTTAGTATAACCTGACCATAGTCGAAAGATATTACTAGCGCCATTATTTTATCGACTCGTGGTGTTGATAATACCTAACGGTTTCCGTTTAAACGTGATCAGAGGCTAAGTAAAATGTGGCACTGTTACTCATTATAACTTTGAGTGTGAACATAAGTTTTTAACATTGTACATTAAAATGTTTCTTACTCATGATTATTAGATGGCACCACTAGTAAAATTAAATTCAATTTTAAGATTTTACGCGTGAAAATTACCTACTGTGTGTTTTTAAAATTCATGTGATACGCTGGGAATTTTATCAAGTGCCCGAGTTCTCTGGAAAATTCCAAGTTATGCTTGAGACACTTAAGAGTGATAGTGTTTCTAGTAGAAGCTGTTAAACTCGATTATCGAGTTATCATCGTAGTGCGTTACGATAATCAGTTTCAGAGATTTTAATTTTCATTGTAGGCAGAACTAGGTTAGTGATCGTTAGTGATGATTGTATGCTTAACCTTATTCTCATTAAATGGGTACCTACTTTGTTAGTCGTTGTTGTGATAATTTTGTGGTACCCACGTTACCGTCAGTGTAGATTTGCATAAACTGGATAAGCCGTTTGAGCGGCTGCATGTTAAGCCATGCGTTGCCGTTGGTTGGACCGGTAAAGTGCCTTTCTGGTTAGCCTAGTTTACCCTTGAGCTTTTGTGTTAGTCATAGTCTTCGTTGGTGCGCAAACAAGACAGCCGTTAGTGCATTTGTCATAGTATCACGAACGTTGTTCATCGTCTTGAACGCGAAAGGTCCGTTGCTTTATCGCTAATGATTAGGTTAGGATAAGCTTCGTATTTAGACTATCCATGACAAAATTATAACGCTATTAACACTAGTTGGATACTTGGTAGTAAACTTAACATCTAGAGTATCAGCCTAGTAAGATTTTCTTATAGTCTGCTATGTGATAAGAAAAACCAAAGCAACATGTTCAACAAACCTACTTTAAGATTACTTTGTTAGACGCTCGAAATGATTATCCGGGTGGTGTTGTGTAACCGGATGGAAGTTGCATAGCGTGATGTTGAAGACCCGATGTATGTCAGAGTATGAGCAATGTAATATTTTAATGAGTTTCCTATTATTTTAACGGGTATGCGTGTTGTTCAACCTGTCAGCTTCGAGACGAAGAGTTAATTATGAATTTCATTTAAACCTGTAATGATTTTCATCAAAGTAACTTTTATTGCCCACCGACTTGTGCCAGGAATGGCCGAAAGACTAGGATTGCTGTTCGAGAATTTTCTCTTAATCCTAGAGCGAAGTACATTAAAGTGTGGTCGTTGATCGCAATCACGGATACCCTGCTACTCAAGTAGCTCTCATTTGATTTTTGATCGCTAAAATTATCTACCACTGGTTTTTGTGTCATATGACAAGAGCGTGTTGCGAGAATCTGAAAGTACTCATAGACTGTCGATCGGCTATCTCAGAACTGTAGTTGTTACCTCTATGTAGCCAAAGGAAATCAGTTTGTCCGAAAGTAGCTTATCAGTTCTCGCCATGTTCGCATTTGGTTTTAGTTTTTGTCAGTGGTGAAATCCACTTTTGATATAGCTCATTGAGAGTATGGACGGGAGTTACGTTCTGTGCAGTTGTGAAGTTGTAAATGAATTTGATGATCGCTTAAAATTTACGAAGTGCGGACGTTGAATTAGTCTGAAAGAACGGATACTCTATTCAGTGGGTATACAATGAGACAAATCTTTGAAATACTATTGGTAGATTTATTTCCTTTTTGGGTAATCCTAGGGGCTAGCGCGGCCTGGTAGCTAGCGAGGCCTGGTGACCGGTGCGGCCTTGTGACCGGCGTGGCCTGGTGGCCGGCGCGGCCTTGTGACCGGTGTGGCCTGATGGCTGGCGCAGCCTGGTGGCCGGCGTGGCCTTGTGGCCGGCGCAGCCTGTGTGGCGCGCGGCCCGTGTGTGGCGCGCGGCCCGTGTGTGGCGCGCGGCCCGTGTGTGGTGCACGGCCCGTGTGTGGCGCGCGGCCCGTGTGTGGCACGCGACCCGTGTGTGGCGCGCGGCCCGTGTGTGGCGCGGGGCCTGTGTAAGGCCTGTATGTGGCTTTGAGGAGCCTGGTAACTGGTATAGCTAAAGCCTATCTGGCCGAAACTGGCAATGAAAGTGAAGGTAGTTTATTAAAGGAATTCGGTTATAAGATGTAGAGTCCAATGACCTTAGCTTAAATGTTTTGGTTAACTTGTTTTGAAATATCTTGAGAGATACCGCGATAGTGAAATGTCAGTTTTACTTTGAATTACCTGATTATTGATTTTGATACTGTAACTTTGTGCCAGAGGATCAGAGCATAAATAACGATCTTAAAGAGAACAAATTGTGAACCTTAATACACATACTTAAGACAGAAGAAAACTAGGCTTATATGTTGATTGGTTGTGTGATTAAATGTCAGAGGTTGATTTGTAGCCGTAAATCAGTACAAATCGGATTCAATACAACTGTGAAGGCAGTTGTCCGTGAGTACACGGTAGGCAGACAACTCTGGTGTTGGATTGGTTGTGTGATTCAATGTCAGAGGTTGATTTGTAGCCGCAAATCAGTACAGATCGGATTCAATTCAACTGTGAAGGCAGTTGACCGTGAGTACGCGGTAGGCAGACAACTGTGGTGTTGGAGTTTCGTGGAAACCATAAAGTCCTGGAGAGACTTGGCGATCCTTGTGAGGATGCGCAGATAAATGGGTTTCGTAGGAAACCATAAAGTCCAAGAGGGACTTGGCAATCCTTGTAAGGATGCGCAGATAAATGGGTTTCGTAGGAAACCATAAAGTCCAAGAGGGACTTGGCGTTCCTTGTGAGGATGCGCAGATAAATGGGTGGCAACCGAGTGACTGGTTTAAGTCCTGGTTTAGTAACTGGAGGTTACTGAATGGTGGCAACCGAGTGGCTGGTTGAGTGCCTGGTTTAGTGATTGGAGGTTACTGAATGGTTATGAATCACATGTAGAGCTTTAGTTATTTGATTTGATTATAACGTGAGTCTATGGTAATTGAATGTATTTTCAGTAATGCTCTGAATCCAGCTCCTATAATAGTTAGGAATGTAATGTAGGAGGTAATTTTGTAAAAAAAAATTGATTGGAATCCTAGCACTGTTTTGATTCAACCCTTACCTGGGTTAAGTCAGGAGTGACCGAGCAATGTGATACTGTGCGTGTAAAATTTTGTTATAGATTAACGCACAGGGACGTGTGTCTTGTAGGACGGCGATAGCCCAGTGGTGTACGTAACAGACTGCCGAGATGATGGTCTCGGATTCGATCCCCAGGTACCCCGGGCACACACCTCTGACTTTTCGAACTTTCGTGTGTAATTCGTTAATTATCGCTCGCTTAATTATGTACCCGGTAGATAGCAATAGGCTCGCCCACTATTACATCCCCTTCGGGGATAAAGGCGTGAATGTTATCCTCTTTTTCTCCTTTATCATCAGGTGAGATCAAAAAGACTATCCTATCTATTAAGTCCGAAGCCGTGGGTTGCGATGACATTCGTCGTCGCATGATCACGGTTACTTTTGAGCAAATTTTACCTGTAATTACCCATAATATTCTGAACTTTTCCATTGACACAAGTATATTTCCCCATTTGTGCCGTAAAGTTTATATGCATCCTTAACCTAAAATATCCAATCCCATCTCTGCTGACACATTTCCGGTCCATATCTAATCTTCCTTTTCTATCCAAGGAACTTGAGTCGTGAGTCCAGAGACAGTTATCCGGGTTCGTTTACCATAACAACATCTGGACACCACTTCAATCTGGATTCAGACCTGGACATAGAACTCTTTCATAGTACTCGTTCGCATTGCTCAAGGTGACTGGCGATGTGAGGTTGGGGGTGGAGGAAACCAAGGTTACACTTTTGATATTGGTGGACTTCTCAAATGTCTTCAACAACGTCAGTCACGACCTCTTTCTTTCAATTATTTCCTATCTCATGATCTCACCTATGGCACTGGAATTGTTCTCTTCTTATCTTCAAGGATGCCAGCAGTCAGTACGGGTTGATGAAACCTCATCAATATGGTGCGATGTTAGCTCTGGTGTTCCTCAAGGCGGAATACTTTCTCCTATTTTGTGTTCATTATTTATTAATCTCCTTACCCATGAACTTCATTGTACTTATCATCTGTATGCCGATGATCTGCAGCTTTACACACATTCCAAGGTGGAAAATCTACATTCTGCAATAAGTGCAATAAATCAAGAACTAAACGTTATCAAAAATTAGTCGAAACGGTTTGGATTGGCTGTGAATCCTGATAAATGTCAGGCTATTCTAGTTGGCACTTCGGATATATTGAACAAGGTTGACTTGCAGGCACTACCAGCTGTCATGTTTGATGGGCAAATTATCCTATTTATTTCTAGCGTCAAGGATCTTAGTTAACATATTGACACCAACCTTGATTGGCAGACCTAGGTAGCGAATGTTAGTCGTAAATTCACTGGTGACCTTACGGTCGCTCTGGGCAAGACCAAGACAACATTTGAACAGACTATAATATTTCCTATAATTGACTATAGTGATGTGTGCTATCTCGAGCTTAATGCAGATCAGCTCAACAAGCTCGACCGCCTTCTCAATAATTGCAAGATTCGTTATCAATCTTCGCAAATATGATCATATTACAGGGAACCGATTAAAGTAACGATGGTTACTCTTTTTCAACGGCGTAGCTTACGAACTTTGTGTACTCTTTATTCTTTATTGCCTCATTATTTTTCCATTTGCGCCTGCGTACTTATCTTCTCATTTTCAGTTTCTTTGTAATACACATGAGAAAAATCTTCGTCCCTCAAATGACTTTCTTCTACTTTGTTCCAACTAACTAACTTTGTCGTAACTTTCTTCTACTTTGTCCGACCTAAGCTGGTGCAGTCAGGCGCCAGTAGCCTGGCTGTAGGAAGCTCGTAGGCAGGAGCTGTTGCGTGGGCGGCCGCTGGTAGCAGCACGGCGCCAGCAGCTCGTAGGTCGCAGCCCGTAGGTAGAACGTCAGGTGTAGACCCGTAGGGAGAACTGGAAACAGCATAGACAATACACAACAACCGGTCAGGAACAGGCTGTCCCTAGATCGCCTGTTATGCTTAGGAGACACGGATACTACAGACTGAACATATAGGCACACAGACAACTAGAATATGCTTACCCCCAGCGGGACAGTAGATAGAGAAGTAGAAGACAGAATAATCACAAGGTGTAGCAGCAGCGTTGCGTCGTCTAGAGAAAATGACCGATTTAGATCGCGCACCCTTCTTATATAGTCAAAGAAGACCAATGAGTCGAATTGTCCACTATGTCGATGGAACTTATTGCCATTTTACAAGCACTTTTGTACGCTCAATTAATTTCCTGTAATCAAATACTAATTTGCACGGATAGCAAAAGCGCTTTATATCATGTGGCTCGATGCGCCTCTGGATACAGAGGTGCATCGATAGCTTACGATATACTAGCCAAAATAAATGAATTTGATTCGCGGGGCGTGAGCTTGAAGTTGCAGTGGATTCCATCACATATCGGTCTTCAGGGTAACGAGGAGGTTGACAAATTGGCAAGGAAAGCAGCAGTAGACGGATATGAAATCCGTATTTCACCACACTACACAGAGTTGTTACCAAAATACAAAACACATTGTTATGACAAGTGGAAAGAATATTTCGATGAAACATCCACAGAAAAGGGTATTTGGTATAAAACGCTGCAATGTGAACCTCCTCGCATACCTTGGTTTCATAATATTAAATTACAAAGGAAATATATTGTAACAGCATTCCGTTTGAGATCTGGACACATGCCGTTGACAAAGTTTGCTTTTTTGATGCATAAATCAGAATCTCCTAACTGTGTGATATGTGGTGTGTTAGATGACGTGCATCACCTGTTAACGGAATGTGTCCGGTATGAAACGGCCCGGGAGTCATTGATGAGGGCTCTTAACCTCAACAGACTAAATATTGGCATGTTTCATAGTTTGCTATCATCACCTCTCTCCGAAATGTCAATAAACATGTTTATGGTTTTTAGCCCGCATCAATGAAGTTAGGTTATTAGTTATTAAAATAATTTATTTTTGTATACTGCATGTATTAGGTTACGATGGAATTGGCATATACACTAATGTATAAAAATTCCTTAAATAAATAGAAAAAAAAAAAAAAAAAAAAAAAAAAAGACCAATGAGTCACAGACTGCCTGTGGCCCGTTTATGACCATATAAGGCAATAATTCCTAGTGAAGCGCCACTCATATCGCCATCCCCGGAGAATAAAATGATAACTACAAAAATGCAAGTTTACAGGAAAAGTAAAAAACATGTTTTCGTTGATTGCTCCTTAAACACTGGACGTAGACAGATGATTGTAAGCTTCTATAGGTTATTTTTTGTTTATTCTAAATGTTTTAGTGAAATACGCCTTATTATCAAAATAGAGATATACATAGGCGCATAGGGTTCCCACCAAGAACTTAGGGTCCCAAGCCAACCTCACCTGCAAGTGGTGCACCTGCTGATCAACGGACGAGGCTCTGGCAAACAAAATATCCCGATAAGCGGCAATAGGCTCGCCACCTATTACGTGGGATCAAAACACTGGCAAAAAGTGGGCGTTTAATATGCCTCTGCCTACCCCTTTGGGGAAACAGGCGTGAGTCTATGTATGTATGTATGTAGAGATATTATTTCAAAAATAAAAGGTTAGTCAAAATTAGCCATCATCTAAGTTGTTTAACGGCGATTATCATTTTATTTTCCGTACAGCCTGACCAGAATCAAATATTGTACTCTTCACTTATCATTTTTCAAATCCATAACAGTCGTTTTACTAACACGTCTTATACAGAGCGACTGGATGGTTTTGAACGAGAATAAAATAATAACTGCATTTATCATTATCTAGTCGCATATTTTTTTCATGAGAACATAATTCTATGACTGTTTGTCATACTAACATGTGGGAATAAATTTTGATAATACTATATTAACACTTTATTCTCGTAATTTAAAACTTGTTTTAAATCTTTGAATACTATTGTAATATTTTGTAACTTCGTAAATCTTAATATATAAAATCCTTGCGTTACTGACTGACTGACAGACACGCTACAGCCGAAACTATTGGGCGCAGTAAGCTGAAATTTGGCATGTATGTTCCTTGGAGACCGTAGGGGTGCATTAAGAAGGGATTTCCCGAAATTCCCACGGCATCGGCCAAAACGGGTAAATTTAAAAAAATTGCAGGTGTAGCTGCTGGCGTCCTCTAGTAACTGTATAAAAATTAGGAAAAAAATTGTTAGCATAGTATTAGCACCCACAGATCCCAAAAATGACATAACACTAAAACTAAGACAATGGCAGTTATCATTTTATTCTCCGGGGACGGCGATACACTATTTTTAAGGCAGTCATATATTTAGACTTGACCGACCGACAGACCTACTTCCAAATTAAGCATAGCTGTGGGTACTAGATAAATATACATATATACCTTTTTTTGTAAATACATACATGTTATACATAGAAACACCCAGATCAAGCCAAACATCCATGTTCATGCACACGAATTGAGCGGAAACCCGCGAGCTACGGCGTGGCAGTCGCTTACACTCCCGCTGCGCCAACCGGCCGTCGAATGTATCATCAAGAGTGTATCACCTCAAATTGGAGCTTTTTCCAGAAATTATGGAAAACAGAGTACTCTTTTTCTGATAATGTTTGTTATACAGCGAACACTGATTGTGACAAAATTAAGTGGATTCTATAGTTGAGGGATTACAGGTTATCGGGTTATTGCCAGATTTTGAGTTAATACTGTATTAGATTATTAGTAGACTGAGAAATTTAAAAAAATATGTGAATTATTTTAGTTGTATAGTTATAAGTGATATATTGTGAATTCCTACAACTTAATTTGTCTCTTATTTGAATGATTTTAGGAAGAATATTTTGATTTAGTACATATAATATGTTTTATTATAGATCTGTTATATCCGACTAAGTTAAGGGTATAAATAAAAGAGAATAGAATATATATAAGTCAAACAATGTATTAAAAGGAACCACAAAAAATAATTTTACAAATACCTACTGTATGTGTTGATTTTTGCTGTTGTAAGTGCCAAAATATTTTGGCACTTACAACAGCAAAAATCAACATTTTTAAATATTGAAATGTCTTATTTATTTATATTCTTAGGCAAAAGAAATCAGTCACTTTACAAATATTAAATCATTTTATCAGTCTATAAATCACATCATGATGTATCTTCGTAAATTCTTAAGGTTGCATCGTGCGTATCGTTCGGCGATGAAAGAGGTAAAAACTATTGCGAGCGAGCTGTGTATAACCAACACCCACACATTCGTTTAGTGCGATTGCCAAGTCAATCTATTTATATAAAACATAAAAAATGAAGGAAAACTTCGTGAGGAAACCTGCCTTCTCCATACTGTTCTCGAAAGACATGTGAAGTCTGCCACCCGTACTTGGCCAGCGTGGTAGACTGTGGCTTTACCCTTCTCATTGCGAGAAGAGGCCCGTGTCCAGCAGTGGGACAGTTTATATACAGAGCCGATGATCATGATGACGAAAACTTTATCGACACACATTATAAAACAAGTAAATTGTCCCGTTTAAAATCAAATAGTTTTCCAAATTAATTATTTTACTAAACATGAATTTGCCTATGATGATAAAAATAATGATGAGTCGAATTCGACCATGAAGGGTTCCGTAGTACAGGTATCTACCTAACATGAACCTAGCCAAATACCTCTATTAGCTACTTTTTCGCCAGAAAACTAACTTTGTTTTCACAGTGTTTGCATAAATGACCAATTTTTATAAGCGGGTCAAAAAAATGTGCTATACATACATATATACATATCTAAAATCTATCTCTCGTTCAAACCAATTGTCTTTGATAATATTTATTGCGATGTATAGCAGATGTCTTTTTTAGTTTTTCACAAACATTCTACAGTACCGTTCTTTTATAGTACCCTTATATCTTTCAAATAATTTACTTTACCACCATGTAGAAACCAAGCTAAGGGACGGTGTTATCAGGGGAGCGTCCAGGCTCTTATTCAGTAGTGATGTGGTGGCGCCTTGCTCTGCAGACACACTCGCAAGTCTCTGGAGATTATCCCCTGGCGCTGGATGCTTGCTCTGGAGCAAGCATCCAGCGCCAGGGGATAATCTTTCCTTTCCTGACCCACCTGACTCTGATTCGGATTGTCTCAAGATTACAGCCAAGGACGTGGTTGCGGCCGTTTGCTCCTTCCAAAGTGGGTCTGCTGGGGGCCTCGACAGCTTAACACCACAACATTTAAAGGCCCTTATGTGTGCAAGCGCCGGGTCAGCCAGCGACGCGCTTTTGAGGGAGCTTACGGCTTTGATCAACCTTATGCTCTCCGGTAGTGTGAACGATGCCATCGTTGATATTTTGTATGGTGCAAATCTGTGCGCCTTGCGGAAGCAAGACGGTGGCATTCGTCCCATTGCCGTTGGGTGTACATTCAGGCGTATGGCAACCAAGATTTTCTGCCGGCATTATAACACCCTTTTAGGTTCAGCTGAACTTAATCCCAGTAAATGCGAAATTTTCATTAACGATAACTTAGTCTTAGACAAATCCGTTATACTTTCTAAATTTCATTTCCCCAAATATTACTCACGTTGAAAAAAGTTCTCTTTGCCTCCTTGGATCCCCAATATTAGACGGAGGTTTCGATTCTTTTATACAGGAAAAAACTCAAAATTTTAGTGAAATACTAGAGGACGCCAGCAGCTACGCCTGCATTTTTTTTTAATTTACCCGTTTTGGCCGATCCCGTGCGAATTTCGGGAAATCCCTTCTTAGTGCACCCCTACGGTCCCCAAGGAACATACATGCCAAATTTCAGCTTCCTGCGCCCAATAGTTTCGGCTTTAGCGTGTCTGTCAGTCAGTCAGTAACGGAAGGATTTTATACATTAAGATTAGACAGGTTACTCAAAATTGATATGCATTCGCCTTTTACTATTATCAAGTATTGTCTTTTTGTGCCTAAATTAACAGACGCTCTTCGATCTTCCCCTTTTTGGAAATACCCATCTGCTCTCGCCCAAATTGACAAACTTACACAAATTACTTTAAGCAAAATTCTAAATCTGGGCCTGAACGACCGAGTGTGGCTACAGGCGTCTTTGCCTGTACTCCTGGGCGAGCTTGGCGTTCGCAAAATTTCCGACGTAAGCTAACCAGCATTCCTGTCCTCGGTCCACAGCACTGAAGAATTGACCAGGAAAATTTAAGCATCCACACTGGTCGATTCTGAGGTGCCGTGTAAGACCAATGCCATGAATGCTTGGAGAATGGCTTGTCCAAGCACCGAGTTACCCCGAAACCTATCATCTCAGAGGCAGTGGGATGGGCCGCTTTGCAGCGTGGTACGAGAAAATCTCTTAAGTACGTCGTCCAATGCTGCGGAGCGTGCTCGTTTGCTGGCTGTGGGAGAGTGGGAGTCGGGGCTTTGGCTTCAGGCACTGCCATCGTCCAACAGAGGTACCATTTTGGACGATACGACATTCCACATTGCTTCTTGCCTTCGTTTAGGTGTGCTATGTGTTTCTCCACATCGCTGTCACTGTGGAGAGGCTGTCAACAGCCTTGGTCACCATGGTCTGTCATGCAGCAGGAGCGCAGGTGTTATTTCACGACACGCCAACCTCAATGACATACTTCGCCGGGTTCTTGTCACCGCTGGCGTTCCAGCCCAACTTGAACCTCAGGGCTTGGCACGCGACGATGGCAAAAGACCAGACGGTATGTCTTTACTGCCATGGAAGCTGGGTAGGCCTTTGGTGTGGGACGCAATATGTGTCGATACCCTTGCGCCATCTCATCTTCCTAAAACAGCAGGTTGTGCGAGCGCTGCTGCTGCTACAGCGGAGTGTCTCAAACGGCGCAAATACATGAACCTAGTAGGGGATTATGTATTTGAGCCGTTTGGAGTCGAAACGTTGGGACCATGCGGTCCAAGTGCAAGATTGGTTGACACCTCGCGTGACCAGAAGGCTGGCCTTTATTTGGCACAAAAGGTCAGCATTGCCATACAACGTGGCAATGCTGCCAGCATTCTGGGCGCGCTCCCAATTGATAGCGATGTGGAGGATTTCCATGACGCCCTTTAAATTTTATTTTGCCTTTTTTATGTATTGGTTTTTATTTGTTAGGTACTTAAGTATAGAAATAATTGTTTTATTTTATGTGTACATATATAGTCACCTAGTAATCGTTTAATTTTCTTAAATAATAATTTACCTTTGTCATTGAAAATAAATGGTTTTAATAACCCAAGTGTAATATTTAAAAACCTGCCTAAAGACTTATATTTAAAAACATGCCTATACAGGGTGTTGATATGCATTTGCAAAATATTTTCACTGGTGAATATACTACCATAACTGAACACAAATACATGAAAAAATAATTTAATTTTATTTTTCGTAATTATGCATTTCAAAAATCAGCTCGGTATATTAACCTCCGTCGCTCAGCTGATCGCCGTGAGGTCGCGTTGTGACCTAGCACTTACAAGCACGAGTACCTACCGTCACAGAATAGATAGTACTGCTAATGTACAGAAGCATCACTTCGCAAACCAATTTAAAGAAATTGCGACTCTTGCTACTAAGCAAAAGAGTGCAATTCAGCTCGCATAAGCACTCAGTGCCTACCACGATATTCACCTAACCGTTCTCGTTCTTTTCTAACACATAACGCTGTCGCTGTCTAGCGCGGAGTGACGCACTAGCTGTCGCGCTAGGGTTGTCGACTTGACGCTGCTACTATAATATTTATTCATCATCTGTCTACATACTTGACCATGTAATAATAAATAATTATCCTATGTTTAATGCGTATGGTTACACGGTAAATTTTATTAAATTAAAACAAACCTAGATATATAATTGTTTAATGGTTAGTGATATTTTTGATTTGTTACTTCAAGTTGGCTTGACGAATTCTAAGGAAGTATTTTTCGTCTTTTCGCTAGGTATAAATAAGTAACTGCACCTTATTACTAAGGCTACTAATAAATTCTGAATCTAGGTATGTAACTACTTACTTACTTAAGCAATTATAATTTACTTTAAACTAAAATTTCAAGGAATCAAATTTTATGAGTAAACAACACGATTATCTAAAATATGCACATAAGTGGCTTTTTATCATCTAAACCTTTCAAATTTTTGGCTCTTTTATGAGATAAGCAATCGTCGTTAACTTGTCTTCTCACCCCATTAACGTCCCACTATTTGAGCTCGTAGAACAAAAACCACAAAAATTCTGGTCGTTTACATTGTCACTATACTAATTCTTAGTTATTTCCTACTATTTCCTTATATTTCTATTTTTGGTTACGTCATATTATACCCATTGGATACAATAAGTGTAACTTTACAAGAAATCATCATTGCCCAATCAATACAAAATTCATAATTATTCATAATAGAGTATAATATTGTACAGACCCAGTATAGCTTTTACCATACACGCCAAAAAGATATATTATTCATTTTGGCATCTTTTTTTATTTATTCAATACAATTCTATATTCAAATTAAATGGATCATACTCAATACATTCGAACATTCGATATATACCCACGTAGACAACAACTTCATGCAAAGGCCACCCAGTGCGGTGACGTGAGCTCAACGCTCGTCGAGAATAGTTTGCAACTACCTTACATTTATGACATTATGTGCGATACAGAAAAAAACGAATGATGTAACTATCATCGTAATGTGAATTGTATGATTTGTGTGGATTTCTTGTTTATTGTGATAAAAGCATGGTCACACATGGCTATGCCACGGTAATATAATCTAACAGTATTGTAACTCGGCCGCCTTCGTGAGTTAAATACCTACCAGACGCGCCGTATGCGAGCTGCGGCACGATCGCGGCTGTGGGTACTCTTGGCCTCTTGGCACAGTCCGCCCGCACAGTCTAATGGGTACTCTGCTCGAGGCGCGTAGGTATAACTCGAGTTTCGTGCGTTTGTATGGAGTTACAATACTGTTAGATATTATTACCGTGGCTATGCCGCCGTCGATCATATTATTAGGACGCACGGTAAAACTCGAATTAGTTTGTGTTTGCATCACAAGTATAAGTGAATTGTGTATTGTTATGTTGTAAATAAATAAAAATAAAAAAATAACGCGGGGACCGATTAAGGCGCTGTCCTAAGCGACATCCGTATTCCAATATTTCAAAATCGCAAGCAAAACGTTTTAGCATATTGAATTGAGATACTGATATTAAAATTTATATTACAAACATCAATCTGTTTGTACAATATAGGCATAGCGCAATTTTTGTTCTCAGTGCAGCCATAAGCAAAACTGGTTTACATTAGACGTTATAGGTATTAATAGTTGACGAAAGTAGGTAAATACCTACGTGCCGTAAGATGATAAAAATAATTAAGTCAGTTCCATGTATGGAGAGGCCATTATTATTTTTGTTTTGTTTTTGTATAAAAATAGTGAAGCAGTTCATAGAATACCTACATCTAATTCCATTCCTGCCAGTTTTCAAATCTGTTTTGCAATAAATTGGCTGTGACATACGGGCGGCCAGACAGACATGGCGAATCTATAAGGGTTCTGTTTTAACAAATTTTGGCTACGGTACCCTAAAAACCACAATACTGCCCTACTAAGCGCAAAAGCCGTATCTCAACTAAAACGAGTTACGAGATAATTGAAATTTAGTAAAAGTTGATTTATTTTATTTATTTATGGATGTTTATTGTTATTATAGGTATAATTATTATGGTAAAGGTTTCGAAATACGTCGCCGTTTTTAGGGGTTGTGACTGATTGGGGGGAGGAGGGGAGGTCTAGAAACCCCACCTCACCATTTTCACTTGCTGGAAATACTTGGCTTCCTCTGAAAAAATAAATTTCTCCAAACATCGGTGTGTATGGCACTGCCAACTTCCACATTCATCACACTAGTTTAATAAACTAAGGTTCACGGAGCTCTGCGAAGGGCTCCTATTTTTGGATTAAGGGTCAAAAGAGAACCTAACATAACCTATTTAGTTACTTATTACAGTCGCACCTAACCCTAGGCACTCGAAAGCAATGACGCACAAATTTGACATTAGCTGTCAATATGATCAGTCCAAGATGTCAGTTTTGCGTTTCGTTTCACGTTTTTCACATAAAACCTAAAAATGACATGTGTAAAACTGTACTAAAGTATAAAAACTACGTTCCGTTTTGCATAATTGCCGAAGTATTTATGAAATTTTGGAAATTGTTTAAAAATATTTAGACGCAAGCATAGCATTTTTTTATCAACTTATGCAATTATAATTATATATTTATTTTATTTATGCAGTATTTTTTTTCTTTGATATTAATTTTTTTTATTTAATTTTGGTAAACTTTGGTTTAATTGCGATATTATTAGAGCGCTGGGTGCTCTCCGCTCTCTATCTCGAAAAGGGTTGAGCGTACAGAAAAAGAGTTGAGACAAAAGTTGTGGCAATTTTTTTTATCTTCAATTTTCATAATAGGTGTTGAAGTGATTGGAACCATAGAAACGGAGATAATTGCAAAAAAACGATTTTCGTGACCTTTGACCTCGAATAACATATGACGCAGACACGAGATAATATGAGACTTTTGAGACAACTTTTAGAATGCCAAAATGAAGCTGTATACAAGTTTCCAGCTTATTATCTCAAATTCCGAGATTGACCCTGTTTTTTGCCTAAAGTGACTGGACTATATCTTGTGTTATAGCAAACAGAGAAGTCACCTTCTTACTTATAAATGATTGATTTTAGAAATTAAAAAGATACTAGATGTACTGGGACATACCTAATAGTTTATGAATAATCAAAGTTTTACCCGATGTACCTAAATAGGTTTATGTTCACAACAAAATAATACAAGATTCGTTACCGCTTGTGTGTGGATTGCAGAGCGCCATATTAGCGCTGTTTATTGTTCGCCGTGGCGGCATCTTAGCGCTCCAGGCGCTCTGACAAGCTAATAAATTTGCAATATAGGTACATAAAATGATTCGATTTTATGTTATTACTCTTTCAAAAATTTAAAACTGTGGCAGCTATGTATTGTGAGAATAATTTATATAATTATATTATGCATAATCGATAATCTATAACATAGTCAGTCATAAAAGACCCTTATGAAAATAATTTGTGTAAAAATGTTACATATTATTTCATAATCACTTGGCCATGGATGAATTTCTGTTTTATTACGACGCTTTCTTGTTAAAATCCTTCGTAGAACTTTATTTCTCTAATTGTCCATATTTTATTCTTCTAATTATATATTTATAAGCACATAAACAATAACACATTAAACGCAACAAGAGTATAAACTTAGGTCCTAATTATTTGTGCCCATATTTACATGAAAAGCCTATTTGATTCAAAGTATTCAGTCTATAACATGAAATTAGGAACTCAAATCGGCGTATTACAATAACAAACAGGTTTACGTAAAATTTCGTGCAGCGGAGACGCAAGCGACATAACCTATCTCTCACAGGGCTCATAGCCGAATGATGAGGTCTGGGCGAGGCGTAAACTAGCAACTGACACTCAGTACACCGCTTATGCTATTAAGGTTTAAATTGCTGAAGCGATTGCTTTGATATTGATGGGATCTACCGAGCGTCAAAATCATAGACGTTTGGCAGATTTTATTTAATTTTACAAAATATACACGTATAATATGAAAATAAATAGGGTAATTCTTTAGTTCATTAGGTTTCCTACAATATTATGTAATAACATATGACAGCTTACGATCAGAATATTGCAAACAGTGAGACGAAAGATTATTTTCTGCCTCGATTTTGTGATTTTTTTACCGTGATTCTATTTTACATGCATGAAAAATTCTTTCAAAAGTCTTTTGTTCAGACTTTTGACTTTAAGCTCTATTTTTTGCTAGTTTGTAATATGTACCGTTATGGCAAGATGCGCCATGAAAAATTAGGTGTTTCACGTTTCTAAGGTATAACAGCGCCTTAACATGGTTCAAACAGATAAAATGGTTTTTGAACTAGATCTTTAATTTGACACCATAATCGTTGGGATATCTCAACAATAAAAAGAAAATGCAAGTTGCTCTCGTAATTATCTATTACTTATATGTATATAATTATGAAGTATGCACCGCGTAACAATTCTTTTAAAAACTATCTTTTCGAACATCAAACCATAAAACTAGTATTCTGTACGATTGTCAACATCATTAAATCAGAAATAATCAACACCTATTAAGAACGTAATTTGGTATTAATTAGTTTAGCTTACCTTTCCGCATCTGTGGGTAATGTAAAAAATGACACACTTTTATCTCCCTTTTTCGACACACATCCGTGAAATGAGCAATACTTCGCACCAGACTTGTGATGAAACATTTTTGTTTTTCACTATTAAAATTCACGTTATTAGCTAATTCAATAGCAAAAATCGCTCTGCGCGCTAGCGGTGACAACCATGACAACCGACTAACGACGCGGGCTTGGAAGCCGCGCGAAAGTGTAGGCACTTATCGCTGTAGGTACGGCCGAGTGAAGGAGGCCTGCTACCGTGCAGTCTTAGTACTCTTTCAGAGTGGAGGCTAGCGCGGGTGCTAGCGCGGTCGCGTGTAATTCAAATGTATGCAGACGCCCTTTGCGTTCACAGTGCGCGCGCGAGCCGCGCGTCTTCATGTGGCGGGCGCGCGCGCGGCTGGCGCGGGTGTTTCTAATGGCTCAGTCCGCCCGTATCGTTCACAGTGATATAGCGTCTGTTAGGTGACTACGCGTGTGGTTCTAAACCATTTTGATTTACCCGCCGAAGCGTCGTCAATCATGGACATCAATACTGAAGAATTTATATCTGCAGTACAACATCGCACAGCTATTTGGCAAAGTAAACATCTGCAACATTTAAATAGGGCAGCCATAAACAAATTATGGGAAGAAATAAAACAATTGTTTCGTCCGTAAATCAGCGTATAATACGTAAAATTCTCCAAACCTTTCTCTTCATTTATTTAAATCATGTGTGCCAAACTTCATATATAGCAATTTCCATTTTAAGTAGGTATGAATTTTCCATTAATAAAAACAAATCTTCATCCATGTCTTCTAAATAAATACGTAGCAGCTCAAAGTTTGAGAACGACCAAACACATGTGCAATGACGCTCGAAGCTCGCTCGGCACTGTGAATATGCAGACGCTAAGACCCGAGCGCCCGCGCCCGCGCCTGCACCCGCTAGTTCAGTCTGATTGAGCACTTATTCTGCACCTTTGATCAGTTTATTCTGATGTACTATCAAAGTAACATTTGAAAATAGGATCTTATATTATCGCACACTGTTTGAAATATTGTATTATTATGACTGATGTAAAAAAAACTGAGCCCTTTCATTCTTTTTTTTCGTCGAAGTATCGTAGAGCGCCTCACAGAATATATCTAGGGTCGGGTTTCGAAACGCGTCGCCCGAATTTGAGGGTATTGGTGGTGTAGGTTAAGGGAGTTAGTTTTAATCCCCTTAAAATAATTTTGGCTGCCGGAGTTGCGTCTACATATTTTTAAACAATTTCCAAAAATTCGTCATTCAATTAAGCAAATGCAAATGTGAAAGTAACTAAATAGGTTGTGTTAGGTTCTCTTTTGGCTCTTAACCCGAAAATAGGAGCCCTGCCAAGCAGGGCTCCGTCAACCTCAGTTTATCAAACTAGTGGAATCAATAAAAGCGATATTTAGGTTTTATGTGAAAAACGTGAAACGAAGCGCAACCGCCATCTTGTATGCATTACAAGATGGCGGTTGCGCTTCGTTTCACGTTTTTCACATAAAACCTAAATATCGCTTTTATTGATTCCACTAGTTTGATAAACTGAGGTTGACGGAGCCCTGCTTCGCAGGGCTCCTATTTTCGGGTTAAGAGCCAAAAGAGAACCTAACACAACCTATTTAGTTACTTTCACATTTGCATTTGCTTAATTGAATGAAGAATTTTTGGAAATTGTTTAAAAATATGTAGACGCAACTCCGGCAGCCAAAATTGACAGCTAATGTAAAATTTGTGCGTCATTGCTTTCGAGTACCTAGGGCGACTGTAATAAGTAACTAAATAGATTATGTTAGGTTCTCTTTTGAACCTTAATCCGAAAATAGGAGCCCATCGCAGGGCTCCGTCTACCTTAGTTTATTAAACTAGTGTGAAGAATGTGGAAGTTGGCAGTGCCATACACACCTATGTTTGGAGATAAATTTTTTTTTCAGAGGAAACCAAGTATTTCCGGCAAGTGAAAATGGTGAGGGAGGGTTCCAAGACCTCCTCCCCTCCCTCCCCCCAATCACTCACAACCCCTAAAAACGGCGACGTATTTCGAAACCTTAACCTATGTCTACCTACCAAGTTTCAATCCAAAGTAGTTTCGGTATAATGTGTCTATGTAACAGACATAGGGTTCGACAAACTTGACGAATCTTTCGGCATTACGTGTTTGCCATTTGGCTACGGAACCCTAAAATGAGATCGATAAGTATCGCATTATTTTTGTAGAGAATTTTAAGAAGTCTTTAACTTTTTGAAAAATTGCTCTTCATAGAAAACGGTAGCGAACATACGAATACTGATGACATATGACGGACACCGAAGGAACTACAAAGACGCGAATAAATAGCCTAAATCATGCTATTTAAAGTTTTGTATGCAATGATTATACAAAGGTCATTGAGCACCTTAGTATGGAAACCATACCCATGGCGGACACAAACGAAATATAGCAGAGTGTATTCATCTATGGCTCTCATTTACTATGGCATTAGTCGCATTAATGTGAGCTACGGGAATCTCTATATCCATACTCTCTAACTCTCTCTGAAACTACTGATCTGATTTGAAAAAATCTTGTTGTTTGTAATAGCCACATTCATGAGAAAGATTATAAGCTACTTTTTATCCCGATATTCCCGCGGGATCACTGAAAGATTCCGACAAAGTCGCGAACGACCGCTAATTAATTTATATAAGTTAGAAAAATTAAATGCTAATTCATTAAAATATTTTTTCTTCAATTTGATCCAAAGCAATCATAAGACCATTTAAAAAAGCAGCGGGTGCGTCTATTGTTTCCTGGTGTATGGCCCAAGACAGATAATAAACAATTTTTTTTTTTATTCTTTTGAAGAAAGCTTACAGTCTAATAACAATTTTAGGTTTCTAGTACTACATAATCAAATTGCCTATAACAAGCTTCCACTTATAGAAACATATTATCAAAGTATCTTACATAATATTATACTATAAACAGGAAATAAGATTTAACAGACATAAAGGAGTTTAATTTTAGGAATTAATTGACATAAAGGTTGCAGTTGCAGTTCATTTTAAAATAAACAAAGTTATAACAATAATATCAATATATCAATGATTTAATACAGTTTTAACACCACTCGCCGAATCAATGCTACCGATATAGGCGCAGCTATTTAATGTGCGAAAAATAAACCTGTTCAATGTGCGAAAGAGACATCGTATAACATATCTCAAAACATTAGCATTTTTATGCCTTTATGAGATGAAATAAAAACCTTTGATACCGTTTGTTTTCTTTTTTAAAGGATCCTGTACATTTTTCTCCGACGATTTTTAATCAAACAATTGTGTGTAATGAAAAGTCATATTATTTCCCTTTGTTTAAAACTATTTAGGTTAATGTCCGCCACTGTTCGCAAAGCGGGTCAGATATGCCCAATGACCTTTCAGCAGCATCAATAGGGCCACACACACGATTTAGAGGATCTTTCCTTAGCTGAGCTCAGTTTGTAACTCGACCGTTGTGGTTTCAACATAATAAAATATGTCTTCACCACCGTTGATAAACTGGAAAACATCGCTTTAATCAAGATGACCCCATTTAATGCAACTTGTACATTGTTTTATGATAATGTTTGTCTAGGTTTTTAGAATACAATCGTTTAACAGCTAATAAAACTGTTATCGTTACGAGTTGCAGTCTTATTCTCACATAAGTTATTATTCGTGACCTGCATTCAAAGTAATTGTTCCATTTAAATCGTCTTACGGACAAAGGTACGTTTTTTTATTATGATTATGTATTTTGAAAAATCAGCAAATTACGTTCAACACCTATTTCACTCCCTTAAGGATAGAACATAAAAAACTTGCCTTAGTGAGCGCTGTGTAGCCTTAACAGTTTAAGTTCTGATGATATTATAATTAACAGAACAAATTAAATACCCAATTAAGTATCCATAAGCATGTATTAATATTGGGATGGAAAGGGTAAACCTAGTCCGAGATCTTGAGGTAATGTTGGATTCTATATTGATACCATCACCAATAAAGCCTCACGTATTCTTTGTTGTGTAATGCGTAATTGTAAGCCTTTTAGAAATGGTCACTGTCTGCAAGTTATTCTTCACACAATATTTGCATATGTGCGTAGCATTTTTGAGTATTGTAGCGCAATCTGGTCACCCCAATACGAAGTATATATTAAAATAATTGAAGATTTACAATAAAAGTTCACAAAATTTCTAAACTTGCTATCCCCAATGGCGGTGATAGACCTGATGGTCGAAGAGCTGGCATCAATTTTCAGTAGGTATTTGAGGCAAGCTAAAAACGTGCCTCATACCTCTCTTATTATACCTCCACGGAACTGCAGACCTGGCTGGCGAGTAGCGGGGCTATGGAAAATTTTGAAGAAATGTTTTTTATTTCCAAAAATGTATTTGAGGCAACGCTTCGCATTAACTCTGGTAGTTTCCATATATTTTATTTATCCAATCCATCGTACCGGAAATTGTGCCACAGCTAATGTATATAGGTATGTTTTAGTTTATGTATGCGAATGTATATGTATTACTTTACAATTTTCTGTTCCTTTTTTTGCATTTTTGATATTTCTCATTGGTTTCGGTCCCACTCATCATTGATATCTCATCATTACAATTAAAATGAACCACTAATAATAGGAGTACCCAGTCATCATAATAATGACGAAAATATTTTTGGTCTGTACTCATTATTGCAGGCAAAACCGGGTATTAAAACGTTATCAAGGTACAAATAAGCACGGTACAATGAACTAATCTTATACTAATATATAAAGCTGTAAAGTTTGTTTGTTTGTTTGTTTGGTTGAACGCGCTAATCTCAGGAACTACTGATCTGATTTGAAAAATTCTTTCAGTGTTAGATAGCCCATTTATTGCGGAAGGCTATAGGCTATATAAAATGGGTGCGATACGTGAAACCGAAAATGTAACTCCGTATACCACGTCGCCGTAATCTCACTACCACGAAGTACTTGACAACGAATGCACGTTATATCGAATTACGTAGCAACTAGTGCTCGTTACTTCGAATTACGTAGCAACGAATGCATGTCTCAGTGAATATCGTGATGCCGTAGACATGCCACCTCGAAAAACCAAAACTCGAATTTACCAATTCGAATTACGTAACAACGAATGCTCGTTACCAGGGTAAGGGACACTTTGTGTCCTTAACCCTTAATTAACAAGGTGAAAACTTAAATAATTACCTTACTTATTCTATGAATCCTCATCATCATTAGCGTTTAACAGTCCACTGGACAAGGCCTCTCATTTGAAAGGAGGAATTGGCCTACTATACCACGCTGTGGCCAAACGGGTTGGTATAGGGTTTGTATCAAGTTTTCCTTCTCTTACAGTGCTGTTCTCTGCATAATATGCTCCCTCTGTCGGCTCTTACGACACCCATGGGATGATATGGAGCGGTGACACTCCGTATTCTGAGGCCGCGTATCGACTTCGCGCTCCAAAAGGACGAACATTGGCGCGCGTTCCGGCTGCGCGAAATTGGTACCATTTTGGAACGCGCGCCAATGTGTTTGTTAGAACGCTGCAACTTCAACCGCCCCGTTCCATCTAGAGTCGTTTTTATTCATTTTATAATTAACTAGAGGATGCCAGCGGCTACGTCCGCACTTTTTTTAATTTTCCCGTTTTGCCCGTTCCCGTGGGAATTTCGGGAAATCGCTTCTAAGTGCACCCCTACGGTCCCCAGAGAACATACATACATGCCAAATTTCAGCATCCTGCGCCCAATAGTTTTGGCTGTAGCTTGTCTGTCAGTCAGTAATGCAAGGATTTTATATATACAGAAGATAAAATGAATACTTTTTGTTGAAAAACGGATTTTTATTATTAAGCGGCCTCTAAAATTATTGATTGATCTGTGTTTCTTTACAGATTTGGTTATCCGTGCTCGCGTGGCTTCGGTCATGGTAACGAGCATTCGTTGTTACGTAATTCGAATTGGTGAATTCGAGTTTTGGTTTTTCGAGGTGGCATGTCTACGGCATCACGATATTCACTGAGACATGCATTCGTTGCTACGTAATTCGAAGTAACGAGCACTCGTTGCTACGTAATTCGATGTAACGTGCATTCGTTGTCAAGTACTTCGTGGTAGTGAGATTACGGCGACGTGGTATACGGAGTTACATTTTCGGTTTCACGTATCGCACCCATATAAAATCACGCTATGAGCGACGGGAGCGGAGCAGTAGCCTTAAATAACGCGGGTGTAACCGCGGGCATCGTCTAGTATAATAATAATATTCAAATTTGCTATTGAGTTTGCATGGAAATGTCTATGTGTGCCTCTCTTATTGGAACGAGTCTAAGTAATTTCAACAATTATTGGCACATTTTAACCTATACGATTCGATAGCTGTATAAAAATATCCTTGGTTGGATTTTTTTAAAATAAACTTTCCTAATTTTTTATTTATGAAACCAAACTAGGAGGCAAACATAAATAATTGGCGCTCTGGAGCTGGAGTCTTTTAGCTCAATAATTGTTTGTTTGTTTTTCGTGTGAGTGTGTGGCCAACTCTGGTGTCGGAGTTTTCAGACCGCCCGAAGGCCTCCGACATGGCCTAACGATGCTTATACTTAGACAAGATCCGGGACCGACAGCTTTACGTACCCTCCGAAGCACGGTAGCGCTCAGATGTAAATGCCATATACGGTCACCCATCTAAGTGGCGACCTGTTTAAGCGTTGCTTGACTTTGCCGATCTGTTACGAACGGAAAGCCAAGCCTCGCTATGAGCGCTACGCTCGATAATGGTAATCTATTTTAGCCTAATAATGGTAACTTATTATTATTTAAGTTAACAAAAATTAACAAAAGGCAGACGCCTATATACAATTTAGTTCCAAAGCTATCGATCAAATATTAGTCAAGTACCGAAAATGGATGAAAATCTTGGCTTGTCCAGTTGACCGAGTCCCTCCATATAGAACTGAATAGAGAAAAACTTAATTTAATTATATCTTATATATGAAGTTGATATACGAATTGTAGTTATTTAAATAAATAAAATAAGAGCTGCTGTTCTCGACTGTGCAACATGTAATATGGGCTCCAAGATATTTATAATAATGCGTTACACCTGCTCAAAAATGCAATGAAAAGCGGTATCCTTTACGATGAGATGGTTAATAATAAATTCCGACCGAGACCGAGACCGGGAATTGGGACCGAGACCATCTGATTTTGTACAAATGTATTTATTTATTTATTTATTTATTATATGGAAAACCAACAGCATTTACAATGAATTTTGTAACATAAATAGACAACAACTAGCCAATTACAGGTCTTCACTTTTAAGCGCTAATAAAGTCTGTAAATACGTGTGGATAACAGAATATAAAGAACAATATACACTAATAACTAATATTATTTCATTTGTAAAAATAATCAAACCTGGTATTCTAGGAATAAATCTCGGCTTAGCAACCGCCTCACTGATGTTAAATTAACGTTAAAAATATAAATATCGTGAGATTTACAAATATTATTTAAAGTCCTGCTAGCTCGCCAAAGGAAAGTATTCTGTCGGCAATTTGATGACGCAAGGGGTAAATTAATGGGTGTATAATGTCGCATAGCTTTAACAGGGATATTAAATCCAGTTTTACCAAGAAGTTCAGGGCAATCAATAGAATTAAAAATAATTTTCAGCATATAAATGACATCTGCTATTTGTCGCCTCTTAACTAGGGGAAGAAGGTGAAATTTTGCACATAATTTAAAATAATCTTCACTTTTATAACTGTGTTTGATCCGATAACATAAATATCGAATAAACTTTTTCTGAATGTTTTCGAATCTCATTATATACTTGTCGTGTCAGGGGTTCCAGACCTGTGACCCGTATTCCAGTATACTGCGAACAAATGTGCAGTATAGTATTTTAAAAGTTTTAGCCTCTTTAAAACTAGTCGATGTGCGCATGACAAACCCAAGAACTTGAGATGCTTTCTTAACAATACTGTCCACATGCTCCTCGAATAATAATTTCCAATCATACACTACACCAAGATCACGAACCTTATGGCAACTGAGTAATTTATGTCTTTTTAACATATATTCTGAGGTAATAACAGTATTTTTCCCACTGAAAGTAGCAATAGAGCATTTTGATGGGTTTAGATCTAACTTATTTTCTACGCAATAATCCTCTATACGCGATAAATGGGATTGAAGGGATTGAACATCATCGTGCGATGAGATCGGTAGAAAAATCTTCATGTCATCCGCGAAACAAAGTAATTTTGCAGTATGTAAACATTTGCCGATGTCGTTTACAAAGATTGCAAAGAGCAAAGGACCTAACAGGGAACCTTGTGGAACCCCGCTAGGGATAGTTACCCAACTAGAAATGTAATTATTTATAGCCACTGCTTGAGATCTATTAGAAATGTAAGATATAAACCATCTCAAAAGATCGCCCCTTATCCCTATTGATTCTAGTTTGTGAATTAAAGTAAAATGATCTATTCTATCGAAACACTTGCAGTAATCTGTGTAAACGACATCGACTTGTTTACCCCGGCTCATGCTATCAGTGATATAGTCATTGAAGCGAACTAGGTTAGAAATAGTCGATCTCCCCCTCATAAAACCATGTTGATAATCATTGAGAGAATTCTTCACTGCGGCATATAACTGATTATGAATAATCTTTTCAAACAGTTTAGCAATTAAACATAATTTAGAAACTGGTCGATAGTTAGACACTTCATTTTTAGGACCTTTCTTGTGTATTGGAGTTATAAATGCGGACTTCCAAATAGAAGGCATAACACATTCACTCAATGATTTTTCAAACAACAGACTGATAGGTATCGAGATAGTTTTAGCACAATTAACCTTACTGGTTAATTGTGCTAAAACTATCTCGATACCTATCAGTCTGTTATAAATGCGGACTTCCAAATAGAAGGCATAACACATTCACTCAATGATTTTTCAAACAACAGACTGATAGGTATCGAGATAGTTTTAGCTCAATTAACCAGTAAGAGAGGAAGGATTTTATCAGGACCTGCAGATTTATTCAGATCCAGTGATTTAATTGCTTTGATTACTTCATTATGATCTATTTCTATATTTGAGATATATGATGTTGAATCGGAATCGTTTTGTGAAATACGAGAAGGTAAACCCTGAGGCGAGCTTAAAAATGTAGAATAAAAGTAGTCGGAAAATAAATTACAAATGTCTATGCCAGCGCTAGCAATAATATTACCATACTTTAATGTGCTAGGGATATTCGAAGAATTTGATTTAGATTTGACAAACTTCCAAAAGTGTTTAGGATTGTTTTTTATCGAATTTTCAACAGAAATTATATAATTTTGATAACATTCACTCTCTAATCTTTTAACTCTTGCTCTCAATAACTTATAACTAGCCCCATCTGATAAGTTGCCATAGTTTTTAAATTTTCTTAAATATTTAGATTTTTCATTTATAGTTTTCTTTAACGCTGTAGTGTACCAGACAGGATATTTACCTACTGAAACATGTGCTTAATGCGATGTGTGAGAACATTTGGAATATTAAGTTATTCCCCACTTTCTAGTTACCTAGCTTTATCAATGCCGTGAAACTTTGTTAATGGCTTAAGATACAATTTTCATCATCTCTCTTTCATTGACAGTATAACAATTCAGACGCGACACGGGATTTTGGGAGGAGAGATTATCATAGAAGGTTATTGAAAAAAAAGCCATGTCCCCATTCTTATGTAAGATTTGAGTGTTAATGGTACTGTTTGTATGTCATTTATCTCCACCTAATTCATGTTGTTCTCTTTCAGTAAAAAATCACCCTAAAGCAATGCCACCGATACCCGAAGAGCATTCGTCCATTCGAAACTTGGGAGCGAATGACTCTAATCCAGTAAGAGAGATAATGGAGAGCGAAAGAGTTGTGATCTCAGGCATATCTGGCCTCTTTCCACAAGCACACAATGTTAAAGAGCTTTCTGACATTCTTTATAATAAGGTATAGTAAAATATTTACCCGGTAGTAGAGCCTTGCTGATTTCAGCATGAATGGGCCGGCTCGAGCGGGGAAGTATTACCCTCTCACAGAAAATCGACGTAAAGTAACATTATCACCGTCACACAGTATCACAGTTGTAAACTGTTGCGTTTCGTTCGGTGAGTGAGAGTGCCGGAAGCCCTATCCTCAATTCCTTCTCCCTCATCGCACTCTTCATACTATCCCATTTCCCAACCTCAAGGGGCGGCAACGCAATTGTGACTCCTGTGATGTTGCTTGTGTCCATGGGCGGTTAATTGCTTACCATCAGGCGATCCGTCGGCTCGTTTGCCGAATATGAAAATTAAAAAAAAATATCACATTTTAATACAATACTTGGCCGTGTCTTATCGTATAATATATCTTGTAGACATGGAGAAAAAGCCCATATTACTTTGGGACCGAAACTATCTGGCAAAGTGTAAGTAAACATGTTCGGGGATAAAGGCGTGAAGTTATGTTTACATGGAGGAAAAAGTCTTCTTAAACAGGTTCTAGAAAGATAATTCATTACGTCATCTTAAATTTATTCATAATTGTGTTCCAACTTAAGAGACAGAGGCTTAGTAAAAAAACATTCTATGTAAAAATAAAGCCGTAGCTATTTGAGAGGACTACTTTATGTTAGGAATATATTATATCGTCCTTGTTTTTTATGAAAGCAAGTTTATTTGGTGACCCGATCTCAATTAAATTTAATTAACTGAAGCAGGTCAAAGCAAATTGGGAACATATTCAGAAAGTGAAACGTAATTCAACATTTTCGCATTCTTTGTAACGTTAATTCAATTATATCCAAATTATTTTAAGGAACTTACATATAATACTGTGTACTACAACGTGACTGGTCTATCTAGGAAAAATATAACCAAAAATACTGCGTTGTGTTAGGATTTAAAGTATATTGAGTAACTTTATTGTCCTCTCACCTGAAGAACGTCTTTAAAGTTTGTTTATAGAAAAACTTTGAATACGTTCAAAACGCGTGAATCTAAGGCTTATACGCTACAAGTGTTTTTAGGCCCTCTCGGTAGATATCAGATGAGCTGTTGAATACTACTAAGTTTGAGTTCAATCTACATTGAAACAAACAACAATTAAAAAACAAAATCTCCAAATTGTTTTAAATATGCACTTTTTTTCAGATAAACCCAATAGGTTTGCAAGACGGCAGGTGGCACTTCAGCCATCCTGAATTGGCGGAGTATGTTGGTAAAGTGCCTGACATAAACCGGTTTGACGCTCAGTTCTTTACTGTCTACTACCGACTTGGACACTTCATGGATCCCATATCGAGGATGTTGCTTGAGCAAACGTATCAAGCAATATACGATGCAGGTTAGTATTATAATAATATTCTCCTCGTGCAAGCGTCACCATTGAAGTCCAAGTGACGGATAGACAGAACTAGGCGACAGAACGACAAATGTGGCGTTGACGAAGTTCCTCCAAATTATTTAATTTGAGAAATTTGAGAAAATATATTTCACGTCAGTTCTATGTATGGCGAATCCCCTTAGTTTTCATTCCTTTTTAGGGTTCCGTACCTCGAAATGAAAAATTGGAACCCTTATAGGATCACTTTGTTGTCCATCCGTCTGTCAAGACCCTTTTTCTCAGAAACGCGTGGAGGTCTCAACAAATTGAGGAAAAAATGCGAAAACCGTAAATTTTTTGTTACATCATATCATTTTTTTTTTTAACAATTATAATGTTATTACCATTTTCTCATGCACGCGTAGAGGTATTAAATTGAAATTCATATGAAATACTTAAATCTATAAAAAACAGCAATTTAAGCCGCATATTTTCTCGTAACTACTCGCAAGGGAATCAAAACCTACCTGGCGTACTTCCCGTGAAGACAGAATCTTGAAATTTGACACAGATAAAGGAAAAGTTGCGTTGTTACATCATAATTATAAAAAAAAATTTGCATTCATTTTAAAGTTACAACCCCCTCCACCTCATTAATGCGTAAAGTTATTAAATTGAAATTCATATCAAATACTCGAGTCTAAAATACCTTTAAGGTGTAACAAAATCAAACTTGTATCTCAACGCAATCAAAGGAAACAGCTATTTTACTATATTTTCAAACTCGCAACTACTGGCAAGGGAATCAAAATCTACAGGGTACTTCCCGTAAACTCTGATTCTTTGAATTTGTTACGAACCAACCTTTAATAGCACAGATAAAAGAAACATTACGAATACCATAAATTTTTAGTTACATCATATAAAATAAAATATAATTTTAAAGTTACCAGCCCTTTTCTTATGAACCCGTAGATGTATAAAATTGAAATTCATATCAACAATGAAAAAATGACGAAGATCTTACATTTTTTGTTACATGATATATTTTTTTAAAATAATTATATAATATTCCTACAAGTTTGTACGGAACCCTCCCTCGGTGCGCGAGTCCGACTCGCGATTGACCGGTTTATTTATTTTTGTCAAGTCTTTTAACACTAGGTATTTGTATTTTGTTTTATAATTTACTGTTAAAGCTGAAACTAGAAACTGTAACTATGTGAAAAATATGCATAATTATGCATTCACATTAACTTAATTCTGTAGGTAGGTATTTATTTTAAACATAGATTTCGAAGATCTAGCAGATTTCCAAAATTATATAGCAGATTTAACTAGTATGTAATAGTTATAAATTATTTCTTTTATTGGTCTCGCTGTGCTCTTCTAGATACAGCTCTCATACTTGTAAAAGGCGCAAAAAACCATGTCGTACAGGCGTGGTTCAACCTGTCACACTGACAGTTAATTGCGATCGCTTTCGTACAAACACTTCAGCAATTCGACGTATCGATAGTCTGTGTGTATGTCACTGCAGCACTGCCCAGGTTTCGATTGAATCAAAGGCTTTCACATAGTCCATGAACGCCAAGCACAGAGGCTGGTTATACTCTTCGGACTTCTGTATAACCTGCCGCAGCGTATGTACGTGGTCTATGGCACTATAGCCTTTACAGAAACTGGCTTGCTCGGGAGGCTGTTTAAGTAGTTTTAAAGTAATGCTGCAAAATAATGATCATTATGATCACAATTTTTTTGCGGAAAGTGACTTTTACTTAGGTATTTAGTTAGTTGTGTTCCGCAGTTAAAAAAATGTGAGGACGGGTAGATGTTATTTACTCTGTTAGGTGCCGCAAAACTACGCAACGAATTCTGATAAGCTTTTAGAATCATAGATAACCTTATAGGCTACTGGTCTCGATAACCGATACCAACGCAGGCGAAGCCGCGGGCAAAAGCTAGGTGATGTATAGTTACGCCATCTAGACCCGTGTTTAATAGCATTCACGAAAATCAAAAAATAATTTTCATACATTATTGTTGTAAGAACTTTTTTTTTGGTGTCGGGTTGGAAAATCCTCATGGACTCCCTCCGCGCTAGAGGAAGGGCGAAGGGGACTGTCAGACTCTTACTGACTAAAAACCAACCCGTGTTCCTCATGTACCCATCTGTCGGAGGGTCGGGTATCGCCGAAGCATTCATCGCTACCCCTCGACGGGTATTGGCCCGCCAGATGGTCAGGCGGGCCTCGAACAAAACCCACTTGGCGGCGGATGAAGGTGTTGGGCTCCGCCGCCAAAACACCCAGCGGCCGCAGATGATAGGGAGGACGGCAACCTGGCAGCACCGCATCTCCTCTTCCTCTGCGGCCCCACCGCGACGCAACAATGGTGCTTGGATTGCATTGCATTGGTCGCGGGATATAGGGTGCGCGGCAACGCAACACCGCCACGCCTCTCCTCCCGCGACCGCGCCCAACTGCGAGGGACAGAGAGAACTGTCCCCCGCACCCGCACCTTTGGCGCATCCTGCGAAGGCCGCTTCAAGCCCACGCGGAGCGTCCACACCCGGGATCTCTCTCTTTTTTTTTTTATTATTTTTTATTAAACATTGTTCTTATAATATGTAGTTACATTATGCCCCACAAAACCTTGTAACAGGTTTGACTGTGGGATCCAGTCTCCGTACTGTTATCACAATAGGTTTTGCAGATACAGTTATACAGATAAATAAAGGTAGGAACATTAAACTAAATACAATCTTAATAATACTTCTTAAGTTTTTTCTTAAATAAGATTTTGTCTTTTTCTTGACGCATGTCCTCAGGCAAACTGTTTAACAGGTATGGCAGGCGTTTTTTAAAAGTTCTATCTCCATAATAGTTATATAGTCTTGGCACTGTAAATCTGCGGCCTCCGCCATCGATCGAGTATTGTAGTTATTAATGACCTCCCCCAAGCTAGTCTCCAGATTGCCATGGTTGTTTACTAAAATAATATATTTATACTTAAATTCAATCGGTAGGATTTTACAAATGTTGTACAGTTTTGCATAATCATTTTTATATTTTTCTTTAGTTTTATTACTAACTAGTAGTTTTATGAATCGGTTTTGAATTGCTTCTATTTTATCAATATACGTTTTAAATGTAATGTGTATGTAATATCATAGCAATCCAAAGCATAATCGAGGATGGAATCTACTAATGACAAATATAAACATCTTAATGTACTAATAGGAAATTTATAACTCAAATAATGAAATTTACACAGTAGTATTTTAAGTTTATCACATAAGTGTTCTACATGATGGAGCCATGAAAATTTTTCGTCTACTTTCATACCTAGGTAAGTTACACAATTTACTTTTTCTATGGGGTTACAATTACAATTTAACGATTTGTTGTGAATACATTCGAATGTGTGAGTATACAGGGGCGAGGAATTAACAGGAGGTGGTAAGTAGGGAGAGTGTTCTATAAGCAATTTAGTTTTGTTATTGTTCAGTAGGATACCATTGTCGTGGGACCATTTGACGACAGCATCTATGTCCTGTTGTACTCGACGACAAGCGTCAAGCATGTCGGTGCCGGCTAGCAACACACACAGATCATCTGCGTACATGTGTGCGGAGCAGTGCTGCAGCACATTGCACAAGCTATTAACGTGCATAAGGTAGCTAACAGGTGCACATCCAGAGCCTTGTGGTACTCCGCATCGCACCTCTATCTTGTCACTGAGTGTGTCACTCACCTTTACGCGGTAAGAACGCGCTGTGAGGTAATCACTGAACCACTGGTTCAATGGTTTTCCCACACCACATTCCCTCATCGCATTAAGGCGCTGTCCTAAGCGACTGTTTTGGTAAATGAGGGGGTGAAGCAGGGGAGGTGAAGGGCGTGTAGCTCCGTCTTGTGCGGGGCGCCCGCCTTCATTCTCGTTGCGTGCGGCCCTATTCTGGCAACATCCGTATTCCAATATTTCAAAATCGCAAGCAAAACGTTTTAGCATATTGAATTGAAATACTGATATTAAAATTTAAATTACATAAATCAATCTGTTTGTACAATATAGGCATAGCGCAATTTTTGTTCTGTAAATACCTATGTGCCGTAAGATGATAAAAATAATTAAGTCAGTTCCATGAATGGAGAGGCCCTTATTATGTTTGTTTTGTTTTAGTATAAAAATGGTGCAGCGGTTCATAGAATACCTACATTTAATTCCATTCCTGCCAGTTTTCAAATCTGTTTTGCAATAAATTGGCTGTGACATACGGGCGGACAGACAGACAAACATGGCGAATCTATAAGGGTTCCGTTTTTACAATTTTTGCCTACGGTACCCTAAAAACCACAATACTGACCTAATAAGCGCAAAAGCCGTATCTCAAGTAAAGCGAGTTACGAGATAATTGAAGTTTAGTAAAAGTTGATTTATTTTATTTCTTTATGGATGTTTTATTGTTATTATAGGTATAATTATTATGGTAAAGGTTTCGAAATACGTCGCCGTTTTTAGGGGTTGTGAGTGATTAAGGGGGAAAGAGGGGAGGCCTCGAAACATCCCCTCACCATTTTTACTTGCCGGAAATACTTGGTTTCCTCTGTAAAAAAAATATCTCTAAACATCGGCATGTATGGCACTGCCAACTTCCATATTCTTCACAGTAGTTTAATAAACTAAGGTTGACGGAGCCCTGCTTAGCAGGGCTCCTATTTTCGGATTAAGGGTCAAAAGAGAACCTTACATAACCTATTAATTACTTATTACAGTCGCACCTAACCCTAGGCACTCGAAAGCAATGACGCATAAATTTGACATTAGCTGTATTGACAGTTAATGTTAAATTTGTGTGATTAATATTGATCATTCTAAGACGACGGGTTTGCGTTTCGTTTCACGTTTTTCACATAAAACCTAAAAATGACATTTCTAAAACTGTACTAAAGTATTAAAACTACGTTCCGTTTTGAATAATTGCCGAAGTATTTAGGAATTTTTGAAAATTGTTTTAAAATATTTAGACGCAACTCCGGCAGCCAAAATTATTTTTAGGGGATTAAAACTAACTCCCTTAACCCCTACACCACCAATACCCTCAAATTCAGGCGACTCGTTTCGAAACCCAACCTATTATTATTTTTCAAAATAGAGGAAATATCTTGCCGTGTGGTTGACGGCATAGAATACAAGTGTCACCACCCCCTGTCTTCCCGTGGGTGTCGTAAGAGGCGACTAAGGGATAACACGATGCAAATACCATCTTTACGTAGAGACGGAAAACTCGACATCAAACCTTGTACGACTGCCTCGTTGGTCTCGCGGCATAAATGTGCGCGTGGGATCGGAAGGTGCCGGGTTCGATTCCTGGGTCGGGCAGTGTTATTGGATTTTTCCGTCACGAAATTCTCAGTAGCAGCACGGAGTCTGGTAATGTGCCCGGTACGGCAATAGGCTCGCCCCTTATTACGTGGGACTAAAGTATATCTGGCGAAAAGTGGGTGTAGCAATACACCTCTGCCTACCCCTTCGGGGATAAAAGGCGTGACGATATGTATGTATGTATGTATGTAGAGGAAATATCAAAAATATATGTCGCTTAGAAAATTATAGAACTAAAATTTGAGTTACTGCTTTTTCGTTAGCTCTCCTCATACATGTTTGTATGAAAAAATATAAAAAAAATATTTCGCTTAAAATATGTGTTGTTTCAAATAAATAAATATTAAAAGATATTTATTTATCATTTACTAACGAAATAAAGGTTTACAGCTCATCAAAAGTTAGCTGTCTGCTACAAGCCCAGCAGGTTTTCTTTATTCTCATTGAAAGTTAAAGGCAGTGAGGTGATGAGGCTTCACTACTTATTACTTATTTTTCACGAGGCACATTTTCATTTATAGTACTCGCCAATCTTTATGGTCGCTCTGAATGTAGCCATCGGTACGAACTTGCGCATGGTACAACAAGAAATAATAACAATAACAACAAGAAACAATAACGATAGCAACGAGAAACAACGAAGAAGTAACACTATGAAACTATTCTGAACGCGACGATACTGGCAGAGCTCAGCGAATATGTGAGTCGTGTACGAACGTAGCACTTACACTAACGCGCGGGAGGCAGTGTTGCCAACTTTATTTTTACGAACCCACCAAATGTGGCCCCGTGATCCACCAGAAAACCACTAAACTTAGCAGTCTCTCAAACCACCAGAAAACCACTAGGTAATCCAAAGAAATAAAACAACAGTAGTTATTATAATTTTTTATTAAGAAATAATAACTAAAAATAAAAAAGTAAATTAAAGATATTCATGCTCAGAAGAATCGTCTTCATCTAGTTCTCGGTTGTCGGCTGTTTGTGAAGAATACATTTGTTTGGTTCCAATTTTATCGACTACTCTATTTGTTAATACATAATTATTACAGCACTTTCCTTCCCGTGCTAAGCCTGCACGAACCGTAAGAATTGAAGATAGGAGCTGTAACTTCATTCGGTTTCTGTGTTTTGTTTTGATAACGTTCATCATGCTGAATAATCGCTCTACATCAGCGTTCGAGTGCGGTAAAACTAACAAAGAAATAGCAAATATGCTAACTCCTGAAACCTGTTTTCTCCAGCCATATCTCTGAAATCCATTACCTCGTACCAAAATTCCTTTGTATTTTTCCATTCAAGTAGATGAATTTGGCGCCACTGATCGTCAACTTTCGCAACATCTTCTTGCTTTTTTATTAAAATACAACGTCAGTTCAGTAATAGGTTCTTTATTATGTGACAGTGCGTGTTCTACACTGATGCTTTGATCGTATCGTATTTACTATCATATCCATTTAGAAAACTTGTTATTTTAATATTACAAACAGAGAGACACAGACACTTTAATTTTATTTATTTGTTTAAATGAAATACTATTACTACTTAGTTAAAATAAAATTGTTAATAAACTTATGTATAACCTTTGCATTTTGCATGTGCTTTTTAGATGATCCATGATTTTTCAAATCTCCGTAATGATTCCTTAATATTGAACCACACAATTTGCACTTAGCTACTGGAGCAAAAGTGCTTTCCACAACTTGCAACCAGTCCTTTAAATCTGGGTCACGTAACCAACAATCCCGAAACTTCTGGGTGTATTGTGGTTTAGGCATAATTAATAATTAGTTTTTTTTCAAACACTTCAAATGCTCCGATATCAAAGTTTCGAACTGAACCGTGCGACCGTGCGAGTTCTTTGTATTCATTTGTACACGCATTGGTAATAAACATAGACAAACCTTTTGAAACAAATCAAACTTGACCCAGTAATCATGCTAATAGAGTCCATTATCAAAATTATTTAAACACATGTCAAATAATTTACAGGGAATCCCCGAAACCTACTATCATAGTTCTATTGTGTAGCCTACATCATAACTAAAACATGCACTTGTTTCAAACGTTCTTTCCTAACTAAAGTATTTATAGAAATAGTTCTAGTGGTTTAATGTCGTACTTTACCACTAACTGAAGCATTCTAAACCACTAAAAAAATCCACCAGCCACTAAAAGCCAAATTTCGCCACTAAACTGGGAGTTGAAACCACCAGTTTTAGTGGAAATTCCACTAAGTTGGCAACACTGGCGGGAGGCGAGGACGCTAGCGGGTGGAAGACAGCGCGCGCGGGCGTGCCCTGCCTCCATGCCCCGCGTACGTCCCACTGATACCTGATTTTGTGTTCTGTGCAGCGTAATGTGGCTAAGTTTGGAGTGGCCATAAAGTTTGGCGAGTACTGTACTTCCCTTTTACGGCTGGGTATTGTAGAAACTTCAAGCACTATGAAACATTTTCCTCTCCGTGATCTCGCAATGCCATCCCTTGAGCTTCACGAGAATCAACAATTTCAGACAACTGCCAATTCATATTAAACGCCACAAGCTTTTCTTTCATTTACGTCTACCAGAAATCATCATCTCTTTCTATAATTTCTATTTTTAGTGGTATACTTTTGCCACTCCACACAGCAAAAAAACATTTTTGTTTGCGTGTAACGTGGCGTTGCCCCTGAATTTGGTAATAACAATTACAATATTTGTTTAGACTAGTCAGTTCACTTTTTTATCATGTTTCTATATTTGTATTTTGTTTGCTCTTATACTATTCCCTAGGCCATTCTTATAGGCAACTATAGAACATTAAATTTCCACAATCGTGTTTGGACCTTTTAATCCATCTGGCGTGGCACCAATAAACAGATAATCCACAAGGCTCGATTGTTACATTTTCTTGCTTCGCCAGTTGTTGCAAAGCCAGTTGTTCATTATAGAATCCATGCGCAACTGCTTTTACATTGCAAATATTTTATTTGTACAAAATATTTTTTACTAAGTTGGCTTTACTGCTGTTATCTCTTCTTTTTACCACTTTACCAAAATTTGAATATGTCAACATATTCTTACGCAATTCGAACCAGTCACTGCTATCCCTCTTGTATTTTTACTTATCACTAGGGAGTTGATTCAAATTTGTTACAAAAATTGTTCGGCATTTTTTGGCTAGCTCTTGAACAAATCGTGTTAGGAATTACTGCAGTCAAATGTGTATAAGACGTTGCAGAACTGTTATCTTTAACTTCACTGTAATTACAATAAAGATAATTAGTTAGGTACTTTATTATTAAAAAAATACTATAACTTATGTTATAGCAAACAGAGAAGTCACCTTTTTGCTTATAAGTGATTGATTTTAGAAATTAAAAATATATTAGATGTACTAAGACATACCTAATAGTTTATGAATAATCAAAGTTTTACCCGATGTACCTAAATAGGTTTATGTTCACAACACAATAATACAACATTCGTTACCGCTTGTGTGCGGTCTGCGGAGCGCTGCACGCTGTTAATTGTTCGCCGTGGCGGCATCTTAGCGCTCCAGGTGCTCTGACAAGCTAATGAATTTGCAATATAGGTATATAAAATGATTCGATTTTATGTTATTACTCTTTCAAATATTGAAAACTGTGGCAGCTATGTATTGTGAGAATAATTTATATAATAATTATATTATGCATAATCGATAATCTATAACATAGTCAGTCATAAAAGACTCTTATGAAAATAATTTATGTTACATATTTCATAATCACTTGGCCATGGAAGAATTTTTATTTTATTACGACGCTTTCTTGTACAAATCCTTCGTAGAACTTTATTTCTCTAATTGTCCATATTTTATTCTTCTAATTATATATTTATAAGCACAGAAACAATTACACATTCAACGCAACAAGAATATAAACTTAGGTCCTAATTATATGTGCCCATAGTTACATGAAAAGCCTATTTGATTCAAAGTATTTAGTCTATAACATAAAACATGAAATTACGAACTCAAATCGGCGTATTATAATAACAAACAGGTTTACGTAAAATTTCATGCAGCGGAGACGCAAGCGACATGACCCATTTCTCACAGGGCTCATAGCCGAATGATGAGGTCTGGGCGGGGCGTAAACTAGCAACTGACACTCAGTACACCGCTTATGCTAATAAGGTTTAAATTGCTGAAGCGTTTGATATTGATGGGATCAACCGAGCGTCAAAATCATAGACGTTTGGCAGATTTTATTTAATTTTACAAAATATACACGTGTAATATGAAAATAAATAGGGTAATTCTTTAGTTCATTAGATTTCCTACAATATTATCAAATAAATTAATATGACAGCTTACGATCAAAATATTGCAAACAGTGAGACGAAAGATTATTTCCTGCCTCGTTTTTGTGATTTTTTTACCGTGATTCTATTTTACATACATGAAAAATTCTTTCAAAAGTCTTTTGTTCAGACTTTTGACTTTAAGCTCTATTTTTTGCTAGTTTGTAATATGTACCGTTATGGCTAGATGCGCGACGAAAAATTAGGTATTTCACGGCTTCTGAGGTATAACAGCGCCTTAAGAAGGGTGTTAAACTCTAATGTATCAAATGCTTTTTATTATCGAAAAGTATTAAAATAATGAATTTCTTTTCTTCTAAATAGATGTTAATTTCATCTGTAAAGGAGATGTACCATTTGGCCATACATTATGGGCCTAGCACGGCCAAACACGACACCATGTGTGTTTTGAAGATAAATGACTACTCTATTAACCTGTATAATTTCTTTTTAAATAAATTTTGGTGGAAATAAGATACGAGATATTTGAAATGGAAATTATTCCGCAACTAAATATACCTCAAAATTGAATTTTAACATCAATATAATACCTAGATGTAAATAAAGGTATGTCTTTGCGTCTTAAAGAACAAAACTACATAAACAGTGGCCAATAATAATGAATAATCACCTGTGTACTAGGGAACCTCGTACTATGTATACTCGTCCAAAAAAGCTAACCACAATCACAAACACCGTTGCATATTCTTAGCATGGGTAGAAGGTACTGATCATTATTATTGAATTTATATTCAATTACATTACATTAAAACCGTACGAAAACACCAATAAATCAGAGCAAAATATTTACGATACACAGTAGCAACACGAATGACATAACAGATAAAAAAAGTGTTGCAAATGGTTTGAAAAAATATTTCTACTATCGATTAAAAAACAAAACGATTTTTACCGATTAATAATTATGGAATGTATAATAAATTATATATTTCTTGATTCTTTTTACAAATATACTTATAAAGTAAATAAAATATATTGTTTTCTAATATAATAATAAAAATATTATTTCCTTAAAACAATTTCTGCCTACCATACTTCATTTTATTTTTAATGCTGGCAACATAAGAGATTCATCCGCTATTACCATAGCCTATTCAAAATAATTAATCTTTAAAAACTAAATTCTTTCACCGATACTTTATCAAGAAACGAAAACGATGTAAACATTTTAAAAATTATATGTTTAATTTCAACGATTCACAACTTTCTGGCCGCTACAGGCCGTATTTGGTATTTCTCCTTTGGAGAATAATGTGTTGGTACTTCTCCCTTTTAGAAAACCATGTTGACAATTATCTAATATTTTATGCACTTGTAGGTATTTGCTTAATTGACTAACGATACTTTTTTCCATAATTTTATCAACACTTGATAGTATTGCTATTGGTCTATAGTTTGTTACATTTTTATGGTCTCCTTTTTAATAAATCAGACGAATTATTGCTTCGTTTAGTTGGTTAGGGAAACTACATTGTTTAACGGACAAATTAACAAGTTTAGCCAAAATTGGACTTATTACATCTGCTAATAGTTTTATGTCAGACATGCGTATGAGATCGCTGTCAGGTGATTTTTTAGAGCCCATATTTTTAATAATATTTTTTATTTCAGCACTAGTAACCGGCTACCATCTCATACTCATATCTGCTAATTTGACATAAGAATCCCTATTTAAGAATTTTTCATGACATATATGTTTTATATTAGTGACTTCTGTCGTAAAGGATTTAGGAAATTTATGACATATATCTTTAATATTTTGTTAACCCTCCATGTTAGTGTGTATTACAGAGTCTAAAGACTGTTTAGTATTTCCCAGCATATTATTAATCTTTTCCCATAACTTTTTATGTTATTTTTACATTCTAGTATGCTATCCATATCATATTTATTTCTACTTTTATTTATTGCTTTCTGACACTTATTTCGATACTTAGTATAATTAGGTCGCTTTAGCATATTCTTTGGTTCATTACTCCATACTTGAAATAACCTATCACCTTCTTTTAGCATTATTTTTAAATTACTATTAATTCATGTCTTATTTCTATTAGTATTATTTACTACTGTTTTATGTGTGTAACACTCATTATATATCATATTAAAATGCTGACTTAATTCGTTATATATTTGTTGAGGACATTCCAATGACATAATGTCGTCAAAGTCTATATTTATTATTAATTCTCTAATTTTATTAGTATCTAAAATACGCTTATTATTATTGCTTACAATATTGGGACTAGGCGCACGCGACGAGCTCGTTTCGCGGAATCTCGGGGCACGTTTCCATTGCACGGCAGCCGAGATTAGATAATGGTCAGATATTTAATATTTTATTACAGCCGAATCTATTGTTACCTCACTTGCTTTTACATAAATATGATTTAAACATGACGTCACAATTTTTCCAGCCAGAACTTCTTTCCTTGTTACATCCTTAATACACTGTATAAAACCGTACTCAGCTAATAAGTGTTTGTATATAATAACATGTTTGTCGTGATTATTTAAGAAATTAATATTTAAATCGCCACACATTATCGTCTTTGAATTACGCGGTAACCTTTTTAGTACATTACGTAATTCTATCAAGAATTGGGTCATTTTATTTTGCTTATTCATTTTTGGTGGTTTGTATATTGCAAGTAAATTAGTTCATTATTGAACTTTAGTGCAATGGAAACGCACTCCACCGACTGCATTTCTGGTATCAACGTCGTCTCACACACACGCGCACAAAGCTCTTTACGCGTATACACCAACACACCTCCGCCGCTGCGACCCGCTCGCGTGTATGTGTTCAAATTATACCCACTTATTTGAAATAATGATAACAATGAGAAATTAATATTAGGTTCGGTTATAAATAAAACATCCAAATGTTTCAAACTTCTATTTATGGCTAATAATAATTCGTTAAAAGGTTTTTTTATCAAGCGTATGTTAATGTGGAGTCATACAAAGTGTTTGTTTTTGTACTATTGAGCTTATCCAGCTGTTTATTTCGTCTACACATCTATACTTTACATGATTTTCAGATATGATATCTATACTATTGAAGTCCGCGAATTTTAAAGGTACAAGTTTGTCTCTTACGCTTATATTTTTGTATAAATGATATAGGTAATTATATTGATAATTGTTTACCTATTTTGGTTTTATTATTTCGTTGAGATCGCTTTCATTTCATATCCATATTGCTTGATTACCTTTTTATTCACCATCACTTTACCAATTGTAACCCATACATATTCATATATTCCTCGTAAATTCTTCTTAGCGTTCCAGATCAGGCTTTTTGTGGTTTTAGATAAGTCTTTGTTAATGTATATTTTGTTAGTCATAGGTCCTCCAGTGAGAACATTACTATTTATGTTTGTGAGTGTACGACGTTTGGATAACCAGTTGGCGTGGGCCTCAAACCCTGTTGTTTTGAAACCGACGATGATAGCGGGTGGCTTCGTAGTCTTCTGAGTTGGTTTGTCACACCGCACCCATTCGATCTCGCTGCTGCTAACTCCTATTTCATCTCCAAGTTTTGTCACAAGCTCCTTAACGTTTTCATCAGGTAGTTTTTCCACACCAATAATCTCAATATTCTTTTTACGGGTAGATTAATCGAAGTCATGAATTTTTTGCTCGAGGGCAAGATTACATTTCTGGAGATATATGCACTTATTATTTATATGTACTACTGTCTTCTCCAGTTTAGCAATTTTTTCTTTGGCTTGTTCTTGTTCAGTCAACAGTAGATCATACTTATCAGATAAAACACTAAAACTTTGTTGAATCGTGTCCAGATGTCTCCTCATGCTAGATATTTCACTAACCTGTCTTTGTATGTCTTTTAAGAACCTGAGGAAGAAACACAAGCCTATGGAAAACCATAGGCTTGTGTTTCTTCCTCAGGTTCTTCTGAGTCAGATCCTTCTTCCTCGCAATTGTTACAATATATTCTGTTTCTTCCCGCCTTCATATCTGCTGTAAGACCCCTCACACAGTTCCTATGAAAAGTCCCTTGACACGGACCTTGACACATAAAATGCGATCCCTTTCTAGGTAAAGTCTTTTTACATTTTTGACACTCCATAATTATTACGTATTAGTAAGTACCTATATAAACGAAAGATTAACTTGAGCGTACGTGCGCATCGATCGGCGCTGCGCGCGAGACTCACCCAGGCACGCGAGGCCCACCTCCCCCCAGTGGAGATCCCGCCTCCACATTGTCGTGGTGGGGGGCTCAGTAACCGTGGCTTGGACACCCGCGGTGAAGCTAAGAGAGATCCCGGGAGTGGACGCTCCGCGTGGGCTTGAAGGGACCTTGTTGTAAGAACTGCTCTGGTATGCTTCTTCAAACTTCACATCAAAAGTGAAAATAGAATCAAAAAGAAATACAAAATGAATGGATCATTTTTATTACCTTGTCCTTTTTTATAAACAATTTAAGCTATCAGCACAAAATAAAAATACACCACTTCAGTCTATACAAGAATGGGCATTCTCTTTTTAGCTTTTTGCCCTCAACAGTTTTGGCTATGCGTTGCCTGTCCAGTAATGGATGAATTTCAAATATACATACAGATAATCTTGTAGGTATGTTTAGCAAATTAATTAAAGACTCAGTAGATTTTGTAACCGCTTCGCCATTGCCGAGGTACACATAAGTATATTTAGCGGGTTTCATTTCAAGACGGATTTGTTTTTAGGTATGACGTATTTTTAGAAGAAAAAAATTACTTATTTACAAAACATATTTTAGGTCTGAGCCCAGGGCATCTCAATGGAAAAAAGATTGGCGTTTTTGTTGGATCTTCGTTTTCTGACACAGAGAAGACAGGATTTTTTGATGCTGCCTCCAGAATTGGTGTAGGTATCGTGGGGTAAGTAGCTATTTTTACAAAATGCATAATTATTATAATGTCTTAATTTCCTAAGTATTGTAATGATACTTTCTTTCACAGCTCAAGTAAAACAATGTTCGCGAATCGAATATCGTACTGGTTGAACATCCATGGCCCCTCACTGTCTATTGATGAGACAGATTGCAGCGCCACCACTGCGCTAGAACAGGCTTATCAGGCGATCAAACGAGGTGAATGTGAAGCAGCCATTGTAGGTGGTGGACAATTGTTTTTGAAGCCCCATGGATTGATTCATCATGGACGGTAATTACTAAAGGATAATATTCAATTACATTGTCAGATTTTTATTACAGTCTCTCTCTTTAAACTTTTCGAAGATGTCGCAATGTTTTGTACACCGAAGCATTACATGTTTGCCATGGTTGAATAACAAATATAAATCAAGGACAATAGTAAAAGCAAATGCAGAGGTAAAAGTCTGCTGAGATTCTCTTTTGATACAAATAACTAATCATATATATTTAAGTTAACAAATCAATTAATTATTAAATTGGGACCTATTTAAGGAACTAGATACTAAAATTTAAAGAATATATGCTTTCATTATCATATTTCAGACTTGGAGAGGTATCAAAAGACGGTACGACGAAATCATTTTCTGAAAATTCGAAGGGCTACGCATTGTCTGATGCAGTTGGTGTCTTTTTTCTGCAGAAATCAAAAGACGCTTTAAGGTAATATGTTCAAAACTTCGTTTGACGATAAATTTTAATAAGCTGAATTTCATAAAGAAATGGAATTACGTTGGTGTTCCGTTGCCTTTAAAGTTTGGCATTACTGATTTATCACATTCAAATAATAACCATGATTTTATGAGCTACATGATTTAATTTCACACCACAAATCTTTCAGGGTCCACGCAGAGCTAGTTCACGTTAAGAATATTTTTTTATCCGTCTTAACTGGCGAGACAGGGCCAATATTTGGATACTATCGCGACCCTCAAATTGTAGCAGACTTCATTAAAGAATTTTACGATGAAACACGTGTGACGCCTCAGGCCGTAGAATACGTCGAAGCATATGGTACAGGTAAGTTATTTGAAAACAATTACATTTATAGTCATCAGCCTCATATATATGCATGCGCATATCGTCATTTCACCAAGCCCGAGGACGTTCTAAGCTATGTTTGTCAAGGCGTAGTCTCCATTCCAGAACACCTCGTCTACTTAAACGGTTGTCGCTTTCGCAATGAATATGACTAATCGACCACTTTAACGTGCTAATTCTTTGAGCTAGGTGGACAACGATATACATGTCATAGATTGATGCCGCATAACCATTACATCAAAATTATGTTCTAGGTGTACCTGATGCTGATAAATCTGAATTGGAAGCAATAGAAAAGGTTTATTGTGAGAATAGAGTAAATCCTCTTCTAGTTGGTAGCATCACATCAAATATTGGTCTTACTGATAGTGCAGCTGGAATAACCGCTATCACTAAGGTGGATAAGCGTTTTATATATAGATTTTTAATTATAATATTTAATAACAGTGTTATAGAGGTGATTTTTGCACAGGTTATATTGGGATACCATAACGGTGCGCTTGCGGCTAATTTGAATTGTGATTATCCTCGCAAGGACATCACTGCACTGAATGACGGTCGTATGCGCATAGTTACAGAGCATCAACCTTTCCAGCGTAATTATACTGCGGTTAACGGCATATCTGTCACTGGAGTGAACTCACAAGTGTTATTGCACGGACAGTACAAACCTAAGGTGATACACATATTTCATTCTTTAGCAATGCTTTTAATTGTAGCATAACATTTATATCTTATGAATTTACCTAGACTGCCTCTGTGGTCCAGTGGATAGCGTATGCGACTGCTGATCATGCTGATCATGGGTTCGATTCCGGGCAAAAAGTGTAGCTGTGTTTTCCAAATTCTCAGTAACAGCACGGCGTCTGGTAAAGTGCCCGGTAACAGCCGTAGGCTCGCCACCTATTACGAGAGACCCATAAATTCATAGTAAAATGTGGGTGTAGTACCTTACACCTCTGCCTACCCCTTCGGGCATACAGCCGTGACTCTATAAAAAAAAAACACTTAATACTTTTCTTGAGTCACACTATCTATTGGTGTAAACCATATGCAGTGATATAGTATAAAAATACTACATATGTCATAATAAAATCAAGTTGCATTTTTTTACTATTTTGCAGGATCTATCTCGCTACAAGACTTCAATACCACACTTAGTTGTATTGTCCGGAAGGCAAGAGACATCAGTGCAAAAGATATTTGATGATTTAAAAGCAAGGCCTGTGGATCCAGAAGAGTTGGCATTACTTCACAATATACATTCGAAAAACATAAATGGCCATTTGGGAAGAGGCTACATTGTTCTTGGTATGAAAACATCACACAGTATGAAACTTTATATTATTATCATCTTAATGAATATAATTTAAATTCTAAACCGAGTAATATGATTTTTTCCGCTCATATAAAAATGAACTACTCAATATATAGATTTTAATTTACGTCAAGATACAAAATATTGGCTCACTGCAATTTAGACAAAACTTTTTAGACACTGATGCCGAAAACAAGACAGTAAACAAATGTGAGAAAGCTGAGTATTTCGACGATGCAAAACGCCCACTGTGGTTCGTGTACAGCGGCATGGGTTCACAGTGGGCTGGCATGGGGGCTCAACTAATGAGAATACCAGTCTTCGCAAATGCAATCGAACGGTACGTAAAACTCAAACTTCAATTCTTCTATGATCTTAATTGATACATTGTTATCAAACAAACTATTTGCTTTTTCCAGTTGTCACCAAGTATTGAAAACAAAGAGTCTTGATATAGTTCACATAATTACTTCTCCAGACAAAACAATATTTGATAATATTTTAAATTCATTCGTGGCCATTGCTGCTATTCAAATTGGATTGACGGATATTTTGAAAGAACTGGGCTTGGAGCCCGATGGCATCATCGGTAATTGGCTTTATTCATATACATACATAGACTCACGCCTGCTTCCTCGAAGGGGTAGGCAGAGGCATATTAAACGCCCACTTTTCGCCAGTGTTTTGATCCGACGTAATAGGTGGCGAGCCTATTGCCGCTTATTGGGACATTTTGTTTGCCAGAGCCTCGTCCGTTGATCGGCAGGTGCACCACTTGCAGGTGAGGTTTGCTTGGGACCCTAAGTTCTTGGAGGGAACCCTATGCACCCTTGTAAAATACATACATACATAGACTCACGCCTGTTTCCCGGAGGGGTAGACAGAGACTACGTAACGCCATTTGTAACAAACCTGACATACTTCTCTTGCTTCATTCACTCCCATCAACTCCCTTCGTCCTGTCTTGTATTTGTTCCTCATATTTCTTTTGTTGTGCTTTATATTTCTTCTTTGTCAATCTTTCGTCATCCATTCTCTCCATGTGCCCAAACCATCTGAACATGCCTTTTTCAATGCTTGTCACTACATTTTCTTTTACCCCACAATTATACACAATTCTTTACTCTGTCGGTCAAGGATACACCACACATACTTTTCAGTGCTCTCATTTCACATTCTCGCGCGCGCTGTCAAAGAGTGCGGTAGCTATTCGTCTAATAATGACAACGCATTCTCCGTCCGCGACCGGTAGTAATAATGTTGACCAAATGTGTGATCTCAGATGCAGTGAGTGCAGGGTAGTGATCAACGAGTTATTGGCTTTCTTAAGCTGTAAGGTTGATACCCTTCCCGAAGCCGCGATAATAAAGATATGTGTGAGTGCGTATCCTATGGAAGAGATCGAGACAGCAAGATCAATTGCCTACAAGTTGTTGGCACCTAGTAAAAGATTCACGAAAAAGAAAGAAGGAGCTGAACAAAAGAGCATTCAAGAAATGATAAAGCTCATAAAAGAATTTGAACCCGACAACCTACCTACTTTTGTCGCAAAAAATTTAAATAAACTGCCACCTGTTTCATTTGATCATATAGATATAACGACGTTTTAAAAGGAAATGTCTTTACTCAAAGCTGATGTTGCAACCCTGAAGGCCAGAACATGTACTGAGAACGATAACTTGGGATTAGTGTCAGATATGGAATCAGTTAAAAATGATGTTGTCGTTGTGAAAAAACATGCTTCTGGAACTGCGCAACAATTGTGATAATCGAAAGCTTGACAAATCTACAGCTTTAACATTCAGCAATAATCCTAATTTAGAGAACCAAAACATGAACAATCAATTTTTGATCGAGGGTAGTGTGAAAACCGTTGGAGTATCTCGTTCGCCTGCGCGAGCGAGTTTGAGCAATCCGAGGAGGTGGGAGGTGCGCGGTGGCGGCGGTGGCGGCGGGAACGTGCTTGCACCTGCGCCTGCGCCCGCGCCCGACCGCCCGGCCCCTTACGTACACAATAGCCTAGGAATCCAGCCGGTGACTCACGCGCTATCACCTGTTGCAGCGACGACAACGATATCAATGAAACAACTGAGCGATGCGCCCAATACACGCACTGTAAGCAATGAGTTACATTCGCCAGTTCACTTGGAGCATAAACAAGGCGACGATGACGGGTTTACGACAGTTATAAGAAAGAAACATACTTACAAGTACAGAAATACTCGAGGCACTTTACAAAATAGTGGTAGACTACAGGCAGTCGAATCGTTAGCATTCATTTATTTGTCACGTACAATGAAACATGTCACATATATATTAGATTATATAAAAGAAAGACGCGAGGAGTGTCACAGTGTTGAATTGTTGAAACAAAACAAAGAAACCAACTTTAATTCGTTCAAGATTACGGTACCTGTATCCAGGTTAAAAACTTTTCTGCAAAAGGACTTCTGGCCTGAAGGATTAGTATTTCGCCGTTTTAAACAATCGCGACCCGTGCGAGCAGTTAACGCGCTTGACAATAAATAATACCTATGGATGTACAAACTACAGATATGAAATTAGTGTCTTATAACTGTAAGTCAATTAAGAGATCCGTAGAACACGTGAGAAATTTATGTAAATATGCTGACGTTGTTGCCCTTCAGGAGACGTGGTTACTACTCCATGACCTGGGTTTTGTAAATGAAATCGACAAAGAATTCACGTGCTACGCCAAATCTTCTGTAGACACGTCCATTGATGTGCTACGTGGCCGTCCCTACGGAGGTACAGCGCTGATGTGGAGATCAAAGGTGTTTACCAGTGCTAGCGTCATTGAGTGTGAAAGTGATCGATTGCTGGCAGTGCGATTAGTCATAGGTGATAAAAATTTACTTGTGTTTTGTGTGTACATGCCTACTAATTGCGATGATAACCTGCCAGAGTTTACGGAGTGTCTTGCGCAAATAAGTGCTATTATCGAAAGTGCTAACATTGAATGTGCAATCGTATTAGGGGACTTTAATGCACACCCCGGTACATTGTTTGGAAGGGAGTTAGTTGATTTTTGTGACGAGCAATCACTTCAATGTTTAGACTTGGAAAGGCTCGATACAAATACATACACGTTTGTAAGCGAGGCGCACGGTACTTGTCGTTGGCTCGACCACTGTATCACGACAGCGGCGGCTGCTACGCTCGTAACCGGTATGTATGTACATTATGATTCATACTTGTCGGATCACCTACCGCTTGTTATTAAATGTAACCTTAATCTTATACGAACTAAACAACTACAGTCTATGCCAGAGTTAATTTGTAAACACGTTTGGGGCGTGAGGGATCGTGCGCAGATTGATTTATACTGTAAGTTATGTACGAAGGATTTCTGTGACTTACTTAAAGGTTGTGAGCCTATATCCAGTGATTCTATTTGTCAGGTTGTCGGTCCATGTAGAAATGGTGGTCATTGTATACAAATAGTAGTAGATATTATGTATTCTAAAATTATAAACATAATGCAATATTCGGCTGACCAAAGTGCAATTAACAAAACATGTAGGAAAAAGCTTGTAGGTTGGAATTTTCATATCCGGGAGTTACATGTGAAGGCACAGCAATGCTTTTTCCAGTGGGTTTCCTGTGGAAAGCCACGGTCGGGATTGTATTACGATGCCATGTCACAGTCTAGAAGGGAGTTTAAGGCAGCGGTTAAATACGTACAGAATAACCAACAAAAAATTAAAATGGAGGTTCTTGCTAGACATCAGGCTGCAGGTAACTTTACGCAATTTTGGAAGGAAACAAAGAAACTTGAGAGTAAGAATAGCATGCCTATTAATATTGAGGGTGAGGAAAACGGAAAAAGGATAGCAAATTTATTTCGAAACAATTTCAATATCGATAACAGCAATCAAATCAGGGATAGTATTAAGGAGTCAGACAGGTTATTGCCTACTCAAACAAGTGTAACAATAACATCTGAAGATGTCGGGTTTGTATTACGTAACATGAAGCGTGGAAAATCACCGGGTCACGACGGACTAAGCATAGAGCACCTGTTGTATGGGGATCAGTATGTTTGTGAGGTATTGGCAGTTTTTTTCAACCAATGCTTGCGGCACTGTTTCCTGCCTCCAGATATGATTCGCACAGTTGTCGTGCCCATTCCAAAAAATAAAACGGGTGACGTTTCGAGCTTGGCTAATTATAGGCCCATTTCTCTGGCGACAATAGAGGCTAGGGTGCTTGAAAGACTCGTACAAAATTTTCTAACGCCTTATTTAACAATTGACGATGGACAGTTCGGTTTCCGACCGCAGGTATCAACTGACATGGCAATTTTCTCACTTAAACAAATTGTTAATTACTATAAGCAGGGTGGGACAAGTGTATACGCGTGCTTTCTAGACCTCAGCCGCGCATTTGATACACTTAATCATGATCGACTTTGGGACAAACTTCATCGTACCAGTGCCCCGGGTGATGTTGTGGATCTGCTTACGCACTGGTATCGGAATCAGGTCAATAACATCAGGTGGGGTCCGGAATTGTCTGATAGCTACAAATTGTCATGTGGTGTTAGGCAGGGTGGGGTAACCTCGCCGGACCTATTTAACCTCTACGTAAATGACTTGATCGTGGAGCTAAGCAGCACACCGGTAGGGCTCAGATTAGACAACAGATACGTTAATAATTTGAGCTATGCTGATGACATGCTGCTGCTGATCCCCTCGATTAAGGGCTTAAGGCGGCTGATCTCGATTTGTGAAAAATATGCAATCCAACATAACCTCACTTACAACGTCAAAAAAACGGAAATGGTGATATTTAGGTCTGGCAGAGGCCCCGACATAGTCCCATGTGTCCGTCTCAATGGTGAATGTGAATGGCCTATAAAAAATGTAGATAGCTTCAAGTACCTTGGTCACGTTGTTACGTCAAATTTGAAAGACGACAAAGACATCGAGCGTCAACGTAGAGCTTTATGTGTGGTGAGAAACATGATCATCAGAAAGTTTGCTAGAGCTCTCCCGGATGTGAGGATGACACTATTTCGAGCGTTTTGTCAGACTATATACTTGTCAACTATGGACTAACTACACCAAAAAAGCACACGATAGTATTCGGGTTGCCTATAATAACATTTTTAGACAATTAAACGGACTAAAACGATGTTGCAGTGCGTCCGGTATGTTTTTTGAGGCGAGAGTCAATTCTTTTGAGGCTATTCAGAGAAGTCGTGTCGCGAATTTTATGTCCAGGGTTGACAAGTGTAAGAATACTATTGTTAAGAGTCTATCCGAAAGATTATTACCGACCAACTTTTACCGACAGCGGTTAAAAATTGCCACATAAATTATAAATGAATTTATTGTTTGTTATGTCCCCATTATTATGCCTATTAAATTTTTATCAGGAATGATTGTTATTGTACGTGTTATATGGTTGTTATTTAATTTAATTTCTTATCTACTGATCGATTTATTATAATGTTCTTTTGTAAATAATTTTTGAAATATGGACCCCGTGTCCGAAATAAAGTGATATTATTATTATTATTATTATTATTTCTACAGCATTTATTTTACTTTCAAGTCTCTTCTGCCATACCCAACTTTCACTACCATACATAAGGATAGGCACATACCCCTCTATGCACAGCAAAACTTGCCTTTTTGGACACGTTGTGGCGTACCCAAGTATACAAACTCATTCACTTGCTCCACTCGTTGTCCAATGATCAAAACATAACAAGCCGTAACGCATAACTTGTAAAATATTTAAGTTACATAATCAGGTAATCTTATACAATTTTGCTAGTACCATCGTCTAATACTTACGTTTGCACAGGTCACAGTGTTGGCGAGCTAGGGTGTGCATATGCTGACGGTTGTATGACAGCAGAGGAAATGATTCTTGCGGCATATAGTCGCGGTTTAGTTTCGCTACAAACTCCACTCATACGTGGCTCCATGGCGGCTGTCGGTCTTGGATACGATCAAGTAAGTAAAATATTACAAAATCTCAGATCAAGTTATAAAGTTGAGAACTAAATGAATAATGTTCATAATTTTGTTTTAGCTCTGAGCTTTTATCTACACTTATATCTTCATATTATTTCTAGGTTTCTACAATGTGTCCACCCGAAATTGACGTGGCTTGCCGTAATAGCTCTGAATCCAGCACCATATCGGGACCAGCTGATATTATGAAACAATTCGTTGCTGAGTTGACTGCTAAAGATATATTTGCAAAAGAAGTTCAGTGTGCCAATATCGCATATCATTCGCGATACATTGCTGAAGCAGGTAATATTTTATATAACGTACTTGAACGTAATCTCCTAATCAACATCTTGCTGTATCTTGGCAAACAAATGCGAAATACGTTGTTTAAGATTGTATTTTATTTCTAGGACCAAACCTACTTAAGTACTTGAAAGAAGTTATTAAAGATCCTAAAATAAGGAGCCGGCGCTGGATATCAACTTCCGTACCACAAGATAAATGGTGCGAACCAGCATCTTTGTACTGTTCAGCAGAGTATCACACGAACAACTTGCTGGTGAGTAAGATTATGAAGGTTCATAATTTCAAAAAAAGTATATCCGTAGCCGGTCTTGGGTTTTCTTTAAGACTTTCCAGAGTCACGGCCTTAAAGCCGTCCATATCGAACCGCGTGCTGGGAATCTAAATCTTTAACTAGGTCTCGGGACTGTCTCCGAGGTATATAGGTAGGGACATCTACGTTCTACCAGTCTAGGACCTTTCTGGGGCAACCGAACGGCCAACGGTTTTGTGATCTAGGAGCCCTGCCCATTGCTACTTAAGTTTAGCTTTCTGCAGATTTATGCGGAAACGAATTATACTAGCAATGCAAACATAATAAAACACAATTTAATATTTTTACACCTTAATATAATATTTATAGTAGGTACCTACATTATTTTATCCTACCAGGTATTCCAGTCTCTTTGTATTGATAAAATCGGTGCTTATTGTATAGAAATAGCCAATGATTTATGTTCAAAACTCTTTATGTTTTATGTCCAGAATCCAGTACTGTTCGAGGATACCATTAAGCTGATACCCAGTAACGCTATTTTAGTGGAGGTGGCGCCACACGGTCTTCTTCAGGCTATTCTTAAAAGAGCGTTACCTGCTGGAAGCAAACATGTCCCTCTCACTAGACGTGGTCATTCGGATAGTATATTGTTTTTACTTAAGGCTATTGGCGAGTAAGTATTGATAAAATATTTCGTCATTTTGGTGGAGACGTCCTAGATAAATAACTGTTAAGTAGGCCATTACAAGACACTATCTCTATATTGGCGATGCTTAAAACTTCAATAAGGAAACGCTTTGTAGATGAAAATAATTGATGATTACATCTTGTGGCAGATTATGTTCCCTCTTTAATTAATATTAATTAATTTATTGTTCCAATGAACTTTTGTTTTTTTTTAAGACATCACCCTCACTATGTCTAAAACTAGTGTTTCGGATGATATGCTCAAATATCGTTATTCACATTTGCTCATTTGAGGGAAGCCTTTGCTTGATAGATACCTAGTACAGTTAATAATATAGGTATAACACTAAATTAGGCGCATTAAGAAAATCACACACTAAACTAAACTTATATTTTGTACTTGAGCAGGATAAGCATTAAAAAATGTAATTCGATTCATCAGCAGATTTGTTATTCTGCATTGGACCGATTAATTTTATTTAAGGCCCTGATAGTGTCCTGATTTTTAAAAACACCCTAAGTACAATTTTGATATATTGAAAATATTTCATGTTTTTGAGCCAAATATTTCAAGTTAGTAATTATTTTAGATTTTTGGCCGTTAACTGTTATTTCGTCAATGGTGTTGTCAAGGAGTGGAAAGTACATAAGTAGAAAATAAGATACCATAGTTACTATACATTTACGTTTTAGTAAGACATTTAAAAAAAGAAAACTGAAAAAGAAACGAAAGACTCTCACAAAATAAAGTTTAAAATAGATAAAGTAAATATTCTCTTTTAGCCGTGTGGCTGACGGCATAGAATACAAGTGTCACCACCCCCTATCTTCCCGTGGGTGTCGTAAGAGGCGACTAAGGGATAACACGATGCAAATACCATCTTTGCGTAGAGACGGAAAACTCGACATCAAACCCTATACGACTGCCTCGTTGGTCTCGCGGCATAAATGTGCGCGTGGGATCGGGAGGTCCCGGGTTCGATACCTGGGTCGGGCAGTGTTATTGGGTTTTTCAGTCACGAAATTCTCAGTAGCAGCACGGAGTCTGGAAATGTGCCCGGTACGGCAATAGGCTCGCCCCTTATTACGTGGGACTAAAGTATATCTGGCGAAAAGTGGGTGTAGAAATACACCTCTGCCTACCCCTTCGGGGATAAAAGGCGTGACGTTATGTATGTATGTATGTATGTCTCTTTTATAATACGCCAACTATTATAGAAACAAAGAAAACACCAAAAAATGTTATGAACGCAGGAGTTCAGCATTGAAGAGAGCTTTGTTACACTAATTTATGTACCCCTTACGGAGGTAAGATGCATGAGCGCGTTATAAACACTACAAGACATTTTTTATTTAAAAATGGTTTTGATCCCATGCACTTAATTGCGGGTCAAATAAGTATTAGTCCATACTAAACAATTACATTTTTTTTCTTGTTTGTAATTTTTACTTTTAAATATTTTACCTAGGTACACATTTGTAAAAACTTTTAAGTAACATTTAGTTGTCAGTGTTGTCACTTGCTATTGGCAACTGCCACTAAGAACCACACGTATTGTAATATATTGAAACTGAAAAACTTGAAGGGAACACGATTTATCAAGTTAGCGCAATTCGTCTGAGAAAAGTTTGTGTTGCGTACATAATATTCGCCTTATATCTCTATTCCAACGCAGTGAATAACTTATTTTATAAATAAAAGAAATCACCTCATTCACATCACTTTCAGGATTTACATGGGGGGCTTTACACTCAAGCTTCAAAATCTATACCCAAAAGTGCACTTTCCAGTATCAACGGAAACTCCTATGTTATCTCACCTCGTAGAGTGGGTACATTCGGAGGAATGGTGAGTAAATCTATATTTATCCTCAAACATTTTAAATGTAGTATAGAGCCTTGCTGATTTTAGCATGAAATAGGTAGGCCGCTTGAAAAAGGCAGCGGTAGCCTTGTGGATACACCGACAGGCTGCTATGCAGAGAGTCTCGGGTTCAAATACACGGTGCACCAATAGCTTTTCGGAGTTATATGCGTATTAAATAATGAATATACATTTTAAACTTCTAATTTTATAAATATTGAAAAATCAATTGGAGACCTGCACTAATTCATCATTTACAATAGGTAAATTGCTTTTATATTCATCGAGACCTACTCGAATTCATATCAGTATAAGCCTCTGCCTCCAAAAAAAGTCTATAAATGCACCATACAAATCTTTAACTTTATTTATTTTTCACTGAAGCAACTTTTGCTCAAGACATAAAACGTGTATAGTGGGATATTACAACATTTAGACAAAGGACACAATGCGATTTGAAATAATTATTTGCAGATTGTATACTTCTGTTCTGCATGAAAACCGAAATCCACTTAACACAAAGCTTAACGATGAGGTGACCGATATATTATTACGCCATCAGTACAATGTGAATGTTTATACTTAATTTCAATATCATATATATACTTTTGAACTTATTGCTTATTTGTAGGAATGTTACTTCATTTCACTACGGGAACAAGAGGAATGCTTCTACTTGCCGGTTCTTGAAATCGATACACGATGTAGAGTATAGTTATTTGCGAGGAAATGTCGTCCGAGGTAAATCTTTTAATAACAACTTCTGCGCTACTTTAGAACGCTTTAGCAGGTCCCCAGAAAGCCGGTCAAATCGTGCAGTAGCTGCATTCATCCTACGCACGTTAATCTTCGTCTTCACCAATTATCTTAACCTAAACATCTCATACTCAACAAAAACTATTAAAATGACCTATATTTTATTATTTTCAGAGAAAATGTGTTATCCATTCGCGGCTGCTATGGTGGCTGTATGGGACACATTTTCTATGTGTTCTAATATAACAAAACGAGTAATTCCTATTCGGTTCGATGATTTACATCTTTACGCACAACCAATGTTATTAGATCAACGAGCTCTGAACATAAATGTTGCTATTAACAGGGGTACTGGACATTTTGAGGTAACTCACTCCAAAAATATCTTAGTATTTAGTCGATTTATACTACTTTTTATCTTGAGAATTAAAATGCCTTTACCGCTCTGTGGCAACTGGCAAGTATCCCGTTGGCCACTATATCCGCTTTTTATCGCAGAAGTAGTATGCCACATTGATACAAGCACCACTGATTTCGATTACTTGGTTATAGCGAAGAATATATTAAAGTTAGAATTGTGAAAACCTAGCCAGGAGTTTATTTAAATTGGCAGTTCGTCATTTAATTTGGAATTCATGACTTGTACAAGGACAGGCATATTGCCGGTATATATCCAGTCTTATTTCGGTTACATTTTATATTCTGCCTTAAAAGTGTTGGCAAAGACTCACCAATTTTAATACGTTCTCAAACCACCAAAAAGAAATTTACCAACAATAAAGTCCAATTTTGTAATTTTACAGGTCATGCATGAGAGCTCCAGAGTTTTGACGGGCTACATTGCAAATATCAACAGACCACCACCAGAGTTGATAAAAGATTATTCTGACCTGAGGTTGGATGACATGGAACTCAACTCGGTAGATATTTACCAACTGCTGAATGATAAAAATTATAACTACTGTGGTGAATTCCGTAGTATAGAACGTGCCAATGCGTCTTTAAATGAAGCAGCGATTGTTTGGAATAATAATTGGGTTACTTTTATCGACGGATTATTGCAACTTAATGCGTTACGCCAAAAACACAACGGCGTCGCTCAGCATAGAAATATTAGAACGTTATACATCGACGTAAATCAACACTTAAATCAAAAGAATATTATGGACTTAAATGACAAATCTGTAATAAAAGCTTTTGTAAACGAGATTGGCGACTTCACAAGGTACTTATTACGGGCTATTTTTGTTTTGAGTCTATCTTTTAGGTGTACCACAGGAATCAACTGTTGGTCCTCTTTCTGTAGGTACTCCTAGTGATATTGTAAGATAATATTTTATATGATATTTCAGATGCGGTGGCATTTTAATTGAAAATATAAAATACCGCAATTATCCTCTGGTCAGATATGATATGCAACTGAAATTGTATGTGCCACCTTCTAATTTAAATAATGTAAGTAATAACAAGCATTATTTAATAATTCAATACATCATCCTCCATCCTCCTAGCGCTATCCCAGTTTCAACATGGGATCCGCTTCCTAGTCTAACCGGATTTGGCTGAATATTATAAATAATAATACTAGATTAAAACTTTCAAAGGGCCTCTGCGCGTTGGACCTATATCTCCGTTTACGCCTGCCAAAGGGCCGGGTATTGTTGAATAATAATAATAATATTTATTGACCAACCAACAAGGTAACATTACAGAATACCAAATAAAACATACATTGAATTTTGTTGTTAACTGGTTTAAAAAACATTCATGAACCCCATACTCCTAAACTAGGTAATTACCTGTATTTTAGAAGTCAGTAGCTTCTACCGTACAGGAGAACTTTCGTGAAAACAATTAGACAGTTAAAAAAGTGAAAAGGAACGAGAAATTAAAGTTATACATATAAATTAAATAAAAAATGAACACAGTGCTATTACCAGCCAGTTTTAAAACGATGTGTACATCATTATGTGTGTGTATGAGAGGGTGTGTGACCGCGTGCGTGCGCGTGTGTGTGTATGTGCTTTCGTTGTTTTCTAGTAATACGCTGTTATGATTTGATTAAAGCGAGAATATTTTCAGTTTTCAAATAATTTAGGTGTCTTAACCAGCATTGTATTTTGTTTTTGGCGTCATGTTTGCTTAGTTTAAGCAATGAGAGCTTTTTTTATAATGAATATTATATAATTTGCAACTGAGGAAGTGTAGTTGTTTTTGTGTAATGGTGGTACGACACTTTATAGGAGGCATTACTGACGTGTCTTTTCGTCTTGTAGTGGCTTGCTGTATATTAGTAAAATATTAGCTTTTCCACAGAGCGACTGCCTATCTGACCTCCGCAACCCAAAGGGATAGCGATAAGCCATGGTTTAGATAAGTGTCAGTTTATTTAGAAAGTACTGACGCCCTATAAGTACTGTCAAATATCTTCGGGACAGCCAGGAACGACGGCTTAACGTGCTCGTTGAGACACAGGACAAGTGATAATTAACAATTCATATCTTTACATAATAATTTATATTATAAAATTACTAGACCTCGCTAGTGGCTCCGCCCGCGTCAATTATACATATAAAGTTTATATTTATAAAGGAAAACACGTAAAGGTTGCAGATAGAATGATTCAAGAGGGAGGTTTATATTATAAACCTCCCGTTTGAATTATTCTATCGGTTGCGTAGTTTTTAAGATTTAAGCATACATAAGCACAGACAGACAGAGGACCGACTTTGATTTATACTATGTAGTGATCTCATGTCGGTCTGAATCAACGCGATAAACTAAAAACGTTTCTACTATAGATTGAGAGAGTATCATGAGAATGTAAAAAAATTTACGCATGCTTTTTATAATAATACTAGCCGTTTCCCGCAGTTTCACACGCGTCCTGAGGGAACTACTTCGCGTATCCGAAAACCCCACATATCTTTCGGACCCCAATTTTTTCTAAAATAAAATATAGCTTATGTTACTCGCAGATTATGTAGCTTTCTAATGGTGAAAGATTTTTTAAAATCGGTCCAGTAGTTTTTGAGTTTATCCATTACAAACAAAAATACAAAGTTTTCCTCTTTATAATATTAGTATAGAAGTATAGATTATTCCACAGGTTAATAATGCAAGTGCAAATCAATCTGCAAATTTAAGAAATGAGATGCTCCAATGTGGCAACACTGGTAAATTGGATTCATTACACTGGGTAGAAGGTCTTCCAGTTGAACAATCTAACTTTACAGTGGCGGTATGTATTACGTAAACAAATACTAGCTTAAGCTCTTTGTCAAGCGGTACACTAATTAATAACTTTATCATGAACCTATTAAAGGTTTGAGTGAATATTTTCGTATCTTCTAGATATATTTTATTTAAAAGTTTTATAGAATTAATAGGATTAACATAATTATGTACAATAAAATAAAACTAATTATATAACTAAACTATCCTAAACTATAAAAAAGCGAAAGTATGAAAAGAAAAGTAAATAAAATATAATAAAATAACAAATTGCCAACTACGATGCGTCAAAAAATTCCTCCGCAACGCTGTCGAGCGGTAGCGTGCCCAGAAGGCTGGCAGCATTGCCACGTTGAATGGCAATGCTTATTCTCTCAGCGAGATATAAACCAGCCCTCTGGTCACGGGAAGCATCGATCAGCCTTCTGGCGATTTCTTTGTATTATATTTTTGTGTAGGTAACAGGCTTTTAAGGAAATATTACTTACATGTACGTATTTTGTTTTATTCGGTAAGTTTTCTTCAAACCCGATCACAGCTAATTTGATACAACATAGTGGCTACTTTATTTTTTTTAATTATTTTTTTTATTACCAAGGTTCACTATGCTGGACTCAACTTACTAGATGTAAAACGAGCTACTGGAATTGTTCCTTTTGCCTCTAATTCATTTGGGATGGACTACAGTGGCACCACACAAAGGTAAACGTTGTCCTCATTATTTGCTTTTTTCGTTGCCTTTATTCTCATAGCATAGATTTATACTACAATCTTAGTCGTAAAACGAAACTACCTTATCTAAAATAACTTCATTCAATTAGTATTCAATAAAAGTCGTGACAATTGTCTGCACTAGCGCGAACAATAAAGTTTGCGATAGTGCTAGTGCTTTAACTACTGTTATAACTACTCCTGAGGTACTGCTGTCATGTCCATGGTTCATTTTCATATACTAATTATGATGCTTTCAGTGGCGGTGTACCAAGATATAACTATAACAGTACTATAACAGTAATATAACAGTAATAAAAGAAACATAATATTTTTAGTGGCGAGCGTGTAATGGGTATAATAGAAAGCGGTGCAGCAAGTTCATATATTTACGCACAACCAGAATTGTTGTGGCCTGTGCCAAAACATTGGAGCCTGGAGGATGCTGCTACAGTTCCATTAGCATATGTACACGCATTCTACGCTTTAGTAAGTATCCAATAGAAATATATTCATTTGTAAGTGACAGATGAATTCCATCTGAAACGTTTAGTCTGTCTTTTCGGAGCAAAATTTTACGATCCAAAACATTTCACAGCATTCGATAAAAAATCAAATGTGACGCCCAATGTGAGGAAGGCCTAAACCAGTGACAGTAGGCTCGAAATCTACAAATTTTTGTGTCATCATACATGATGATTTTGTTTTGTGACTGGGTGTAGTATATCTGTTATACGTATTACTATGTATTTAATTCTCTCTTGATGTTTTTAAGGTACCACTGCAAGCCTAGTTGAGTTAGGTCAAGTGATTTAGAGTCAGGATAGTACATGTCGTTTGTCATTGTCGTTATTATCCTTTAGGTTGTCATGCAAAAATATTGGACTGTTAATAGCACACATTATTTTTTATAAACTCTGGTATTTTTCTAGAAAATTAAGGGCGGTCTAGAATCCGGTATGAGTGTGCTTGTTCACGGGGGTACTGGTGCGCTGGGCCAAGCCGTGATAGCTATTGCTCTGGCATACAAATGCCAAGTATTCGCAACGGTAAACGGAATTCGCAAAAAGCAATTTTTGCGAAAAGTATTCCCACAATTGCAAGGTACAATTACTTATTTAATTTTTAGTAAAAATTACTCATCTAAACTATGAAGTTGACAATTATGATCCGTGAAATATTTATTTATATTAATATTATGTGTTATTTTTTTGTAGTTGAACACATTACAACTTCTAGAGACATTAGTTTCGCAGACAGTGTACTCTCTGCCACGAAAGGACGAGGTTGTGAGTTAGCCGTAAGTTGTGTAAAGGGAGAGTTTAAAAACGTAAGTTAATTACTGTTACTCACTTTTTAAATATATAGCAGATTAAAAAGATAATTATTATGATATATTTCAGACATCTCTAAGATGCCTTGGTTTGAACGGCATATTCATTGACACAGTCCAAATTCAAGATCGTGATGACTATACATATGGAATGTACTCTATGACTAGACAGCGATCATATATTGCTATTGACTTTTCTTCAATATTTTCAACTGGCAATTATGAGGAAATGAAAGTGAGTAAATAATAAAAATCCAAATCTAGAATTTCAACCTTGGGATGTAACTGGACATGGATCGATTATTCGAGAGTATAGATAAGATCGTTAACAATCTTAAAGTATTTAATATTTTTATGGTAAGCTCATAAACACGTATGTGCCATCCCCTTGATGTATCCTTTCATGCATAAAACGAGTTTCATGTTTCCACTCTTATTTTGATCGCTTTTCATACATACATAGAATCACGCCTGTTTCCCGGGGGGGTAGGCAGAGACTACGGAACGCCATTTGCAACGATCCTGACATACCTCTCTTGCTTCAGTCACTCCCATCAAGTTTCTCATGCATGCTCTTCTGTTTAGGGTACTTCTGATCCGTCCTTTCGCTCGCTTTTCAAAGCAATTTTTGTTTTAGAGTAACATAATGCCACTATAAATTTAAATCATAATTTTTTATCATTTGTAGGTTTTACAAATGATGTTGACAGAGGGAATTGCTGCTGGATACGTGGTTCCATTGTCACGTGTCACATTCTCACAAGAAGACGCAACGCGAGCTTTCCGACTTCTTGGCGAGAGCCGTCATCGCGGCCGAGTGCTGCTTCACATGATGTTTGAAAGTGCAATAGAAATGGAACCCAGGTTGTTAATTTTGCTATGTACAGTGTCAGCTGACCTCGCTGATAAATTCCTTCCTACGTTGTTGCACGTAGACACTGCAAGTGCTACATAACTATGATTATGTGTTATTAAATGTAGAAATGAAAAGAAATAACTTTATTTTACTGTATACATAATGGATTATTTCTTGCAGATTTTTTTGTGGCCCTGATAAAAGTCAATTAATAATTTGGGATAGTGATGCTTTTGGAGTACACCTAACAGAAAGATTAGTTAATCGAGGAGCCAAAAATGTTAACATCATTTGCGAAACCATGACAGCCTATCTACGTTTTAAAATTAGGTAATTGATATTTATTTATCAACTTTATATTTATATATACTTTTTTATCGTAGTGTTTGACTCACATGTTATATGTTATTTTAGAGCTTGGGAGAGACTCGGCGTAGAGGTGGCGATATCTACTCAAAACATAAATAATAATAAAGAATTGGATGAAGAATTGAAACATGCTATGATAAGTGGTCCCATTGAAGGAATCTACGTAATTATAACAAAAGCGAAAGACAAAAACATGACTTGTAATCTTGAATCCATATTAACCAGTTTAGATTCAAGGACAAGAGTAATATGTCCTCAACTAAGGTGACTTCTTTATAGAAATATTGTGAAAACACACAAAAATCTGGACCCTGTTTATTTTCGTAAAGGAAGTCGTTTTGGAACACTATGCTATTGAAATCACTTCACGTAACTAACGATAAGATAAAATACCTATCTATTTTGGGTGTCATAGGGACATGCGTCTAAAAATGTATCTCCACATTACTAAATACAAAAGAAATTTTAACGTATGCATTTCGTACAATATAACGTATCATGTCAGGAATTCAAACATTGAAGATGATTTTATTTTGATTGCTGGTAATACACAGACGAGCCAGTGGCTCACCAAATTATATGTGGTAACCCCGGATCATGTTTATGAACTATTTACCATCAGATGGGCCGTGTCTTTGGCTGTGTGTGAAAACACAACTAAGAAACAAACCTGTCCTGAGGAAAGCATCACTACACAGTATAAAAGAAAGTCTGTCTTCTGTCTATCTGTCTCTATGTATGCATAAATCTTGAAAACTATGCAACGGATTTTAATGCGTTTTTTTTAATGGGAAGAATGATTCAAGAGGAGGGTTTATATGTATAGTGACGCGGGCGAAGCCGCTGGCGACGTCTTGTTAAGTAATTAAATACTAATTACTAATAACTAATAAAATATTAATTACATTTTCAGATACTTTGTTGTAGTATCTGCAGTCAAAACAGGAGGGCAACAAATATGCTTATCAAGAGCAAAATCTGGATTCCCAGCGACATTTTTAGACATTTGTAGTATAAATAAGGTTAGTTTGTTACATAGCAAAAACTATGGTTGTAAATCTTCACTGTTCTATAATAATATCATTAAGATTTTAGCTAGTAGCCTGCAGAACCACCTTAACGAGAAGCATCGTTTTCTTTTAAAGGCTGCAAAACCATCTAAAGTAAATATTCCCAACGCACTCGCCATGGCAACCTCAACAGCACTTTGAGTGCGCTATTATTCATCACGCAAATCGCTGTATAATCACGACGTGCACCTGACCCAGAGATTGCAGGTATAAAAGATTGATAAAAAGCTTTATTAATATAACTTAATTTACAGGAGCAGGTAACTCAGGGCTGTGATGTAGCAGAAGTAACAGAACAAGCGTTATGTTGTCCGCATGTAGTACTGCTAGCGCGTAAGAAACGTATCCAACCGCCTTCACTACTTAAGCAAATTGAAGACCTAGCGGGTAATAATGAAAACTAAATAGAACTTTATGATAATAAACTTTTGCGATAATATAGTATGAAAATAAATTTCAGACATAAGAATACCGCAAGACGATCGTAAGGATTTTACTTTGAAAGAGTTAGGCATGTTAAATGAAAAAGCACCATCAATTGCTGTAGTTCTGAATGATATTTACAATATATCGCTAGATGAAGCAAATATACCACTTCTTACAATTGACAAGTAAGTTTTATGCACAAATATCCCTGTTTTATACTTGCATTAAAGTTTATGACTTTCGGTGCTCTTCGATACTAAAAATATTTTTTTGTCACAGAATAAATGACTTGCAGAAATCCGTGACAGATATTACACCACCGAACACACGAGGTCTGGAAACATTTTTCTCACGAACTGATTCTGATGAACTCCTGGCAACAGCAGACATAGTTGTATTACCAACACTATTTAGAGATGTTATCTCGGTTAGTGCATAATATTTTGTGTAATACTAACAATCTATATTAAAAAGTGTTTGTTAAAAATACAAATAAATAAAAAAAACATATAAATCCATAATCCATACAATTCAATTTCATGCCAAAATACATAATTATATACAAATTAAATAATAATTTATTGATCGCTGAACGACTATTGCACTTGACAATAAAAATAAAATTGTGCTCGCAACTGGTCACAACCACTGTATCCAGTGAAACTAATATTTATTTTGTCTCACACAGATCGAAAACGATTTTGAAATTGAAGAGAGATACATGTGCATAGTGCCAGGTATGGAAGGTCATCATGAGCGGTTCCGGATGTTGTGTGAGCGCCTTAAATTGCCAGCATTAGTCTTGCAGCCAGGTCTTGATCATCCTCACGAGACAGCTCAAGAAGCTGCTCAAAGATATACAAAGGTATGTTATAAATGACTTGACTTGCCATTGAATGATGGATGGAAGAGCGGGATAAGGCAGACAAAAAAGGGAATGGATGCCTCAGACATTCTCACACACTTAATGAAATGGAACAGTACATGATCTCTACGTCGATATTCTGTGAGAGGGTAGTCCTTCTCGACTCCAGCTGGCCCATTCATAGTGAAATCAGCAAGACTCTATTATCTACAAATATGACTACTACTTAAAATTATTCAGACGCTTTGCAAATTAAAACTATTATGCTCATGTTAATCGACTTGATTCAGTCTGGCTAAAGTTGTGTTGTATTTAAAATTTAATGGTAAGATTTAGTTTATGATAAAGAAAGATTTCTAGATGACCCACTGCAGGGCAAAGGCCTCCCTCTCCTCTTTCCACAGATCTCTACTTTGTACCAACACAGGCCAGTCCTTCCTATACGCATACCGTTCGTCACGCCATCGTCTTCTCGGCCTTCCACGTTGTCGCCTAGCACCTATAGGGACCCAATTAGTGGCAATTTTGGCCTAAAGTTCTTCCGGCTTGCGACAAACATTGCCTGCCCAGCCCCATTTAAGTTTTCGAGCTTTGTGTGTATTGTTTTTTACACAGTCTGTTAGCCGGATCCACAAGATACTATGCTCCATTACTCGCTGGCAAACCTCGAGTGCACCATACGTAAGAATGGAGAGAATTGCCGCTTGTGGCATAATGGGAGATCTCATTTCATGATGTATTTGTATATATCGTAATTAAAATAAGTATAACTATATGTTTGTCATATATGTTTTGCCGATGACATGAAGATATTCTCTTCGATATCATCGGCAACAGATATGGAGACCCTTCAATCAGACCTGAGTCGATTAGATGACTACTGTCAAGCTAATAAATTAGACCTTAATCCCCTTAAATGCTCCCTCATTTCGTTTAGTCGTAAACGATCTACATTAATCACCTCCTACAAATTGAAAGACCAGTTACTGCCGCGATGTGAAGTTGTACGTGATTTGGGCATCCATCACGACCAAAAGCTTCTTTTTAACGTGCACGTAGATGAAATAGTTGCTAGGGCCTCTAAGGCGCTCGGTTTTATCATGAGAATCTCTAAATCTTTCAAGAAAGCTAAAACATTTAAAATATTGTATTGCACATATGTAAGAAGTCAGCTGGAGTATGCGTCGCAAATTTGGAACCCTTGCTACGATAAATACATAAATAAAATAGAAAATATCCAAAAACGATTTATTAGATTTTTATGCTATCGTTTACGAGTGCCTTATAAGTCTGAGAACTATTTGAGTCTATGTAAGCAATTTCACATTCAACCACTTATTGACCGACGTCGTCTAGCTGATATATCATTTTTATTTAAAGTAATTAATAATGAAATCGACTGTCCTGAGTTATTAAGTAAATTGCATTTCAATGTTCCAAGTAAATCAATAAGATTTAATCCTCCTATTTCTATTCCTCATTCCTCCTCCAACTATAGGCAAAACACGTTCATGGTGCGAGCAAGCAATGATATTAATAAAGTTTGTAAGCAGTTCTCGTTGGATATATTTAGTACTAAAGGCAGCTCGGTAAGAAGGCAGCTAAACCTTAAATTGTTTTGTTCACAATCTTAGTCACTTCATAACGTACTATATAAATACCTATTGTTATTTAAATCTATTTTTACTATCAATGTTGTGTGCTACATAGTGTTAGCTTAAGATTTTGTAAAATATTGTACTACTATTAGTGGAAACCTGTAATTGGCTGTATGTTGCGTAGTTATAGTCACATACTCATTTGCTGTAAGCTGTTGGTTTTCCTTAACTAAATAAATAAATGTATGTATGCCATTCCATTGTCTAGTATCCATAGTACAAGCTCTGCTTAGTTTGGAACTAGATGGTGTTACATGCATATATTTATTTAGTCTATTAACATCTTAAGATACTTATAAAATTGATTGATTGATTGATTTCATCGACCAGCTCTGCCAGACGTTTTCTATGCGACGCTGAACTTTTTTGTCTTGTCTCGACTGGAAAGAGACTACTTGGCCTAGGTATAAATATTCCTAGGAAAATACAATCTATGCACTCCCTACGTTACGTTTATTGTTCAAAATTGAGAAGATGAAATTATATTGTAACACATAAATACTCAGGCCCATTACGACACCTTAATACGTTTTTGTTAAAAACTTAACAAATAAAATGGCACTAATTTCAGTGTAACTTTAAATTTAGCATGTATGAAAAGAGGGATGAGTGTAGAGGAAGCGCGTGAGGTTTGTAAGGATAGGAGCAAGTGGCGTTCTGTCGTCTCTGCCTACCCCGAGCGGAAAAAGGTGTGAGTATATGTATGTAAATCTATCTGAATGGTTATGCCTACCTAGAGGTTGTTAAACCTTTTAATCGTACTTGGGACATAATTATACACTGAGATTAATGTATTATAATTTCGTTTTATTTCAACAGATCCTTATGAAGAAAACTAAAGTTTTTGACAAGTTTTATATACTCGGTTATGAAAGTGGTGTTATAGTGGCGCTTGAATTAGCAGCATTACTTGAAAAGCAAGGTAACGTAAAAATAATAATAATGTCCTATTTTAGGTAACAAGCCACACTAAAACACAATACCTATAGACTAAATTCGTATGCAATATATTATCTTGTGTCAGTGTTTAATGTAACCTATCTTAAAATAATGTAATGGTGCTGATACACTTGAGCATGCACCTGTAATAAGTATTCTTTCGAATATCACATAGCAGGACAACCAACCAGAGTATTTTAGCGAGCATTGTACCGAGCACTCTGGCGAGCATTCTAGCGAATGAACAATAAATTTGCTTGGTGCTTTTTCCTGATTAGAGGGTTCGTTAGAAATATCGAAAGTTCGATGAAAATGTTTGATAGCGATATTATTCATTGTTCAGCTCGACAAATTTAAAATCAGCGAATGCTCGGTTGGCTAAATGTATCAGCACCATAACATTTTACGAGCACTACTCGACTGTGCGTTCATTTTATTCACTTCACTTAACCATGTTATATTATCCTAACAACATTGATGAAAATCGTTTGAAAAGTTCTTAAATGGGTGCGAGCCCATACGCCCCTTAAAATTCGCCCCGTGAATAAAAGTTGCAAATTCGCCCCGTTTTGGAGAGGCCGTACGCCCCTTTCCAAGGGGCAAACGAAGAAAATAATTATTTAATATTTTTTGAAGAGCCCGTACCCCTTGCCTACAATCTATGATAATATTAATATAAATACTACGGTTAGACGAAACACAATTTTACTGCTTCTAAAATTTTGAATACTGAATTAGAAATATTACTATCTGTATTAGTACAGTGCTCATACTGCGTTGAATCAATTCAAATTATTGCTAATTATTGTAAAACGAAGTAACCTGTAAGTATTTACCTACGTAATAATAATTATAATAATTAATTCTTTACTGTAAACCAGGCAATAACATGAGTGCATTACAGAGAGTTTCTTATAAACTTGTGTTACAAGGGCGGTCTTATCGCATAATGCGATTTCTGCCAGACCGTGTACGGACAGAATTAAATAACAGGACAGGTAGTATGCGGGTGCACTAAAAAGGGTCAAAGAAATGAAAATAATTATAACCGTATACTTAAAACTAAAATAAGCTTATCTAAACCGATAACAAAAACATATAAATCCATAATCCATACATACACACACACACATATACACACACACATATATATATATATATATATATATATATATATATATATATATATATATATATATATATAGGGTGTTCATAACCCCCCGTCCGATCAATGAAGCGGTTGTAGGGTAGAGTAAAATGATGAGGTATTTGTCATTAATTCAGGGAAATTCAAGATAAAATTTTCCCTGGTAAATTTAATTAACTTTAAATAATATCACATCAGATTACGCACGGCAACACTGTAGACTCATAAATCGTAATAACTAGGTATCTACCTAAAGTTCATAAAAGGTCGTTGAGTGCATCGGCCAGCGCCGCCGGCGGCCGCGTCTAGTTACCTAATCCTTTGACAAAAGCCGAACGTCAACTTTACACGTGCCATTATTTTAGGTAGGTAGGTATACCCATTTTATTTACGAGTTTGTTGCAACAGCTGGTTTATTGCATTAGGTAAAGCGGAAGGTATGGTTTACATTGTTTGTTTGTTTCCTAAGAGTGCGTAGCCAACTTTGGTGTCCGTGTATTCAGACATTTCAGATCACCCGAAGGCCTACAACATGCCCTTACGATTCTTAGATTCAGTTTTACGTGCCTTCTGAGTACGTCTGATGACCTGTGCAACCGTTGCTTATCTTTGCCAAATTATTACGATCCAAAAGCTTAGTCACGCTGTGAGCGCTGCAGTATTTACGGTAAATCTTACTTAGGCAGGTTACCTTAAATTCCGAAAAACATCAACTTACTTGTAAGCTGCGTACGACGATCATGCTCCACATGTTGACCGTAAAGGTTAAGACACTTACGGTACCTTTTCATCAAAGGTACCTATTTGAAAGCACACTAACTAGCACACTGTAGTTCACGAGGTGGTGAAGCCGTTGAACAACGCGCTCCAAAGGCACTGGCAGACCTGGTGGTCCAGCGAGCTGTTCCTCCTTATCACTACGTGCACCTGCATGAATTGCATTCACTCCTACGTAAACACATCGAAATGTTAATGTATTCAGAGTTGAATACGACCAACGACGTAACTATTTCACAACGTAGGTTTTTTCGGAAGTCCGAACGAAAATAATCCTAGAGCAAGACTGAGTCACGGTAATAATATCAAACAGTATTGTTACTCCATACAAACGCACGAAACTCGAGTTATGCCTACGAGTCTCGAGCAGAGTACCCATTAGACTGTGCGGACTGTGCCAAGAATACCCACAGCCGCGGTCGTGCCGCAGCTCGTATGCGGCGCGTCTGCTAGGTATATAACTCACGAAGGCGGCCGAGTTACAATACTGTTAGATTATATTACCGTGACTGAGTGATCAGTAGGCAAATTGAAGTCGTAAAAAATAAGCTAGGGAGGTAACCAATGATATTTAATGGAGTTATGTTTTAATCGATATGTTATTATTGTCCCTGTACGAGATGGGCACGTATCCAACGCAAAATTGTTGTTTCTTTTTAAATTATTGTTATAACATAAAAATGATGTAACTTTTTTATTTGATTTAGGTTACCGAAATTAGTAGATCATAGTCTTTTGTCTATGATCTACAAAGTTCTGTAACACAAAAGTATTATTTAAGTCTTGTTTACATAATGTGTCGATATCGTAATATCATCAATGTAGTTAATAATTCTTTGAAAAATGAATGTTGTGTCACATTTCATGTTAAAATTTATTAAATCGATATTAGCTGCTATCGAACGTAAACATCTCTACCGCGTTTCGGTATTGTGTCGAGCGGCTTGTTTGGCGGTAACATTGCACTCTTTAAAGGAGGCATGCCCTTTGACACGAAAAGCCGACAATATTTTAATAGAATTAATAGAATCATAAACGATACCGCCGCTGAGTGGAGTGTTGCTAGTTTAGGGAATTTTCCCTAATTTCGGGGTAATGTTTCTAGTTAATACTATACTAAGGAAATAAATTGTGATGTTTTATGAGGACCTGGATTTTTTTTATTTACACCGCTATTTTTTAATTAGTACAAAAACTTTAAGGACAGATTAGCGAAGATATTATTATCATATATGTGACGTAAGAATTTCATAATATCAATAAAGAGCAAAGTTATTATCATTTGTTTATGGTAGAAAATCTCACTTAAATCATAGTCATATTTTACAATCTATTCACTAATTCATTGATAATATTTCATCCTGCTCATTCGCATTCTCTCTGTCGCACTTATTATGTAGGTAGCCATAGAAAATAAAATGAAGAAAAGTAATAAATGTAGGTAGTTATTTTGTAATTTTGTTAATTCTACCCTCTCCTTCATACTTCATTCGGGCTTAGGACCGGTAAAATTTATCGTTTAACAAGTAATTAAATACGGAGGTATGTAATTAGAAAGCAAACAAATATCAAAATAAAAGAAGGTGTTCTGGACTAAAAGAAAATAGTAATTTTAGCGTATTTATGAAGTTAGAATCATCTGCTATTTACAAATATTATTTTATCATCATCATGTCAGCCTAGAGACGTCCACTGCTGGACATAGGTCTTCCTCAAGGTGTGTGGAGAACACAGACCGGTTTTGAGCCGCTCGCATCAAATTATTATTTGTTACGTACTTAAGTACGTATTATTTACTAAACTTACAAGTATTTCCATTGTCCTTCGAAATGTCCACCACCGTTGTCAAAAGCATCCAATATGCACTGTTTTAATTGTTTGACACTGACCGGATCACTTTTGTACACTCACAATAAGATGTCCATGGGTACACAACTGCACTCGCGATTTTTTCACTCAAAAAGTATGCACGAAGCATAGCTACATACTCCCGTGATATGAACTGATATGATAGGCCATCGCGTCGGGCAAACGTAGACAAACAATTGACTTTTGCAACGAAATTAGATACGCTCACTTTTGCTAGCAATTTAGTACTGTTTGTCGCATCGTTGGGGCGTGGCGCAGGCGCAGAGAGGCGGGGGGGGGGGGGATTTATCAATGGTTCATTTTACTATGATACTCGTAGTGCTCGGGTCGGTCATAGTTTTAGTATTGCATTTACCAATTATCACGTATTTTTGTGGACAGTTTTGGGACCTAGTGTTTTTATTTTTAACTACATAAATGTGATCAGTTAAAGATACTTAGTGCTGTGTAAAATTTTTTGTACTTATCAAAAAATAGCGGTATATATATATATATACGTGTGTATGTATGTACATATCTACATCTAATAAAGTATTTTATGCTCTAATTACACACTACTGTTTTTACTTTTTTAATATTTGAGCCTTTCGGTGCCTAATTTCTGACTATTAACTTGATAACCAAGTTTTTAAAGACGACTACCATTCATTTATGTTACACTGGTACTCTTGAAAACTTATTTCCAACTTTGTGACCATTTTTTTTAAACGCCTAACCTCTGTTCATTTCTAATTAACCTTGTTCTTTTTAAAACAATCATTATATGCTTTGGTTTAATAAATAAAAAATGGACAGATGATTGAAATAGAATAACATATATTTACAAAACCAACCTTTACTCTCACTATTATCTAATTTAATATAAAAAATAATGTTGTTTAAATTCTTTTGCCGACTGTAGTTTCACCAGCTTAAGTACATACGCATTGTTAGGAGCGTATGGGCACAAATATATCAAGGGGTGAATCTTGAGGGGTGTATGGGCTCGCACCCTTTAAATAGGTTGCCATTTAAGACCTGTTGATACAATTAAACCCTACTTTGTTGCAGAATTATTAACAGTTCGTGTTAATTGGCTGTTTTATGTTCCAGGTTTGACTGGAACGGTATTCTGCTTAGGGTTTTTACCAGAAGAATTACAAGCAGAACTTGAAGAACAATTAAGTGACTTCCAAACGGAGGAACAACTTCAGGATGCTGTTCTGAGTCACATGTTCAAATTTACAACTAGTGCAGATCCTGTGACACTCGATAAAGCTCTGCAGCGTACTACAACGTGGCAACAGAAGATTGATGCTTATGTGCGCTGCTCTTTAGGTCGTACAGTGCATTCGGCACAGTACTTACGTGGACTTTTAGAGGCAGCGTTGGCTCGTATTGAACAGGTCCGATGCTACAATCATGCGACATACTCTTTACGATCTAAGTTGGTTCTACTACGCGCAGCATCTCCACGGCAACAGCAGCAGCCATTAAAACGACATTCACAGCAACCAATTATTGAACATCAGCTTCTGTCGGGTTTGGCCAATGTGCTGAACGATATGCAGTGTCCTTCACTCATAAATAAATATCTCGACACTGAGACCCTAACCTTGTTTGAAAAGTCGAATTTGTGTGACTCTTATCCGATAAAAACTGGTGAAGAAAACGCTTAAAGATACCGTCCAATAATCTCCTTCATTTAATGCATGCAGTTTTACTATATGCTAAGAATTTAAATAAAACTGGTGTCTCGAATTAAATTTCATAAGGTGTGAGAAAAATAATTTATTTATTCACGATTCACATTTTGTCTTATAAGTAACTTATATCATAATCATAAAAAACTGATCTGTAATAATAAATTAAATGTTTAAAATTATACTTGGAGTTTACATAATTAAATATTCCTATGCATCTTTTTTGTCGCTTGCTTATATCGAGGATCTGTCATGGACCATATTTATAAAGAATTTTTATCAAGCTTCTATCATTATAAGTCTGGAATTATTTTTATTTAAAATAAAAATAATATACAATGTTTTAACGCATACATACAACACCATTTGCATCCAAATTAAGCAGATATTGTACTATTGAAATTATATGAATCACAAACAGACATAAAATTTATTAGGCGCGCCATTTAATTGTAGCTTGTTTTTGGCGAATCTGCATGGTCAATAATAGGTAAAAGAAAAAGTAAAATTACTCTTTGCAAGTGCAGGTTTGTTGGCAGTGATAAAAATCCTTAATCTACTGAGTAAACCTGCTATAGCACTTGCGACTGAATTCTAGTATTTGTATTTCCGAAGCAATAGTAAAATATGAAAAATAAGTATAAAGTAAGAACTAAGTTCTGTACGGCCAGACTGTACCAAAAGAGACGCGATTGGTGGTTCATAATGGAGTGCTTGTCCCCACTTTGATGTATGGAAGTGAGAGTTGGGTATGGCAGTAAAAGCATGAAAGTAGAATTAACGCAGTTGAGATACGATCACTGCGTAGTATATGTGGTGTGAGAGTGATTGATAGAATTCCGAATGTAACTACACGAGAGAACAGTGGTCTGAAAGAAGATGTCGTGACTAGGATTGAGACAGGAATGCTGAAGTGGTTTGGACACGTGGAGCAAATGAGTGAAGATAGAATGACGATTCGGATCTAAAAAGAAAAAAGTGTGTGGGCAAGTCCGTCGCAGCAGACCTCGTCGGACATTCTTCGACCAAATTGGGGATGTCCTACAAAATGGCAAGGTCCTAAGTACCCGAAACCGGTGAACGTGTATGAAAAGAGTAATGAGTGTAGAGGAACCGCGTGAGGTATTACTTGATACTTGATGGCATGGGCAATTTCCACAACACGTATTGGCGTGTATTTTGCGTACGGGTGAGAATGGTCTTGTTATTCGAGCCACCCCAGCTCTTCGAGCAAGGCCAGCAGGCTCTTGTTGTGGCCCACTGCTTCCCTCAGGGTGCTGTGTCTAGTCAGGTGCTGCTACCTGTACTGTGAGACCTCAGGGCAGTCGAGGAGCAGGTGGGCTGCCGTCTCGTCTGCTGCCATACAGGCTCTGCACAACGGGCTGTCGGTGATTCCTATAACAAATAAGTGCTTATTAAAGGATCCGTGTCCTATATAGGCGGCCGCGACTGTCCGACGTTACTTGGACAGCTGGAGGACTTGTTTAGCTATCTTACCGTCTACTGCAGGAAGAGCCTCCTTGGCCTGCCTGCATGTTACGATACCAATCCAGGACTGGTTGTGCTGAGTCCTGGTTCTATTTCTTACCAGGTTGCGATAAAAACCAGAAGGAAGGGGAATAATAGGCTCGGGTCCCACCACCTCTAAAGTGGCCCCTCTTCTGGCAAGTACGTCGGCTGCGTCATTCCCTCTTGAGTCACTGTGGCCCTTGATCCATTGCAGTGTTAATTTGTTTAGTTTAACGATCTCTGTTAGTTTCTGGTGGCTTTCTAGTGTGAGTGCCAAGGTGATAGTATGGCTTTTGAGGGCTGAAAGGACAGCCAAGTATGGCTGTCCTTTCCTCCTCCTCTCAGATATCCTCTCAGATAGTAATCTGAGAGGATCCTAATGGATCGTTCTCTCACCTCACGTCCTATGATTGCAGTGGCAGCTTGGATTATGCCAGAACATTCGGCCTGGTAGACCGTGTTATTGGCTCCCAGCGGTGCTGCGATGTTGATGTTTAGGTTCTCGGAGAATACTCCTGAACCCGTATCTGTATCCGACTCATCTGTAAAGATCATGAGCTCATTGTAGTTAGCTGCTCCTCTGTGTAGATCCTCGTACAGTTGGATTTTGTATTTCTTGTTGAACACAAATTGTTTCGGTATTCGGTCGCCAATGGCATGTGTTAGAGGAACTTCTTTGAAGAGTGTATTTAAGTTGCTAGTGTGCGGTGTATTGGTGTCTTTCCAGAGCTTCAGAGCTCTTAGCCGAACCGCCGACATCGTAGATTCCTGTTGTATGAACAGGTGCAATGGAGGCAGGTCCAACAACACCTCGAGTGCCATTGTAGGTGTAGTTTTCATGCAGCCCGTGGCCCTAGCGGCCACGGACTCATTTAATGCATGCAGTACATGCGGCCATGTACATGTAGGTGTAGTTTTCATGCAGCCCCTGGCCGCTAGGCATGCAAGTCTTTGAAGCTTTTGAAGCTTGTTGGCGGCCGTTGTTAGGTTGGTCTGAGGCCACCACACTACTGCGCTGTACCTTATCATCGGACGTATTATTGTCATATAGAGCCATAAGACAATTTTGGGGGATGAGCCCCAGCATTTGCCTATCATCTTCTTGCACTGCCAGAAGACAATGCTGGCTTTGTTAAGCTTATTTTCCATGTGGCTGTTCCATGTCAATTTGTTGTCGAGAGTGACACCCAGGTACTTGACCTCGGTAGACAGCTTAAGCTCTGTATTAAATAACCTGGTCAGTTGGTAAGTACCCAGCGCGCGTTTGTGTGTGAACATAACTAGTTCGGTCTTGGTCGGATTTACAGATAATTCGTACTCATTACACCACCACTCTACTATGCGTAGGGCTTGTTGGGTGAGGTCGTATACTGTACTGGTTACCTTACCTGAGGTGAGAATGGTTAGATCATCTGCATAACCTATTGTGTAGAAGTATCTCGCGTTGAGTTTGTCTGTGAGTTCATTGATGACTAAGTTCCACAATAGCGGGGAGAGGACACCTCCCTGCGGGCACCCTTTAGTTATCAAGGCTGTCTGGGTGTCGCGGGAAGGTGCAAAAGGTGCAAAAGGAAAGGTCGCCGTGCAGGCGCACTAGCGCCTGCACGGCGACCTTTCCTTTTGCAGAGCATGTTTTGGATCGACTGTATGAACATCTGATCCACACCATGCCTGGCTAGGGCGTTGCTTATGCTGGAAAAGTTTGTCTTGTCGAAGGCTCCTTCTATTTATTTATTTATTTATTAGGGATAAACAAGACAGTGACACATTATCTTTAGTCTAATAGTATACACAATAAAACATGAGTAAATGTGCACTCACACCGTTATCTACAGAATATAATTAGGTATGTGTTGGAATTAATGTTACAAGTAAGCTCTACTCTTAATCATTCCTCCTTCAATATACAGTCAATCCTTCTCTGGAATGCACTCCCTCTTAAAATCAGGATGGATGTCTTCTTCTCGTGAACTTTTCAAGGCCAGAGTCCGTCGGCAGTATAATGAACAGTTGGCAGAATCTTCATAGTTTATTTGTATAATCGTAATTGCTAGGTATACATATGTATATATACGCACCTACCTTGAATTGTCTCTGCACCACCCAAAGGTTGACTGGCAGAGAAAGCCACAGGCATTAAGTCATTTTGTACATTATTTTATTATATTGTACAAGAAGTTTTAAAAATAAAAATAAAATAAATAAAAATAAACATGATTCAATAAATAAAGACATATTGATGTGTTGAATAAAAAAAGGTAAAGATAATTAAGATTCATCACTAAAACAGTTAGGGTTCAGGTTATCAGAAGGATTCCCTGATAATTTTCATTACATTATTTCGAAACGCAGTAGCAGGCATTGCAAATATATCCAAATTCACAAAATAATCATTAAAAAGAGTACGAAGTCGTCGCAAAGGTGCTCGAACACCAGCATTTGTTTTGCAGGATGGCATTGCAAAGAAGGGGCGCGCACCTCGCGTCTAATAACAGTTCTTGGAACATAATATATATCCTATTGACTATATCGTTTTAATCATATTATCTATGAGTGCATACATCATAAAGGAACATTGTCTTCAAAAATATACGTCTGGACCGTAGACTCATTAAGTTAAAGTTTTTCAATAGGGTTTTATAGGGTACTCGTAGATAATTTTTACAGCAACGGTATTGCGCAGATTTCAGTAATTTGCGCTGTACCATTTCAAGGCTATCTGCGTATTTGGCGTATAGTGGATTCCAAACAACAACGGCGTATTCCAACTAGGATCTTATAAGACTTTTATATAAATGGATATAAGTACCCTTATTTTTAAATTCGGTTGTAGACCTCATAACAAATCCGTACATACGATAAGCGTTATTAGTTATAGTGTCAACGTGTTGATCGAGATGCAGTTTTTCGTCTAGTAGTACCCCAAGGTCTGGAACAACTGAAACTTTTGTTAAAACTATTTTATTTAGATGGTATTTATTTGAGATTACATTTTTGTTTTTCGTTAATGATATAGTGAAACATTTGCTGATGCTAAGAAATAGTTTATTTTTGTGACAATAGTCAGTAAGTCTATTGAGATCCTCTTGTAGCAAAGTACAGACATTTGGTGTTTTTATACTTTTATAAACCTTTAAGTCATCAGCATAAAGTAAATTTTTTGAATGTTTAAAACAGGTACTAATATCAATTATAAATAAAATAAACAAAAGAGGTCCTAAAATTGAACCTTGGGCTACGCTGGATGTGACTGTGACAGGTGAAAATTGATGTCTCTTGATAAACTTTTGAGATCTATTGAAAATGTAGGAGGAAAAACATCGAAGTAAATCTCCCCGTAGTCTATTATAAGCTATTTTGTTTAAAGTAGTTCATGATCCGCCTTGTCGAATGCTTTTTGAAAATCTGTGTACACTGTGTCCACTTGTATTTGTTGGTCCATTGAATAAGTAGTCTGTGAATAACACTAAATTAGTAGTAGTTGACTTTCTTTTCACAAAACCATGCAGTTGCGGTATTATACTATTGTAAATGATCTTATGAATGCAGTCGTGGACTAACTTTTCAAAAAACTTCGACAAGGCGGACAATATGGAAATGGGGCGGTAGTTCTCTGTGTCATGTTTAGAACCTGATTTATGAACTGAGGTAATATTGGCCCGTTTCCATATTTTAGGAAAAAATCCTTCGGCTAAACACTTATTATAAATTAATTGTAAAGGTAAAAATACAGAACAGGCAGTTTTTTAAGAAGAAGAGGAGGTATCCCATCTGGCACAGGCCCTTTTGTGGAGTCTAGTGATTTTAATGCCCTTAAGACTTGGTCAGCGCTAAACTTGATTCCTGTAATTAGAGTGGCACATTCCTGAGGTGGTAGCCATACGTTCATATTAAAGGATGATGGTTCGTAAACAGAGTTAAAGAAATTCATGAACATTTTACATATACTGCTGGTGCACATGTTCCCGAATGAAACCTTTTTGATACTGTCTATATTTTTATATTTTACTTTTTATTGATTTTCTGTTTTACTACGATTTTTCTTTTGAACATTGTAGAAAAGTCATTAAAACGTTTGGTACGAAATGAAAGTGGATTTTTCTTCGATAAAAACTAGTTTATTCATTTAATTATTATTCGTTCACTAACAAGTGGCCCTCCGAGGGTTTTGAACTACACTAACCTAACCTAACTGTTTTTAGTCCACAAAAGTTTTTCGTTTTTAAAACCTTTCTTTCAGTGACTAACATGGTGGTAACCAGGTCACAAACAAAACTCCCTCAAGAGGAGCGAGATGTACCGGCCTAATCTGGTAGTGAGGCCTTACAAGTACCACAAACCGAGGATATTCAGGTACATTCACAATTTAACCCTGCGAGTGCACAATCTGTCGCGACTCGCACTAGCCGCAATAGCCGCACAAGTCGCTCTTCCGTGGTAGTGGCTGCGAGAAAATCCGCAGTGGAAGCGCAACATGTTCGTCGTGTAGCTCAATTAGAAATTGCCCAAATGGAGATAGAGACTAGGCAGGCAGAGATGCGTGCACAGGTAGAGGCTAGGTAGGCAGAGATGCGTGCACAGGTAGAAGCTAGGCAGGTGGAACTAGAGTGCGAAGCGGTGGAAGCTAAATATAAGGCTGAGCCGGCAGCAATTGAGGCAGAGGGTAGTAACCATAGTTCTCACGGTGGATGGAGCCGTGCCAGTATCGAACAATGGGTAGACACTTCCGACCGTCTTGCCAAATTACCTGTACATCAGGATAAGATTCAATCTAACAATAGATGTGAGGTAGGGGCTACTAACGTTTTCTTGTGTTCTCAGCCTCCACTACGTGACGTTCATAATGTCGTTTCTCAAGATATCGCAGCACAGAGTCTTGGACCATTGCCTCAGCACAATTTAAGCGGGGTGGGCGGGACCGCTGCCATTGATACTCACAGAGACAGTGGCGATTCAATTGGCGTTACGCAGCTAGTGGGAGCTCTAAAGGCACTTGCGAAGAATAACGTCCCCAATACAAATAAATATTTTATACACACACACACACACATCATCAGCCTTTAACAGTCCACTGCTGGACTAGGCCTCTCCTTTGAAAGGAGGAATTGGCCTACTATACCACGCTGGCCAAACGGGTTGGTATAGGGTTTGTATCAAGTTTTCCTTCTCTTACAGTGCTGTTCTCTGCATGATATGCTCCCTCTGTCGGCTCTTACGACACCCATGGGATGATATGGGGTGGTGACATTCCGTATTCTTAATCCGTCACCACACGGAGTTAGAGAGAATATTTTATAAAACTTACGCATTTTGATGGTAGTTTGCCTCTCGACTGGCTTATGTTCAAGCGGGCTTTTCAGGATACTGTAAGTGGATTTACAGAGAAAGAAAACCTTGCGCGCCAAAACCAGCCTCTAAAAGGCGCAGCACGCGAAGCTGTCAGCACGCTGTTGGAGTTGGCACCTCATGCCAACAACGTTATTGAAGCCCTGGATCGTCGCTATGGTAGACCTGAGCAAATCGTTCTACAAGAGGTGAGCGCTATCAAGGCGCTGCCCAAGCTGGGGCCGGAGGTAAGAGACCTACATGTTTTCGCCACCCGTGTACGCAATTGTGTCGAGGTTGCCAAATTGTTGCAACATACTGACTTTTTACGTTCTCCGGAGCTGTTTGGAGCCTTATTAAGCAAATTTTCTCCACTATTGCGCGCGCGGTGGTTAGCTTTGCTTATAAATACGACCTATATGGTCAAGTCAGGGTCGAACTATTATCGAGGTTCTTAAACCGTGAAGTGGACTTGGCAATGAAGTTGGCGCTACGTTTGAGATGACAACGGCCAGCACTGCACAGTAACAGCGAGCGCATGCCGTTTCTGAGTCGTCGGCGGGAGCTTCAACTACACAAAGTTCCAAAAAAGGATCTGGAGGCCTACCATGAACTTTTAACAAGCGATTCAGTTTTGGAGCAATTCAGTGTAGGTTCTTAAATTGAATTGTTTTAAAACGTACCATGAGGTTGTTTAAACTGACGCCTTTCGTCTTCCTTTCTCCAACTACTGGCCAATTCTTGTGCTGATGTTTTCGAAGGACCAGTTGTAGATGATTGCCAGCTGAGGTTTGATAACAGTACACTTATTAACTTCAAAAAGTCGTGTGGCACCTGTCAAGCCTACTACAATTCCACGGCTCGAACTATGTGGGGCTCTGTTGGGCTCCAGGTTGTGCTCAAAAGTGAAAGACTCCCTTACTTTACCGATGCACCGATTTCAATATTGGTGTGATTCCACAATAGTGCTAGGGTGGTTGGCTGCGCCGACCCAGCTACTAAACCCTTTCGTTAGGAATCGCGTAAACGAGATTCAAGAAAGTAGCTTGGGTTCCAAGTGGAGATACGTGCCGTCTCGGGACAATCCGGTGGATCTTGTCTCTCGTGGGCTGAAGGGTCATTTGATCAGCGATTCCACGCTTTGGTGGTCTGGTCCTAGTTTTTTATAATATAATGAAAATGACTGGCCGCAACAGCCTAATAAAGACGTGAAACAGGATCTACCTGAACTTATTTCTAACATAATAGATAGTCATACGAATAATCATTCTAGTCCCAACCTAACATGTAGTTCAATTATACTGCAATTAATTTATAAATATGCTTATTTTAATTATTTACAACGGGTCGTAGCATACATTCTAAGATTTATTTACAATTTGAAAAATAGTGATAGAAAAATTATAGGCTCACTTTCTCTTAATGAATTTAAAAATGCCTTAACCCTTATTACAAGGGTAGCTCAGTCTGAAATGTTTCCAGACGAGTACGTTGTTCTTAAGTCCGGTAAGACATTATCACATAAAAATAGGTTAATTTCTTTGACTCCCTTTTTAGACGATGACAATATTATTCGTGTGGGGGGAAGATTGGATAATTCCCCGTACGATTATGATGTTAAGCATCCAATTTTACTCTGTAGCAAGCATCATTTCACTAAAATACTATTTTACATGCAACATATAAAATTATTACATGCAGGCCCACAATCACTTTTAGCAAATATTCGCCAACTCTATTGGCCTTTGGGGGCAGAAATCTCTCCAAATCGACTGTGAATAAATGCCTTAAGTGTTTTAGATTTAAAGCTCAAAATGTACAACCAATTATGGGACAATTACCGAATTCTAGAAGTACTCTAGAGGTTCCCTTTTTAAATTGTAGTGTCGACTATGCTGGTCCTATATTGATATCTGACCGGAAAGGTCGGTCGGGGCTCTAGATTGATCAAATCCTACCTGTGCATTTTTGTATGCATGGCTAACAAAGCTGTGCATCTCGAACTTGTTACGGACCTCTCGAAAGAGGCGTACAAGGCTGCTTTAAATCGTTATCTGATAATGGCACTAACTTTGTTGGAGCGTGTAATGACTTGTATAACTTTTTGCAGGATTCTGATATTGCATATGAGATAGCGCAGGAAGGAATAGAATTCAGGTTTGCACCGGCATATTCGCACATTTTAACGGTCTCGCCGAGGCCGCAGGTCGTTCTGCAAAGCATCATTTAAAACGACTTTTACAGCTTACTCATTTTACTTATGAGGAAATGATGTAGCCATTTTCTCATAAGTAAAATGAGTAAGCCTATCTCAAATAGAGGCAATTTTAAACTCAAGGCCCCTTACTCCTATTTCCACTAATCCTCTCGACTTCTCTGCCCTTACTCCTTCGCACTTCCTAATTGGACGCTCACTAATGTCTGTTCCAAATCCGCAGGTCACTGATGCGAACATCAACCGTGTGGAGCGTTACCAAAGGGTAGAATGCATAAAGCAACATTTTTGGAAAAGGTTTAATCTCGAATATATTTCTAACCTGCAGCAGAAAATGAGATGGCCTACGTCTATCAATGGGAACATAACGATGGGCGCTCTCGTTCTCGTGAAGGACAAGACGCTGCCCCCGCTCTGTTGGTTGCTGGGACGCGTCGTGCAGGTGTACCCCGGCGTCGACGGCGTCACTAGAGTTGTGGAGCTCAAGACGAAGAGAGGGACGATTCGCCGCGGCTTTAATAACATTTATCCGCTTACTCTTTGAAGTATAGGTACTTCAACGTAGACTACGCATGGTAGACGTGGCAGGTGTGGAGTCAGCGGCGGCTGAGGCGCATGCGCGGGCGGAGAGGCCCGCGGGGTGCGACGGGGGCGCGCGAGCGGTGCGGTCAGCTGGGCAGCGCCGCGCCGGCGACGCTCACTACACATCTTACCACGACAACGATACCGCGTTATCTTAAATATATATCAATATTGTATTGTCCTTGCTTTTCTCGTAATTACACCAATTGTTAACAGTCCAAAGAGTTTTATTGAATAAATAAATCACCTGAGCTACGATCATCTACAACATCTTTACGTATAACGTAGACTTGAAATTGCCTTGTTCTTGGACTAAGCGTCTCGTGTTGTCTACTGTCGCCAGAATCTTTGATCCGAAAACGGTTGGATTTGTCCTGTTATATTTTGGGCAAAATGCTTCTTGCAGAAGCTTTGGATGAAAGGATTGAGTTTGGACGAACCTCTACGCGGTACTCTTGATGAGGAATGGACCGCTTTTGTATCCTCACTTCTTTGCGGCAATGAGATCTCCTTGCCTCGTCCCATCCTTCTTTCCAGGAAGTACAAGGTAACCCTTCACGGGTTTTGTGATGCTTCGGAACGTGGTCACGCGGCCGTGGTTCACTTGCGCACAGTCAGTACCTCAGGACAGGTGAGGGTTTCCCTGATGATGGCAAAGAGTAAGGTTGCACCATTTTGGACATCTTTGTCCATTCCGAAATTAGAGCTCTCAAGAGCAGCCCTACTTGTACGATTATTGAAACAAGTGTCTAATACTTGACAGACAGCCAAATTGTTCTTCATTGGTTGGAGGCGTCTGGCCACACTTTGGAAGTATTTGTCGCTAATCGCGTTTCCCAAATCCAAAAATCTGAAGTTACGCTTGTTTGGGACATATGTCAGGTAGCTCAACCCCACTGATTGTGCCTCGCGCGGATGCTTGACGCCTAGTTTGATGGGCCATTCGCTGTGGTGGGGTCCGGAATTGTTCAGTCGATCCGAAATAGATTGGCCTCGAACGCCAGTTTTGGATACTTCCTCTTTGCCGTGTCTACAAACACTCGCTCTTGTGTAGGTAGAATCGCCTTCGCCCTAGATTTCTTGTTAAATCGCTACAGCTCCCTTAACAAATTGTTAGGTGTTACTGCTTGGATAAAGCGTTTTGTTTTTAATATTACTGACACCATTTCTCTCACCACAGAAACGACAGGAGTCCCTCACTTTTTGGATTCGTTATGTGCAATTGGTGCATTTTGAGAAGGAGATTGCTATCCTAAAGTCAGAGAAATCAAAACTGTCGGGAGCTGTATGTAAATTGAATCCCTTTTTGGACGATGCGGGTCTCTTGCGCACTGGAGGGTGTCTCAAAAACGCCAACCTCCCTTGCACGTCACCCCCTGTTGTTTAACCAAGGACGGTCATTTAGTACGTTTGTTAGTAACTGAGCGCTAGCTTAAAAATTCGCATGCTGTTTGTAATGCTCTGTTGGCCATTTTGCCTTGTTCCTTGTTTATGCCACCTACTATTCCTGATGACATTAATGCAATTATTTTAAAACTAAAACCCACAAATAGTACTGGCTATGACAACATATCTACCACAATATTGAAACATGTATCTTCTGAATTATCTTGTACTGGAGGACGCCAGCAGCTTCGCCTGCATTTTTTTAAATTTACCCGTTTTGGCCGATCCCGTGGGAATTTCGGGAAATCCCTTCTTAGTGCACCCCGACGGACGAAGGACGGTCATTTAGTACGTTTGTTGGTAACTGACCGTTAGCTTAAAAATTCCCATGCTGTTTGTAATGCTCTGTTGGCCATTTTGCCTTGTTCCTTGTTTATGCCACCTACTATTCCTGATGACATTAATGCAATTATTTTAAAACTAAAACCCACAAATAGTACTGGCTATGACAACATATCTACCACAATATTGAAACATGTATCTTCTAAATTATCTTGTACTGGAGGACGCCAGCAGCTACGCCTGCATTTTTTTAAATTTACCCGTTTTGGCCAATCCCGTGGGAATTCAGGGAAATCCCTTCTTAGTGCACCCCTACGGTCTTCAAGGAACATACGTGCCAAATTTCAGCTTCCTGCGCTTAATAGTTTCCCCAGTAGCGTGTCTGTCAGTCAGTCAGTAACGTAAGGATTTTATACATTAAGATTAAGATACTGAGCTACTTGATTAAACTTTGTGTAACAAATGGTGTATTTCCCAAGGAACTGGAAATCACCATTATAAAACCACTTATTAAGAAAAATTACAAATCGAATATGGACTGTTACAGACCTATAGCTCTAGTACCAGTCTTATCTAAGATATATAAGAAAGTTATTCATGGATGTCTATATAGTTGTTTTGAATCAAATGGGCTACTAATACATGAGCAAACTGGGTTTAGAAAAAATAAAAATTTAAACATGGCAATTTATAAATTTCTTATTATAGTAATGACGGAAATTGATAAAAACGTCAAGCAGTTGCTATTTTTATGGATTTGGGTAAGGCTTTTGACTGTGAGCTTTATGCTTATAGAATAAGAGGAACTATATTAGACTAAGTGAAATCATACCTAAGTGACAGGATACAGATAACACAAATTTCTAGACTATGTATGTACATCCAAAAACATGTTAGTAAATTACTCATCAGAGCCTAGGAAGGTAGTTTTTGGAGGTTCTCAGGGTAGCGTGTTAGAACCGCTTTTGTTTATTATCTATGTAAACGATCTTCCTCGGATAACAAACCATAAAACCATACTCTTTGCAGACGATATTACAGTCGTGCTTACTGGCAATAACAAATCTCAGCTTGAATATAACATAAACAAAACCTAGCAAAATACTGTTCAATGGTTAACAATAAATAATTTAAAATTATATGTTGATAAAACTAGCATTATGGTGTTTCGAAATAGAGCAAACAAATTGACTGACTTAGATATAAGTTATACTGACAAACCAATAAAAGGTTTAGGAATTAACATTGACGAAGCTCAGGAGGCCTACCATGAACTTTTAACAAGCGATTCAGTTTTGGAGCAATTCAGTGTAGGTTCTTAAATTGAATTGTTTTAAAACGTACCATGAGGTTGTTTAAACTGAATCGTGTTTGGATTGTTAGAATGAATGAATGATATCGCTGGATCGCAATGACGCAATATAATCACATTGACAGAAAGAGACCAAGCTATACAGTTCGTGAATAATGCGGTCTTTTTCACTTGATTGCGTTCAGAAACTATTATCATAGAGCATAGATATTTATTTATAGAGATGTTTTTCTTATTGCCGCTTTTAAGAGAAACTTTCTGCGACCCAAATTGCCGCTTGGCGGCGTAACAGTCGCGTGAGTGTCAGTGCAACAGCTGTATATTTCTTACGCCAAAGCAATGCAAGACAGATGGCGAAAGACGCTAGCGCCGCCAACGGCGCCAACTACGAACTACACTAATGACAACCGTCAATACGCCAACTTTAATCGGCACATGACATCCTTAAGAAATAAGCTTCTTTAATGTAAATCATCTGTATTCATTGCTATTATTCAGTCAGCCATTTTCGGCAAGTTACAATGTTGTATGTAGTTATAACTTGTACGCTACAACTAAATTAAGATTCTTTTATAACAAAGCGAATATATTTTGTACTAAAAATAAGTACAATATTGAGTAGTTAATTAAAATACGTTACGTTACGTTATTTTTTTCTCACAAAAATACCTAGCAAAACGGTGCAAATACTGAATCGGTGGAAGTTACGAACGTATGTTTTGATTATTAGCATTTCAAGGTTAACAAAACAAGTAATACAATATCAAGGCCTATTTGATTCTTAGAAGTATTGTTTCCATATTTATTAATTATTGCTTTTAATGCTTATCTAATTAAGTCTGAACCCAAGTTTAAATCTTTCTTATAATGGGATATGTAAATTAGTGCACTATATTGTGATCACTATTATCTTTATCTCTCTTCTTTACTATGAAATATTAATAGATTCACCCATACAAAGATTTCGCATCTAAACGAAATCGGCATTGTTATTTTAAGTGGTTTCTTTTACGTATACAGTGAACCCTTGCGTCGAAGAGTACCTAACTTGGTAACAACCAACTTGTGCACTTGTGGAATTTTTAAGATAAGTGTAGGGATATAGTACTGTGATTCAGTAAATCGCCACAAGCTAGGGAACTATAATATAACACAGGATTTGGAAAGAAATACCCCTTAATTTAAATGCACATTGTAAGGGTACAGTAAAATTGGAAAGGGTAGTGCAAAGTATGTTCAGTAAATAAAAAATGAATACTGTATTAGCTCACATAAAACTTATATTATCAAAACCATATAATATAAAAGTATTGTACCAATAAAATTGACATTATGGAGTGATAGTGTTTTCTACAAATAAAAAATGTTCTTCAAGTTAGTAGGTAATGCTAGTTTGGCAATAGCAGTATGAGTGCCACCCAGAACATCATGAAAACCTTGATAAAACCTGAAACAAGTACAAAAATAAGTTTTAATTATTCAATACTATTGAATTCTGTTGATTAACTACTTAAACTTTTAACAAAAGCATACTTTACCTCAGTTTTAGTAAGCTCTTTTTATATATTGGACAAGCAGAAATAATTCTTTATCATTCGAGAAGAATCTTTTTCCGCAGTACCCTCTGCTATAACCGCTGCCACTGTCTGTTGAGCCATAGAATAAGCTGCATGTCACCAATCGGTTTTTGGTCTCCTTTGGTTTGGTGTTTTCACCCAGGAGCAGAAAATGTCAGTGCAGTCACTATCTACAACAAATAAAGTAACAATTAATGATATGTTATCAATAAGTCTCTTAGTCAAGTAACTATTGACTTGTAAGTTAAAGATACTATGTAGGTACTTAAAAAGCATATTGTGTCTATATTGCAGTCACACTAAGATATTCTATGGTTTCATGAATTTATAAGCATATTTGGTACAGAATATTTCTTACCTTAGGCATAATAATGAGATCGGTGGACGTCGCAGGCTGCATAGACAATGGTCTCAATGCTTATCATAAATCAAGGGCCAATAGTTTAGCGAGGCGAAATCTTTTCATGAATTCTGTTTCATCGTGTGGTTTCATCAAATGCTCTTTGGTATGTATAAATACGAGTGTTCTCCAGCTTAGCGCCTTTGTTTACGACGTGAAGTGCTAGATACATTATCACATTCAATAAACCGAATAAAACTAGAGTCCTTGGCACATCGATTCACAAATTTCACAGATTGAGTCTAAGTAAGATTTAACACAGTATTATAGAAATTCTGACACAGAAACCGATCTATAATTAACTTAAAGTGATTTAAATCCACATATAATGTCTAAAAACCTAATTATAATTCTAACTATCCAGTTTGTACACTACAAATTGTAACTTATATTGAATCGCTAAATCTGACAGATACGCGGTACAGTTTAAGCTGACGAAGCACGTCATAGTACGGTCTCCTACGGCAAATGAACGAATGGTTTTAGATTTCGGTTCAAACGCTATCCAACTCACAGCTGCGTCGTATTGAAATGTAAACACCATAACTGAGCTGCTATAATGAGGTCATAGTACGATATTGCGGTTCTATTCAGTTTAGGTCGTAAACTGAATCGCAATAAGAGGTCATGGTAAGCCCATAGACTAATATATTATACCTGGAAATAGACTGGCAACTTCGACATTTTAGGCGACGTAAGCGCCACCTTTTTAACCTACAGGCCACTTTTTGCCGTCTGTTTTACAAAAAATGCCGCTAGAGGTCGTTTATGTTAGTCAAGTATTATAATTATAGTCAAAATTATTTTGGAAATATAAATAAAACAATAGAGAATGCTTATAAGTGACGTTTATTTTCCAAAAATCACAATATTTACAGCAGTAAGATCACAGTAAGTTATGCTAAAATCACCAAATAAAAAAAATAATGATTGATATACCCATTTATTAATTTGTTTATTATTTTATTTATTTAACTTTTCTCATTTATTTAATTTGTTTTGTATTAGTCTAAGAGCCAGTGTTACGCAGACTCACGGTATAGTAGCAAAGTTCATATTTTAATGCTAGTTAAACTAATTCATCTGCCGTAGATCAAATGGGGTTCACTATTACCATAGAGGGTTCCTTTAGGCGTGCCTAGAAGTTGAAAAGCATGAAAATCGACTTTCAAAACGTGTTCACAGCATGTCTGCCGTTTTGATATCGTAAAATATATATCTTTTTAAAACTTAGTGGCAGACACTTGTTCCGGTTCCTACTATATTTTATATAATATCATAGTTTCGAAAATTTCATACAATTTGTGTTATTTTAGCAAAGCTAAAAATTATATATGTTATTTATATTTGGTTCTCTTTCACGGGTATTATTCTAATTTGTTAGAACAATAATCGGCCCTTTGGCAGGCGTACACAGAGACATAGGTCTAACGCGCAGAGGCCCTTTGAGAGTTTTAATCTAGAATGTGCTGGGACACCTACTGAGGAGCCTCCATAACTGCACTATTAAGTACAGTCACGGGTTAGCCGCAACAGGGACTATTGCTACTTTTATGGAAACTAATTGAAGGGGTAAGTGGACAAAGGTGTTATCTGACTAAACTGAAAAAATCGAGTTTGTAAGCTTTCTTTTCATCTTGTAGTACATTTTTTTGTTTATATCACAGGATGAATCTAACTCATGCGTCAGTCTCTTAAATCTTTAAAATTGCGCAACGGATTTTAATGTGTTTTTTTTTTAATATATAGAATGATTCAAGAGGAAGGTTTATATGTATCATACATACATAGGTAATATTGCATTGCACCCGTGCGAAGCCGGGGCAGGTCGCTAGTAATTTATAACTCTTAATTTCAATTAAAAAATATATTTAAAAACACTGTTCACATGTATTCATACTGATTCGCTGTCATTGCCAGTAAGAGTGAGAAAGTCAATATCCTGTATCTCCATTAGCAAAAAACCCCTCTGGGGCAGTCGTTATCTCATCATGAGACTAACGCAATCTCAGAGGGCAGAGTAACAGCTTTCAAACGTCACTTTTGTCTTGTGATATATATTACAGGATAGAAAGAAAGCTTACAAACCGCAGGGCAGCTTTGTGGCGAGCTGAATGTGTGTGGCGACACTGCGGTCCCGAATGCTTCGAGAGAGTCGGTCAGGTCCTCGTCTCTGGCTGGCCTTAACTGGCTGGTCGGAGTGGATTTCCAAGAGAGCCCGCAGGACTCTCGACTCTGGCTTGCCTTAGTCGGCTGGCCAGAGGGAAGTCGCAAGAGCTATTTGCTCGGGGGTGGAAGTGTCATTGTCAAGGGCGTAATTACGGGGAAACCCGCTCCGGCTCACGAGACCCGCGATGGCGAAACCGGTGCCGCACCGCTCTACACCCCTAGCCGCTCACACCGGTGTTGCCCTCTTGTTGCCTTTATGGTAGAGTTTGTTTGCCTTGGCGGCTATTTAGAGAGGGTCCATCTAGTGAGCTGGCGAGTCACCGTCTGCCTCTTTTCGACGTACTATAAGAGTACTTAGGGCAGACGCCGGCATTCATCCATAGTTTTCATCTAAACCTATCCATTTAACACCCATCCCAATAGCCCAGAGTAATTAGTTTCCATATAAGTAGCAATAGTCTCTCACCTGCTGCGGCTAACCCGTGACTGTACTTAATAGTGCGGTGATGGAGGCGCCTCAGTAGGTGTTCCATTACATTCTAGATTAAAACTCTCAAAGGGCCTCTGCGCGTTGGACCTATGTCTCCGTGTACGCCTGCCAAAGGGCCGGGTATTGTTCTAACAAATTAGAATAATACCCGAGAAAGAGAAACAAATAATATAAATAACGTGTATAATTTTTAGCTTTGCTAAAATAACGCAAATTTTATGAAATTTTTGAAACTATGATATTAAATAATATAGTAGGAACCGGAACAAGTGCCTGCCATATATATATTTTTTTTCTATAAAAATATATATATATTTTAAGATATCAAAACGGCAGATATGTTGCGAACCCGTTTTGAAAGTCGATTTTCATGCTTTTTGACTTCTAGGCACGCCTTAAGGAACCCTCTATGGGAATAGTGAACCCCCATTTGATCTACGGCAGATGAATTAGTATAACTAGCATTAATATGGAGTTTGCTACTGTACTCGTCTCTTTGATCCTCTGCTTTTCAAAAAAACATTACGAGCTGAGTTCTTAACCATATCATCACTGTCGTAGGTATACGGTGGTTTTGCCAGTGAGTAGGTGGCCAACCTCCTTGCACCAGTTGTAAATAAAAAAAAAAATTTTTTATTAATTATGAATTCTTTCATTGTCTTACCATGTACTTCACATTTGAGAAAATTTAAATTTATATTTACACTAACCACAAATTTTATATATTCCATTTACTTTTCTTTAGTGGCACTGGTTTTTAATATGGTATAATATTATGTAATATTTTCAACTTGTGCAAAGAAGTCAAACAAACACCTAGTGGGATAGCAGAGCCATCTTTTATTTCCGAATTCTTTAATTTTTATATATTTATGGAAACTTTGCAAATCTTCTGTTTCCGTGTCTAATTTGCATACTGCACAGCTCTTATAGACTGCTGTTTTGGCCTTTACTGCTATCATAGTAAAAACAGAATAGTAAGCTAGCTAAGGCCGCTCGGCGAGTTAATTGCCTACTCTTGCGATGACGCACGGGTTGTCACGTGTTTACACCGCGGCGCCGCCGGCTTTGTCGGCGCGCGCTATTTCGCCGTTTTTTAAAGTGATTGCGCTGAATACTACAGAATTAAAGTTTGCATATATTTTTTTTCAAATACCTGCTGACTAGCTAAGCGTTATATAACTATCTAAATGCCCTTTATAGCGAGAAAAATGTAACAAGTTTAATTTACTGTCGTTTAACACATTGTATAATATTAATAACGTTTATTACAAAACTGAATGTACATAAACAATGGTCGCGGGCGAGCAGTGTAGTAGGTACCTACATGCATGCGCGCGATCAGACGCGCGGCGCATCCCGTACTGAATCCGCGCCGAGCGTTCCGCGCTCGTGAGATTGTGTGCGTGAAAAGTGCGTGCGTACACGCCGCCGCGCCGCCCCGGCGACTCACGCATACATTCACACCAGCGCGGCGGCGGCGGCGGCCGATTTGTATGAAGCTATCTTACTATTCTGTTTGTACTATGCTGCTATCCAACCACTACAATAACCAATTGCTGCGCATTTTTCGACGCTTTTTTGTCTTTATTATTTATTAAAATATCGGTATCTAGATCCGGTATAGACACATGGTCAAAATATATATTTATTTGTCTCTCTTCTAACAATGGTGCCTCTCCCTCAGCAATAAAATCTTTAAACGATTCCAAAGCGAAGCCATCGTCTGCTTCGCAATTGGAACCAACCGCGTGAGATAAAATTATTTAAAATTAAGGTTTTATACGCTGCTACAAAGTGAGAGGCACCTGGCATTATATTGCCGTGACCATGTGCACATATGGAAACGCAGAAATTTTCCAAAGCGCCTTGGTTGAAATTGCGCAGTAAAACTGAATTAATGCCCGTTCTTTGTAGAAAAAGGGTAATATTTTTAAAAGATTCTATTGTTTTAACCCAGCTCATTAATGAAGGCACAACTCCACCCCTTAGTGGAGTATCAAATTTCATGGATTTTAAAATAGGCATACTTTTGTTCCATAAATTTCTATGTGATTCTTCTTCAGGTGATTTTGGCGTAACCGCTGTTCTGTGAATTTTTCCTCCAATTGTCTGGTGGTAACTGCCGTTGACGCTGTCGAATAATTCGTCGAAGAAGATGAGTATATCGGCAGTTTGTGTGCATTCTTTGGGCATGCAACCCGATTCTGCAACAAAACAAAATTACTTGATTGTAATATGTTTTATACATTCTTAATATTTCAGAGGCAACGATAGCCTAGTGGAGAGACCAACAGACTGCCACGCAGAGGTCTCGGTTATGAATCCATGACGCGCACCAATGACTTTTCAAAGTTATATGCGTATTAAACTCTTATTTGTCGCTTGCACCGTGCTTCGGAGGGCACGGTAAGCCGTCGGTCACGGCTGTCATTAAAAGATCTTTGACAGTCGTTACGGGGAAATAGTACCCTCGAATATCCTGACTCTGGTCTAAACCATAGAATATACCTTCGGGGTACAGATGTCAGATGGCAGTCACTCTGTGGAAAAGCTTATATTCTGTCAAATGGGAGCCTAGAATTGTTAAAATAGTCTATTTTGCACATACATTAAATTAAACTAAACAAAATCTCACATACCTGCCATAAAGCCCAAAGCTGCACCAACAGATTTGCTGAACACTTGTGTGCAGTGTTTCACTTTCATTTTGGGGATCAGATGCGGCACAACATGACAAGCAGTTAATTTTGGCATAATTTTAACTCCCTTATAGCCAGGTGAACATTCATAAAGAAGTTGTATGTGTTCCCATTTCGCAATGTTTTCTTTTCCCTTCATTGTAAATTTCAAATTCTTATTTAAGAGATTATTTCTTATACCTTTCATTAGGTGGTCATACAATACAAATATTTTATTTTGCTGTTATAAAACAGCCACCAGTGTACTCTTTATCATTTCTCACCATTTGCATTCGAGTGTCTGCAATCAAGCTATTTATTGCCGCCAAATTTGTGGCGCCTTGGTCACAAACTGTTGTGACAACGTGTAGATTTGCTTCCGTTAATTTCTTCAGGACAGTTTTAATTTGATTTTTTAGCGACAATGTTTTTGTGGTGCCAGCTGAATAAGAAAACCACACTGGTTGCTTGTATTTTTTTACAACCCCCCTTTTATCATAAAGATCAGGACATGGTCACAAAAATTAGGTTGTTGTTCTTCTCCATCATTTACAAAACCTTCTATTTCATCTTTGGCTGCATTATATATACAAAAAGCACCAAAGGTCATTTTATCAAACACCAAGGTACAATATCTGTGTTTATTTGGCATCTTAGCCACTCTCTTTTTTAAATGATTATAAATTCTTTCATTGCAGCCTGGTGAAAGGTTTATTGATTCCAACTGCTTTTTGTGAGATCGCCTTGAGGGTAACACTCACATTCTTCTAAGAATTCTGTAAGACTTGGGAGATGGCTTGTACAATGAAAGAGCCAATATCTTCTCGTCTAAGGAAAATCTTCGGCCTTGAGACTTCTTACCACCTTGGGTTATTTGCATCAGAAAGAAGGTTCTACCATTTTCTGACATTTTCGTTGTTAAAATGTTGAATGCCCTTGTCTTCGATACATTCTTTGCAAATTTGATTTCTTTCTAGATTTTTGATTTAGATTCTATTCATGCCAGTTTTCTTGCCAAGTTGCATATTGATTTTTTTATAGCTTTCTTCACCTCTGCTTGTTCAGCATGAGATATCTTGTATGAAGCTGAAAACAAAATAATTAACATTATTATTATAGTCTGTTTCTGCTGGAAATCTCTCTCTCTCGCAATTTGCTACATAGTGTCCTTACTATCATACAAATAGATTAATAATGGTCAATCTACCCATATAATAAATAAGAAAGTGTGGTTGTTTCTTTGTTTCTCACACTTTCATGTCTCAACTACTCAACTGTTTGTCATGAAATAGGTATCAATATATATAAAGGTCGCTACACATTTACGAGATTTTAAATGGTTTTTATTGCCCAAATAATTACAATTATTTTCTAAATCTGACAGCATTCTAAAACTGAAAAAGCTTGCTATACGAAGAAAACCTGATTTGATCGTAAATTATACCTACAGAATAAGAAGTAGACAGTTTTGATTCATAAACGGCCGGTTGGCGTAGCGGGAGTGTAAGCGACTGCTACGTCAAAGGTCGCGGGTTCTATTCCCGTTCAAGTCAAACAAACATTTGTGTGCATGAACATAGATTTTTGTCTTGGTCTGGGTGTTTATATGTATAATATGTAAGTATTTACAAAAAAAAGTATATATGTATGTTTATCCATTATCTAGTACCCATAGTACAAGCTGTGCTTAGTTTGGGACTAGATGGTGTTGTGTGAATGTGGTAGAATATTATTATTACTATAAAAATCTATCATAAATCTATGAATGTGTAGCAAGTCATGTCATTGACTGTACCTCTCATTCAAGAGTAAGTGAATAAACTACTCCACTGCAAGATTTGCTAATGTATCAATGATTCTTTATTAATATTCAGAATTCAGCATCACTAAACTTTTAAATATTAAGTATGTAACCAGTGACCGTGACCAGATTTGTGTTGGAGTGAGATTTAATTTCGATGCCTCCCTAGCTCTAAGCTTTCGAGCTAGCAAGCCCCATAGTCTGCCACAGCCTCCGCTCCATTCACCATATGGACAGACTGGCCCTGTTTATAACATTCTAATATATAAAATTATTATACCTGTTTTGCAATGCCTCTTTTGAAGTTAAGTTGATGGTTCGGATATTATTGTCTGTGACATCAATGCCTGAGATCTCGAAGGCATTGGGTTAACATCAAATCCTGCAGTTGCATCTAATAGATTTTCTCCTTGTGTTGAAGTTGCAGAAACAAGGGGTTGCTGACTAAATACAGTGGTGAGTTTATGAGGAGCTGTAAATAAAGAAGGAAGAACTATTAGCATATTTTAATCACTACTGTACTCTATGATGATTATTTGTGAAAAAGTCTAATATTTATTTGATTCTTTCATAACAATAATAGTACATTGTGTAGCAGCATAGACAATAATGATACAATAATTACCTGGAAGATGCAGTTGTGGGACAGCCATTTTACTGAGACGGTTGCTCAGAAAAATAACATACTCAGGAAAGTGTCTATGACATAGGTGCTTTGCGATTTTTATATATGGTGTTATTATCCAGGCCAATTATTTCACCACCAATCCTTAAGACCCATGTTCTAAACCGCTCTGCATCATTTACTAGATCAGGGAAGCTGTGTAGATGTACATCTAGAACCAAAAATAAATTGCTGAAATACATCATAGATCTCAACTTAATCTAGCGACTAGTGAATGGCCCAATCCGGCTAGTACCTTTGACCTATCAGACCAACACACTTTAAAAAAGATTTACAAAAACATTTCACAAGTCAAATAAATAAGTTGTTCATACAATGGACAAGAAAAAGTTTGTCATCTTATGATTACTAAATAAATGGGCTTCTTTGGAGTGGGGCCTTCAGGTAAGAAGGGATTGTTACACAGGGGATAACAACACTAGCAGATATTATTACGAATACCAATAATGTTCATAAATTGTTATACTAGTCTTAATAACCCATAAAATATTTAAGTCTATGTCATTCTTAGTACCCATATTTATTTTTTAAGTTATGCTGGTATAATATATCATATCCTAGGCTATACTATAGCATACATTTTAATTTGTTTTTAAAGTACTTCCAAGTTTGTATGTAAACTTGTGAGGATTAAGAGTATTTATGCCCCCCAGCTTATCATACGAATGCTTTATCCACGAACGAGTGAGTACAATTGGATAATATTTGGTATATTTATGCAGGTTGTTAAGGATTATTACATTGTTATTATTGTTTCAAAACTAACTTCAGTTTGTTCCTAATATATAAAAATAGCATCCAGAATCAGTTATTTCACTTTGCTTTTCAAAACTGACTTAAAGGTTTGTGCGAGTAGCTGCGAGAAATCATATAGCTTCACTTATAAACAGGTGTAGATAGAAGAGTTTGTTACATTACTTACCATCCTTATTGGTGATGGGGCACATAGGTACACAGCACTTGTTCCTAGACATTGTTTATACACTTTTATATGATATGGTCCAAACTCCAAAACAGGAGGGCCTAAACTTTACACGGAGAACAATTCTCGACGTATAAAACACTAAAGACGGTAAATGCTTGTTTTTGTAATATGCACGTAGGAACTGACGCTCAATTCAACGCGAATATCACTAAAAGCAATACAAATACACCAAAACACAAAAATATTTGCGCACAAGAATTTAAATAACCCGGCAGACGTTATTTTTGTGTAATGACAATTATGACAGCTCTGTGACATAACTGAATAGAATTGAACAGAGTAACAAATCCGACTTTCTACCATTTTGTACCATAATATTAACAATAATATTAAAATAATTTGTAAAGTAAATATTTCTTACACGATTTACACGATTCATGAAGTGTTAAATCTAAGTATAACTATTTCAAATCTTATATTCCTAAGTTAATGTCGCTAACATTAATATGTGCTATAAGTCGAAGGTGTCATTTAAATAAATAAAAACGACCAAATGGAAATGTTTATTTTTCATCAATAATGTATCGAAATCCGTGTACTCACGAACATTCACGAACGAATTTTGTTACGTGTGCACAATAAAGAGGGAGCTGGTTTCAATGATTTTACATGAATGTAGGCAAGATTCCGACGCATGGGTAAGCCTCCTGAACAAGTATTCTATCAGGAAAATGTTTGTTTATATTGCAAAGGGAGACATCAGTTGTCAAAGTGTCCGACATTTACATCTTTGACCAAAGAGATTGGATATATACATAGAGGTAGTCCTGGTACTTACAAATTGAACACAGTCAACTGACGTGTAAGATACAATTTAGACAATATTATGCCATCAAATTATATAACCTTAGTGATTTTTCTTTTATGAAAGTTCAGTCATGATTTTGAATTTAGCCGTATAATATTTGTATGGACATTGTCAAGTGTTGTAAAAAATCTTATCGATATGTCTATCGACCGTATATTTTTACCTCGTTATTTTTTAGATTTCCACGTGACAAAGATTTACAAAATAAGTGGATTGCTGCAGTATGTCGTGGAGTTGAAATTGGGTGCCTAGAAAGCACCATACAATTTATTCCAAACATTTTACTGCGGAATGTTTTTGTAGTAATGACAGATGTCTGCATTTCATACTCACGACTACTGAGTGTATATGCATCAAAAGAAGGAATTCTTCATTTGAAAAAAAGTTTATTAAATGTCATCTGCCCCGAGACCAAAACTTGGTTGTTCTTGTTCGACTAGTGGACTAATAATGTGCCGATCCCAAGATAAAATCGAAGGGCTAGTCTAGCCACAATTTTTTTCTCTCTAAATTTTCTGTGTCACATGTATGATCGAAAAGTGTCCGATCCCGCACATACATTTTTTACACATAGATTTGTATTACCTACACTATGTAATGAGAAAATTTCAATAAAGTGATTATTGTTAATAACAAACCTTTGGGCACTATTCAAGGTTTTGTCTGATTTATCTATTTTAAATAAATTTTTATGTTTTTTGCTTGATAAAATCCATGTCGACTATGTCCTATCCTTGTAAAGAATTAATTTGGATATGCCATTCTCAGTTATCATAATGCTTAAGCTATGAGTTTTGCTTTTTTCTTAATTATTTGCTTTCTCTAATAAAAATATGTTATTTGGGGGTGATGATTTATTTATTTAATATTTATTAATCCGACTAACAGCTATCATTACAGCTGAAAAACTAACTATAAATAAGTATAAATAAACATTTATGCCGAGGGTATGAGGTGACTAAGAGAAACACAAGAGAAGGAAATCTCAAAATAAAACCCTATACAAATACGTCTGGCTAGTGTGGTATAATAGTAGGCCAAACCTCCACCACGGAAGGTTTAAGACCAGCAGTGGACTGGAAAAGGCTGTTGATGCGTAAAGAAAAATACCATGAAAATTAGAAAATAACGCCTCGAAAGATTATGTGCTACTGAGTACCCATTTGAAACAAAAATATATACCTAAGTTCAGTTTAAAAATGCAAGTTAGTGTAATAATTATTTAAAGACTGTTCATCAACTAGCGTTCTGACTGCTGTGGACACAAAGTTACGGAATTTAAAATGTATAACATATAAATGATATACTTTACAAGTCCGTTTGATTTTGAACCTATGTATATTGAAACTTTAATCGATATCGATAGCGGATTTGCTCAGTCACTATTAAATTAAAAAGTTACGATATTTGTGTTCAAATTGTCTTTAGCCCTAACTGACAAACATATTAATTTTTTAGTGATTGAGCAAATCCGCTATCGATATCGATCAAAGTTTCGATAATATAGGTTCAAAATCAAACAGACTTGTAAAAGTAAGTATGTACATGTTATACATTCCGTAAGTTTGTGTCCACAGCAGTCAGAACGCTAGTTACATACATACATACATAACGTCACGCCTTTTATCCCCGAAGGGGTAGGCAGAGGTGTATTTCTACACCCACTTTTCGCCAGATATACTTTAGTCCCACGTAATAAGGGGCGAGCCTATTGCCGTACCGGGCACATTTCCAGACTCCGTGCTGCTACTGAGATTTTCGTGACAGAAAAACCCAATAACACTGCCCGACCCAGGAATCGAACCCGGGACCTCCCGATCCCACACGCACATTTATACCGCGAGACCAACGAGGCAGTCGTATAGGGTTAGATGTCGAGTTTTCCGTCTATACGCAAAGATGGTATTTGCATTGTGTTATCCCTTAGTCGCCTCTTACGACACCCACGGGAAGATAGGGGGTGGTGACACTTGTATTCTATGCCGTCAACCACACGGCGAGTTACAGAACGCTAGTTAATGCATAGTATTTATATAATTATTACACAAACTTGCATTTTTAAACGGAATCTATACTTTTTTGTTTCAAATGGGTACTCAGTAGCACATAATAATGAAGCGTCACAGCATTTTTTTTAATTCAAGCTAATCTCACGTGTTTTGTCACCAGCCGCGCGTGAAAGGTATTTTTTAATAACACTGTTATTTTTCACGTGATCTAAAATTATCAAATCCTTCTTCACGATATTTTCGTTTTGCAAACTATCAAGTATATATGGGCGCAAATTAATATATAATTATTATATTGTTATGAAAATGTTAATAATATTTAAGATTGATATTTAAATAACTATTTGTGAACACAGAACTGAGAACTTCACTACTTTAGAATATTAGACACTGTATTGACTGCTTCACTGTTTTATAAATATTGGGTATTTAATTTATCGCTTAATAATTAAGATAACTCCAGAAACTTTCAACAAAGTAAAATCAATTAGTATTAAATAAAATTATTCTGATACTTTTATGTTAACGGTAATAAATAACCTGCGCTTATATTTACATCCTGTTGATAGCGCCATCTGTTGCGAATGTTGTAAAGCAGCGTTTGATTATTACAATAGATTTGTTATTCGTATAAAATAAATCATATGGTGTTGTGCAATATTCATAACAATATTAATGTTGATTTTTGATAATTAATTGTACAGTAATTTCAATTATATGTTGAAAAGGAAGTGGCAGTTGTTAACATTAAGTGTAATAACGGTTAGTTTATAAAAAGGATTGTAGGTCACATTTTAATTCAATTCTGTGCTAGAAATCGTCTGAAAATAAACCAAGTAATATTACGTGAGTCTTTTTATTTTAATGGAGTCTGGACTGGACGCGATAACCCTGGCGTATCGCCGACATATACGTGAATTCATAGCAATGTTCTTTTTCATCAGACGTTTAGTACGTTGTCTTAAATAGGTAATTAATTTTTAACAAACGTCTTTTAACAAGCTGCTCAAGGTGAAAAACTTCTTTTTGTAGTTTTTCTATTGTACGTAAGTGTTTAGCGCACACGATTTTCATCGCTTCTGTACCTACTGGCGGAGAAATTGTAACTAATGTAGGCGCTTTAGTGCTGGTTGTCGGAGAAACAGAAGATGTCTCATTTATGGAAGGCGCACGCGTACACTAAAGAAAGAAAAAAGCCACGTTTTAATGCAAAGCAGTATATTAAAATAAATAAGCATACCCTTTGTGTTTGCCACCCTAGCAATCACTGATGATACCTGAAGCTTGATTTATAGGCCAAAGCCGATTGATAAAAAGTACCTTACACCTTTTTCTGTACTCCCATTACTCCCCGCAACGTGCATTGAACTTTTTATAGTCAAAATGTGAAAGCTTAACAAATAAATAAATTCACTTACATTTATAATAGGTATTAGTAAGGACATAGTAAAACTATGAAATGAGTGGATGTCGTCTAACAGCCTGGCCACGAACGGCTGCGACACGCTGAGCGACAAGCGATTTCAATGTTCATGCCGCTCTCTATTCTGCCGCCGGCGCTGTCACCTCAGTGCAGAACTAAACTGCACAAATAAACATTGAAATCGCTTGTCGCTTAGCGTGTCGTGGCTTTTCGTGACAACAGTGTAACTGCAGGTAGCTGGCTGAATATTGTTTATAACATACATACATAGGCTCACGCCTGTTTCCCCGAAGGGGTACACAGAGGCATATTAAACGCCCACTTTTTGCCAGACTTTTGATCCCACGTAATAGGTGGCGAGCCTAATGTTTTGTTTGCTAGAGCCTCATCCCATGATAAGCAGGTACACCACTTACAGGTGAGGTTGGCTTGGGACCCTACGTTCTTGGTGGGAACCCTATGCACTGATAATAAAATTGAAGAAAATATTAAAATTAAATTATTCCTTTGGTCGAGACATCGAATGGAGCCCAAGATCCGACTCCTGTTTGGCGCTGCTACCCTAATAAAAGTAAAAGCAAGTAATTATTTAAACACTCACACTGATACGTTTAGAATGGAGGAGTAATGTTGGCACAGAATTTTCTTTTAGTCTGCGCCATCTGTCATTACTATAAAAACATTCCGCAGTAAAATGCTTGGAACAAATTCTATGGTGCTTTCTAGGCACCCAATTTTCTCCACGACATACTGCAGCAATCCACTTATTTTAGAAATCTTTATCACGTGCACAAAGAATCTAAAAAATAACGAGATAAAAATATACGGTGGATAGACATATTGATAAGATATCTTACAACACTTGAAAAGTCGATATAAATATTATACGGCTAAATTCAAAATCATGATAGAACTGTCATAAAAGATGAATCACTAAAGTTATATAATTTGATGGCATTAAATTGTCTAAATTGTATCTTACACGTCAGTTGACTGTGTTAAATTTTTCAGTACTAGGGCTACCTCTATGTATTATATATCCAATCTCTTTGGTTATTCTTCTGTGTCTTTGACGGTCGACGAACGATGGCGTCTTGTTAAAGACAATAAAGTCTGTTATCGTTGCCTTCAAAAAGTTCCGCACATTTTTAGGTTTTGTAACAAAAATAAGGCTAGTTGCACAATAGCTGATTGTAAGCGTAGGCATCACACTATTTTACACAATGATACATTTGTTACATCGGCTTACGTTCAGGAGGTCAAACCTGAACCGATGATAACGACAGAGGCTGAAAAAATTTATTAGGTTCTCGCAGCTGTCAACAACTCGCAGGTTGAAACCGCACTTCGTCCGCTATTGAAAGTAATAACTGTCACAGTCTCTGGACCAACTGGGAGTGTAGATACCTTTGCCCTTTTAGATTATGGTTCGACGGCTACCTTTATAGATGCCAACATCGCCTCCCAAATTGGAGCCGGGGGTCCAGTGTGTAGGCTGCATTTGGATTGTGTGGGAGGGTTATCTAGAGATAGCAGCGTGCAGTTTGTTGACTACGAGATTAAAGGCCGATCATGCCCTCAAACGTTTTCAATTCAGCAAGCTAGGGCAATTAAGAACTTAGTTCTTAATTGCCCGAACGAAGTGCGGTTTCAACCTGCGAGTTGTTGACAGCTGCGAGAACCTAATAAATTTTTTCAGCCTCTGTCGTTATCATCGGTTCAGGTTTGACCTCCTGAACGTAAGCCGATGTAACAAATGTATCATTGTGTAAAATAGTGTGATGCCTACGCTTACAATCAGCTATTGTGCAACTAGCCTTATTTTTGTTACAAAACCTAAAAATGTGCGGAACTTTTTGAAGGCAACGATAACAGACTTTATTGTCTTTAACAAGACGCCATCGTTCGTCGACCGTCAAAGACACAGAAGAATAACCAAAGAGATTGGATATATAATACATAGAGGTAGCCCTAGTACTGAAAAATTTAACACAGTCAACTGACGTGTAAGATACAATTTAGACAATTTAATGCCATCAAATTATATAACTTTAGTGATTCATCTTTTATGACAGTTTTATCATGATTTTGAATTTAGCCGTATAATATTTATATCGACTTTTCAAGTGTTGTAAGATATCTTATCAATATGTCTATCCACCGTATATTTTTATCTCGTTATTTTTTAGATTCTTTGTGCACGTGATAAAGATTTATAAAATAAGTGGATTGCTGCAGTATGTCGTGGAGAAAATTGGGTGCCTAGAAAGCACCATAGAATTTGTTCCAAGCATTTTACTGCGGAATGTTTTTATAGTAATGACAGATGGCGCTGACTAAAAGAAAATATTGTGCCAACATTACTCCTCCATTTTAAACGTATCAGTGTGAGTGTTTAAATAATTACTTGCTTTTACTTTTATTAGGGTAGCAGCGCCAAACAGGAGTCGGATCTTGGGCTCCATTCGATGTCTCGACCAAAGGAATAATTTAATTTTAATATTTTCTTCAATTTTATTATCAGTGCATAGGGTTCCCACCAAGAACGTAGGGTCCCAAGCCAACCTCACCTGCAAGTGGTGTACCTGCTTATCATGGGATGAGGCTCTAGCAAACAAAACATTAGGCTCGCCACCTATTACGTGGGATCAAAAGTCTGGCAAAAAGTGGGCGTTTAATATGCCTCTGTGTACCACTTCGGGGAAACAGGCGTGAGCCTATGTATGTATGTTATAAACAATATTCAGCCAGCTACCTGCAGTTACACTGTTGTCACGAAAAGCCACGACACGCTAAGCGACAAGCGATTTCGATGTTTATTTGTGCAGTTTAGTTCTGCACTGAGGTGACAGCGCCGGCGGCAGAATAGAGAGCGGCATGAACATTGAAATCGCTTGTCGCTCAGCGTGTCGCGGCCGTTCGTGGCCAGGCTGTTAGACGACATCCACTCATTTCATAGTTTTACTATATCCTTACTAATACCTATTATAAATGTAAGTGAATTTATTTATTTGTTAAGCTTTCACATTTTGACTATAAAAAGTTCAATGCACGTTGCGGGGAGTAATGGGAGTACAGAAAAAGGTGTAAGGTACTTTTTATCAATCGGCTTTGGCCTATAAATCAAGCTTCAGGTATCATCAGTGATTGCTAGGGTGGCAAACACAAAGGGTATGCTTATTTATTTTAATATACTGCTTTGCATTAAAACGTGGCTTTTTTCTTTCTTTAGTGTACGCGTGCGCCTTCCATAAATGAGACATCTTCTGTTTCTCCGACAACCAGCACTAAAGCGCCTACATTAGTTACAATTTCTCCGCCAGTAGGTACAGAAGCGATGAAAATCGTGTGCGCTAAACACTTACGTACAATAGAAAAACTACAAAAAGAAGTTTTTCACCTTGAGCAGCTTGTTAAAAGACGTTTGTTAAAAATTAATTACCTATTTAAGACAACGTTCTAAACGTCTGATGAAAAAGAACATTGCTATGAATTCACGTATATGTCGGCGATACGCCAGGGTTATCGCGTCCAGTCCAGACTCCATTATAATAAAAAGACTCACGTAATATTACTTGGTTTATTTTCAGACGATTTCTAGCACAGAATTGAATTAAAATGTGACCTACAATCCTTTTTATAAACTAACCGTCATTACACTTAATGTTAACAACTGCCACTTCCTTTTCAACATATAATTGAAATTACTGTACAATTAATTATCAAAAATCAACATTAATATTGTTATGAATATTGCACAACACCATATGATTTATTTTATACGAATAACAAATCTATTGTAATAATCAAACGCTGCTTTACAACATTCGCAACAGATGGCGCTATCAACAGGATGTAAATATAAGCGCAGGTTATTTATTACCGTTAACATAAAAGTATCAGAATAATTTTATTTAATACTAATTGATTTTACTTTGTTGAAAGTTTCTGGAGTTATCTTAATTATTAAGCGATAAATTAAATACCCAATATTTATAAAACAGTGAAGCAGTCAATACAGTGTCTAATATTCTAAAGTAGTGAAGTTCTCAGTTCTGTGTTCACAAATAGTTATTTAAATATCAATCTTAAATATTATTAACATTTTCGTAACAATATAATCATTATATATTAATTTGCGTCCATATATACTTGATAGTTTGCAAAACGAAAATATCGTGAAGAAGGATTTGATAATTTTAGATCACGTGAAAAATAACAGTGTTATTAAAAAATACCTTTCACGCGCGGCTGGTGACAAAACACGTGAGATTAGCTTGAATTAAAAAAAATGCTGTGACGCTTCATTATTATGTGCTACTGAGTACCCATTTGAAACAAAAAAGTATAGATTCCGTTTAAAAATTCAAGTTTGTGTAATAATTATATAAATACTATGCATTAACTAGCGTTCTGTAACTCGCCGTGTGGTTGACGGCATAGAATACAAGTGTCAACACCCCCTATCTTCCCGTGGGTGTCGTAAGAGGCGACTAAGGGATAACACGATGCAAATACCATCTTTGCGTATAGACGGAAAACTCGACATATAACCCTATACGACTGCCTCGTTGGTCTCGCGGTATAAATGTGCGTGTGGGATCGGGAGGTCCCGGGTTCGATTCCTGGGTCGGGCAGTGTTATTGGGTTTTTCTGTCACGAAAATCTCAGTAGCAGCACGGAGTCTGGAAATGTGCCCGGTACGGCAATAGGCTCGCCCCTTATTACGTGGGACTAAAGTATATCTGGCGAAAAGTGGGTGTAGAAATACACCTCTGCCTACCCCTTCGGGGATAAAAGGCGTGACGTTATGTATGTATGTATGTAACTAGCGTTCTGACTGCTGTGGACACAAACTTACGGAATGTATAACATGTACATACTTACTTTTACAAGTCTGTTTGATTTTGAACCTATATTATCGAAACTTTGATCGATATCGATAGCGGATTTGCTCAATCACTAAAAAATTAAAAAGATACGAAATTTGTGTTCAAATTGTCTTTAGCCCTAACTGACAAACATAGTGCCATCTTCTTCTGGCAACCCTAATTTGTCATATGAGTGAAGAGTGTAGCTATATTCAATTTGTTCATAAAAATATCGTTCATTCCATGCTTTAGTTATTCTTCCATGAGAATAACTGAAGCATGGAAGGAACGATATTTTTGGCGACAACCTGTCGCCATCAGAACACCGCTAGGGTGGGTGTTATTCAGATGTGCCAGCAGTTGGACAACTCTAGTAGAAACTTCTTGCCACTTACGTGAGTACCCAGAACATGACTTGGAAGTGCTCATCAGAGACCAGTATAGGTTAGATACAATTGGCATAACTAAACAGGAGCTGCGCAGCGCGGATGACCAGCGGGCTTTACACATCCTCGAACAAACTGCCCAGCGCCGACCGGACGGGCACTTCCAGGTTGGTTTGCTGTGGAAAGCAGACAACCAACCTGTCCCTGGTAGTTATCCGTTAGCGCGACTCGTTTCAAAAGCCTAGAAGCTAAAGATGTCAAAGGATTTTAATTATGCCAAGCGGTACAGGGCTAACATCGAAGACATGCGGGCAAAGGGTCATGTTGAGGAGTGTACAGGACAGTCGCCCACATCGAATTGTTGGTATTTACCGCATTTTGGAGTGGTAAATCCCAACAAACCGGGGAAACTCAGAGTCGCTCATGACGCAGCAACTAAGCAACTAAGGTACAGGGTGTGTCAACCTCTCGTATGCTGGGTTACCAGACATAATTATAAATCTATTGTGTCTCGTGCAGATCTGCTCTTAAGCATACGAAAGGTTAATTCTATGCTTCTTTTGGGTCCTGATTTTTTACAACCTCTACTCGGAATTTTGATGCGTTTTAGAGAGGGAAAAATCGCCTTGACTGCCGATATAAAGGAGATTTTCCCGCAGATTAAAATACAGGAATGCGTCTCGGTCGCATTCCTGTATTTTAATCTGCGGGAACATCTCCTTTATATAGGCAGTCAAGGCGATTTTTCCCTCTCTCGCGTCTCGGTCGCATTCCTGTATTTTAATCTGCGGGAAAATCTCCTTTATATCGGCGGTCAAGGCGATTTTTCCAAGGATCATCGCGCCAGAGAAATCACTGTGCGACCGAGACGCACAGTGATTTCTCTGACGCGATGATCCTGCGGGTCCAATAGAGATCTTTAGCATGTCGTCTATGATTTTTGGGGTATGTTCTAGTCCATCTACGGCGATTTACAGCCTCAACCGAAACGCATCGGAATTTATGGTCAAATATCCACAGGCTGTGGAGGCTATCACTTCTGATACCTACATGGACGACTATGTCGGAAGTGTAGATATCCCTACGGTAGACGCCGCTCGATTGGCAGCCGATATCGTAGAGGTTCATAAGCGCGGAGGATTTGAGATGCGCGGTTGGGTGTCGAATGAGCCCAGCGCACTCAATGAGTTGACAAGCGAGCAGCCGTCTGACGTCTCATTAGCCAATCACCGTAGCGTAGAGTTGGGTAATTTGCCATCTTCAGTCACCACCATACGTACTCTAGGTCTAATATGGAAACCATCTCAGGACATCATTAGTTTCAATTCTGGTCTTAAGGATACACCTGGTCATTTCACAAAACGAATAGTGTTAGCCCATGTCATGCGCATTTATGACCCACTTGACATTTTAGCTCCCATTGTAGTGAGAGGCCGGATTATATTCCCAATTTTGTGGCGCAAGAACCTGGACTGGGAGGAGAGGCTATCACGGACTGACCAGGAAACTTGGCTCGAATGGTTTGAGTGCCTTAAATCCATTTCAGACTTGACTGTTGCATGGTGTTATAATTTGTGTGGGTTTTCGGAGCTGGAGTTGCACGTGTTTTGTGACGCTAGCGAGCTGACACATGCCGCAGTTGCCTATTGGAGATTTGTGCTTCCCAATGGTGACCTGAAACTGGCGCTGATAGCTAGCAAGGCACGTGTATCTCCGTTGAAACCGGCTTCGATTCCGCGCCTGGAACTCCAAGGCACCTTGATAGCCGCTCGACTTGGATTTGTGAAGCCCACCGCTTAAAGGCGAATCGCCGTGTTTTTTTGTGTGATTCCATGACAGTGTTAGGGTAGTTGCGAAGTGATGCGAGAAATGATAAACCTTTTGTGGCGCATCATGTAGGAAAGATTTTGGAAACCACTAGTAAAGGTGAATGGCATTGGGTCCCAACCGAGCTAAACGTGGCTGATGACGCGACGAGGGGGAAAGCCAACATTGAACCACGTTGGATATGTGGCCCAAACTTTCTCCTGGCTCCCACTACTGAGTGGCCTTCAGAGCCAAAAGTCGTAAAACCAGTAGAGATGAAGTTAGAGATGAAGAACTCAAGCCATCTCTCCGTCAGTCAAAATCATTGCATCGATCACAATCACATGTCACAGAATGCATTAACGTCACTAATTTCCACCAGTTACCCTTACCAGTTGTAGCTGACAATACCCATATTAGTTCTTGGATAAGGCTGGTAAGGGCAACAGCTAGGACCCATTAATTCATTGCTGCCATTTTCAAAAATCATCGGGGTCGACAGTTTAAAAATTTTTGGATTCGGGTATTTGTTTTAGAGATATGCTCGACGGTTTGCGGCTTGATGTCACTTCTCCCACCGCTCCAGTACCTTTAGTCGCCGAGGACATCATTTGTGTGGAGCTCCACATTTTAGCTAGCAGTCAGATTAGCGCCTTCGAGGATGAACTGCTTCATCTCTCACGCGAGCAGCCCATATTGAAGGGCCGTTTGGCCAGATTGTCGCCGGTACTGCAGGACGGAGTGATGCGCCTCGCGGGTAGAACGTCAGCCGTCTCTAACAGCCAGCCAATGATTTTAGATGGGAAAGAGCCAGCCGTACGTCTTTTAATCGCCCATTACCACCAAAAGATTGCGCACGCTAATACTGAAACAGTGTTAAACGAGCTGCGGCAACAGTATTGGATTATCGGGCTGAGAAACGCCGTGAAGGCAGTAGTACACAGGTGCCAGCTAAGTTGCTGAAGAGCCCAACCCTACAACCACTCATGGGAGACCTACCAGAGGCGAGACTTGCTCATCATCGACGTGCCTTCACGTATACCGGCGTGGACTACTTCGGCTCTGTAACCATTTCTATTGGGCGTCGGCGTGAGAAGCGATGGGTCGCCTTATTTACGTGCTTGGTAACGAGAGCTATCCACCTCGAGATCGTAGCCAGCTTATCCGCAGATTCCGCTATTATGTGCCTACGACGCTTCATCGCCCGACGTGGTACGCCGACAGAAATATTTTCGGACAACGGGATATCATTTGTAGGAGCAAATCAGGAACTGAGAGCTTTGTATGATGCCGCGGTACCAGAGTTTGCAGCACATGAGAAGATTAAGTGGCGTTTTATCCTCCCCCCCTTCATGGGCGGAGCTTGGGAGCGGCTGGTTCGGTCGGTTAAATCCGCCCTTAAGGTAACCCTGAGACAGCGGGCACCGAAAGAAGAGGTTCTAGCGACTCTACTGGCTGAAGCCGAGGCTGTAGTGAATACGCGCCCACTGACACATGTCTCCCCGGACGGGAACTACCCGGAGGCGCTCACCCCTAATCGTTTTTTGCTAGGGGATTCATCCGGTCGCCCCTTTCCGACTGAGGTTTTGACGGATGCAGCGTTGATTGGTCGGAGCGGTTGGAGAAAGGCACTCCGGCTCAGCGATCATTTTTAGCGTCGTTGGGTATTCGAATATCTACCCGCTTTGGCTCTCCGCCGCGTACCGGGAGTAGATGTCGCGGTTGCAGTTGGCGACCCGGTCCTTATCGGTGACGGGGACTTGCCGAGGGGGACCTGGCCGCGCGGTGTTATCGCGGCTCTGCACCAGGGGCGTAACGGTGTTGTACGCGTAGTAGATGTCCGGACCACAGCGGGCACACTGCGGCGGCCATTGAGAAAGATATTCCTTTTATAAAAAAGGGGAGCATGTTCCCGAATGAAACCTTTTTAATGTTGTCTATATTTTTATATTTTACTTTTTATTGATTTTCTTTTTTACTACGATTTTTTCTTTTGAACATTGTAGAAAAGTCATTAAAAACCATTGGTACGAAACGAAAGTGGATTTTTCTTCGATAAAAACTAGTTTATTCGTTTAATTATTATTCGTTCATTAACAGCACTAGATCTCTGATTAGTACTAGAGCACTAGAGCGCCACAAGTATTTTACATTTTCTTGACGTTATCCTCAACCAAGTTAATATAGCGCTTATAATGTATTTTACACTCAACGTCGAATCTACGTCGAAACAATGAGACTTGTTCATAATCGCATAAATTACGATAAAGCTTCCACTTAACCCATGCCTTGATTTTGCTTTTGAAAATTCGTATAAGTGAGTTGGAAAACCAGACGGGAAAACTAGAAGAACGCACATTTCTCGTAGTTGTGTGTTTTTTGATTACTTTAAAAATAATATCATAAGATAAGTTAACGCATTCCTCAGATGGTAAATCAAGTAAAAGTTGGTCCCAATTAACTTTGGTTAATTCCTAACAATGTTCGCACGCTGCAGTGTTTTATAACCAGGGGCCCAATTCTACTAAATGAATATAGTTTCGATATGATGTCAGTGTCATAATAACGTCACAAAAAGCGTATTCTTCTAAATTATTTGATATTTGAATGAAATTGTAACGAGATCGTATGTGTCAACGCCGAACTGTTTATTTTAAATTATACGATAATGACATTAGGTTATCAGAATACCGCTTTTAAATCCATTCAAAATATGATATCAATGTCATATAAAAATAGCAAAATTGCCCCCCAGGACTGTGTTTTATCATACAATTTAAAGGTGGATGATAATAAAATTGTCCGGAGGTAGTTACAGGCATGGTGGAATATTCACAGTACATTCTATAATCCGACCTTTGCTATTCATAATATTAATAAATTGGGACGCATTATGTAGAGACATAAAGTTATCAACGAGTCTACAAATTGATGACGATCCATTATCCGCGATGTGACTGGGCGATCCACAGCATTTAGCCACTCTATGTCGGGGATATTATAGTCACCAAATAAACAAATGTTATTAAAAGAGGAACTGTCAATTAGAGTTTGTAGGGTCTCGAAATGAGATACATATATTTCTTCGGTAGTTTTAGGCGGAATGTAGGACGCATTAATCAGGCAATCATCACAGCCGGAACCCATAAGACGAATTGAAATAGTTTCTATATGAGAGGAAAATATTGAATTTGTTGGTAAATATTCCAAACGTAATTCCCTTAGTACCGCAATAAGGACGCCACCTATCTTTCTTGTCCGAAGCCATCCGGTTCCGATCGCAACGAAATACTATATAGCGCTCATCTAAAAATTCACTATCTGATATCAGTGAGATTAACCATATTTCCGTGAGAATTATCATGTCATAATAGGGTATTTGACTAAAAAAAACTAACTACTCCGTCAGATAGATTTCCAAAAAATATTGGACACGTATATTTTCTTTAGTCACGTAAACAAAAAATTAAGACGAAATACTTTGCCGAAAACTCGTGTGACGTCACTTGCCAGTACACTTTTTACTGGCAAGTGACGTTACAAGCCCCACTCTTATGCGTTTCTCCATCTTTGATGCGTTCTAACTTCGTATTTTTTTACTGATTTGATAAAACAAAAAATACGTGTCCAATATTTTTCGATAATCTAACTGATGGACTAATTCGATTTTTTTAGTCAAATACCCTATTGTTATAAAATATTCATTTTAGTACGCATGCCCCTACAATTTTGATAGTAAACAGATATGTTATCCAGCATTATAATGGTAAAATATCAAGTAGAATGCGTTAACAGTGAAAACCACGCTACAATTGCATAGAAATAGCGCCACGGTCCAGACTTCAGTAATTGAGGAAACAATTAACGAATAATAAAATAATACTATATGTAGTACTTATTTTATTTTTTACGCTTACAAATGCCCTACATTTATTTATATTTCGAGTTCTAAATGAAAACAAACCAATACAACATTTATGAGCTATGAAACTGTAAAGAAATAACTTTGAAAATAGGTAAATATAGAAAATACATAGTAATAATTTTAGAATTTCCGTTAAACTGAAATAATAAATGAATTTTATCTGACTTATATTATTTAGTAGTCTTGAAACCAGGGGCCCAATTCTCCTAAATAAATATAGTTTCGATATCATGTCAGTGTCATACTTACGTCACAAAAAGCGTATTCTTCTAAATTATATGATAATTGAACGGAGTTGTAACGAGATCGTAAATTCAAACATGTGTCAACTACGAACTCTTTATTTCAAATTATACGATAATGACATTAGGTTATCAGAATACCGCTTTTGAATCAATTCAAAATATAATATCAATGTCATATAAAAATAGGAGAATTGGCCCCGATTTAATTTTGCTAAGATCTTGCGCCGTCCGTATACCAAAGCTGGTCCGGTATCAGTCTCCCTGACAAGAATCGTCGAGTGTTTAACCCAGACGTACTTGTAATTATGCTTTCTGGCAGCTTCGCGAACCTGCCGAAACAACTGCTTTCTTTTCAGGGTAAGATGCTCGTGCATCACCATTTGCTAATCGAAAGGCACTCAAAAGATTATCCCTTAGCATACGCGAGCTCAATTTAATTATAATATTCTTCGGCTTGTTATTCTCTTTTTGTGCATGTGGTACTCTATGTATTGCCAAGATCTCTTTGTGCGGACGTGAAAATTTTAAGTTGTCGCTATTGTTGTCGAGGATGGTTAACAAATTTTCGTTTCTCTTTTCCGGCACATTGCACAATTCGAGGCTAGTTTGACGAGCTTGTTGTTCCAAAGTGTCAATCTTGTTTTCCAAGCCAATCAACAGATTATTTTGATTGTTTCTATGTCAATGAAGGTGCCCAAACAGATGCTTTTTTGTTGTATAGCAGCTTCTATCTGGTTCACGACCGATTCCGTCGATTTCTCTGAGCTGTATGCATGTTGGGTGGCATGTAGGGGTAGGTGCTTAAGTGCCCCACTTTTTAGTTCCCTCTCGCAGAGCCTTTCCAAGGCAAGGCTCTTTAAGTATGAAGGAGGTCAGGCTTATTGGTCTGAAGGACTCTGCATTGGTATAGTATGTTTTGCCTGGTTTTGGTATGAAAATTAGTTTGACTACCCTCCATCTCTACGGTACATATCTGAGGGCCAGCCTAGCCCTCATGATTGCCAGAAGTCTTTTACGGACAGGTTCACCCCATCCCATTGTTATAACCCTGGAAAGATGCCGTCCAGTCCGGCTGCTTTGAAGGGATGGAAGTTATCGATGGCCCATCGGAGTTTTACCTCTGTGACCACGGTATTCCGCGTGAGGTCTGTAAGGATAGAAGTCAGTGACATTCCGTTGTCTCTGCCTACCCCGACGGGAAAAAGGCTTGAGTATATGTATGTATGTAATTCTTTACTTTGTCAAGGCGAAGTCAGTCAATTATGTTTATATTGCGAACCATGTGCTTGTGCGTGTCTGTATGTATTGGATTTGCATCAGATTTTATTTACTGAATTTTCTTCGAATTCGTTTTATTTCTTATGAAAAACATTTATGATTGTTTATCATCTGCATCATTATTTTATAATATTGATTTAATAGATTATTAGATGGATATTATTTAATAGATTAATATATTTTATTCGTTCTTGTTTACTTATCCTGTCGATAAGTAAACAAGAACGAATATACTAATACTTACATACATACATACATACATATCGTCACGCCTTTTATCCCCGAAGGGGTAGGCAGAGGTGTATTTCTACACCCACTTTTCGCCAGATATACTTTAGTCCCATGTAATAAGGGGCGAGCCTATGGCCGTACCGGGCACATTTCCAGACTCCGTGCTGCTACTGAGAATTTCGTGACAGAAAAACCCAATAACACTGCCCGACCCAGGAATCGAGCCCGGGACCTCCCGATCCCACGCGCACATTTATGCCGCGAGACAAACGAGGCAGTCGTATAGGGTTTGATGTCGAGTTTTCCGTCTCTACGCAAAGATGGTATTTGCATCGTGTTATCCCGACCCTTAGTCGCCTCTTACGACACCCACGGGAAGATAGGGGGTGGTGACACTTGTATTCTATGCTGTCAACCACACGGCAAACTACTACGGCAACTACTAATACTTATCCTGTCGATAAGTAAACAAGAACGAATAAAATGTATTACATATTTATTAAAAGATTAAGGAGATAATTATACATTATCACATAAATAAAACGTGCATCTGCTTTATGAAACTCATTATATTAAGGTCATCAAACCACATAATATTAATTCCATTGGTATATTTTTCACATAACATAGAAAAAACAAATTTACTCAATTTAGTAGTAACAGATACTTGAATTTGTAGTTTATTATATCGCAGCAAAAATAATCTAAGCCTAAATGGTTAAAATTAATATCCATAAGATTGCCTATTCCTTAGATTCTATAGCCATAAAGGTATAAGGATTCAAAAGATACGTGTCACAGATGTTCCTCGATGCAAAGGCTTCCAGTATCGTCGGGTCCAAATATTCATTGATGATAGAGGCACAATTTAGGTCAGTAGCGATATGAGCAAGAGACGTGTTTAGTTCATGCACAATGATTGGTTGACGGGAGTGTTGCTGCAGAGAACTGTACTCTGGTGGGTCATGCGCAGCATGTAACAGCACTAACTGAGATCGTAGCTGTCTTACAGAAACACTACTGCTCTTAGCTTGTTGGAGCTGTGCTAGAGCGCATTCTATAAGCGTACGAGCATACTGCGCCGAGTGAGATACTCGACCAAGTAGAATACGTACACATGTATCAAGTTTTTCTGCCCACGTGTCTACATTCCGTAATGCTTCTTCCAATAATGCAGTCTCACCTCCCGCCATCAACGTATACATGTGACGCAAGACACCATCCTGCAGTTGTTCCTCAGTTTCGAAATCAGTTAGCTGATATTCAAGTTCTTTTTTTAATTCACTGGGCGTACAACCAACACAAAATACGGTACCAGTTAATCCTGAAACAAAAAAGAAATTTATTTGCTAAATGGGTTTGGGTAAAGTTGGCGTCATTCTGAACTTTTGCGGCCATCAATGAAATTTATATATTATGAAACATTGGGATGAAACGATCAAAAGTTATTATGGCCACATTTCTCTAAACCATATCGAATCTGAGATATTCGGTTTTACATTTCTTAGTAAAATCGAATAAGTTATCACACTTAACTGCACTATTTTAGATTATTTTTCGTAATCATTGTTAATAACAGAAAAATCATTCCTAATACTTTTAAATAGTTTACGTTAAATAGTTTAATTACGTTCGTATACCTAATTATAGCAGTCAAAACCATTTAGGTGAATATGTAATTGCGAATAATCCAAATAGAAGCATTGATTTTGAAATAATGAATGCGGAAGTGCCTGGCCTATATAAATTTCCCATTTCTGTGAGTTCCAATGATTTGGTATTATACGCACTTAAACAAGTACGTAGGACAAGCGACAAAAAGCGACGGTTCGTATCTGATCGAAGTATACAACATTTTTTTTTACCACTAAAACCACCTCGACTGCCAACCAAAGACGTCTTACGGGAGGAACACTGGGTACAGGAGCTGTCTAGTCTTCCACCTATGGCACCATGTTCAATGGAACCTGTTCTTAGGGAAGGCTAAACTCTCTCTATTACCCTTACTGGCGGCTTTCCAGAGCAACGAATCCTGATCAGCGACGCCGCCCTTGTCGTCGGGCAGGATCGGCCCTCTCCCGATCCCGATCCCGTTCTGCAGCCTCCTTTTGGAGCATAACGGGTTCACAAAAGGAGGCCACTGCTTGCAAGCCTTCCTCGCTCGCCAGCATGGCAGTAACAACTGCTGGCGGGGACAGATCGTATCCGATCTGGTCGACAAGGTCTTCACACCCATGCCGGGCAAGCCTCCAACGTATTCTGGGCGGAGTCCAGGTCGCCTGCACAGTGGTGATATTGTGCCGTTGTTTCGCGTCCGATTCAAATCCGATACTCACCGAAGTACCAGAGCCCGGTGGGTATCTGAGTTAATCAGTACGTGACACGGCCGCGTTTCCATCCAACCCACGCTTCAAAGCTTGGCAGAATGGCACTGACAGCGCTTTGCCATTGCTGCAGAGCCTGTTGGTGAGCATTGCGCCGCATTTCGAGCGCGTCCTGGACATCCCCGTTCGCTTCCCGGTGAACTGCGCCAGTCTGGTCATAGACCTTTGCGTCCATGTCCGCGAGGATATCAAAGGGCGGGAAACGAGCCAGAACTGTCGCCGCTTCTAATGAAATTGTGCGGTATCCTCGTACGATCCGAATGGCCGGCACCCGTTGCATGCTATTGAGCTTGGCTTTACAGCGTGAGGAGACCGCTAGGCGTGTGGCCCATATAGGCGCTCCGTAAAGGGCCATGTATCGTACGACCGCACAATAGAGACGGCGAATCCATCCACTCGAATAAGTGAGCTAGATGGAACCACACTCTGACGATTCCTGTGGAACCACAGCGCCTCAGTCTTATGAGGCGCTACCTGTAGGCCCAGCCCACTTATCGGACGACACAAGCCACTCCCAATTCCGCGAGCTGAATTACTCCAGGGAAGCCATACCCTCTTGCTAACACCAGAGTGTCGTCCGCATAGCAGACTACACTCACGCCGGGGGGTAGACTGTTCCTCAGAACTGCATCGTATGCGAGGTTCCATAGCAGAGGTCCTATCACTGACCCCTGGGCAACCCCACACGTGACCTCCCTCCGGTGTTCAAAGCTGTCCCGACCCATACTAGTATACGTAATGGACCTGTGGCGCAGATACGTCCCGAGGATTTTACGCAGATATAGAGGCATGTTGTGTTGTAATCGTGCCTCCCTAATTGCTAGCCACGGAAGGGAGTTGAAGTTGACTAGGTCAATACTGAGAGGCTAAGCCACTCCCTTCCGACGAACGAAAAATACAAATAACCGAACATTGATTTTTCAGAAACGATGACGAGCTTCAGAGGTAGAATCCAATCGCGACTATGTATATCCCCATCGAGAGAGCTGCGCAAGGGTAAAATGCGCTGTTAGGGCATTATTGTTCATGCGTGGTTGGGAAACGGACCTTGGGCTGTTGTTCCCATGTAATGTCAGCTATATGGTACGTGGGATGGGGCAGGTATCAAAATAGCCTATCTCCACCGGCGTAATTCTTAGATACAATTTTATTATAAGACATGATATTGAGAATGAAATGTACGAAGATAACAAACTGTGTAATATAATATTTTAAAGTGTGAACATATGGTTTTATTATTTCGTTTATGTCCTATTACATTGATGTCATGTCAGTGAACGATCTTAAAACGTAAATAATCTTAACACTAGAAGTGCGGGCGTTCCAAATTTGACCCGTTTCCATTTTCTTTCTGCTCTAACTAATATTTTGTTGTGCGTATAATCGTAACTTTTTATGACTTTTCATGAAATGTGATGCTTATTATTTATGCGAGACCTCAAGCACGTAAATGCAACAGAAATATTTTTTTAACCCAATTTTACCTCTAAGTGCGACTGTGCCAATTTTGACCCGGTCATGGATATCAGAGTTTGACTTTATATTTCTTCTAAGTTAATAAAAAAATGTCGTTGATTGGTCAATGTAGGTACTTATGCGTTATTGTATATACGCGGCCAAGCGAAGCGTGGGTGTAGGAATGCAGGGGTGGCATTGTACCCTAAAAATAATTATGCAGGGTATAGCCATTTAGATATGGCCTAAAGAAAAGAAATCCTATCACTTGTAAGTAACTTTTTCTCGTCTATCCTTGCTAAAAATCTAAAATTAAACGGAACAAGTATTGTTGGTACAATAAATAAAGCTCGTCGGCAATACCTGCTTGCAAAAACCAAGCAAAATAAGAGTACAGTAGCTTGTACAGTACAGTGGTACGAAAAGACACTATCACTTTGACAGTTTATCAAGGCAAGCACAATAAAAATATTCTCTTTAGCACTATGCACACAGGTATTCAAATAGAAACTGGTACATACATGGAAAACCTGATGAACTATCATTTTACAATAGTTCTAGGTAGAAGTGGGGTAGATGTTGTGGATGAAATGGCACGTAGGTACTCTGTCAAAGCCCATCTGGGCTATCGCCACTTCACACAATTATAATGTGAGATATTGTATTGTGACTTAAATGTGAAAAGAATCAGCAGTCGGGCTTTAACTTACAGTTTTAGGGGAAGAACTAGCTGAGGCATATGCAAATTGCATGAATAGGTCTAATACTCATATCAATATACCAGATGACTGCCTCGATGGTCTCGCGGCATAAATGTGCGCGTGGGATTGGGAGGTCTCGGGTTCGATTCCCGGGTCGGGCAAAGTGTTATTTGGTTTTTCCGTTAGGAAATTCTCAGTAGCAGCACGGAGTCTGGTAAGGGCACAATACCAGACTCCGTTCCGACTCCGGTACGGCAATAGGCTCGCCCCCTATTACGTGGGACCTAAAAATTAATGGCGAAATGTGGGTGTAATATTACACCTCTGCCTACCCCTTCGGGGATACAGGCGTGAGTCTATATAAAAAAAAACATATACCAAATGAAAAGGAAAAACCTGGACGTCAGGAGAAATTGGCAGGTAAAGTCTCTTTGTGTCGGTGACAAGTCTCGTGTCAAATACCAAGCTTGTAAAATAAACGTTTGCAGGAAGTGCACATCGAATGAGTGTTCTAATTGCTCATTTAGCGATTCCGAACTCTAATCTCACCCATCAGTCATCACTTTAACTCTGATCATTTGTGATTGTGATTACATACATATTATACATAGAAACACCCAGACCAAGACAAACATCCATGTTCATGCACACAAATGTTTGACTTGAGCGGGAATCGAACCCGCGACCTTCAACGTAGCAGTCGCTTACACTCCCGCTACGCCAACCGGCAGTCTGTTGTACAAATGATGTGTAACACGTAATAAAATCATTTGTATCCTAATTAACCCTTTCAGGACCATAAGGATATGCGACTATATATTATGATAAAAACTCTACGAAACAGTTAATTAGGCATCAAATAAACATAATTTTAACTTAAAATATAACAAAATGTATTGGATTTTTTGGAATTCTTTGGGACACATATGTCCCTATGGTCGTTGGTGGTACTTTTTGTTCTAGTAAATAAGATTATACGTTTTAGAGATTTTATCAGTATTTGAGGTATTGTATATACAAAATGCAAATTTATTATAGAAAAATTGTTTGTTTATCGATAGGTATACAATTTAAAGTAATAAGCTAGTTGTAATTAGGTAGAATCCAGTGAAACATTTCCATTCATTAGTCTAGAAAAGGTGTACTTTGCAACATCTTTTTTTTTTTCGGATTTCTTTTATTCCTTGAATAAACTGACACATCTCTTCCAGAAGTTTGGTTATCAATGGGGTGCGTTGGAAACTGTCTTCGTCTGACAGATCTGGGAACTGAACTTGATTTTGAAGTAGGAACGTCTTGCTGCCTGACAGAGAAACCATTTTTCCAACTTGAACTTGTCTGAACTATAGCCTAGTTTTGATTTCATCGTGAAGCTTTGATTATACAGTATGAGCATTATTCACTGATATATCTAAGAAATCAAAATAATATCGAAGATACTATTTAATTTTCAATCAGCAATATATTTCATAACACTATGAGATCAACATGTATATGATCTACATGTTATTGTTATATGTGATACAAATTTAGGCCATTTCACTTTTTTTTCGCTGATCCAGGTTTGCGTCGTCTTCCAGTGTCTATGTCTAAAGGTTTCAGAAAGTTGATCAATAAGTATATTGCTTTATTTTCCATCAACTTTACGCACGATATGCCCCAAATCTTGTGGTGTAGGTACATGTCCCACTCCTTATGTCAATGCTTCTTTCGGAAGATGTTTTCGATTTGTTCAATCGATTCCATATGCCAAAGAGAGTCAATACATTAGCATCAACTATTTGAAAAATCTGTACTTTGCAGCCCTTATATTTCACATCACAAAAATCACGAAAATTATTTGGCACGTATGTTCCTTAGTTTCACTTGAAATCTGGTTTTTGATTACTTTGTGCTCCAGGTATGGGAAAAAGAGTTGTAGACGTCGATGGTACAGGTGCCAGACTTATTGATTCTTGAAATTGAACAGGCACATCTACAATTTCATCATCAGAAACATCGGAAACCCCTTGATCTTGTATCAAACTCCTTTGACCTTTTTTGTCAAGGTGGTAATCATCTTCTTCATCACTATTATCATTCATCAAAATTTATAGAAGTACCTACATCATCCTTGGATTAAAAAAACTAAGATAATCTGCCAAAATATCAATAAAAATGAAGATAATTCACAAAATCATTAGTTAAATAAGTTAACAATTTATTACAAATAGTGTCCCTTCCGGACCACAGGGACACTGGTGTCCCTTTATGGTTATGATGTCTTATAACTATAAAAACATAACTAATGGTTTTATTAATAAATATAATATAAATTTACTTACCAAGCAAAAAAAACATACCAAATAAAACATTTTGAAGTTCCTAAAAACTTTTGAGAAATAGGGCAAGTACGCGCTTAGCGAACAGTCATATTACAATTTTTATAGAAAATATATCATACTACCTAGGTTGTACCGTCAATGGAAAAAATATTAATAATATATTTAAGAAAAAACAAAAATTCATAATTGGTAATAGGCTTCATAATTATTAATATATTTTCAAATTATGTGCTAGGGACACATATGTCCCTTGGTCGTCAAAGGGAAGTTTTATTTGTATACATAACTTTACATTACTGTACCGAAAATAAAATGTACCAAATCGACCCATCCGCGCTTCTAGGGGTGTCAGGATGTTCCGCGCTTCTAGTGTTAAGTAAAACACTAAGCGCAACTCTACATTAATTTATATTGACGACAAAAAAACATAGGTATTTATACCTTAAATTAATTAAATATCGCGAATAAGACCCGATTTAATTAAATTGTATGATATATTGACGACATTCTGAAAATCTTCAAATGTTAAAATCTCAGCTCCGATATTACTTAGGACAAAAATAATTGAAGTTATGTATATATTTAATATAGTACTACGAAGTATGATGAAAATTATTCGTGGCCGCTGGAAAAAAAATGACGCCACCGGTCCATACAATGTTACCCAAACCCCTTTGATGATGATATGTGCATCTAAACTAGGAGATCGATTTGAGTAGAACCAATAGTTGTACTCATAATAAATGTCGACTATTGTATTACACTTACCATTGTCTTCTAGAATAGCAGCTATTTCTAAGGCAATGAGAACTCCGCTCTCATAGCCTAACAAGTAGAATGTGTTCTCCATTCCAGTTTTCTTCAGCAGAGTCTGCAACAAACCATCTGTTTGAAATATGTGATAGAGCCAACCAAACAGAAATGTTTAGTATGTTTAAAATAATAATTATTACCACACAGCTCTGGGAACCATTTCCTTCGCGTAAATTTTCAGACAAGAAACAGCGTTATCAAACGGTTTTATATTTCATCACGATCTATTATTTTATTGGCTACAATACTTATTGATACTGTAAACAATTTTTGCACGTGTTTAAAGTAAAGCATAAAGTATTTCTAGCAAGTAGATAAAGTATGTATTATGTAAGTATCAAAGCCATAATTTATGAAATAGCCAAAGGCAGCGGTAGCATTTTGGAGACACTAACAGACTACCATGCAGAGGGTATCGAGTTCGAATCTATAGCGCGGACCACTGACTTTGTCGTGGCAGTTATGGGCTTATTAAATTGTTAATTATTGCTTGTCTCGTGCCTTAGAGAGTACGTTAAGCCCCCAGTCCCGGCTGTCATAAAGATCATTGCCTATAGAACAAACGGACACTAGTCTAAACAATAGGTATCACTATCTCTTTGGGTTTCGATGATCAGACAGGCAGGCGCTTTGTTACAAAGCGAATATGTCGCCAGCAATACATAAATGGACGGATCGAGATTGGGTCCATCATGATACTCAGCAGTAAGCGTATTGAAGAAGGGGGAAATCTATCAAAGAATTTATATACTTTATACCTCGGCAAAGCGAGCCGCCGTTTCTTCTAGCGTCTCGTGTGGATGATCCAGTCCAGGTTGTAGTACAAGCGCGGGTAGTTTAAGGCGCTCGCATAACACTCTGAAGCGTTCGTGATGGCCTTCCATTCCAGGTATTATGCATAGTTTCTTCGTGCCTGGTTCATATTCGTCGTCCCTCTGTAATAAGTAATATTATATCTTACTATCTAATTCTGTTTGTGGATTTGGTTCTTCCATAGAATTTAATTAGTAGGTAATTTACTTTGTAAAATATAGTATCAAGGACTGCCGTTTAAACATAATTAAATAGTGAAGACAAAATGGTTACCAATTTCATATTTTGAAAGTTTTGAACTATATTGGTCATCAAAAAAATCGGCCCACCCTCTTTTTATTTACTATTTATCGACTCCTTCATACAGTTGTTTTGTATTTTGAGAGTCGAATAAGATGTTTGTCATTCGGTTTGCTGTAAATCTTAATGCACTTCAAGGGACTTGACACTTTTTTTTTAGTAAAAAATAGCGATAAGGTATCATTCAACGGCTTACGAGGGAACAAATGAGCTCCCAATTCGAAACTGATTTTTGTCGTAATCTCTAGTTAATCAAGTTAAGTTTATTTACTAAGGCTGTAGTTTTAAATAATTTAAGCTAAAAATAATTGATCCTACTGAAGCTAAGGCGGCCCAAGTGGTGGCTTTACTGCAACAAGGATTGAGTCAACGTGTTATGTCTAGAAGTTTGAAGGCCAGTCGTTCTGCAGTTCGACGAGTATGTCAACGGTGTCTAGAGACTGGGCAGTATCGAAGAAGATCTGGGTCTGGAAGACACAGGGTGACAACACAAAGGGACGACCGCTTTATTGTGGTATCTGCTCTACGAAATTGACATCTTCCTGGTGTCGATCTTCAGCGCCGCTTACGTGAAGATAGAGGTGTGGCTAAAAGCGACAGCACTGTTAGAAGGAGACTTTGTGAACAGAAACTAAGACCATAGGTACAAGCCGGCAACAGGGTCACAATTGAACACAGCTCATCGACAAGACGTCATACTTCAATTAGCACGAAATCACTTTAACTGAACCATAGGCCAATGGGAATCAGTTCCTTTTGTGATGAGAGTAGAATGACTTTATACTGTTCTGATGGACGCCGTAATGGCATGTGACGTCCAGGTGTACGTTATGCTCAGTGCTGCTCAATGGCTCTGATACACTTGAGCAAGTGAATGCTCAAGTGTACAGAACAGCGAGCATTCGCTGCATTTTGTTTAATCAAACCGAACAACGAACAGTGCCGAACATTGCTACAAACATTTTCACGATCTTTCTAGCGAACTCTCTAATACTAATTAAACTAAGAATAAAGAAAATATAGAAACCAGACTACAACAGCAGTTTTACCCAATATATTTACTTTAGTTCGACTTAAAGATTCTTTCAAAAGTAAGATACATAAAAAATTACGTTTCTAAATAATAAAATGCAGATCTTTATTTGAACAGGTTTAAAAAATCACACAAGTGTCTGTTCCCACGTTCAAATTTATTTATCTGGTTCGGCGTTACACCGAAACCGGTATGTTCCTAGGCGATTTGGAAAAATTATTAATATTGTGGACTGTATAGGGATGGGTTCTGATCGCCTAGGATAGAAGAGGGAGTGGAATTGGAGGTATTGTAGGAGGCGGAAGGAAGAGGGCACACCTACCTTGCAAATCCGTCCTCTTCCTCTCAAATGGCAGCCTCCCGGTGTCTTCGGGAATCCTGAAGCTGCACCAAATCACTCCACCACACTTCACTCACATTGGCGATGCGGTACATGTCCTCTGCGCGACACGGATTATTCTAGACTGTTGTGTAGGCGTGCCTTGGGAGGGGAGTGAAGGAGACAAAAGGATCGCTTGCATTGGACGAGCAAGCGTGGAACGATTGACGTTGATGTAATTAATTCTCGATTGAAAGGTAGATGGTGCTACCATATCCCGCCGGCCCTAAAGGGTTGCCTTTAAAAAATAAATAAAATTGAACTTAGCTATGTTGGGTGTACTACCGCATAACCCATCAATAGGCTAAGACAGCGAAAACTACAAACGAAATAATAGCAAAAACTACAAACTAAATACTTAAACTAAGAGGTAGATCCAACTTCAGGCTAGATCTCACTGAGTTGGAAGCGGACAGAGACGTACAACAGGGCGCACGTAGCTCCCCTTCGCGGTTTTTACGGTAACAACGCGGGTTGTACCGTCCTTGGAAGTATGCAGTTTCTCTACGGTGGCCAACGGCCACGAAAGTGGCGGAGCATTATCATGTATTATGACGACCAACGTACCCTCCTGTGTAGGGGATGCAGGACTATTCCACTTGTATCTAGTCTGAAGCTGGTGTACATATTCCGCACGCCAGCGCCGCCAGAACGACTGCACGAGTTTATCCAGCAGATTATGTCTCTGGAGCAAGCTTGAAGAGTCTGCTTCAGGAGCCGGAAATGACGATAATGGCACTGTTTTCAGAAAATGTGCAGGGCTTAACGCGGATGGTTCTGCAGGGTCACTACTCAATGCCGTGAGCGGGCGCGAGTTGATCAGCGCCTCGACTTGTGCAATGACAGTTAAAAGCTCTTCGTAAGGGAGGATCTGTTGACCTATAACTTTGAAGAGATGCGTTTTAATTACTTTGACCATGCTTTCCCAACATCCACCGAAATGTGGTGATGCTGGCGGAATAAACTTCCAGTCAATATGATTTATGGAAAGTTCTTCCTGAAGAATATCGTACTCGTCGTACGATATTCTTCCCTGAAAAACTTATAGAGGTCGCGTAGATAAGAGCTTGCGCCCACGAAACAAGCGCCGTTATCCGTATACAAACACTGTATAGGGCCGCGCCGTGAGAGAAATCGTTTAAGGGCTGCAAGGAATGACACCGTGCTTAAATCTGTCGCAACTTCAATATGCGTAGCGCGCGTCGTTAAGCATGTGAAAATACATAGCCAAGCTTTGCGGCTTTTAACACCTCGAACACGCACTGGCGTATACTGCAGCGGTCCTGCGTAATCACAACCGGTATGTGTAAACGCTTTATCAGCTTGATTGACGCGTTGGCTAGGAAGATCTGCCATGGGAGGGAAAGTTGGACGTGGATGAAATTTGAAACAGACGTTACATTTATGTATTCTGTGACGAATTATTCGTCGAGCGGCTAAAATCCAATAATTATGCCTAAGTAAGGACATAAGCAACTCTGGACCAGCATGGAGGTGCTTCTTGTGATAAAAATCAACAAGAAGGTCGACAACATGATAATGACGCGGCAGAACGCAAGGATGTTTGTAGTTATAAGGTTCATCCGAATTTGACAGACGACCCCCAACGCGTATGACGCCGTGTTCATCGAGAAACGGCTTGAGTCTAAGGATAGCGGGAGAACAAGGTACATTGTTTTTCAAATTTTGAATGTCGTTACTAAAATGAACAGCCTGTACAGCTCGTAGTAACTTAAATTCTGCGAATTTGATATCAGTACTTGAAACAAAAGTCCCATTAGGTAGGTGTCTAAGAAACCTACAGACATAAACGATGGCGCGGAGTAACTTAGACCACGATGACATGCGTAGTGCGAGTGCATAGATCGGAGACTCCGCAACCTCAGCAATCACGAGATAAGAAACAGACTTCCGTTCGGGTACACCTTCGTCTTCTGCACTGTGGTCAAAGGGTTGCATGGGTCACTCTGACGGATCATGCGAAATCCAAGAAGGTCCACGATGCCACAATGGATGATGCAGAAGATTAAGTGGAGTGATACCACGAGACAAGCAATCAGCGGGGTTTTCGGTACCCGCGACGTGATTGAAACAAGTAACGGGAACAAGTTCAATCAATTTACTAACGCGGTTGGCGACAAAAGTCTGCCAGCGGTGAGGAGATGAATATATCCAAGCGAGCACTACTTTGGAGTCAGAAAATGCGTATATTTTATTAATAGGGTAGTGGGGCGAAACTGTGTCTTGAACCTTGCGGAGCAACTGAGACAGCAGAAGGGCCGCGCACAACTCCAGCCTCGCGACCGAAATGGTTTTAATAGGCGAGACCTTAGACTTCGCACAAACTAACTGCACCGAGTAGTTAGAACCAATGCGGACTTGCAGATATACGACTCCGCCGTAAGCACGCTCGCTGGCGTCAGCGAAACCTATTAAGTTGATGGTACATCCATCTACCAACCCAAGATGACGCGGAATAGTAATTTGATTGAGCGCGGTAAGCTCAATACAAAACTGGCCCCAAGCGGCGACAATATGGTCAGGGGGTGTTTCATCCCACTCACACTTTGATCAGTGTTGCCAACTTTATTTTTACGAACCCACCAAATGTGGCCCCGTGATCCACCAGAAAACCACTAAACTTAGCAGTCTCTCAAACCACCAGAAAACCACTAGGTAATCCAAAGAAATAAAACAACAGTAGTTATTATAATTTTTTATTAAGAAATAATAACTAAAAATAAAAAAGTAAATTAAAGATATTCATGCTCAGAAGAATCGTCTTCATCTAGTTCTCGGTTGTCGGCTGTTTGTGAAGAATACATTTGTTTGGTTCCAATTTTATCGACTACTCTATTTGTTAATACATAATTATTACAGCACTTTCCTTCCCGTGCTAAGCCTGCACGAACCGTAAGAATTGAAGATAGGAGCTGTAACTTCATTCGGTTTCTGTGTTTTGTTTTGATAACGTTCATCATGCTGAATAATCGCTCTACATCAGCGTTCGAGTGCGGTAAAACTAACAAAGAAATAGCAAATATGCTAACTCCTGAAACCTGTTTTCTCCAGCCATATCTCTGAAATCCATTACCTCGTACCAAAATTCCTTTGTATTTTTCCATTCAAGTAGATGAATTTGGCGCCACTGATCGTCAACTTTCGCAACATCTTCTTGCTTTTTTATTAAAATACAACGTCAGTTCAGTAATAGGTTCTTTATTATGTGACAGTGCGTGTTCTACACTGATGCTTTGATCGTATCGTATTTACTATCATATCCATTTAGAAAACTTGTTATTTTAATATTACAAACAGAGAGACACAGACACTTTAATTTTATTTATTTGTTTAAATGAAATACTATTACTACTTAGTTAAAATAAAATTGTTAATAAACTTATGTATAACCTTTGCATTTTGCATGTGCTTTTTAGATGATCCATGATTTTTCAAATCTCCGTAATGATTCCTTAATATTGAACCACACAATTTGCACTTAGCTACTGGAGCAAAAGTGCTTTCCACAACTTGCAACCAGTCCTTTAAATCTGGGTCACGTAACCAACAATCCCGAAACTTCTGGGTGTATTGTGGTTTAGGCATAATTAATAATTAGTTTTTTTTCAAACACTTCAAATGCTCCGATATCAAAGTTTCGAACTGAACCGTGCGACCGTGCGAGTTCTTTGTATTCATTTGTACACGCATTGGTAATAAACATAGACAAACCTTTTGAAACAAATCAAACTTGACCCAGTAATCATGCTAATAGAGTCCATTATCAAAATTATTTAAACACATGTCAAATAATTTACAGGGAATCCCCGAAACCTACTATCATAGTTCTATTGTGTAGCCTACATCATAACTAAAACATGCACTTGTTTCAAACGTTCTTTCCTAACTAAAGTATTTATAGAAATAGTTCTAGTGGTTTAATGTCGTACTTTACCACTAACTGAAGCATTCTAAACCACTAAAAAAATCCACCAGCCACTAAAAGCCAAATTTCGCCACTAAACTGGGAGTTGAAACCACCAGTTTTAGTGGAAATTCCACTAAGTTGGCAACACTGACTTTGATAGCCAAAGCTCTTTGATCAAGAGCTTGGCGTACAAAATTGTGGGAGCCACAAAACCCATTATGTCCCGTAGTCGAGCCACTGTGGACAGCATAATGCGTTTGGTGCACTTATCATCTGGCGGTGAGACGTCAAACCGAAAACTATCGCAGGATTTGTCCCAGCGTAAACCGAGAACTTTATGCGGTACAGACTTCTCAAACTCAATTTCTGGAGAAGCTTTATGGGAATCAGGTATGCGTGCGAGAACCTCCTTAGAATTGCTTGTCCATTTGACAAGATCAAACTGGCCTCGCTTGAAAAGCTGAATAAGCTCTTCACAAAGCGAGATTGCTAGCGGAACGGATATGACACTACAGGCAATGTCATCTATATACAAAGCGGAAGTAGCAACAGCTGCTACGGCGGGAAAGTGATCGCCTTCATCAGCGATCAACTGGCGAACAACTCGTAACGCGTGATGTGGGATAGACTTGAGTCCAAAACAAACACGATTGAAATGATACACAGATAAAGGTTCCTTATTGTTAAAACGATAAAAAATCCGTTGAAATCTACGGTCAGATTCGCAAACGCCGATATTGAGGAACATTTGGCGTCAATCAGCTGACAGAGCGATTTGGAAAAGACGAAACTTTATTATGATGTTAAATAAATCACCCTGTAGATTAGGGCCGGCATGCAAAATGTCATTGATCGACTGACCCGATGTAGTCTTACAACTAGCATCCAAAACCACACGAAGTTTAGTAGAGGTTTTATCTTCGCGAACTACGCCGTGATGCGGGATATAATATGAGGGAAGATAGTTGCCCTCGTTGTTTACAACTACACTCAAAAAACCTTTATCTATGTAGTCACGAATGACGTCATTATAGGCGCTGCGTAACTTAAGTAATGCATCAAGTTTACGTTCTAAACAATGAATACGTCTAAGCGCAGCAGCGTACGTGTCGCCTAACGAATAAGGGTCACCATAGAATGGCAACGCCACAACGTATCCGCCACTGTCGTCACGAACAGTGGTAGCGCGGAAATGTTCTTCACACTTGAGATCCTTACGGCTCATCGAGGGCGGTGCGGTATCATCTTCAAGCTCCCAAAATCGCTTGAGAAGAGAATCAATATTATTTTCTTGAAGAACAGAACAACAGCAAGACGTAATATATTGAGGAGTATGTAACGTAGGTACGGTACCCATAATCACATACCCAAATACCGTCTCAATAGCGGGCGGTAAGTTATATTGCTCACTACGTACCACTTTAGTTAGTAGCAAATGCGGAAATATTGCAGCTCCGATCAAAACATCAATGTCTGCCGGATTCGCAAACTCCGAGTCTGCCAGCGGCAATGACTCGAGGTGAGTGAGTAATGCTACGTCTACATTAGCGTTCGGCAATGCGTCCGTAATACGCTCCACGATAAGCGAAGAAATGTTAAAGTTAATATTCCTATCAAAACGCGAATGTATTTTAACATCTACGGAACCCTTGCAATGTTTTTCTGAACCCCCGATCCCTTTGACTACTAAGTTAGTATTTTTAAAGTTATTCCACAATCCGAGGCGTTTGAAACAATCAAAAGTTATGAAATTGCTCTGAGATGCGCTATCGAGTAGACAACGTACCATGTGCGGCGATCCATTAATGTCATAAACAATAACTTGCGCTGTCGCTAACAGTACCGTCTTGGACGCCATACACTGCGGCTTGGCCCCACGCTGATCATTATAGATGCGCGAGGGCCGTCCGCGCGTGCGCGTCGCCCGCGCGGTGGATGTCGTACTCAACGATATTTCATTCTGTGACGCGGAAGGCGCAGTTATCGTGGCCTGCACTTGCGACGTAAGTGTGTCAAGGTTACCGGCTTGGCTTGACAACGGACTACCTTTATCGACGTGCAACAATGAGTGGTGTCGCTGATTACATGAACGATATCTCGTCTTACTAGAACAATCACTCGTTTTATGCTTTATACTTAAGCAATTAATGCATGCTTTGTTATCTTTCACGCACTTGAAACGAGCAGTCGGACTTAAACCATTAAAGGCGGGACACTTGTAGAAATGGTCGTGCACTATATTACTGCACAGACATTTCTGTGAATTATTATTATTAGATTCCGAGCATGTTACGTAAGATTGCGGATTAGGGACCGTGTTATTATTACTATTTCGCGCTTTATTCGACCTTTGTTTGCTATTGTTATTATTAGACGAGCTAGATGAACTAGACTGCGTATTATGAAATATTCGACACTGATCTTTGATGAACGAAATAAAACTATCTAGTGTAGGTATTTTATGATTACGTTCAGTCATTTCGAAAGCACGAATTGTTTCAGTGTCAAACTTTTTTAAAGCGAGTTGAAGCAACATAAAGTCGAAAAGATCTTTTAATTTTAAGTTTCTAAGAGAATTAACCACGGTAACAAAGTTGTCTATAAACAGCTGGAAATTCGAGACAGACGCGGCACCGGACAGTTTAAGATTTAACTTTAGCTTGATCAAGTATTTGAATTTAATTTTAGCTTGATCAAAGTAGGTAGACGCCAGAACGCGAGTATCTTGATATCTATGAAGTAGTGACTGAAATATGACCTGATAATTCTCAGCACTGGGTGTGACACCTGCAAATACGGACTGGGCCTTCGGTGACAGTTTACCTATTAAATAGTACAACCTGTCAGCATCTGTCAGAGAACCATTATCGTGCACTGTGGACTTAAAACTCGCATAGAATAACGGCCAATTTCGTATATCTCCGTCAAACGACATAATCTCGATTGGCGGTAATCTCGGCTTGCGAGCCGCTGAAACGGGCTGTGCCGAATATTTACCCTCTAATTGTGATTGTAATTAAATGATACACTAAACGCTTAATGAGACAATAAAGATCTTCGAATGAGGTGTACGCCTTTTAATTCGGTTTTTCATCAGGATTAGTAGAAAGCAATCTTGCGTTATAATCGTCTAACAACTTATGAAAATCTGTTCGAATACTATCTACTGTCATACAATAACTGAAAAATGACTCCCTATCAATATCAGAAGCGGCGGCGGTTTTTGAGCGCTCGTAAATGTTTTGAATACGCTCAAATAAAATATTACGTTTTGCTTTTAAGATTGTCAGCTCTTTGTCTTCCGACACGCGTGGCTTCTTTTGTTGTGCCATGCTTACGTAAGTATAAGCTAATGAGACCGAATCAAAATAAGAATACCTAAAGTACATAGGTACTTTAGGTATTCTTATTTTGATTCGGTCTCATTAAAGTAAAATAATAGTATTTTACCTAAGTAGGCAACACTTTAAGGCGGTGGAATTAAAAGGTGCTTGAAATATGAGATTTACAAGACAACTATGATAGTTCCAGAAATAATAATTGGGTAAGTAGGTAGCTACATAAAAGCATATTACCTACTGATGCGTGCGGAAATAACCATATGACGGTTATGTAAATGGACTAGGAGTATAGCTAGGTGCTATAACTGCCTAGGTATAGAGATATAAACGTGAGGTTACGTATATACGTAAATGAATCCGACTCGTATGGATCAAAAAATGGTTCGGCGTTACACCGAAACCGGTATGTTCCTAGGCGATTTGGAAAATTTATTATTATTGTGGACTATATAGGGATGGGTTCTGATCGCCTAGGATAGGAGAGGGAGTGGAATTGGAGGTATTGTAGGAGTCGGAAGGATGAGGGCACACCTTCCTTGCAAATCCGTCCTCTTCCTCTCAAATGGCAGCCTCCTGGTGTCTTCGGGAATCCTGAAGCTGCACCAAATCACTCCACCACACTTTAGTCGTGGGCGGTTTGTTGCGTTTTTGATATAAAGCGGTAAAAAATATGGCGGTGCGGTACATGTCCTCTGCGCGACACGGATTATTCTAGACTGTTCTGTAGGCGTGCCTTGGGACGGGAGCGAAGGAGACAGAACGATCGCTCACATTGGACGAGCAAGCGTGGAACGATTGACGTTGATGTATTTAATTCTCGATAGAAAGGTAGATGGCGCTACCATTATCAATATGGAGGATTTATCAATATTCTATTGAAATTAATTCTGAGTAAACCTTTAAGGATTTATTGTAAACATAATCGATATTTTATCGATATTCATTCTGAGTAAGCCCATCACGTGTCAAGTCAAAATTAGTGACAAACTACGGATATTCGTAACGTCATTTGTTTATTTAAAGTCAAAGTGAAGTAAATATATTGGTTTTAAACGCCACTGGTGTGTGCGGTGTCTATGTTATATGTATTTTCTATATTCTAAGGCTCGCCAGAATGTTCGTAAGAATGTTCGCTAAAATACACTCGTTTGTTTTTCTGTTTTGTAACATTCGCACGAATGCTCATTACAGGTGAATGCTTTTAAAGTGTATTAGCGCAATAAGGGACACAGTCAGTTACGGATGATGTTACGGATGATCTGTAATGTTTTGGGGTGGGTTTTTTTTGACTGGACGCACGGAACTAATGTTCATTAGGAGAGGTGCTATAACTGCTGCAAGATATATTACAGAGATTCTGGAAGATCATGTGGTACCATACGCTGGCTAAAATGGCGAAAACGTTGAGGTTATGTGTGATAATGAACGGCCACACAGCGCGCATAGTCACTCAGTACTTAGAAGAGGTCGGTATTCACGTTATGCCTTAGCCAGTAAGAAGCCCCGATCTGAACTGTATAGAGCACATGTAGGACACCTTAAAACAAAAAGTTAGAGCTCGTTATCCAGCCCCTACGACTTTAGGAGACCTCAAAATTGCCATCAAGGGAGAATGGGAGCGAATTCCTCAAGCGAAATCCAAAATCTTGATAAAGCCTTAAAATTTTAAATGCAGGACGTTAATCGAGCAAGAGGAGGGAGTACCAAATATTAAATTGAAGAAATAGTGATCGTAACTCCTAAGACAAAAAAATGCAGTGTGTTTGACATTAATATAAAAATATGTATAAAATTAGGATTTTCACTTCTAACGGATATTTTTATAATTTTAATGGATTGATATACTTAAGTTGGTGTAAATAAATATATTTCGTTAGTAATTTCAGTTATCAAACAATTTATTTTCTTTCGCTTGTGAAAAGACGCGGCTTGCAGTAAAAATACAGGTAGGCCGATTTTTTGATGACCAGTGTTACGTAGATAAGCCATTTTTTTAATATTTAACTTAACACTTTACAAGCCTTTGAAACATAGAATATTTAATAGATGTTTACTGTCTATCTGAGCACTTTATCAAATAACTAGAGGACGCCAGCAGCTACGCCTGCATTTTTTTAATTTACCCCTTTTGGCCGATCCCGTGGGCATTTCGGGAAATCCCTTCTTAGTGCACCCCTACGGTCCCAAGGAACATACATGCCAAATTCCAGCTTCCTGCGCCCAATAGTTTCGGCTGTAGCGTGTCTGTCAGTCAGTCAGTAACGCAAGGATTTTATATATTAAGATTGTTATTCATATTAGGTAGCTTGAAAAGAACTTCTTCACAAGTAGTTAGTTGTTTTCTAATATAATGATGTTACATACCACAGAAGGACTATAAACGAGTGTTGGCAAAAACACCATCTCTGTCGTTGCGAGCAATTCGTCTGAATCCACGAAATTGAAGAAAGTTTGCAATCCTTTCACTTCCTCATAAGGTAACTCTATGATCGTCTTATCCAATTCTGATATCCTAAAATAATTATGAATAAAATTAAACTTTCATTGAACAAAAATGAGAAATCAGAATAATGACTTGAGAAATGATCAAAGTTTAAGTAATAATATTTATCAAGGTCGTAGAGCCTTGCTGATTTCAGCATGAAAGGGCCGGCTCGACCGGGGAAGTACTACCCTCTCACAGAAAATCGACGTAAAGTAACAGTACCTAAACTGTTGCGTTTCGTTCGGTGAGTGAGAGTGCCGAAGGCCCTATCCCCTATCCCCTCTCCCTGATCCCACTCCTCATCCTATCCCTTTTCCCAACCCCAAGGGGCGGCAACGCACTTGTGACTCCTGTGGTGTTGCTTGTGTCCATGGGCGGCGGTAATTGCTTACCATCAGGCAATCCGTCTGCTCGTTTGCCGCCTATTACCATAAAACAAAAAAAAAATTGCAAGGTATGATTAACTTGAGCCTCTAGCTTGGCATACGTAACTTAGGGACCGTCTGATCGATTGACGATATACACAAAGGGGCAGAGACTGGACACAAAGAGACGAAATTCAATTTCAGTGACGTGCCATTGGGGAGGCCTTTATCCAGCACTGGACTACAGCAGACTGGTGATGATAATGTACTTACGTGTTTATAGTCAACGATGACACTTGCTCTTCCTCAAGTGCAATATTATATGCAATTTGTAAGTGGTTACGAATCGACTGCAGTTTATGATTCTGTACACCCATGTCTTTTAATGTAAGATTCTTGTCCACATCTTCTGGTATGCCTGTAAATAATATTTGAATACTATTAGATTTTTATTTGCTGCTAAGTATATAGGTATGTTTACCGGTACAGGTTTTGCTTAGCTTGCAGATGTGTTTTCTTTGGGGTCCCTACACACCTAGGTACTAAGAGAGGGTTTTTGGAAATTCTCCTCCTAAGGGTAAAATATCCTACGGAGATGGAGCCGGAAGCAGTCTACTTTATTATAAAAATTAAAATAATATGGGCATATTTTTAGACCAATAGTAATATTACTTTCAACTTTAGCAGACATTTACTTACCGGCCAATTTTATGAGATCCTGGAGTAGTGATGGCTGCGCTTGTGGCGTTTTATGAGCCAATAGTACGCTGTGAGAGCTTTGCAGTGCTTGTTCTGTTGCATCTACGATACTCTGTACCCTCGCGCCATATGTGTTAGACTCCTTTAACGAGATAATATATATAAGACAATATAATTTAGCATCAATCTACCTAACAGTGTAAGATAGACGTGTTTCAACATTCGTATCTCGGAAATACGTAAAATTTAAGGTGTACTCAAAATTGGCTGATATACATGAATAATTAAGATTATAAAAAGTAATATAACTTACATACTTCACATCCGGCAAAGCTAACACTGTTGCCGGCAAATTTTGACATATTCGACGATCGCATACGTTCTTGCCCGTAAAATTATCACCGATATTCAACACTGCAAAATATCTGTAAAAATATATTCAACTATAAACAATTTTTTCATTTACTACTCGAATAAGCCTTTAGATTTATTTAACTTTTATTTATAAGTAACCGAGATTGATATTTTATTTATTACCTTAAGTCAGAACTTATTTTTTTCAATACTGAATCCAGTTGTGCAATAAACTTTTCTTTCAGATTATAATCTTGATTATTGTTCACTGTTATATAAACGCCTTCCAGTGGACCCAAACGTAAAGCCTCGGATAACATAGCAGGAACAGTATTTTCGTTCAATTCTGTTGAGAATACTTTGACGACGACACCCAGTTTTCGCCATGATCTTGAAAAATATTTAACTTGCCAGTAAAGAAAAATAATATACAATTTAGTTACATTATATTGTGACCAGATCTGAGGCGCGTACGGATAATGTCAATACAGTATAAAAACTACATCTGAAAAATATTTCGAATGTTTATAATGTATGAAAAACTCAACAATACAGACAGCACAGAACATTTTAAACGTTAAGAATTTGAACAAGAATTTGCAAGCGAAGAATAGCATCGGACTGAGAAAGTCTTAAGAATTTAAGGCATATTTCTGCAATATAGAGCTAAGCTGCATAATTTATTTCTTCACCGTATTACTACACATATTTTTACAGTATAATTATATAAATGTGGTTCGTTTAAAAAAATTGGTATGAGATACAAAAAGATATCCTACTTTCTTTTGCAGAGTTCATGAAAATAATAAAGATCGCAAACATGCTTCTTGTTTTCTAAGGTCGCGTCGGACGTATTTTTTATCTCTTTACTTAGGTTGAATAATTATATTGTCTAAACTAACTTCCAGAATATAGTTAATGAATGAATTACCGTGTCTTGTGTTGCAAATAAGCTGAATCTGATATCACATGCAGGCATAGATTTTTAACTCCCCTCGTAACAAATCTGTTGGCGAGTTGTAATCCAAATGTAGACCCATCACAAAATACAAAGTGACTAGAGACAGGGTTGCAGCTTAATCTGAAAATATAAGTAAAATCATTAGGAATTGCACTAATATTTTATAATTTTTCTCTTTCTTGGTCACTGATATTACTTTTCAATTGCCTTTCAGGGTATGTACAACAAAGTTTCTACGCCGTAATCTACGTAAAATTCACAATGGCGGCCCTGAGGCCCAATTTTCCTAATTATATTTGTTCAAAATGCAGTTTCGATCTAATGTCAGCGTCATACTGATGTCTATAAATTAACTTAATTGAATGTTATCGTGGCCAGATTGTAAATTGAACAATGTGTCAATCTCGAACTAACAAGTCAAATAAGACGATAATGACATTAAATTAGCAGAATACCGATTCTGAGTCAATTCATAATCTAATCGCATTTCGTTCAAAATATAATTTCAATGTCATATAAATACGAGAATCGGCCTTCTGATGTCGGTGTTGTAAGCGTTCTTTGAAGATAATTTAGAGGTAGATTACAGCCTTGTCAATAGTTTAGGACACTGTGCTGTCTCGACGGCTTGATATCACTGCTATTGTGACGTGACTTCACAATCTTAATATATAAAATCCTTGCGTTACTTACTGACTGACAGACACGCTACAGCCGAAACTATTGGGCGCAGGAAGCTAAAATTTGGCATGTATGCTCCTTGAAGACCGGAAGGGTGCACTAAAAAGGGATTTCTCAAAATTCTTACGGGATCGGCCAAAACGGGTAAATTTAAAAAAAATGCAGGCGTTGCTGCTGGCGTCCTCTAGTATTATGTATAATACGTGATTATTCAGGGATGTACAGTTCAAAAATTTGGCCCCACAATTACACGAAAAAGGCAGAAAGGAAGCAAAGGAAAGAAAGCCAGAAAGGAAAAGGAGACAGAATAATAAAATTAATCGTAACACCTGTGCAGTGCTTGAATATTGACATCTTTCATGGACAGAAGTACACGACCTCGATGTTGGTTGATGGCCAATAGACGGAAGGCGCTTGTCACATCTTGTGAAGCGTACGTCACTCGGGAAAGTGGACGAACGTATCCACGAGTTATCCCGTCACTCAACAATTCGTGTAAAAGCTGTGGAAAAAAACATAATCTGGATACATACGTACATAGTCTCACGCCTATATCCCCGAAGAGGTAGCCAGAGGTATATTGCTACATCCACTGTTCGTCAGATTTATTTTAGTCCCACGTAATAGGGGGCGAGCCTATTGCCGTACCGCGCACATAACCAGACTCCGAGCTACTACTGAGAATTTCCTAACGAAAAAACCCAATAACACTTTTCCCGACCCGGGGATCGAACCCGAGACCTCCCAATCCCATGCGCACATTTATGCCGCGAAACCAACGAGGTAGTCTAACATAGTAAGTCTACATAATCTGGATATATAAAACTATTGCGTTACTGACTGACAGAAAAGGCTTGGCCGAAACTACTGGACCCAAGAAGATGAAGCTTCCGTAGGGAGTGTGGGGGAGCACTAAGAGAGGATTTTTAGAAATTCTGCCTCTAAGGGGTAGAAGAACCCCACGTGGGTGGAGTCTAGTGACGCATGACGTATAAATTAGCATCAACTATATAAAGTTATCTTTACATACATACATACATACATACATACATACATACATACATACATACATACATACATACATACATACATACATACATATGCTCACGCCTGTTTCCCGGAAGGGGATTTGCAACGATCCTGACATATCTCTCTTGCTTCATTCACTCCCATCAAATTTCTCACGCATGTTCTTCGGTTAAGGGTACTTCTAACCAGTCCTTTTTTTAGGATGTCTCACATCTGGTCACCTTTCGGAAAGTATAAAGTAGGTACGCAATAGATAAGAAAATAACACACTTACTTTAATCTCTTTGATATTATCAGTCGCAAATAAGCTTGAAAAATCTATAGTGCTATAGCTCCTTAGACCTTGTAAATTATAAAATCCAAACAGGTAATCATCTTGGTTGTGAATTTGTGAAACATCTAAACATATGCCAAAGTTAGCAACACATTTCACAGAAAGCTGAAAAATATAGAATCATCAGTTGTACAAATTAGTTCAGCAATTTTTTATTGAAAAGAATATAAATATTAATTTTATTACTTTGAATTGTGGATGAATTTTACCAACATTTTTTGAACTTATAAGATAAGTACATAGTACATACATACATACATACATATCGTCACGCCTTTTATCCCCGAAGGGGTAGGCAGAGGTGTATTTCTACACCCACTTTTCGCCAGATATACTTTAGTCCCACGTAATAGGGGGCGAGCCTATTGCCGTACCGGGCACATTTCCAGACTCCGTGCTGCTACTGAGCTTTTCGTGACAGAAAAACCCAATAACACTGCCCGACCCAGGAATCGAACCCGGGACCTCCCGATCCCACGCGCACATTTATGCAACGAGACCAACGAGGCAGTCGTATAGGGTTTGATGTCGAGTTTTCCGTCTCTACGCAAAGATGGTATTTGCATCGTGTTATCCCTTAGTCGCCTCTAACGATACCCACGGGAAGATAGGGGGTGGTGACACTTGTATTCTATGCCGTCAACCACACGGCGTATAAGTACATAGTATCAACAATATTTATAGACAATTTATATAGAATGCATTAACTATGTTCTAATTGTGGCTAAATAAACTAACGTTAAAATAGAAGCAATATCATGCTATATAATTGAAGAATAAGCCTAGTTAATGAAGCAAGCAAATAAAGAACTTTAATTTTAAATTTAACTGTGTGAGATTTATGTATTGGAAAACTAGTCAGTAAAACAAAACTAAATAATCTGACTCAATGTTGTGAGTCAATAATAGTAAAATTAAGTCAACGATCAATGTATACAATAAAAATGTATGTCTTACGTCTTTCAGGTGTTCTCTAGCGCTGCTTATTACTACGTCACAACCTTTTTGGTTTGTTTCTGACATAACCATATCACAAAAAGTGTGATCACGCGAATTTCCTATGTGTTCAGCTAAAATAAAAAATAAAAAACAAATAAATAATGAAAATTTGACATCACAATTTCAAAACGATTCAAAGCATTAATATTATTCGTTATTACCTTTTAATGATGGGAATTGTTTAAGTAGAAAATCTTTTTTACGTGCATCACTAACTGCTACAAATACTGTGCATCTGCATCCTAATGCAATGGATATTGCAGCTTGTCCGAAAGCACCTGATCCGCCTACTATTAAAATTGACATTTCACTCAATAGCATTGTCTTGATTCCCTGTTGAGTAAAAGTTATTAATAAGATTGGGTAGAATATTATTATATCTGTACATACTGTGATGAAGAAATTCTCAATAGATTTAAATTTACCGACTAACTATTATCATTATTCATGTAAAATTACTCGTTCTGACTGACACAACACTACAAAGTCTGAACTACTGGAGCTAGAAAAGACAAAGAAGGTTTTCTAGCTCCCGCAGTCACATTGGATTCCTTTTATGACTAAGGCACCTGTTGCAAAGTATTTTTAATAACCCACCGTTAATTGGCTACATTTTCAAATAATCTTTGAAAATTGAAAATAGTACTATGAAAATATGGAAAACAGCTACCAGTTAATATGCTTTCTGGGAATGAAAATATACAAGAAACAAACAAAAAATACATACCAGACAATATAAAGCTTGCGCGTATGCAAGCGGGACAGTGGCAGCATCCTCTAGACTCCAGTGATCAGGTACCGGCCAAAGTAATTCCGGCAACGCTTTCACCCGAGAGCTTGCTGCACCACTTCTTATTATACCCATCACTCGCTTACCACTAAAATTAAAAAGTGACTCCATAAATTCCCCCGCTTTAGGGAGGGGTTACAGTTACAAGTATCATAATAATGCTACTAACTTTTCTGTTACGCCGCTGAAGTCAGATCCAAAGCTATTTTCAATGTTTTTGTTGGAGTAAGTTAAACCCTTGCCTTTGTTGATGTCGTAATTACTGATTCCAACATAATGGACCTACAAAATAAGAAATTAAGTGAAAGTTTTGGTTATACACATAATTTTTAATTTAATTTGATTTATTGATCGTAGAAATGCTTACTGTAACATTAATACCAGGTCCAGTTTGGTTGGGAACATCAGCCCATTTTAGCGAATCATAGTCGCCAAACCGAGCTATTTGTAATGTTACATTTTTGCTTACTCTTGTATTTTCTTGTACAGGCATGTAGTACTCTCCTCCCCAAACGCCCTAAAGAAAATAATGCATTATTTAATACACTGCATATGCGAAAAATGATAAATGAAAATATATAGATTCATATTTATGTAATGTATACCTACATGGTTTACGGCATTAAAAGCTAGATCAATATCGAGCATTTTTATCTCATGGTCATCAATATCGTCGTTATTAACTGTGATCAAATGCATTTTGTTCTGTACAGCATCTCTACGCCAGCGACTTATAAGTTTCTTAAGACCGGGAGGGGAAGGGTAAGGACTAACGACGAGTAGGCGATGATCTGCTGCCAAATTGGCGCGGACTGAAGAAAGGAATTCCGAGTCAGCTTCGTTGTGAACTGATACTGTTGTTATTGGAGTAGAAGCAGCCACTGATCCCCAACGAAGTAGGCGTAGTTCTGACTGGCCCTTGTCACTATGTAATGTATTAACGTAGAGAACCCGGTAAGAAGATATTAGCTTTGATTGCTTGGAATGTACTAAATGTTCTTCGGTAGCCACGAATTGATCCCGCTGTAGAACTCGTTGTAAATGTTGTTGCATCTGTGAGCATTTTATAAATAAGTTTGTTTGAAAACCAGACATAGATTTTAACAAATAATGTTTTATGTTTATTACATACCTTTTCATCTGTCGACAAATTCTGTACTAGTACCAAGTCTGCATTACTGAAGTCATAATTAATTAAATCCTTTTCTTTAGTAATCTGTTTGTAGTTAACTTTTATGCTGTAAATATTCTTTATTACTTCATTCATTTTCTTGAAAATAGATCCTTCTGTTATTGAACTTGGTATACTAATAACGGTGATAACGTCTTTATTAACGTTTTCAGCTACTATTTGGAGATATACTTCAAGCAATGAGGCCCCCTGTATAAGTACAAAAAAAATAGATTTAGCAACAATTACTTTAAATAAATAATAATAATGGATTTATAATGGACTAGCTTTTGCCCGCGGCTTCGCACGCGTTATATTTGGGGTAACACAAATCTACTTTCAGTCTCAATTTGTGTGAAGACACTTCTGATTACTCTTAAGACTTCAGAAATAATATAGGGTACAAAGTAACTCGGTCAGTATCCATAACATTATCTACCGAAAGGTACATAATAACACTCAGAATAATTAGTAATAACATCACCTTGCACAGACAAAATGTCAAAGCCATGTTCCAATACATGTCCAATATATATATATATATATCTATGAAACTTTCGCATTTATAATATAAGTTGAGAAAATCGTTTCAGCCGTTTAAGCGTAGTATATAATTATTAGTTTCTAATAATATATGCGAACAATGTAAGCACCGTGCACAATACGACATTATGTATGATGTGACAGTACTGACAGTGATATACTATTGCACATGCGCACTATTATTTATTACAGCGCATGTGTTCCTACTTCTAAGAGGTAAATTTGTGCCGTACTAATTTCTACCCTCCCTACAATCCCTCGCAGTTAATTTTTTGCAACTTATGGTAGTCTATGTCCGTCTCCATGGTCCAATCTATCTTTATATAAAATTTCAAAAAAATCGGTTCAGCTGTTTTAGCGTTAAAATGGAACATACATACATACGCACTTTCAAATTTATAATATTATAATAATAATAAGGATAAACAATGTTTATTTGTAAATCAAAAACATACTATGCAAAGTAATACAAGGTTCAAACTTTGTACAAATTGCAAAGAGTGATCTCTGCCACGAGATTTTTAAATAATAAACTAGGCATAAATTTTATGAAATTAAAATTAACTGACTTACATCAATGTTAGATTGGTTGGGCACAAACTCCAAACATTTTAAAGCCAATTTAGTTTTACAAACTGACGGTAAATTTTTAAATTGAATATTCTCCAAAGTAACTCCACCGCACCTAGATCAAAAGTAACAGTTATAAACACATAAATATTAAATGCAATTTTACTAACATACTGATTGATGTAATTATTTACTTTGTATTATCCAATGTCTCGTTAACCTTTGCAGGTAGTAGAACAGTATTATTTGATGGATCTACATTAGATGAATCAATATTGATTTTCATTTCTGTGACATTAATACGTAGTGTCCTTATTCTCGTGGGTAATGAAGTAGTGTCATGCGTTTGTCGTAAAGCGTTAAGTTGTAGCATACCATCTATAAACGTTACCCAGTTATTCTGCCATATTAGCACTCCATTATTTAAAAATTCATCTGCTCCTTTGATACTTTGGAAGTCACCGCTGTAAATCAGATAAATTTTATGAAACAGCTTATTAAGACACAGTATCCGAAAATTGGGTGGTATGGCGCGCCATACGTGTACCCAATTTTCGGATACCGATGAAGCGGCCGCCCCACCGTTCAATACTGCGATAAGTTATTTGGGTTCAATAGCCACAATACACAGATATTTGTGTAATCTTCTTATTTTTGTTTTAGTTGTCAGTTGGCCAAATTTTTGTGAAGTCCCATGCGATATAGAAAGTGGTATTGTGGAAACCGTTATTAAAAAAAATAACAATGGAAAACCAAGCTTACCTAAATAAGTAATCTCTATCGCATAATAGCTTGTAAATATCCGTAGTAGTGTAATACATTTTTTCGTTTTCTGTTTTTATTATATTACCTGTCCTGTTTTTCGTGTCTAAGACATTTATGAATCCAGTCGTGACTTTAGAAATGCCGTCTAAAATCTGGAAAATACATGATATAGCTAGTTATTTTCAGACTTACTAAACATTACTTAATTACTACAATTAGCTCATACAATTATATAAATATTACTTATAGATAGATAGAATATTCTTTATTGTACACCATAAAACATTTTATGACATTCATAATACAAAGGAGAATGACCAAAACTGGGCTATTTTGTGGCACGTTTGCTTCTTAACCATTGATACGTGGAAAATCTTCTTTTATTTTATAATTTTATATATATTAATTTGATGTTAAAGCAAAATGGGGATTTTTAGTTCTAAATTATAACAATTTGCATTATTCGGAAATAAGTAACATCGCCATTTGCCATTTCGTATTTAAAACTCATTCTGCAAATGTTTACGGTTTCTTGCAAACTTCTTTAAATAGGGAAAAATTACAGGTAGGTATAGTGCAAACAGTTAGCTGAATGAAAGTTCGAATAACCAAAATAACACCAAAACCTTTTGATATTTTGAAACAGGTGGTAAAATATTTCTATAAATAATATTTATATCCTTTATGCAACATATTACCTACGAAGTAATAATATTTTGTATTTATCTAAAATATGGGAACATATTTTTATGACACTGGCATCCATAATGTCTAACGTCAGTTATTTTGACATGAAAACAGTCAATTTGCTTTTTCTCGTATGAACGTTGAGTTTGTGTTTCGATGGTATTGTGGAAAATAAGTAATTTACCTACTGTGATTTACATTGAGTTGAGCAATCCTTTGTAGGCTAAACACGTTTACTGCGTGACTAGTGTGTTTACTAGAATAATGAAGATTTTGACACAGGACTATTGGTAACATAAGTACCTATGTCGTTTAGACGTAGAACAACTAACCGTGGGGAGGATCGCGGTCTTATTAAATGTTCCTTTGCGGTAACTCTGCAGCACGGCTCGTCCATTCTTTGGACGCTGTCTCAGCAGCCATCTCATTCGGCGCTCAATATTTTGACATCATGGATAGCCAGTCTATGTAAGTGTTGTTTATTTCTCATCACAATTCTTACAATGTTATTATCTCTCTTAACCGAATACTCAGACGGACTTTAATTTCTTTGTTTCAGGAATTTAATGGAGTCTTATTTTTAGAATGCTTTACATTAATTGAAGCTGTTGCAACTTCTGAGGCCAAACCTGTACCACATTATGGTACCTATACGATAACAAGCTCCTGCTTCATTGGTATATGATTCATTTGAAGAAGATTTATAATAACAAATAAAATTAAAAATAACATAATAACTGTGTTTCATTTGCCTATTAAGTATCAAACAGTTTAGATTTAATGTCAACTTTATAATATTAAGTCCAAAGGAATGAGATTAGTATTTGCCAACTAGCGTCATTGAATTCTCATTAATTGTACCGCATGGTATTGAGAATTCTCAGTAAGAAATATATCAGACTGAAAATACCCCAAACTAATATAATGTACAGGCGTTCAAATATATGTAGCTTTGCTTCGTAGCTCCACTTCTTGTTACAACTATATTATATACTTATATGTTTCAAATATATATTAGAGACTTAAAATAACAAACATACATACATATATACTCACGCCGTGAGTCGGGGTATACTTAAAATAAATGCCGATAATATGATTAAATCATATCGTCATAGTCCTAGCATTATCTCAGTTGCATCCAATACTTAAACGCCTAGGAGCCCGCTTACAAGACTAGCCAGATATGACCTCCGTTACTCAAAGGGATAGCGATTTCTCATGGTTTAGACCAGTATTAGTTTATTTGAGGGTACTGACTCCGCGTTACGACTGTCAAAGATCTTCATGTCAGCCGGAACCTAACGGCTTAACGTACCTACTCTCCAAAGCATGGGCGTTAATTAACTAATTTACTACTACTAATATGATTAAATCATATGATTACAACAAAACTTAACCTCAAAATATTTGGAATCTTAAATGTCCGATATCTAAGAACTGCCGCCGAATTTCGTATTTATTTTTTCCTGATATAAATACGACTATATTTTCTACATATTACTGGTCAAACCATCAAGAAGCAAACTTAGCCCAACTTCCATACAAAAATGGTCATTCTCCTTTACAAATTGTACAAAAGGCGGCCTTATCGCTAAGAGCAATCTCTTCCAGGCAACCTCTTTGGGTGACAGGAACGATGTAGGTTAGCATTAAAGTTCTGTGTGGTGCAATTTAAAACATCCATTTTATACTTATTTATAAAATCATATTTTTTGCTGACTGCACAAAAACGTTAATTGTAATAAATACACAGATATATATTGAGAAGATATAACTGATAAAATAGCCAGTACAACCAAATACAATACTCTCAACAAACTACAGTTTCCAATTTAGGCTTAAGCACGACATCAAAGTTAAATGTTTCGTCTGGTTTTCAACTTATTTTGTCATATTTATTTTCTGCATTCTATTTCTGCATATTTATTTGTTAGGGTCAAAGTGAATAATAAGGTTTTACTGGATAAAATCCCAGCTTAGCCACAGTGATGACACCACATAATTATATAAAAAATAATAAAATATAAATTATATAACTAAATTTTATTTATGTAATTTAAAACATAAACATAATTTACCTCGAATTTTCCAGTACCCCTATGTATAGCTACACTAAGTTTTAGCTGTCGTCGATTATGTAATACAGGTTGTGTGTGTAATTGCAGTTCACTAAACTCGACTGACAGTTCTTTTCTTGGAACGCCCAATACCATTGCAAGCGTATCCCAAGCTAAAACTATACTTGCAGCAAATGACCATAATATGTTGCCTGAAAAATTGTTTGTCAATATTTAAAACAGATTGTAAATAATATTTGCTAAGTCACTGAACTTAGCACATATTATTGAAAATAACTTCGTTTGTAACATCTTGCGTCTTATAATTGATTTGGCTGTTTTTGATAAAACATGTCTACAGTCTTTCCAACGGTGCCGGATTGACTACCGATATATCGAAGTGCTGAAGTGTTTGTATGAAAACGCCACTATGTCAGTCCGCCTCCAGGACCAGAGTTCGAAACCTATTCAACTCCAGCGAGGGGTGTGACAGGGGGATGTCATATCCCCGAAACTGTTTACCACTGCGCCGGAGGATGTTTTCAAGCTTTTGGACTGGAATGGACTCGGCACCAACATCAACGGCGAGTACATCACTCACCTTCGATTCGCAGACGATATCGTAGTCATGGCTGAGACCATGGAAGACCTAGACACAATGCTCGATGGCCTCTGTAGAGTCTCCCAGCAAGTAGGTCTTAAGATGAACATGGACAAGACGAAAATCATGTCGAACCTCCATGTTGTACCTGCTCCTATTCAGGTTGGGAACTCAACGCTCGAAGTTGTCGACAAGTATATCTACCTGGGACAAGTAGTCCAATTAGGTAGGTCCAACTTCGAGTAGGAGGTCATTCGTCGAATCCAACTCGGTTGGGCAGCGTTTGAGAAGCTACGACATATCTTCTCGTCCGATATCCCGCAATGTCTCAAGACGATAGTCTTTGACCAGTGTGTGTTGCCAGTGATGACTTACGGATCAGAGACGTGGTCGCTCACTATGGGCCTTATCAGAAGGTCAAGGTCAAGGTCACTCAGAGGGCGATGGAGAGAGCTATGCTTGGAGTTTCACTGCGAGATCGAATCAGAAAGGAGGAGATCCGCAGTAGAACCAAAGTCACCGACATAGCTCTCCGGATAGCCAAGCTGAAGTGGCAGTGGGCAGGGCACATAGCTCGAAGAACCGATGGCCGTTGGGGCAGAAAGGTTCTGGAGTGGCGGCCACGTACTGGACGACGCAGCAGAGGTAGGCCCCCCGCAAGGTGGACTGACGATCTAGTCAAGATCGCGGGAGGCGGTTGGATGCGGGCGGCTCAAGACCGGTCCGTGTGGAGAACCTTGGGGGAGGCCTATGTCCAGCAGTGGACGTCGTTTGGCTGATATGATGATGTCTACAAATTAGATAATATCTAGCTAAGTTATTTACTTTGCATATATTTACCTCTTATTGAATGGCCTTTTAAATATGAGTATTCTTTATCTTGTAGAGCAATAACAAAGTCGCAATTTGCAGCAAATCGCCTAGTGGCAGAACGGTACAGTGGCAAAGGCCTAAAAGAGTTATAAAATATGAATTAAGAAAATGTAAAATTAAGATTGTTATGAATTTGTTCTAATTTACGTCACAGTTTCAACATACCATTTCTCATTGTGAGCCCATTTAACGAAATGTGATAGAAACGGGGTGCCAGTGGAAACAGGCATTTCAACCTTCGGATATAAAACACGTAGATTAGAATTATAACCTTCCATAAACAACCTGAAAGTAAATATGTTATAAGTTAGTAAGTGATTATTCTTGTATCTAGCAGCAATTTTTACTTGGGAATACAAAATCAGAAAAACGTTTTGCCTTTTGTTTGCCTTCTTCATACAAGAAATTGGTTTTCCTTACTTGCCAATGGCTTCAAGTAGTAAAAGCGTATTATCAGCATGTCCGCGTCTTGTAAGAGGTATATTTGTGCAAGTATCAGGCATTGAACGCTTAAGAATAGCTTGAAGCAGTCCATGTGGTGCTATCTCTACTAGCACTGCGTTATTTGGTATCAGCCGCGATGTCTCCTCAAACAGCACTGCATTCTACAAAAGAGTAATAAAATTAAGTTTTTTTTTTGTTAATTTAGTACATTTTAATTTTAGTTAATAAAGTATATTATATTAGAATACTATTGTTTGAATTTATGCGTTCTGTATTTCTGTGAATAAAAATTGTATTATTATTATTTATCCTTGTTATTTCTTGTAGCTTTCTTTGTTGTCTTACCAGAAGATTATTTGTAAAATATTCTGCTGAACAATATTTTGCCATAGGTTCATCCCATCGATCTTGCGGTACGGAACTTGAAATCCAACGTTTACTTCTTTCTTTTGGAGATTTAATGGTTTCTTTCAAATATTTCAGCAATCCAGGACCTGTAAAATTTTATTCGTTATGTTGATTGTTCATAATTTAAATTATATTAAATTAAAAATATGTCTGTCTCTATTTTCATTTTGATGTCGTAATAGTCCGAAATATATAACAGTAACAAAAGTTATTGTTCAAAACATTCTAATAAAGAATTAAATCGCAATGTATATTTCATATTATATAGGGATCACGATAGCGCGAAGCATATTTGGCGAAACTTACCAGCATCTGCAATATAATGTGAGTGGTAAGCTATGTTGGAGCATGGAACTTCCTTAGCAAAGACGCCTTTTTCAGTCAATTCTGCGACAAATGTACGCATTATATCGGCAGGTCCAGAAATTGTACTAGATTCAGGACCATTGTGGCAAGCTACTACAATCTCTGGTGGACACAGTGGGGAAATCTAGAAAAACATATCAAAGTTACAAAAGTCAACGTAAATAAAAACGTAAATAAGTAAAAGGTAAAGGATAAAAATCTGCACTTTAATACGGTTAATTAATGTATGTAGCATAAAATATCAGCGTCAGACGTTTTACAACTGAAGACGAACTTTGTAGCATTTTAATGTTTAACGTGTAGGCACACAAAATGGAAATTTCAATTATAGTTAATGTCATTACTGCCAACTTGGTTGAGGCAGCGATAGCCTAGTGGAGACACGAACAGACTGCCATGAAGAGGGTATCGTGTTCGAATCCACGGCGCGCACCACTGACTTTTCGGAGTTATGTGCGTATTGAATTGCTAATTATCGCTTGCCCCGTGCCTCGGAGAGCACGTTAAGCCGTCGGTCCCGGTTGTGATGAAAATCTTTGACAGTCGTTATAGGGCGTCAGTACCTTCTAAATAAACTGACACTAGTCTAACCCATGGAATATCGCTATCCCTTCAGGTTGCGGAGGTCAGACAGGCAGTCGCTCTGTGGAAAAGCTAATATTCGGCCAAATCAGGTTAAACTAGTAGGTGAACCCCAGGTTGAGACTGGGATAACGCTAGGAGGATGATGATGATTACTGCCAACTTGGTAGCGGATAATAACCCAGCTAAGCAAATGTCAATAAAATTTTACCTGTTCGTATCCCAAGCCGATTGCAGCCATGGAACCGTGTATGAATTTTGTCTCCAACGAAACCAATCCGCGGTAATACGCAGCCAGTATCATCTCTTCTGCAGTCAAACAACCATCTGCGTACGCACATCCAAGCTCTCCCACGCTGTGACCTGTAATTATATTAACAATAACACTTTTGAGAAATTACTTTTGCATAAGTCGAACATTTTATAATCAACTATATTCTTCACTGCCTCGTTGGTCTCGCGGCATAAATGTGCGCGTGGGATTGGGAGGTCTCGGGTTCGATTCCCGGGTCGAGCAAACTGTTATTGGGATTTTCCGTTAGGAAATTCTCAGTAGCAGTACGGAGCCTGGTAATGTGCCCGGTACGGCAATAGGCTCGCCCCTTATTACGTGGGACCTAAAAAATTCATGGGGAAAGGTGGGTGTAATATTACACCTCTGCCTACCCCTTCGGGGATACAGGCGTGAGACTATAAATAAAATAAGATAAATAAATATTCTTCACGGTTAACACTAATTTTGTGATGTCCCGGGGATAGTTTGTCTTGGAACCCCCTACTTACTTAATCAATCATAGGTGTAATGCAGAAATTGAATGTCAACAATGGTACTTCTTTTCTGCTCAGATTTGTAAGCATAATATAGAAGATTAAAGTACCATGTCCAGATTAAACTTGATTTAATTGCTTAGCAGGTAAAATTATTTGGATGACGCCTTTTATTTGGTAGGTACTACATTTAAGTTTATCTGAATGACAGATGTAATCAAATGCCTTCCCAAGATTGATAAAACTAGCCCTCAATTTCAGAAATTATCTGCCTGATAAAACTATGGCTTGACTTACCAATGATTCCATCTGGTTTAAGTCCGAGTTCATGAAGAATGTCAGTGAGACCAATTTGAATAGCAGCTATTCCTACGAACGAATGTAGGATATTCTTGAATTTCTCTTCAGGAGAGGTTATGATAGCGACGATGTCGAGGCCTTTGGGCTCCAAAGCCTTTCTGCATCTATAATCAGAAAATAAGTAAGAATACTTTAATATTTCAATTTCGGTGATATAATATTATTTTTGTTATTTCACAACCAGCACGTGATATTTTACTGTTTTATTAATGTTTATTGAGAGCCTAATTCTGGTCTGAGTTTATCTTACGTATTTTAAAATGATATTTCTTTAAATGGTACCTTTCGATAGCTGCTGCAAATAGTGGAATATGCATAAGTTGTGTTCCCATGCTAGACCATTGAGAGCCCATCCCACTGTACACAAACCACAGCGGTCGTCTTGCATCGTCAAAATATTCACATTTCTCAATTAGACTGATTGTATAATTATCTTCACCTGTCTCTAAAATAAAATTTTATTGATAAATATTATTCAACCTTATGTAAGGTAAAATAATTCTGGAGGAGGAGTGGGAGGAGGGAGGAGGAATAGGGGATGGGGCCTCCGGCAATCTCACTTACCGAACGAAAGGCAACAATATAGGTTCTGTTACTTTACGTAGATTTTCTGTCAGAGGGTAGATGGACAATGTCTAAGACAATGCAGCAGGTTTATATTTATTAGCTATTGGATATATATATATGTATGTGTTTTATAAGAATTCTTACTCAGTATAATAAATCCTCTTCCCAGATGTCCCGATATACTTGTTTTATGTATATTATGGAGGAGTGCTATTTGTTCAGCGTCGACTGGGTTTGATTTCAATATTTCGAGTGCATTCGTCACAGCGTCCTCATGTCGACCAGATATGGTAACCAAATGTGGTATGTTGGTTTTGTAGCGATTTAGATCCTGTAAAGAAATGTACCTATAGTAAGATAATTATCATCATCCTCCGTGGTCCATTGGATAGCGTATGCCTCTGCTGATGGGAGGTCCCGGGTGCGATTCCCGGGTCGGGCAAAAGTGTTACTGAGTTTTTCTGAATTCTCAGTAGCAGCACGGAGTCTGGTGATGTGCCCGGTAGCGGCAATAGTCTCGCCCCCTATTACGTGGGACCTAAAAATTCATGTCGAAATTTGGGTAAAATATTACACCTCTGCCTACCCCTTCGGGATTACAGGCATGAGTCTACTAATAAATAAATAATAATCATCAGCCCAGCATTATGCTGGTTGCATCTGAGACTTTTAGCCTCAGAACCTGCGATCCGCTATCTAGTGTAATTAGATTTCAGAACATTGACTTTTCAGCAAAGCGACCTCCATTTTATCTCCTTAACCCAAAAATACAGCTAAATCCTATGGCGTATTCCATTGTGGGTAAAGTTTCTACGTAACGTTTGACAAGTTTCATAAGGACCGATAACCTAACGTAATTCATCAGACACGGGTCAATCTGCACATAGTTCTGCAAAGTCGGTGGAGCGATGTAGAGTCAGTTCTGATGTCCATTATGCTGCTGTTGATGCTCATAAACAATTTGTTATAATTATTTTATTTATTTGCGGTTTGAACACATAGTAATATTTTTGTAACGGGTATGATCCACCTTCTCTATTCGAAAAGTTCCGGCATGGATTACACCAGACGTGATCACGTAGTTCATCCCGTGTCATAAATATTAGTAACCCCCAAAACGTTTAGATTAAATGCGTCCCATGAGTCTTCTTTGCTTACCTTCGGCTTATAATGGCCGTGAAGTAGGACATGTGAGTTAAGTCCAGTCACAGACATGCCATTCACTGCCACGTATGTTCGATCGAAGCTCTGGTGATCGGTGACGAGTCGCATTCGTCCCTCACGCAGTGCCTTAATGTCTTGGCGTGGATGTTCACAATGCAGATTGGCTGCTAGTTTACCGGTGTGATAGCCTAATAACACCTAAATAAATACAACACAAAGCTTTAGATTCCTTATAAATAATTGTTAGATAAAAAGCCTAGGTTTCTTAGAATTTACCCTAGATTTAACGCAAAAATTAAGTATCAGCAATCTTCTGGGCACGCTCCCAACAGACGGCAATGTGGACGAGTTTCATGACTCTTTTTAAAAGATATACTTATACAAAAAAAACTATATTTAATATAGTTTTTTTTGTATAAGTATATTGAATTTTATTGTAGTTTTAAGTTTTTTATTAAAGTGATAAATTCATAAATTTTACCCATACTAAAAAAGTAGAATAAAGTTAACATTTTGATAAATATCTAAGGACAACTCAGGCCCGGTCTGATCCAACTTAGGTAGAGCCTATCATAACTACATATTAATAACAGATACCAAAATTACACCCACACAAAGAACCTATTTGGATTTATTTTATTATATACCTTAGTTATAGCTGATATACCAGAAGCTGCTTCTCCGTATCCAATATTGGACATAACGCTGCCGATTAATAAGGGATCTTTTCGATTCTTACAGAAAACTTCTTCAATCGCTCTTAGTTCAACCTTATCAGCCTCGGGTAAAGCTGAAAATTTTGCAAATTATAATCTACATGCTCAATAGTTTAAGTTACTTTATTACGACAGTATATGCATTGAAATCCGCCGCATTATTACAAACTTACAAATTGACTACAAAATAACATTATTTAATTTTCCAAATGTGACTCCCAAAAATCCTAGGTACCTATGTGTCACAATTTTACTGCAAATCGAAATAGTAAGTATTGTATTACCCTAATACATCCTACTTGCATGTTGCATTGCTGAAATATTGTTTTCAATACTAACCAGAACCAAAGGCTTCAACGTATTCAATAGCTTGAGGTGATACTTTTGTATCTTCGTAAAATGTTTTCATAAAGTTTGCTGAGTTGCTGAAGTCTCTGTAGAATCCGTACTTAGGTCCCGTTTCGTCATTTAACATACTTATGAATTCTGTTTTTACATTCAACACTTCTGCATAGATCCTGAAATATTAAAAAGATGGCATTGAATTCGTTTCACCGATTTGCCACTTGCCTGAACAGCAGTATATAGAATTACAATTTTGAAAAAAAGGATTGCCGTAAAACAAGAAACTTTTTTATACAATAATAAAAAAAAATGTTTTACGGCACTTGGACCTTGAGCGACTTTCCGTTAAAGAGTTTCAAATGATATTTGCTTTTATTACCGTACTAAAAAAACTACTTTATTTATTTTATAATAGCTTAAATATTTCAAGTAACTTAAATATGTCTTAAAATTAAAATAGGTATAAAGAAAAAGTAACTAGTTCTAAAATTACTATACAAAGAAATGTATACAGAACATAGAAATAAATATATACAGAAAGAGAAAAAAAAAATTAGAGGGCGTCATGAAATTCGTCCACATCGCCGTCAACTGGAAGCGTGCCCAGAACGCTGGCAGCATTGCCACGTTGTATGGCGATACTGAACTTCTGGGCCAAATACAACCCAGCCTTCTGGTTACGCGAAGCGTCGACCAGTCTCTTTGCGAGGTCTCTAAAGAGAGATCTCGCACTTGGACCCCATGGCCCCAACGTTTCGACCCCAAACGGCTCAAATACGTAATCCCCTACTAGGTTTGCGTATTTGCGCCGTTTGAGGGTCTCCGCTGTAGCAGCAGCAGCGCCCGCACAACCCGCTGTGCTAGGAAGATGTGATGGCGCGAGGGTATCGACGCACGTTGCGTCCCATACCAAAGGCCTACCCAACCTCCATGGCAGTAAAGACATACCGTCTGGTCTTTTGCCGTCGTCGCGTACCAGGCCCTGAGGTTCAAGGTGGGCTGGAATGCCAGCGGTGACAAGAGCCCGACGAAGAATGTCATTAAGGTTGCCGTGTCGTGAAATACGACCTGCGCTCCTGGTGCATGACAGGCCATGGTGACCAAGGCTGTCGACAGCCTCTCCACAGTGACAGCGATGTGGAGAAACACATGCCGCGCCTAAACGGAGGCAAGAGGCGATGCGGAAGGTCGTATCGTCCAGCATGGTACCTATGTTGGACGATGGCAGTGCTTGAAGCCAGAGGCCCGACTCCCACTCTCCCACAGACAGTAGACGAGCACGCTCTGCAGCATTAGACGACGTGCTAAGAAGATTTTATCGTATTCTGGTGCAAAGCGGTCCATCCCACTGCCTCTGAGAGGATAGGTCTCGGGGTTTCAAATTGAAACCTCTTCGGTACGTTTAGTAGTCTGAATAATAATTTTATTGTACGTTACTCACCTCAAGGCATCTTTTGCTTTTTGTAGAAACAAAATATTGATAGCTTCAGATTTAGCACAGCCATCTGCATTTTCATCAAAAGATTTCGTTTTACCATCACTGCATAGCTTTATAATTCTGTTAATAAAAACGGAAATAAGAATGAATTAAATACACATAAAAATGTACACTGCAAAATTATAATAAGCAAACAAATTCTTTCTTAGACAATTCAATTCTTTTTAAACTACAAAAATAGTACACATGATTCTTCGAACGTTATGTCCCATATTAATTAGTTCAAGCAAAACTTGCTTAAAAAATGTTTTATCTTTTGAAGACCTACCTTCCATAGTGCACGGAAGACTGTGGATGTAAACACAGGTAAGTTCCACCAACAATAGCAGCTTCACATTCTCCACGTGCCATTGCCAAGTATGCCTGTTCTAATGCAGCAGTTGAACTACAGCATGCCTCATCGATAGACATAGATGGACCTTTAGCATTCAGCCAGTACGAGATGCGATTGGCAAACATTGTTTTACTGCATCTGATTTTGGAAGAAAATATTTATTTATTTTATACTTTATTGTACATTAATACATACATTTGAAGAATTTTTATGAGCAAGTAAGTACAAAAGGCGGCCTTATCGCTGACAGCGATTTCTACCAGGAAACTTTTGGATGGATATTATTGGTCGGAAATAAATGGTAGTTGCAAGTGTACAGTTGTAAAATATATTAAATATATAAATTCGTGTTATAACATATATGCCTACGAATAAGTATACAATATTTAAATGAATACATACATACAGGTTGATTTGTGATTGCTCGTATTCCCTTCGGGATATGATTCTCGGCCCATTATGGAGTATTTTTACCCCCTACATATGGGGATCCAAAATGCATCATTTTGGAATAAAATGGTTTCTAAGATTTTTTGAGCAAATTCCATATTTTTGTTATAGATATAGTCCAAAAGGGAATACGAGCAATTACAAATCATCCTGTATATAATGACTGTGTCAGCCGTAATATGATCCTTCCTATCCTCGACTTAATCCTACTCATAATTTCTTACATCCTTAATTACTCCTTGTCCAGTGGCACATTCCCGTCGATGTGGAAGGACGCTCTGATTACACCAATTCCAAGAACTTCTCATGCTTCTTCCTTCTATGACTATTGGTCCATGTCTATCATACCATTCCTCTTCAAAGTAATCGAACGACTGGTCCTCAACCAAATTAACACGTTCCTTTGCAAGAATAATCTCTTAAATCCTTTCCAGTCCAGTTTCCGGTTGGGTCATAGCACCGTTACATCCCTAGTCAATATTACGGATGACATCAGAGCTGGTATGGAAGGCGGGACAGCTTACAATTCTTGCTCTTCTTGATTTTAGCAACGCGTTCAATACAGTGGCTTTTGATACTCTACTCCGCCGTCTTAGCTCTCTTAACATTATTATCTCCTACGGTGATTGATTGGTTTCGTAATTACCTGTGTGGCCGCCGAGAGCGTATACGCGTTGAAAACTCACTTTCGTCTTGTTGTAACTACTGTTGGCGTGCCCCAGGTTGGCGTAGAATGACATCAAAAATTGACTGGTCTCAGCTCTCTCAAGTCATCTTTGATGATACTGTTATTCCCATTCTTTTTTTTTTTCTGCCGAACAAATTGACTCCATGCTGCCTGATGTTAAGCAGTCAGTGAAGTCCCATTGTGATGGCCATCATCCCAGCAGCCAGCATGGCATTATGACATGATGGCTCTGACCTTGACGGCCTTGAGTAAAGCTTTTTCACGCCCCGCTTAAAGGACCCGGGATCATAAGTGGAGGGAAACACGTGGACTGGTAAAGAGTTCCACATCTTAATGGTACGGCAGAGATAAGAGGCGCCGAACTGTTTGGTGCGTGACGGCATCTGTTCTACTGTGTAAGAGTGGCCCCTCAACCCAGCACGTGTCGTTCGGGATAGGAAAGGAGAGGGTGGGATTAGTTGAAAGAGCTCTTCGGAGCACTCACCGTGATAGATATGGTAGAAGACAGCCATTGAGGCCACGTCTCTGCGTAATTGCAGTGACTCAAGAGTCTTAGTGGCATCTGGATCCCCGATGATACGAACAGCACGCGATCGAGAGCGTTATCGAGAGCGTCCAATAAGAACTGAGCGGAGCCATTCCAAAGGTGAGAGCAGTATTCCACGCAGGAGCGAACCTGGGTCTTGTATAACAGACACAACTGCTCCGGCGTGAAAAACCTCCTCACCTTGTTCAGGACTCCGAGTTTCCGAGATGCGGATTTGATGACACCCTCGATGTAGTTCTTCTGGTTGAGGTTTCTGCGTATGTCCATACCTAGGATATTGAGGCTGTCTTGAATCGGTAGTGGAGTGTCCAGAAGAGAGGGATGGGGAAGGAATGGAGATACCTTGGCTGAGAATGCGCACACCTGTGTTTTCTTGGCATTGAACTCGACCAGGTTCTCATCACCCCAATGCGAGATGCAATTCAGAACCCGGTCAAGCTCAGCAACAAGTGTTCGCCTATACTCCTCAGTATCGGCTTGCTTAGCCGCAGGGTGTCCGAGGTATCGCCCATGTACAGTACCATCATCTGCATAGCAATGTATGCCCCAAAAGTGACCATATCATTGATATGCAGAACGAAAAGCGTGGGCGATAACACGGACCCCTGAGGCACACCAGCATTCACCTGGAGAAACTTTGATGATTCACCGTCACAAAGGACTCGTATACGGCGCTCACTCAGGAAGCTGGCAACCCAGTTGCACAATCGAAGCGGCAATCCGTAGGCTGGAAGCTTGGAAAGAAGCGCACGATGCCAGACTCTATCGAAGGCTTTGGAGATGTCAAGACTAATAGCCAACGACTTCCCATGCCTGTCCATCGCCTCACCCCAAAGGTGAGTGACATACGCTAGAAGATCACCCGTTGATCGTTTCGGTCTGAAGCCATACTGACGATCACTGATGAGAGAGTGATCTTCTAGGTAGCGAACGAGTTGGTTGTTGATTAGTCGTTCAAACACCTTGCAGAGGATAGGGGTGATAGCAATGGGTCGATAGTTGCCCGGATCAGAACGATCCCCTTTCTTGGGAATCGGTTGTACGTTCGCCTCTTTCCAAGCCTGCGGCACTACGCCAGAGGCATATGATAGGCGATAGAGGCGTGTAAGCATTGGAGACAACTCGGCTGCGCATTTCCTAAGCACAACCGCTGGAATTCCGTCAGGTCCACTGGCTTTCCGGACATCGAGAGATCGCAGTGTCGCGCGAACATTGCATTGCCTGATTTTAAAATCAGGCATGGAGTGGCAGCAGTAGGGAATCGAAGGCGGCTGCGCACTACGATCATCGATTCGGGAGTTGGCCGCAAAGAGATTGACAAGCAGGTCAGCTTTCTCTTGCGGCCCATGGGTCAGTGATCCATCGAAGGGCATCGCAACGGCGGCAGTGAAGGCTGGCAGAAATTAGATTGCACGGATTTGGCCAATTGCCAGTATCCCCAGCTGCCCGTGGGTGCGACCTTAGTTCTTGACCAAACCGTGCAATGCGCTGTGCATCCGCTCTTATGTATGCCCTCTTGCAGACCTTGGTGGCTCTATTATAGGCTGCCTTGATGAGATGGACATTCGGATCGCGACGAGACCGAGCCCTGATCCAAGCGCGGTAAGCCGACTGTGTTTATTTAACAGCATCAGCGCATTCGCGATCGAACCAGGGCCGTAATCCGCTGCTGCTGGAGACGTCATTGGATGGAATATAATATTCCATACCCAACACGATTTCCCCAGCAACAGCAGACGCACTCTCCGACAGATACCCCCCACCAAAGCAGCGTTGAGACCACGGGATGGACGCATAATAGTCTCGCAGGCCATCCCAATCCGCAGACGATTAGTGCCACAAGCGTCGCTTTGCCTGCACTGGTTGTGGAGGTGAAGCGAATGGCACTGTAGTGCGAACCAGACAGTGGTCGGAGGAACCCAAAGGGGCTTGTACCGTCACACTGTACTGGGCCGGGTTACTCGTCAGCACAAGGTCTAACAACGAGGGCGCTTGACCCGATATATCTGGTATCCTGGTGGGCTGGAGTACCAGTTGAGTCAGGTCGTGCGTTAGAGCGAATGCGTGAGCAGCTCGTCCCGCGTGGTCTGTTTTGGAAGAGCCCAGCCAGGTCTCATGGTGGGCATTGAAATCTCCCAAAAAGACCAACTCGGCGGTCGGGAACTGCTCCTGCGTATTAGCTGCTGCCTGACTTAAGTAGTCAAACAGTCGAGTTGTCTCGGCATCTGCGGAATAGAAACACTAAAGGCACACGTGAATACGGGCCAATTAACCCAGACTTACGTGTACCCAAAGGACAGAAAAGGACGGGTCCTCTAGGCAGCGTAGACGTCGACAGCAAATATCTGCTCTGACGAACAAGCATACCCCGGCTTTTGCGTGGAAGTTATCCTCCAGTGCACAACCGGGATAAAGCAAATAAGTCGTGTCGTCAGGACGGCGTATTTGAGTCTCGGTCAAGAAAAGCATGGCCGGTCGGGCCGTCTCGAGATGATGGTGGACGGCGTTGAGGTTCGAATGGAGTCCGCAGATGTTAGCGGACTCCACCTCAAAAAGTGAGTTGGTGGGGAACGAAGACGCCGCTGTTTGACCGGAACCATTTCTTGGAGCTGCCATAGAAGAAGAAAAGGGGGCGTAAAAAAAAGAGGAGGCAGTCAACGCAGCAGCGCGTGACAAAGCGCAGAGTATTGTATGGCCATTATACTGTGAGGTATAGCGGTGGCCGACCCGCCGGACGGAAGGGCCCCCGTACCCTCCCAGAAGTGGTCGCCGGGTCCCACCGTCCGGTCACTAACCGGCACGACGAGCCACCCCGAGATTATGCGCGGCCTGGTGGGGCAGCCTCCCGAGATGGTTAGTCCCAGTTGGGCCCCTATACTATGCCGCGGGCGGCCAGCGGCACCACCGTTTCTACGGGTCTCCCTAGCCGGCGAGTCGACCCACACTACCCACACAATGACTCCACGGATACTCTACTGGTCCCACGTATGCTGCGGTAACCGCCCCCTCAGCTAATCCTCCTCATCCTCTCCTCCTTCCCCATATGGGCAATGAAGAGAGGATGGGGAGGGTATGGTTGGGCCTCCGGCTCTCCCACTCACCGAATGAAACGCAACAGCATAGAACATACTGTTACTTTACGTCGATCTTCTGTGGGAGGGTGGTACTTTCAGGGTGTAACTATAGACTTCACGCTTATTTCGCGATCGCAAATTGAAGAAGTGAGACGCAAGATATTGACGACCGGTTGGCGCAGCGGTAGTGTAAGCGACTGCCATGCCGAAGGTCGCGGGTTCGATTCCCGCTCAAATCAAATATTTGGGTGCGTGAACATGAATGTTTGTCTTGGTCTGGGAATTTCTATGTATAATATGTATGTATTTACAAAAAGAAAAGTATATATATATATGTTTATCCATTGTCTAGTACCCATAGTACAAGCTCTGCTTAGTTTGGGACTAGGTGGTGTTGTGTGAATGTGGTAGATTATTATCATTATTATTTTCTTTATTACTCATTTACACAAAATCACATTTTAGATATGTAGTTAAAATAATTTTATAAATTAAAATCAAATATATAAAATGGGACCACGGGGATCCACCAGCATCGGGCACAGGGACCAAGCTACCGGCGGTTAGGGCTCCAGAGAGAGGAACCTCCGAATGATGCGTGTCGTGTTCAGCAATACTGCCTTCTGTATGGAGGACTTGATCCAGTCGTCCAACGAGAGCCTCTTGAGGTGGTGGTCGAGACTTTTGGCAATGAGTCGATTGACTGTCACGACTATCGGTACAATGATCGCCGAGTCAACATCCCACATGTCGAAAACCTCGTGGGCCAGGTCCAAATACTTAATTTGTTTATCTTTTTCGGCTTTCACGAGATTCTCGTCATGGGGTATGGTGACGTCGATGATCATTGCAAGGCGCTCTAATCGGTCTATCACCACTATATCCGGCTTGTTAGCCACAATAGTTCTGTCAGTAATGATAGACCAATCCCAGTACAGAGTAGCATGACCATTTTCAAGAACTGGGTCGGGCACATACCTGTAGTACGGTACTTCGGAGTCGACAAGTTGGTACTTTAAGGCAAGTTGCTGGTGGACAATCGTGGCTACTTGGTTATGTCTATGCAAATATTCGCCATTGGCAATTATTATTATTATATTTGCTTCAACGAGTTCACTTATGGCGCTCTTGTAACAGAACAGCGAGCATTCGCCGTTTTCTGTTTTGTCGAACCGAACATTTTCACGATCATTCAAGCGAACACTCTAAATTCAAATAGTCCGTAGAATATAGAAAAATGTAAAAATCGCACTACAAAAGCAGTTTTATCCAATATGTTCACTTCAGTTTCACTTATGAATTATTTCTAGGGTTAGAGTAAGATACATAAAAAATTACGTTTCTAAATAATAATATGCAGATTTTAATTTGAACAAGTTTAATAAATCACACAAGTGACTGTTTCTACGATCAAATTTATTTATGTCGAGAGTTTATCAACATTATATGGAATTAATTCTGAGTAAACCAAATCTAAGGATCTATTGTAAACATTATCGATATTTTATCGATATTTATTCTGAGTAAGCCCATCACTAGTCAAGTTAAAATTAGTGACAAACTACAAAAATTCTTCCCTAGATTAAAATCATAAGTCAAAGTGAAGTAAATATATTAGGTTTAACCGCCATTGTAGCGCGAATTCTATGTATTATCTATATTCGAAGGCTCGCCCGAATGTTCGTGAGAATGCTCAACGCCATTAGATGACCAAGAAATTTTCTTTTTACTGCTACCAAAGTTGCACTCGCTAACTCTTCTTTTACTAATTATTGATTATACGGATAATCGATTTTAAACTTTCGCGATTTGTATACATCATAGAAATTAATTTAGCGGGTCTTAATCGCGTTAACTTAACTTATTTAAGGTATAAATACCTATTTGTTACCGACGTTTCGCTCGTCTTGCACCGAGAGTGGTCGCGGAGAGACTGATGAGAGCTCAGCGACGTCTTGTGGAAGTGCGGGTTTCAGCACCTACCCTCACTTGGTCTTTATTTAAGTTCGCAATGTCGGTACTCCGACACACTACACTAATGACGTCTACACACTGTTGAGATTTATCACTGCGGCGGTGTTTACACTTGCTGATGACTGGATTCCAAGTGGCCGATAATCTACATCCATCCTCCCGGTTGGAATTGTTATATTTCTTGATTTCTACCGCTTCACGTACTATCCTGGAGTAATAGTGACGATCGGTGGATAAGACTTGTGGTTGATGCAGTTCTATCCAGTGGTTTGGTCCAGACTCCAACAAATGCTCAGCTATCGCCGACTTGTTAATATGTCGGTTTTTTACAGCTGCGATATGTTCCTTTACCCTTTCAGCGATTATACGCTTAGTTTGCCCGATATATGAACTACCACAGCTGCAATCGACTTTGTAGACGCCAGGTGTTTGGAGAGGAATTACATCCTTTGGTGTACGCAGATTGTGTGCTATCTTAGAGAGCGGACTGTATACAGTCTTGATGGAGTATTTCTTGTAATGGTACCCTTGGACACACTGTGTATAGGAAACCGACACACACCGACAGGTATCTCAACGCGAACTCGCACCACCATCCGCGGCACTTGGATTCCGTTGTGTCCTCGTTAGTGAACAGAGCGTATGACTTATGTGACCCCGAACAATTAAATAGTGAGCTGTCACATGTTCGGGAGGTACTTAGGTTCAACGGATACAAGAAGAAGAAGAAGAAGAAGAAGAAGAAAAGCATTTATTTACACAACATACAAGAACATACATTCATTTTATACATAGGTACTAATAGGGCACAGGTTACATAATATATAGCTTTGTAAATATATTAACAAAGTAGGTACCAGTACGTATGTTGTGAAAATGAGGTCACCACTCAGGCTTATTGTTGATTTGAGGTGTAGCCTCAAATCAACCCTGATTTTATTTGGTGACCCCAAGTGACGATACAGATATCACATTAGGTATCTAATTTATAAAACACAGAGAAAAAAACAAAAAGAAAGAAAACCTTATCCTAATACCTATATAAAGGTGCCTGCAATGAATTATACGTAATAAAATAATATACCTACATACGATTTAATTATATAAATAAATATAAATTATAAAGATAAGTACATTTATAAGTATACCTACATATAATTATAAAAAACAATATAAATTTATACACGAGTAATACATAAGTATAACTTCGCATCATCTTACATATTTATGTAAACATCAACAAAATATACTTATATCTACATAGGTATATAACATCACAATGCAACCAAAGTAGCAACACTCATTTTGCTAGTCGCGAAGCGGCCAGACGCCTGAGCAAACCGGTTAGTTCGTCACAAGTACTCACAGTCACAGTCTTCCTTTCTCGCTTGCACATAGCGTCGACTCGCACTCGATTACGCAACATCAACGATGCACATTCATATCATTCGGCCGCCCGCGCCGCGCGTGATCAAAACATTACGTAATAGAATACTGTTTGTGGGTACAAATGAAGTGCTGCATATTTAAGAAGAAAGTAAGAATAAAGGAAAACGAGTATATATAGTGATGAAACTTCAATGATTAACTAAAAATAGGTAACTATTTGATTGATATCATAATGTAATAATTCTAGATGCATGTAATATTAGGTACTTATATTGCATACAATCATAAGGTGTTTACCCTGCTGTATAAAAACTTAAACTACATAAATTTAAGCTACATGTATTTTTGTTTTAGGCTCTAAGTAAATGAAACCTCAACAAGGCAAAAAAAATTCACACATACAGCCCAAAAGTCATGCCACAACATGTCGTCCGGAAGACTCATACTCACTGAAATTATAAACTCATTATGTTTTTACTTGAAGGTCATAAACAAAACGTAAGGATATGATATAATATTACAAAACGTTAATAAATATTTATTTTAATATTGTGCATTAAATTATCATTTATTTGTAATATTTGTTTTGATCGCATTTCTGTTCTTGTAAAAGATATTTTTTAAGGTGAATTTTAAAGGTAGTTTTTTTATTCAGGGATCTTATCGGCGGGGGCAGGTCATTCCAAATGTGAGAGGCAGCGTACTTATAACATCCCCTAAAAGCTGTGGTTTTATGCCGAGGAATGGACAGTGGCCTGGCAGTGGATCGAGTGGAATAGCTGTAGTGATCCTGTCTCCAACTTAATTTGTTATAAAGGTATTTGGGTTTGCCCGTATTCACAACGCCAAACAATAACGTTGCTAAGTGAAGCTTACGCCTTGCAGACATTTTAAGTACCTCATGATTGTTCATGTAAGGTGTAATATGGTTTCTCCGGGGAATATTTAAACAATAACGGATACACGCATTCTGTATACGCTGTATAAGATGTTGTGTTCTGGTTAGGAGGCATGGACCATACACGGCGTCACAGTAGTTCAATTTTGAGAGCACTAAACTATCCACGAGCCTCTTTCTCAAAGTGACACTAAGATAATTTCTTACTCTATAGAGGATTTTGAGCCTGTAGAAACAGGTTTTTGCAACGCCATTGATGTGATCCTCAAAGCGCAACTCCGGGTCGATCATAAGACCAAGGTCACGTGCAGTTTGCACTTGCTGAATAATATCGCCCATCATCTCAATCTTTGGATTACGTGATGTTATTAGTTTAACCTGACTTTGGCTCCCCATCACCATAAATTTTGATTTTTGTGGGTTTAGTACCAGTGAGTTACACTTAGACCATTCCGCTACCCTACTGAGCTCTGCATTCATGGTGGCTACGGCGGCAGCAGTATTTTCAGGGTTAAATGATATATATAACTGCGTATCATCAGCGTACATGTGGTACATGCAGTCCCTGAAGTTGGTTGTTATATCGGCAGTATATAAAACGAACAGGAGTGGTCCCAGGAGTGATCCCTGAGGAACACCCCGAGGCACGGGTCGTGACGTCGACAACATTATAGAACCGTCCCTCTTACGTATTTCGACCTGCTGCATCCTATTTGTTAAATAACTTTCGAACCATTTGATTATGTTCGACTCGAAACCGTAATATGAAAGTTTCGAAAGTAACAATGAAGTATTTATACACTCAAAAGCACGCGAAAAATCAAGCAGGGTAAGAATTGAACCCTCCCCGCGGTCCCGGGCTTCGAGGATATTACCCACGACATCCGCTAAAGCCGTTGTTGTACCCCGTCCTCTTCTGAACCCAGACTGTAGTTCAGGTAAAATACCAGTCTCTTCCAAATAGTTGGTGACTTGTACATACACTACCCTCTCCAACACCTTGGATAGACAAGGCAGTATACTTATTGGGCGAAGGTCCTTATAATTTTGCGGATTACTATTTTTTGCTATCGGCCGTACTATAGCACTCCGCCATAGCTTGGGAAATGATGATGAATTAATCGATTCATTTATTATGTTTGTTATGGCGGTAAGTGACTGCGGCAAAGTAAGGCATAGCATCTCCTTAGATATGTCATCTATTCCTCTCCTTGGAACATATCGCAGCTGTAAAAAACCGACATATTAACAAGTCGGCGATAGCTGAGCATTTGTTGGAGTCTGGACCAAACCACTGGATAGAACTGCATCAACCACAAGTCTTATCCACCGATCGTCACTATTACTCCAGGATAGTACGTGAAGCGGTAGAATTATCGGCCACTTGGAATCCAGTCATCAGCAAGTGTAAACACCGCCGCAGTGATAAATCTCAACAGTGTGTAGACGTCATTAGTGTAGTGTGTCGGAGTACCGACATTGCGAACTTAAATAAAGACCAAGTGAGGGTAGGTGCTGAAACCCGCACTTCCACAAGACGTCGCTGAGCTCTCATCAGTCTCTCCGCGACCACGCTCGGTGCAAGACGAGCGAAACGTCAGTAACAAATAGGTATTTATACCTTAAATAAGTTTAGTTAATGCGATTAAGACCCGCTAAATTAATTTCTATGATTATACGGTTGTCAGCTATCTAGACCTTGCCGATAACCAACTTGACATGTTTGTATACGATTCATATTTGGATTACGCAAATATGATGTTGTGTATCTATGTTGTTGTGTTGTTGTGTGTTGTTGTTTTGTTGTGTTGTGTTGTTGTTGATGTTTCACAATTTAGAGCACAGCACAATTGGTTACCCATACCACATCGCCGGAATGCTCACATTCTCTTTTTACTTTACAATATGTTATTTAACTCTTCAACTAACTCCTATCTTAAAGGCAGATTCTAGTTCCTTCATGATACGCCTAACCGTTACTTAAGGTCATCAGAAAGTTTGAAACTGAAAATGCCGGTTCATTCCACAGTATAATAAAATTATAATGACAAATCTTTTTTAGTTAGTGCTGTTCGCTTATGTAATGCCCTACCGTTACACATAAGACAGGCTCAGACTATCACTAGATTTAAAGCAATGGTAAAGGATCACTACCTATCATTACAACTTTTCTCATTCTACATTATATACAGCATGATTTGTATTATATTCCCTTCTAGGGTTGTCCCTTCCCTTCCCTTCTCCTGGTGATTCTAGGGCCATAATTGAGTATTTTTTAAATTACATTTAAAATGCACCATTTTGGAATGAAATGGTTTCTAAGATTTTTTGAGCAAATTCCAAATTTTTGTTACGGGAATACGAGCGATTATAAATCACCCTGTATATAATCAAAGGTCACATCGACGGAAATACGCCACTGGACAAGGAGTAATTAAGGATGTGAGAAATTGTGGGTAGGATAAAGTCGAGGATAGGAAGGATCATATTACGGCTGACACAGTCACTACCAATGGCGTTGGAAGATACTGATATTATACTCTTCTTAACATCACTATCGGTGAAGTGATTTAAGACAAAAGACGAATAACTAGGGGTTGGCAGTGATGAAAGATAATGAATAGTGCTTGCTTTAATAGTACTATCAATATTGGACGAAGCAGAGAAATGTTGATTGAGCAAGTCAATATTGAAGTCATTAGAAATAGTGTTTTGACGAGTTTTACCAACCCCTAGGGCTTTAAGAAATTTCCAGACCTTAGCCGGATCTAAATAAAGAAAAGAAAATATTTTATTTTTGAATATTTAAAAAAAACTATATTTTGTATATTCAATTCAATGTTTACAGGGATCGAATTCTAAAAGGCAAACCTTCTGTTAATGCAATGACTTTGTGAGCTTTATTGTTATTTGGGAATGGACCACAGTCTCAATAGCCTTTGGGTTGTGGAATAACTAGAATATTGTAGATTGAATATTATTTATTACGACCACATTAGAAAGAAAGAGGAAAGAAAGAAAAAACGTTTATTTTTATCAGACGAAAGACATGAACAAAAAAGACAAAGTGAAGAAAAAAAGATTACAATATCGGTGTAAATCTGTACACGCCTGTCGTCTTCATAAAAATAGGAGGCCAGTTCAGCTTATTACCGGACACATGTGCCCGGCGCTGGCGCTGGTTTTCAAATGGCTCCTCAGTAGACTTTATCCTCCATTACTTTTGCCGTTATATCAAGCAGGAGTTTAGAAATGCGTACAATATTATTGAACTATAATTTCACAGCTTATCGAATTGATATACTATATGAATAGGTTATTACAATGTGTGATCAAAATGAAGCTTTAAAGTAAATTTACATACCCGGCGATTCCAAACCCGGATCGTGTAGCAGCTTCATAAAAACAAGCTTTTTCTGTTTCCGAAAAACATGACCCTATGTAAACTCCGACCTTCTTGCCCGAAAGTTGTTCTGGGTTAACCCCTGAAAAAACCAATAAATGCTTACTATAATTTCGGTTTAGCTATATTTTCCAAAAAAATCCCTTCAAAATTATTATTCTTGTGTTGGTATATTATACTATTAGAACCTCTATGTTCATCATCATTAGCCTTTAACAGTCCATTGCTGGACTAGGCCTCTCCTTTGAAAGGAGTAATTGGCTATTATAACTATACCACGCTGGCTAAACGGGTTGGTATAGGTGTGTATCAACTTTCCTTCTTTTACAGTGCTGTTCTCTGCATAATATGCTCCATCTGTTGGCTCTTACGACACCCACGGGATGATTTGGGGTGGTGAATTTTATTTAGACCTCTATGTTATTAAAGCAAAATTACTACATTCGAAATTAAACTTACACATTTGACCTTGAATTAAAATGAAATATGAAATAAGGTTTTTTTTGTGCCATACGTACATACACTACAAGGACAAAAAACGGATCAAAGATATACATAATTATACACAACAGAGTAAAAAATCATAACTACGAGACATTTGTGCAATAAAAATAAAGTAATGGGTATCAGGAAGTTCACCAACCTGCATCATAGATGGCTTGGTAAGATTGTTCAAGGACCTTTTTAGCCATAGGATCCATGGAGAAAGCAAGACGAAAATGCACTTTGAAAAACTGAGCGTCAAAACTGTCAATGTCAGGTATACTGCCCGTATGTTGCACTACTTCTGGATGATTGTATTTGAAGCGAAGATCTTCCTGGGTCACTGGGTTTATCTATAAATACAAATATTTAAAGTGTTAATGTATTTTGTGATTTTAATCCAAGTCATAAACATTTTCCTACTTTTTGTGTGACTGTGACACACCTGTTTATAGACCGCCCGAAGGATTCAAACATGCCGTAAAGATATTTGTGCTGCGACAAAACCGCAATGCTGGCAATACGTGCCATCCGGAGCACAGCAGCACTCTGACATAAAATCAATCACAAGCGGTCACCCATCCAAGTGGTGACTTATGGCAAAGTTGCTTTACTTTGCCTGTTTGTTATGAACAACAAGTTATTACATGCTTTTGCAGAATAAAATTACCTTGAATACACCTTTATGAATGTTGAAATGTTGATTAGCACTGCAAAAATATTAAAAGTGCTATTTATGGTCAGTTTTTACAATTTAATTAAGATAAATAGTAATAATATGGAATGCCAAGCAAGTTTGACTAGTTTTATTTCCTGGGATAACATAGCGTTGCATTTCATTGCATACATACATAGACTCACGCCTGTTTTTCGGAGGGGTAGGCAGAGACTACGGAACGCCATTTGCAATGATTCTGACATATTATCTCTCTTGCTTCATTCACTCCCATCAAATTTCTCATGCATGCTCTTCGGTTAAGGGTACTTCTAACCTGTCCTTGCATTTCATTACAATTACATTCAAATCGTTTTTGGGTAGATGGGCCTCGTTAGCCTTGGTTGGCAACCTGTCTAGGAGAAGGAAAACTCCGAAATTAAACCAACTTTCAGGGACCATACCTGACACAAAACCCCGATCTAAGGTGTAAACCGACCCGTGCCGAGGGATTCGTGGCCAGAGGGCAAGCTGGTCTCAAACGGAGGGTGCCTGTGTTGGTGGTCACAGGGCACAGCTAGGATTCCATTTTACCCCCGTACAGGGCTCTGCGGGGATGGACATTTTAAATCCCTATTACTCGTGGAAACGCTATGAGGACAGACATTAGTTATTCTTCAAATGGTGGCGACGCGGTTCGCAACCTGTCACGTCTCGTTGCCCGCGAGGGCGAAAAGCGGCCTACGGAAAGCCGATTTGCAACATTGAATGTTGGCGGTGGAATGGACGGAAAATTGGATGAAGTATGCCAGATGATGGATGATAGAAAGATTGTTGTTTTGTGTGTGAATGAAACGAAAAAGAAAGGATGTGACACTACCAAGCATGGCAGTTACACGGCGTATTGGTCCGGAGTAGATAGTACCACCAGAGCCTGCAAGTGAGTTGGTTTAATACTGTCTGCGCGAATGAATGAGTGCGTAAAAGAATTTGAATGAGTAAATGCAAGGCTACTATGGATGAGAATGAAAGTAGAACTTACACGTCTTCTTATTGTAGGGGTTTACGCCCCGGTCAATATAGTAACGGGTATGTCACAATAAGAACAAGACGAAAGGCAGGAGTTTTGGGAGAGTTTAAGAGAGATTCTGAGGACCTGTAAGGATAACGAAAGATTGATTTTGTTAGGTGATTTCAATGGATGGGTGGGAGTAAAGCGAGATGGATTTGAAAGGGTTTTAGGTGGATTCGGTGATAAGAGTGTGAACGAAAATGGAAAAGAACTGCTTGAGGTTTGTTTGGAGTGGAGCCTTTGTGTGACAAACACCATGTTTGATCACAAAAGGATACATTTGTATACATGTGAGGCGAAAAATGTTAGAAGTATGATTGATTTTGTAATAGTAGATGAACGACTGAGAAAGAATGTGTTGGATACGAGAGTTTTTCGAGGGATCGGCATCCATACAGACCACTTTTTGGTGTTAAACCGGATAAGTGAGCTCTTTAGAGGATGGCGACACCGAGAAAGTAATCAAGAGAGGGTCTTGGAAAGAATAAAAGTAGAAAATCTGCAAGAGAAAGATGTGAAAGATGAGTATAAACGAAGATTGATAGCGAGATTTGAGAGGTTCGATGGCATAAATGGTATGGAAGAATTGTGGCATTCTTTTAAAAAAGAGGTAGTATGTGTAGCTTCTGAAGTATGTGGTGTGATCAAGAGAAGGAAACTACGAAAGGTTAAGAATAATAATAATAATAATATTCTACCACATTCACACAACACCATCTAGTCCCAAACTAAGCAGAAGCTTGTACTATGGGTACTAGATAATGGATAAACATACATATACAGGGTGTCACAAGACCGATCACCAAGCCGAAGTCTACTCGTTGTGGACATCATGCCAAGTCATACTAACCAAAAATGGCGAACGATTTTTTTTACGAGTTTTCACATTTTTTAAACCGCAATTAAAATTGTGCGAGTACAATTTTCGAAATACCTACTTATCCATGGGTCCAAAGGACATTCATAGAACATGTTGGCATAGTAATTGCATCGATTTTGTACCTAATTACAAAAATTCCATAGTAACTTTGAGTCTCAATATCTCCTGAACCAGTAATTTCCCAGGTATGGTGCCGAAGTAAAAAATGTTCGTATTGATTGGTACAACGTGGGATTTCAGTTTTCGTTAAGGGTCTTTTTACACCCTGTATACTTTTTTTTTGTAAATACATACATATTATACATATCAACACCCAGACCAAGACAAACATCCATGTTCATGCACACAAATGTTTGACTTGAGCGGGAATCGGCGTAGCAGTCGGTTACACTTCCGCGGCGCCAACCGGTCGTGGTGTGACAAGGTGTCATCCTTGTCCCACCACAATACATGGTGGGACAAGGATGTACAATCAGCAGTATCAGAGAAGAAGAAAGCGTGGTTAGATTGGTTGGCTGCCAGAGTAAATGAAAGAATGGGAAAGGCAACGAGTGATGACAAAGATGAAGCAAGAAAGGAGTTTGTTAGGTCTAAAAAAAATAGTGAAAGAAATGGTTAAAAGGAAAAAAGAGGAAAATAAAGATGAGTTTTATAGTAGATTATCTGACGACTTTCGGAGAAACATTAAGTTTTTCTGGAAGTCCGTTCGTGCAGTTCGAGGAAAAACTCAATCCTCAGAATACACAGCAATCAGAGACAAGAATGGAAAGATACTGTATGGTGAATCGTGTGTGCTGAAGAGATGGAAAGAGTATTCTGAAGGATTATTTGAAAGAACGACGACAGAGACATCAACAGGTGAAATAAATGGTAATGATAACAATGATGAAAGCGATATTGGCGTGGATGAGATTTTGAAGGCACTGGCCAGTATGAAATTAGGTGAGGCTGCAGGGTATGACAGGATTACCGTCGAAATTCTGAAGGCTGGACAGGGCATCATAGTTAGTCAGCTGCAGCGTTTATTCAACTTGCGCTGGAGCACCGGCCGAGTACCTGATAACTGGGCCACAGCAGTAGTTGTGCCTCTTTATAAAGAAAAAGGCTCGCAACAAGACTGCAAAAACTATAGAGGCATTAGCCTTCTCAGCATTGTTGGCAAATTGTATGCGAAGGTACTGATTGAAAGAGTTATAAAAGTAACCGACAAGAAAATATGGGATGTACAAGCAGGATTCCGAAAGGGTATGGGGTGTACGGATCAAGTCTTTTCTTTGCGATGCCTATCCAAGAAATTTTTGGCCAAAGGTCGAAAGGTCTACTACGCATTCGTGGATTTGGAAAAGGCTTGCGTTAAAGTGGTGAGGAATGAAATGTGGTCGGTACTGTCGATGTATGGGGAGAACAGCAGCCTCATTTGAGCTCTGAAATCCCTTTATGAGGATTCTAGAGCTTGTGTGAGGATAAACGGGGCATACACTGACTGGTTAACCATCAACACAGGTGTTAGACAGGGATGTGCAGCGTCGCCATGGCTGTTCAACCTCTTCATGGGCAGTTGTTTGCAAGACTTGAAACATAGTGATTGTGGATTAAGGATGAATGAGTTACTTGTCAAATGCCTCCTTTATGCTGATGATCAGGTTATACTTGCGTCTTCAGCGGAGGAGTTGCAGGAGATGGTAACAATCATGCATGATGCGTTAGAGAGGAAAGGAATGAAAGTGAATGTAAGTAAAACGAAAGTTATGGTTTTTGAAAAGGAGGAATGCGTTAGGGCTTGTAATGTTATGATCGATGAACAGCGAGTGGAGCAAGTGAATGAGTTTGTATATACAGGTAGGCTGTTTACAAGAGATGGTAAGAATGTAGAAGATATTGAAAGAAGAGTTAATGCAGGTAATAGAGTGAATGGAGCTCTGAAGGCTTTTATGAATAGCCAAAACGTGTCCAAAAAGGCACGTTTGGCTGTGCATAGAGGGGTGTTAGTACCTACTCTTGTATGGTAGTGATAGTTGGGTATGGCAGAAGGGTCATGAAAGTAGAATAAATGTTGTAGAAATGAGAGCACTGAGAAGTATGTGTGGTGTCTCTCTGTCTGACAGAGTAAAGAATTGTGTGATAAGAGTGTTGTGGGGTAAAAGAAGATGTAGTGACAAGCATCGAGAAAGGTATGCTAAGATGGTTTGGGCACGTGGAGAGGATGGATGACGAAAGACTGACCAAGCAGATATATAAGGCAAGTGTGGAAGGGACAGGACGAAGGGGAAGACCTAGGCGGACGTTCTCTGACCAGATTGGAGACATCCTAAAAACAGGTGAGAAGTACCTGAACAGAAGAGCATGCATGAGGAATCTGATGGGAGTGAATGAAGCAAGAGAGATATGTCAGGATCGTTGCAAATGGCGTTCCGTAGTCTCTGCCTACCCCTCCGGGAAACAGGCGTGATTCTATGTATGTATGTATGTATGCATTCAAATCGTTTGGCTGCTGAAGTTAGGTCATTAGCAGTGATTTAGTATTAATTTATACTGACTTCATTACATTGACATTATAGACAATAATGTAACGGGTGAAGGAAATTAAAAAAACATTGTTCAAAGGTTAGTAGCCTACATATTTTATACCTATTGTAATTAATCTATCCACGTGATGTCAAAATAACAATATATTTAAATACTTTTTAACTTGTAACGTTGTTGCATCGACGTGAATGTAACAAAGTTTTAAATAAAAAAACACGAAGTTTTAGTATTACTATCTTCCGCTCGGGTTATTCCGTGAAATCTTGGTTATATAATTAAAAAGTTTTTCAAAATCCGTTTGGTCGTTTTTGCATGGATCGAACATCCACCCTCTCAAACTTTCGTGTTTATAATGGTAATGAAATTGTCATAGTAAATAAAATATACCTTGTTGTACAAAATGTCTGAAAACTCCTTGATATTGTGAGACTGTGGGTAGAGTCCCGACATTCCAGAGATGACGATTCTGTTGCCATCTAACTGATGCGATTTGAACTTGTCCTCGTTTACCAATAGATGCTCCTGCGGAGTCGGTGCCATTGTTGCGATTCAAACAATATCGGCAATATAACAAGAAATCTGTAACAATAGAATGATTGATTTCAGATTTTTTATCACATGGATAAATTTATAAGTATGATCCGACTTCTGCGTGACAATATGCGATGCTGTGTCAGAGTGCAGGGTGAAGATTCGGGTTGAGTTCTTTTGAGTAAGTTGTGGCGTATAGCAAGGCTGCGTACTCGTTTCAAATCTCTTTGCTCTGTACTTTGTAGTAGTTCTAAAAATCTTATTTACGGCTGTACAGCAAACATATCCAAACATTAGATAGAGTCCACATTAAATGCCTACGCAAAATTATGAACATCTACTGGGCGGATCCTGTAAAAAACACGGAAATTCTACGACGAGCAAGTGGCGGCGGAATAGACGCGTATATAATGCACCAACCACGATGGAGCGGCCATGTTTTTCGGATGTTTGAAATAAGAATGGCTACACGAATCTTCCACTTAGAGCTACAAGATGGCAAACATAAACAAGGCGACAGATTCTTGTGCTACAAAGATGTGATCAAACGTCATATGAAACGTTGCCACATTGATTAGTTGCAATGGGATGCAGTGGTAATAGACAGAGCACTTTGGAGGCGTACTGTTCGCGCTAAGGTATTCGAATTTGAAAGTCGACGAAAAGAGGAGCTCGATGCCAAACGGAACAAGCTCAAGGCCCGACCACCGGAGGCCATCCTTTACATTCCCTCAAATTGGATATGTCAGTCACCTGAGAGCACATCAACGAAGCACTCAATAATGAGCTCTAAGTCGCCGTGGCCGAGTACGGTGTAGACGATTATATTATAGTATCAATTACTTATGGTTATTAATCAGTCATTATTTCTTGCATATGCTATGAATAGTAATATTATTGTTTGTCACATTTTATTTATGCAGTGTATAGTGTACAATTAACAATTGACTATTAAAATTATAAAATACTAGCTATTACCCGCTGCTTCGCTTGCGTTAAATTCGCGGTTACACAAAGCTCCTTTATTGTTTGGATACTTTAGTAAGTTTCGTTTTAATTCTGTTTATATTAATTAGAAATATATATGCAAGGAGTATTTATCACGTTACTCTAATACATTTCTTTTAACATGTATTTTTGGTGGTGTTTTACTTGTAGTCATGTGCCATTACATAGTTTTGGTGCATCAAAATGTCGCAATAAAAGGGCTGGAACACCAACTTTCAGTCTCAAGTTGTGTGAAGGCACTCCAGATAGTTCAAAAGAGTTCAGGAACTCTATAGGGTACGAAGTAACTTGGTCAGTATCCATGACATTACCTACCGAAAGGTACTCAACAACATCAACTTGCGTACAGTCAAATGTCAAAGCCTTGGTCCAATACAATTATCTCTACACACACTTTCGCATTTATAATATTAGTAGAGAATGTCGGTTCAGCCGGTTTAGCGTAAAATCGGTACCTTAGTTTAGTAGGGATTAGCCAAGGCAGTTACAATAATTATTAATAATTTATTTATTAAACGGACGATGTTATGACAGTGCACTAAATGTAAATTGAATATGATAATTCAAATATTTTTAGTATTTATATAATAGGTATTCCCAAGTTATCAGGACGAGTACTCAACTTTGGATTATATTATTTATGTCAACAATTTGAGCCAAGATAGAGGGATTTAAAGTGCTATTTTAATCATGCTAATACCAATGCCATATCCAATATTTTTCAAACATCGAGATAACACAATTCAAATATTCTGTCCCTTATAACATTATTGCCTTAGCCTTAGAGGTATCGCATTACATCCAAGACTTTACTTTGCCAAAACTGTGAGATTAGGGAGTGGGTGCCTCCTCATAACTTGGTAACGACAGATTCACATGTAGTGGATAATCTTATAAAATAATTATAGGTTGAACTAATTAAAGTATACAATAAACTTACTTAATCCGATGGATTAGGTAAATTTTTAGAAAACGTTTTTCGGGTCGGGTTCATATTTTCAGTTTTAGTATTAAATTAATGTAGTTTCTCACCTTTGTCACAAATAAACTTATTTTACAATTATACACGAACAAAATATCATATCTTAATAACTTTGAATGAAGTTATTGCCAGATAAACACCCAATAATGAGAACACCAAGTGTCAAGATACGACTAAAAGACTTATTAGATTTGAGTCTCTATTTATAATGTTTAGAATATTATAATGGCAAGCATTGACGGACGGTTAAATGAATATGTCAACAGGTAATAATAATGTAATTTACATTACCGCGGATTGAAAATCGGTTAAATAACACATTACGACTTCGGTGTAACAATGGAATTAGGTACATAGGTGTGATTTTTAGGGTTCCGTACTTCGAAATGAAAAAACGGAAACCTTATAGGATCACTTTGTTGTCCGTCCGTCTGTCAAGACTCTTTTTCTCAGAAACGCGTGAAGGTATCAAAGTGAAATTTATATCAAATAGTCAAATCTGCTGTACCTTGCAGCTGTGAAAAAATCAAACTTATAAGCCAATGCAATCAAAAGATACAGCTGTAACTTTGTTTATGCTGCAAATTTCCGCAATTTTCGAAACTTGCAAGGGAATCAAAACCTACAGGGTACTTCCCGTGAACTCAGAATCTTGAAATCTGATACGAAGCAAAGAGATTGGATATATACATAGAGGTAGTCCTAGTACTTACAAATTGAACACAGTCAATTGACGTGTAAGATACAATTTAGACAATTTATGCCATCGAATTATATAACCTTAGTTATTTTTCTTTTAACACAGTTCTGTCATGATTTTGAATTTAGCCGTATAATATTTATATCGACATTGTCAAGTATTGTAAAAAATCTTATCGATATATCTATCCACCGTATATTTTTACCTCGTTATTTTTTAGATTTTCAGGTGATAAAGATTTACAAAATAAGTGGATTGCTGCAGTATGTCGTGGAGAAAATTGGGTGCCTAGAAAGCACCATAGAATTTGTTCCAAGTATTTTACTGCGGAATGTATTTATAGTGATGACAGATTGGCGCAGACTAAAAAAAAATTCTGTGCCAACATTACTCCTACCTTCTAAACGTATCAGTGTGAGTGTATAATAATTACTTGCTAATAATTAAAATATCAGCAATGAATTCCGAAGGTTTTTCAATTTGATTGAACATTCTCTCGAAAATACATTGTTTGATGATCACAGATTTTTATTGATAAAGCGCATTAGTCAAACATATTGGAAAATTAGAATCCTATATATTACAAAAAAACAATAATGTACCTATAGAAAAAATCAGATCTTTCTTTACAAAGACAGCAATATTTAAAGGACAGTAATTTGAAGGTTTACTTAATAAGAACTATCTGCATTTCATACTCACGACTACTGTGTGTATATGCATCAAAATAAGGGAATCTTTATTTGAAAGTTAGTTAAACGTCATCTACCAAAACTTGGTTGTTCTTGTTCGACTAGTGTACTAATAATGATCCGACCCCAAGATAAAATCGAAGGGCTAGTCTAGCCACAACTTTTTTCTCTCTAAATTATTCTGTGTGTCACATGTATGATCGAAAAGTGTTCGATCCTGCACATACATTTTTTACACATAGATTTGTATTACCTACACTATGTAATGAGAAAATGTCAATAAAAAGTGATTATTGTTAATAACAAACCTTTGGGGACTATTCAAGGTTTTCACTAAATTATCTATTTTAACTTTAATTTTATGTGTTTTGCTTGATACAATCCATGTCGACCATGCATTTTCTTATAATGTGTCAATTTGGATAATATGTGACATTTACAGTTAGCATAATGCCTAAGCATTTGCCTTATTCATAATTGTTTACTTTCTCTAGCAAAAATGTGTAATTTGGGGAGAATTATAAAAAAGTGATTGTTGTTAATAACAAGCGTAAAGAAAAATACCATGAAAATTAGAAAATAAAGCCTCGAAAGATAATGTGCAACTGAGTACACATTTGAAACAAAAATATATAAGTTCAGTTTAAAAATGCAAGTTTGTGTAATAATTATTTAAAAACTGTCCATCAACTAGCGTTCTGACTGCTGTGGACACAAACTTACGGAATTAAGAATGTATAACATGTAAGTACTTAATATACTTTACAAGTCTGTTTGATTTTGAACCTATATTTAAACTTTGAACGATATCGATAGCGGATTTGCTCAATCACTATTAAATTAAAAAGTTACGAAATTTGTGTTTAGATTGTCTTTAGCCCTAACTGACAAACATAGTGCCATCTTCTTCTGGCAACTCTAATTTGTCATATGAGTGAAGAGTGTAGCTATATTCAGTTTGTTCTTAAAAATATCGTTCCTTCCATGCTTTAGTTATTCTTCTGTGATACGAAGCAATGTCTTATAGCACAGATAAAGAAAAAAATGCAAAAATGGTTTTTTTTTAATAATTTTAAAGTTATTACTATTTTTTCATGAAAAGGTAAAGGTATTAAATTGAAATCCATATTAAATACTCAAATCTATAATACCTTTAAGCTGTAACAAAATCAAACTTCTATGTCAACGCAATACAAAGAAACAACAATTTAAGCCGCATATTTTCTCACAACTACTCGCAAGGAAATCAAAACCTACAGGGTACTTCTCGTAAACTCAAAATCTTGAAATTTGGTAAAAAGCAATGTTTTATGGCACAGGTAAAGGAAAAATTGCGAAAATCGTAAATTTTTAGTTACATCATATAAAAAAAAATTAATTTTAAAGTTACTTCCCCTTTCCTGATGAACGTGTTAAATTATTAAATTGAAATTCATATCAAATACTCGAGTCTATAATACCTTTAAGCTGTAACAAAATCAGACTTCTATCTCAACGCAATCAAAAGAAACAGCAATTTTACTATATCTTCAAACTCGCAACTACTGGCAAGGGAATCAAAACCTACAGGGTACTTCCCGTAAACTCAGATTCTTGAAATTTGGTACGAACAAACCTCTTATAGCACTGATAAAAGAACAATCGCGAAAGACGAAATTTTTTTGTAACATCATATAATAAGGGTCAAAAAACATATCACAGCTGTCAAAAAACCGACAAATTAATAAATCGGCCATAGCTGAGCATTTGCTGGAATCTGGACCAAACCACTGGATAGAATTACATCAACCACAAGTCTTATCCACCGATCGCCACTATTACTCCAGGATAGTACGTGAAGCGGTTGAAATAAAAAAAACATAGAAATTTCAACCGGGAGGACGGATACAGACTATCGACCACTTGGAACCCAGTTATCAACAAATGCAAACAACGCCGTAGTAATACAACTCATCAGTGTGTAGACGTCATAAGTGTAGTTTGTCGAAGTACCGACAGTGCGGATATAACTAAAATATCTAAAATACAAAACAAGTGAGGGTAGTTGCCGAAACCCGCGCTTCACAAGGACGGCGCTGAGCTGACATCAGTCCCTCCGCGACCAAAACCGTTGCATGCCGGTAGAAACGTAGGAGAAGAACAGAGGTATTTATGCCTTGAAATAAATAAATTATCGCGACTAAGACCCGCTAAATAATATTGTACGATATATACAAATCGCGAAAGTTTAAAATCGATCATATAATAAAAAACATTAAAAATAATTTAAAGTTACTAACCCTTTCCTTATGAACGAGTAGAGGTAAATTGAATACTCGTCTATAATATCTTTAAGCTGAAACAAAATCAAACTTCTAAGCCAACGAAATCAAAAGATACAGCTGTTTATGCCGCAAATTCACGCAAATTTTCGAAACTCACAAGGGTATCAAAAGCTACAGGGTACTTTCCGTGAACTTCGAATCTTGAAATTTGGTACGAGGCAACTTCTTATAGCACAGATTAAGAAAAAAATTCAAAAATGTAAATTTTTAGATTCAGCCTATAATAAAAATACTTTTTTTAATTTTTAAATTTACTACCTCTTTCCTCATGAACGCGTAAAGTTATTAAATTGAAATTAATATGAAACCCTCAAGTCTATAACCCCATTAAACTGTAATGAAATTGAACTTCTATGTCAACGCAATCAACAGAAACAGCAATTTAAGCATATTTTCAAACTCACAACTACTCGCAAGGGAATCAAAACCTACAGGGTACTTCCCGTGAACTCAGAATTTTGAAATTTGGCATAAAACAACGTCTTATATCACATAGGAAAAAAAATCGAAAACCTTAAATTTTTAGTTACCTACCTCACATATTTTTTTAAATAATTATAATTATATACCTACAGGTTTGTACGGAACCATCGGAGCGCGAGTCCGACTCGGACTTGACCGGTTTATTTATAATACCAACGCAATATAGTTAAATAATTTTATTCTATCGTGCTGTTTACACGTGGTTATGTTTATGTAAAGAATCACGGTTCTATAGCTACTCGAAAATAGTGCTAGACTGCCCGTTTTTTTTGGTGTCGCGGTGTAAACCTTAGGAACAAGTTTCTCTTCACTGTAAGTTGAGTTAAGTTGTGGTCTCGGGTTCGATCCCCAGTTAACCCCGGCACATACCTCTGCCTTTTCGAAGTTATGTGTGTATAAAATGTTAATTAACGCTCGCTTAACAATGTGCCCGGTAGATGGCAATAGGCTCGCCCCCTATTACATTGGGATCGAAACATCAAGTAGTGAAGTATGGGTGTGTAATACACCTCCTCCTACCCTTTCGGGGATAAAAGGCGTGAATTTATGTTATGTGTTATGTTAAGTTCATCGTCCCTTCAGATAATTGCCCGCCCTTTACCACCTGCGTGGTGCAAGTGAAACTGCGTCGTCTTTACAACTAGTCCAACAGGAATGGCCTCATTGGCTTACAGACCGCTAACCCTACGGTGGTCAGAAATCGTCACCGTAACCGTGGCTGGTGCAACCCATGCCAAAGAGCTAAGATAATGTAAGTATGTTGATCAAGTTATAATAGGTATTTGATTTCTGAAATATCTCTATCTATCATGCTACTATACCAGGGCTGAACGCTAAGGTAAAATATAGCTTTGAAGTTTTTTGACAAGAATACATTGAAGCAAATAATTACACCCGTTGTGTCCTAAAGAAATTTACTTTCCTAGCCAAAATAAAATGGATGCTGTGCTACAATTAATGTTTTATCTTAGTAATTTTTTGGCTTTAAAAGAAGACATATAATGTAGAAACTACTTAACTACTTTTGTTCTCCACTTTACAATAACGCCTAATTTTTAACTGTCACTCGAGTTGACGAATACAAGGTACAAAATTGTTATAAATAACATACCAACTGGATTGGACTGTGTAAGGGTAGGGTCGATTAGGTAATTGCTGAGAAATTATCATATTTAAAAATTGACCGATTCGTCGAGTTGGTCAATAAGGCGGCTTAAATACATAATATATGAGTTAAAATAACAATTACATTTTCGATACCAATGTCATTTAATTATTTAACATAAACAATCGGTGTATATATCTATATCTAGGTTCGGATACAAAGAAGAACCATGAAAATAACCTGGGAACTTTTGTATGTTTGTTGTGGATAACGTGTGTACTCTCTTACTTCTCCAATAATAAACGGATTATGATGATTATTTTCGTGAGTTCATATTTCAGGTGTGGCCATATACCTTCTATAACAATAGTATTTCAAAGTAAAGATAATTTAAAATAAACGTAATAATCAATAGTTAAGTCATACCTTCTTTATATTTAAAATTTGATATTTTTTTTAAGTTAGTGCTAGCCAATGACGAGGTTTACATTTATTTATTTCGTTAAAACGGTTAAGTATAACAAAATACTACACTCAAAATAATAAAAAAAAACTACTGCACTAAAAACCTAAACCTACATCACAATAATTTAGCAGCGCTTTGAAACGATTAGAAAGTTTTATATTATACTGTCCTTTTTGGCTAGCATTAACCCTCAGGCACCTAACTTAAGACTAGCTCATTTCTTCTTAGTCAAAATAATTAGAATAACATGAATATCAGCTGCCATACTCCATGACAGTTTATGTACCGTACGACATGACACTATGAAAATAACTAAAGCAAACCGAGTAAACTAATCTTTCTGTATCTTCATCTGTTAATGCTGCTGGATCAGTTTTTATTGGAAAATAACTAAACCAATCTAGCAGTACCGTAGTTTACCTCCATAAATTGACTAACTTTGTGAACTGGGGTAAACCAGTCTAGCAGTAACTACACTACATCCATAAATTGTCTGACTTATGAAATGGAGTAACAAATCTAGCAGTAATATAATTATAGTTAAAAGTGTATTAAAATAGTGCCAATTTTGAATTGTGTTACCTAAATAAATACTATCCCCACCAAGTGTGAATGTAAAATACACAAACAAATCTAACGGTACTACATCCGTAAATTGCCCATCTTTTCTAACTGGGGTAAACCAATTTAGCAGTATCCACGTTCGTAAATTGTGTATAAATGTTCAAATTAATCTTAACAGGGTAAATATTGATCTACAAAATACAGTCGTCGATACTAATTATCGAGACGAATTTTAATCTATTAAATTTCAAGGCTTGTTATGATTAGATGCCTATTCAAGTAAATAGATTAATATGTAAAAATATTCACAGCCATTAACACAGAAAGGGCTCGAACAAAGAAAACATTCGTGAAAATTGATTATTGATAGTAAACAATTGATTCAAAGTCACTTACTTCATAAACGTTTGGTTAATTATATTATTATGCCATAATAATATTGACACACAGCTAACACAATATGTTACATAGGTACTTCATGTACACATACTGTAATTTATAACTAAGTTCTTAGATAAAAAAACAAAGCAGCTAGTTCAAATAATTTGTTTTCTTATGGTGCTGATACACTTGAGCATTCACCTGTAATGAGCATTCTTGCGAATGTTACAAAACTGAAAAGTAGTGCAGTTTCTATGTTTTTCTTTATGCTAAGGATTAGAGTGTTGGCTAGAAAGATCGTGAGAACTTGTTCGTAGCAATGTTCGTTGTTCGGTTCGAATTTACAAAAACCGGTGAATGCTCGCTGTTCTGCTACAAGTGAATGCTCAGGTATATCAGCGCCATTAAACATGATCGGCTATTCTTCTGCAAGAATATAATTAAATCCAGCTTTCAAATAAGAGTCAAAGAGTAAGTCAAATCAGCAGTCTTTCTTCTGGACAGACTGGTGTCTGTTGATTTGACGACGTCATGCATTTTTTCTGTTGGTAAATACTAAACATACTGTATATAAAGCAGAAGGTCTCTTGCGCACCGCTGGAATCTCGCCGGCCAGTGACGTCGAGCAGGGCAAAGCGGCGCGCTGCTTTATTTTGTACTGTCTCATATTTACGAAATATTTAATTGCTGTGTATGTTATAAAAATAAATGCATTTTCTATTTCTTCTTTTTCTTCTTTAGTATAAAGGTCTTAGCATACGTGACGTGTTTTTCCTGGTGGCGGACGAAACAGGACGATTTCTTGGCATCGTCGCATTTAAAAATAATTATCTGGCGAGCAACAGGGCCGGAACTGGAAGGCAATAGATATTTTATAATATGCAGTGTTATTACAACAGATAGCATATAAGTTAGAATGTTGGTCTTAGTAAGTAAAGCTGCACGTGAAACAATTTACAACTGTGTGTCTGGATATAATTTGGTACTAGATATTCTGAACCTTTGTAAAAAAAATTAATACCCGTCCCGTTCTCGTTCCGCCTACACGTTACGTATGGTAAGAACTTAATTATTTACGAATGTCATCTCCATATATTTTTCATTTTTGAAGCGACGCTGAAGCGGTAAGTAACCGTGCGACGTCGCGTCTGTGCCACGATTTTTTTCCTGAAAATTCACGCAAAAGCTTACCAGCATAACAGTCCAATAAATTGTTTCAATTGACAATAATGTTTGACAACAGTCCGAGTATAAAATATGTAGCTGTTGTTAGTCTCCAAAGACCTAGTTATATCATTATTAGTCATCAGGGGTACCCCAGGGTTCACATCTAGGGCCTTTATTGTTTGTGTTATTTATTGACGACATACACTCCTTTGCAAAAATAAAACAAGCACCTTACAGTCATTGGCTTTTATATTGATAATATTAATATTATTTTTATTATGTCATTAGCATAAATGACTATACATTTCTTATCATCAATTCGACTATATTGTCGACAGCGTATATCAGCCGCTAAAAGCCTCCTCCTTACTGTCCACAGGCTAAGTTGTGCTCCTCGAACCTCTTCAAGGTTTCTTTTGAGGTCTATCTAACTGCATGTTCTGGCGACGTATATGCTTATATACTAGAGGTTGGTATTCGTCGTTTGGATTGGCCAGCGCGGAGCCCGGCCTTAACCCCATTAAGTACGTCTGGGACCTCCTAAAACGAGCCGTACAACTACTTCCACAAAACATCAGGGAGCTTAAACGTGTGATCTCGGCTGAGTGGGAACCATCGATATATCACGACACCATCAAAAGCCTGGTGGAAAGTCTGCCAAGACGAGAACATGCCGTAATCACTGCAAGGGGAGGTCATAGTCGTTTTTTTTAAAGTTTTTTTTAATTAAAATACCATTAAAATACTCGTAGTCTTCATTTCATTATACCCATAAAGATGTCCATTGTAACATGGCTCTCTGCTTAAATTGACTAAAATACCGATTCCAGGATTTAAAAGGTTAAAATATAATATATTCGCATTGATGATAAGAAATTTCTAGTCATTTATGCTAATGAAATACTAAAAATATTAATATTGTCAATAGAAAAACCAATGACTGTTAGGGCCTATGCAAACCACGTTTTTTAAACGCGCCGTCGACGCACGTTTGTAGCGATACAGACGCGATACGCACGCAAGTCAGACGCAGCCTGTAGACCTTTGCACACCTGTATAAATTCAAACGCGCGTGTGTAGCGATACAGACGCGATGCACACGCGCGTGTGTAGCGATACAGACGCTCTCAGATTATAGAACAAGAATCAGATGGAGCGCGCGGAACAGTTGCGTGAGGCCACTAAAGCAAATACAAATTGAAAAGCGAATACAAAGCCGGCTCAGTGCGAAACGAAGCATCGTACAGTTCACGCGCCCCAATCAACTCAACTTTTTAATTCATAAAATGCCGTCATACGTTTTAAAACATTGTAAAAGTTGTTTCCAAAAGCAAAAACAGAAATATAGTATATCTTTTCACAGTTATCTATGGATTATTTGACTGTTTCATAATTTAATTTCGATAAAATTCGTATAAATTTCTGCAAAATGTGTGTTTCCAGTTTACGTCGACGCCGTTTTCCCTGTATTATGGAAAATGCACTTGTCAATTGATTTATGTAATATGTAATAAGAATTGACATGTTAATGAAAAATATATTAACATATTATAAAAGTATATTTTAGATATATCTTTATTAGCAAACATTGATATAGGCTTTCCAATATGTATTGGGTTCGATCCCTATACGATCTAAATATTCATGTACTTAATGTGTAGAAACAAAAATAATTGATTGCAGGCATTCATTTTTTTAATAGCTTACGTTGTCCCACTCCTGGGCAAAGGCTTCCCCCAAATCTTGCCAGGTATGCTTGTCGCACGTAATCTCAAGCCAGCTCTTGTGGTAGGCGTCTAGGTCATTTCGCCACCTGTTTCGTGGCCGGCCTAGGCGACGTCGTCTATCCTCTGGTACCCACAGTGTAGATACTCTTGCCCAACGAGCCTCGTACATACGGCTGAGGCTGCTCGCCCCGTTCCATTTGAGACTGGCAGTCTTTCTTCCCACGTTGTTCCTGTTCTAGAACGCAGCTCGGTGTTCCGTATCCTGTCTTTAAGTTTAAGATCCAGGATGCAGCGCTCTATGGCTCTTTGGCAGACCCCTAAGCGTGACCTGTGAAGCTGGGTAGGTGACCAGCTTTGAGAACCGTACGTTGGTTTTTTTTTTCTTTTTTCCCATCTGCGATCAGTCATGGACTATAAGCAAATTTGCTGAGTGTGTAGTGTCGTGTCGAGTGTGTCTCCCAGCGGAGTCAGCTACTCATTATGGAGTTACTGAATTTTATCGAGTTTCAGGATAACACGTCGGCTCAGTCGTGTGTCGCACTTTGCTTGCAATAGCTGTGCCGCTAAGTTATTTGGATGTACAGCTAGCCTCCTTTTATAGCGCATAGCGGTCTTTCAGATTTCTTCTTTTACTGTATATACATATTTGCAGACTTGCATGGATTTCGGTGTTTGTAACAAACCATGGCACATTTGACAAGGTCCTCAGGATTACGTTTTGAAGCCGCTGAAGGATGTTTAGGTTAGAATCGCTGGTGCTTCCCCACAGCTGAATGCCGTAGATCCAACTTGGTTTTAGTATGCTTTTATAGATTAAAAGTTTGTTATCTGTGGAGAGCTTTGAGTTTCGTCCCAATAACCAATAGAAGTTTTTATAGCAGATGTTCAGTTCATCTCTCTTTTTTTTATATGTTCTTTCCAGGTCAGACGGCGATCCAGATGCATACCGAGGTATCTTACGCTGTCTCTGTGTTGGAGTGGGTTGTTACCAAGTCTCACTGGTAGACAGTTATTCCGCCTCAGCGTAAATGTTACCTGAACAGATTTGTTGGCACTGGCTTTAATACGCCACCTGGATAACCATTTGCTTATTTCGTCTATGCCATTCTGTAACTTGATTGAGGCATTGACGGGGTCTTTGTCGCTGGCAAGAATGGCAGTATCATCAGCATAAGTAGCTGTGGTAATACCTCGAATTTCTGGAAAATCTGCAGTGTACACGGCATATAGTACAAGACCGAGAACGGAACCTTGGGGTACACCTGCTTTGATCTCCTGGAGTGTTGATGTGGAGTTGCCTTCTTTAACCTGGTACCATCTGTTTGAAAGGTACGATGTGAGCAGAGCATAGTAGATGAGTGAGATATTTGACTTGATCTTATAGAGAAGTCCCTTGTGCCAAACTTTGTCGAATGCCTGTTGAATGTCCAAAAAAGCTGAAGAACAATATTCTTTTTGCTCAAAAGTATTTCTTATTACATGGCATACTCTGTGAACCTGTTTTATAGTCGAGTGATGTTGCCGGAATCCGAATTGGTGATCAGGAATGCTGTTGTTTTGATTGAGCATGGGCATAATTCGGCTGAGTAAAATTTTCTCGAACAATTTTGACAATATTGGCAATAAACTGATCGGTCGGTATGATGTAACCTTATGAGCAGGTTTGCCTAGCTTATGAATCATAATGATTCGAGATACCTTCCATATGAGTGGGAAGTGTTGTACACGTAGAATGCCATTAAAAAGAGTTGTTATAAATGTTACAGCTTTCTTTGGCAGCTGTCTAAGGATTTCCTTGGTGATCAAATCGAATCCCGGTGCTTTTTTATCTTTGAGCATGGTTATAGCTCTCCACACCTTTCGTATAGTAGCTGGTCTTGGTGGTAAATCCAGCTGCAAATCCTAATTAAGGACACCTTCCAGGCTCGCCTCAATTTCGTTAGATCCCGCATCATCATTAGGAGTAAAAACTTCTGTGAGATACTTGGCAAATGCATTTGCCTTATCTTGCTTTGTCCTAGCCCAGCCGTTAACAGTTTTTATAGGCGGCTTTGATTCTTGTGGGTGATCTAAGGATTTTGTAAATTTCCAGAGAGAATAGTTTGTTGCTTCGGTTGCTGTGAGTGACTCTAATTTTCAGTGTAGGGTATCGTTATGTGTATTTGATATTGCTGTTTTAAGGTCCTTAATGGCTTTATTCAAGGCACTTTTGTCCATCGGATGCCTACTTTGATGCCACACTCTTTTCAGACGACGCTTTTCAAGTACTTTTTGTTTTATATCTAGTGACAGGTTCTTGGGTGCGTTAACGGACTTCAATACAGGAGTACATTTCCAGCAGGCTTCTTGGATGAGTACTGTTATGTACTTAGCAGCTTCTTCAATATCGTCTGGCGATTTAAACGCAACCTGTAGTTGTATATGCTTTTCTATGTACTCTCGAAACGCTTGCCAATCAGTATTTCTATTACAGAGTGTATTCTCTTCATCATACTCTATAAGCGTTGTACTGACAGTTAATATAACCGGAGTATGGTCAGAAGAGCTATCAATGCAAGATTCTGCCTTAAGATAATGTCTAGAGAGACCTCCTGTTACAAAGAAGTCCAGAAGATCTGGTACCTTATTTGGGTCTGTGGGCCAGTATGTTGGTTCAGATGTTGTTATTGCTTGTAAGTGATTAGTGTCCATACTATGCTTTAAATGTCTTCCTCTAGTCGTTATCAGTCTAGATCCCCAGTGCGTATGTTTCGAATTCCAATCGCCACCGGCAATGAATCGGTGACCAAGAGATGAGAAGAATTCGGTAAACATCACCTGGTAAATTTTGTGTGTAGGGGGGCAATACACTGAAGATACATTGAAGTAGCCACATTTATCCTCCAGGGCGACAGTAGTAGCTTGCAGGTATTCAGTCTTGAACTCTGGCATTAAATGGTGTTTGATGGTGCTTCGAATAATAATAGCTGTTCCCCATGGCCTGTCCCATCTGGATGGTTGGTTAGGTAGGTATTGAATCCCTTAATTTTAATATTGCTAGAGGCTGTGCAATTTAGCAGTTGTACTTCATGCTTGTTTGGTGCGAGACCGTTTGTGTTCCAAGTTGCAAGTCTGATGGCATTCATTTGGCCATATTGTTGATGAGAGTTGTTATGAGACCCATCATAGTACTCATTTGTTGTAGGAGTAAGTCAAATTTTTCCGATTGTTGCAGAAGAATTTGTTCTAAAGTTTCACTAAGTGGGTTTATTTTTGGGTTTATGGTGGTATCTCTTTGCATGTGGTGTGTCTTCACTTTTTCGGCATAGGATATGTTGTTTACTTTTTCGTTTTTAGTCTGGTTGGCTGGCCGTGATATTGTGTCCAGGCTGTGTTTTACTTCTGCTTCTTTGTCTTGCTTTTGTGTAAGTCTGAGTTGTGCTGTTTTACGTGATTGGCTTTGTTGGTACACTTCGCAGCCCTTATAATAGGGTATTTGACTAAAAAAATCGAATTAGTCCGTCAGTTAGATTATCGAAAAATATTGGACACGTATATTTTCTTTAGTCACGTAAACAAAAAAATAAGACGACTAACTTCGTTAAAAATTCGTGTGACGTCACTTGCCAGTACGCTTTTTACTGGCAAGTGACGTTACAAGCCCCCACTCTTAGACGTTTCTCCATCTTTGATGCGTTTTATCTTCGTAATTTTTTACTGATTTGATAAACCAAAAAATACGTATCCAATATTTTTCGATAATCTAACTGACGGACTAATTAGATTTTTTTTGTCAAATACCCTATTTGCAGGGTGAGGTCCATGGCACAGAGCACACATTGCGGGGGTGTTTCGATCACGCTTTGGACATTCGGAAGTTTTGTGCGGCTGTGCACACTTCACACAGTGGTATGGTCGCATGCAATAGTTCTTCGTATGACCATATTGTTGACAGCATAACTGACATTGGATGATAGACCTATTTTTTCTGGGATCCTCTATTACAACGGCTTGGTGGTATATATATTTAAGTTCCTTAGCGGCCTTATTATTGTCTCCCGGCATAAGGTTGATAAAAAAGGTGGATGTAGGCTTTTTATCGGGCCCATATTTTGCATTAATTATCTCTCCTAACACAGTATTACCTGTTTGTTCGATGTCTTCTCTTATAGCATTGAGTGAAGTTGACGGGTGTAGATTTCTGATGACAAGCCTGTAGCATCTTTCATCTTTTTTCTTAAACGTGTGGCCGATGAGGCTATGTTCCCGTACTCACCCAATAATATTTGTATAAGTTTCAATTGTGGCACTACTAACCCTTAACTGGTTTCGATTAACAACCTTATAGCTAAAGTCATTTTGGGAAGCTGCAGTCTTTAGTAGTTCTGTAAGTTTGATGACATCTTCTATGCCATAGAGTACTATGGATGGAGGCTTAACCTGTTTATTAGGCTGAGGCAAGTCTTCTTTTTCAGTTAGATAAACGGTACGTTGGAATGGTCAGAATAAACAATCATATCCATGAGTTTGCGCTTCTAATATTTATTTTTTTTAATAGTAACATTAGTGTTGTCTACAAAATATTATATTAATACTTTATTGTGAACTTGACAAAATTTCGCTGGTTTATGAATACCTTAACAATGGCGAGAGAATTGATCTATATTCACCTGTATAGTGTACGTCGCTTTCATTAATGTTCACAGTCTTCGGTGCATGAATATTATACGTAATGAAATTTATTACAGTTATACAGTAAATTATTCAAGATCGCAAACTAATGTCAGTATGTAATTTAGTTTTTTTTTAATTTATAATTTTCTTCCATAAAAACATTACAAAACTATGTGCAAAATAGTGGGAGATTGGGTGGCGGATTAAGAATACGGAATGTCACCACCCCATATCATCCCATGGGTGTCGTAAGAGCCGACGGAGGAAGCATATTATGCAGAGAACAGCACTGTAAGAGAAGGAAAACTTGATACAAACCCTACACCAGCCCGTTTGGCCAGCGTGGTATAGTAGGCCAATTCCTCCTTTCAAAGGAGAGTCTTAGTCCAGCCGTGGACTGTTAAAGGCTGATGATGATGAATGGGAGATTATTCATAATATGACAACTTTACACGCACATACTCGCTCGTGTCCGTGTGCAGTCGCCAAATGTCACGCACACATAGCTGTCGACGTGCCTCACTTTGATGAATGCGCTCCATCTGCCTTAGGTTCTAATAATCTGAGCAAACGCTATACTAACGCGCGTGTGTATCGATACAGACGCACCGGTGCGGCGCGTTTGTATCGATACAAAAGACAACAAACTGCTCTGTAGGATAAAAGCGCGCCGTCGACGCGCGTTTTTGAAACGCGCGTCGACGGCGCGTTTAAAAAACGTGCTTTGCACAGGCCCTAAGGTGCCCGTTTGTTTTATAAAGGAGTTTAGTTAGGCAGGTAAAACATTCCAAGTGCTTACTTTTTGCTGATGACCTAAAGCTATATAGAACTGTGAACCTTGATATGCACGCTCATCTGTTACAAGAGAATCTGTCACGTATTACAACTGGTGTGCCTCAAATAGGATGACAATAAATGTGATCATATTAAATTTACGAAGAAAATACTACCAGTTTGTTCGACAAATAAGCTAGGTACTGTTATATTAGATGAAGCTAGTTCTATCAGGGACCTGGATGTCATTATGGATAAAATGTTACCTATACATTTTATCCATAATTACATTATTTGGGTGGCGGATTAAGAATACGGAATGTCACCACCCCATATCATCCCATGGGTGTCGTAAGAGCCGACGGAGGAAGCATATTATGCAGAGAACAGCACTGTAAGAGAAGGAAAACTTGATAAAATGTATAGGTAAGTCATCTTAACAGTGTAGTAAGTGACAGTCAAAGAATACTCGGTCTAATAAAACGCGTGGGTGGAAGGAGATTTAGAAACTTCAAGACATTAGGTACAGACTCTTTACTTCGCTTTGGTCCGTAGCCGTCTTGAGTATTGCAGTCAAGTATGGAACCCATCTTATTAGCTGCATATTGATTGCTTGGAGAGGAAAATGAGAGACTCAAATATTTAAAAACAGTCAAAAGTCAAAATCATTTATTCATCTAGGCCACAAAGTGACGCTTACGAATGTAAAAACATAAGTTAATTACTTAATGATTCTACATTTACATTTACTGCCACGTTCGCAATGCAATAATTAGAACCACGAGAAAGAACGGGCAATAAAACTCATGGCCACTCTTTTCAATCAAATACATATAATGGTTGTACATTTTATTTTGTAAGGAGCTGCAACTGTTTCACATTGTAAGTTATCTACTACTAAAATTTTTTGTAACTATTGATCATACTCAAGCAGTAAATGATGTTCATTTGGTAAGCCTCCCAAAGCAAATATGGTAAAACAGGAGCATCCACTTACGTCTTTTTGTACACATATCGCGAACATGGTCAGAACTATGGTGGAAGTGAATGTAGCAGAAAGTAACGGTATATGAAACCAAAACAATTGATAATATATTAGTTAGCCCATTGCCACGAGTTAATCACATTTTACAAATCCGCAAAGTTATAATGAAATTGTGGAACATGAATGCAAAATATGGTATGAAATGAGAATATGGTAATTAACTACACTATACAATAAAACTACTTAATTATTGACCTAGTCAAAAGCGAACAACTACTTCCAAGCGCACCTGTCATCAAAATAATCCTTTAAACTATAATATGCCTTATTAATAAGATTATTTTTAACTTCTGCCTGAAACGAACTTAAAGGCAAGTCTAAAATATACGTCGGTATTTTATTATACTCGTATATGCGTATACTGAGCCCAATAAAAGAACTATGCGTTTTGTGCAAATGAAAATACGGAACACATAATTTATGTCTATTTCTAGTTTTGATATTGTGTATGTCACTATTCATTTTATAAGAATTTATATTTAGTCTTACATGCACAACACTGACATAAATATACTTTGACGTTACAGTAAGAATACCAATAGTTTTAAATTTTTCTTTGAGTGAGACTCTTGTCTTTAACTGCTAAATGGCTCTAACTGCCCGTTTTTTGCAATATAAAAATATTTTCTATATATGCAGCTCTACCCCATAACAATATGCCATATGACATAACACTTTAAAAAAAACTAAAATAAACCAATCTAGCCGTATCGACATCGGTCAACCTGCGAATCTTCTTAACGGCATAAGTAGCTGAGCTAAGTTTCCCTGAGAGATATGTAATGTGCGCACCCCACTGTAACTAAATATAATAAATAATTTGGATTCAGTTGTTTCGAGTACATTGTCATTTAAAACTATGTTAGGACCAAGGTATCTGACATTAGCCCCTCGAAGCATTTTGGCCACCATCGAGGCATCTCAGGACACCCGTAGATGTATTTTGGGCACTTTCGAGGCTAGGTTTTCGAGCTAAGTACGGGCGCGTAATATTTTCGTTGAAAGAATGGTGATATTTCTATTTATTAAGTTAATATTGTATATCAAAAGACACGTAATTAAATAAGCTTTCGAATTATATTAATAAACACCAAATAATATACTTGAAGCCCACGCAAGAGCGATATAAAGCGCGCCTGGTATAATATTTGCCCACCATTTTCGAGCGCGCTATTATATTTCTAACATATTCATATTTCTCGTCGTTTTTTATTATGGGAAGTATATACATAAGTATTGTACACTATTAGAAAGGTGATTTAATTTAATTTCAGAGAAAATAAATATAATGAAAAGAAACACTGTAATTTTAGACATAAAAAATATAAAATATAAATGATTGTTAATTGCCGCCAATTTTCGTATTTTATTTTTCAAACATATTTTTTTTGTTATATATCAGATTCAAACCTAGATAAGTTTCTTTTCAACTACATTTCCAATAAAAAAAACATATCTGATAAGAATCCGATAAGAATTATTCTTATTGGACTTTGCACAATTGTGTACTTTTTCCCGCCAAAAATAACCGCTATACCCGCCAAATTTTTCGAAAGCCAATATCTCATGAATTATAGGAGTATTATATATAATATGATAGGTTTATTTATATACTCATAATAAAACAATAATTCATAGCATAGATGTAACCTTATCTATATATTTTCATTCAATAAAAAATAAATGCCGTTTTTTCGGTAATTGAATGAATATAGCCTCTTGAATTAAATTATTACACAATATTTGTTTATTATTTTGCTGTTATTTTATAATTAATTAGTTCATTCACAATTAAAACATAAACATATCAAATATAATTATACACCGTTATTTTTTAATTAGTACAAAAACTTTGAGGACATATTAGCGAAGACATTATTATCATATAAGTGACGTAAGAATTTCATAATATCTATAAATAGCAAAGTTATAATCATTTGTTGTTTGTAGAAAATCTCACCCAAATCATAGACATATTTTACAATCCATTCACTACTTCATTGATAGTACCTACTTACTTTCCGTCCTACTCTTACGCATTCTTTCCGTCGCACTTATAATGCAGGTAGCCGTAGACAATAAAATGAAGCAAAATAATAAGTGTAGGTAGATATTTTTTATTTTTTTAAATTCTACCCACTCCTTCATACTTCACCGGCAAAATTTACTGTTTTACAAGTAATTAAATACGGAGGTAGGTATGTAATTAGAAAGCAAACACATATCAAAATAAAAGAAGGTATTCTGTAATAAAAGAAAAGAGTAATTTTGGCGTATTTATGAAGTTAGTATCGGCTGCTATTTACAATTACTATTTCATAATCATTATGTCAGCCTAGAGACGTCCACTGCTGGACATAGGCCTCCCTCAAGGTTCTCCACACAGACCGATTTTGAGCCGGCCGCATCAAATTATTATTTAGTTAAGTAGGTAATATTTACTTTACTTACAAGTATTTCAATTGTTCTTCGAAATATCCATCACTATTGTCAATACACAGCACGTTTTATTTAATTGTTTTTTAACGAGATAAGTAAGCTTCTCTGACTTTTCACTGCGTCAAAAGCGTCCAATATGCGCTGTTTAAATTGTTTAACACTTACACTCACAACGGCTCATTTTTGTACACAGTGGTGAGCATGGAGGCCAAGCTACGACCCGCCTCAACGGATCCACTGGCTTCCAAACACTTCCCTGTACAAACGCATAGCTGCACTCGCGTGATGTGAACTAATAAGCCATCCCGTTGGGCAAACGTAAACAAACAATAATTTTTTCCACGAAAAAACATCCGCTCGCTATTGCCTTCAGTTTAGTACTGTGGCGCGCACGCAGAGGGACAGGGGGTGACGAGCTTCGAGTTTGCACAAATTTATCAATGGAGTAGTGGCGCGTAAAATTACTACGACAAATTAGTATTTAGATATGCATTTACCAAACATTACGTATTTTTGTGGACAGTTTTGGGACAGTTTTGGAACTCAGTATTTTTATTTTTTACATACATATATGTGATTAGTTAAAGATGCCTAGAGCCCCATTAAATTTTTTGTACTAATTAAAAAATAGCGGTGTATTATGTTTTGAATCCATAATTACGCCCCGCGCGCAACATGCAAAGACAGCGAAATATACAAAATGTCTAATGCTGACATTTAAATAATTTTCTAAGCAAGCATTGCTATCATTTTATATTATTGTAAAGCTTATACCACCAGGTATAAAAAATAATAAAAGTAAGCAATTTATAACCCATATTGTTATCATGACAAACAAAAATGGCGAGTAGGTCGTCGATAGACGACATTGTTTACAATAGGATCCAGTTCGGCGGGTCGCATAAACTAAACATTCCGTCATTCAGTCACCATTCAAACATTATTACAAAGCTTATTTATTCTACTTTTATAAAAACATCATTTCAAATATCAACACCCGAGTGACGAGTCGTAAGTTTAGGTTTAAGGTAGCACGGCAAGTGGCCTTGCTTCGCGGGTGGTCAGATAACGACCGCGTGATGCTTTAGCGATAAATGTCAAATTAAAGCGGTTACTTTGAGTGGTTAGGCAGAGCAAACTTAACACATTTTGTTTTTTTGGCGTTCAGTACTAGATTGTTTACATTAAACCATTTAGTCACTTGAATGAGTGCACTGTTTATTTCGTTGAAGTGTTCCTTATTTCTATCTACTTTAAATATCAAAGAAGTATCGTCAGCAAACAGTACAACGTCACAAATGTTTCTTAAGTGAAAAGGTAAATAGTTTCTGTAAACAATAAACAAGAAAGGGCCTAGGATGCTGCCCTGTGGCACTCCTAAATCAACGGTAAGCCACTGGATTTTGAGCAATTTATTTCAACACATTGGATCCTGTCACTTAAGTACGACTTAATTACATCCATTGCTTTAGCCTGGACGCCGTAATGTCTAAGCTTGCACAAGAGCGTCTCATGGCAGACACAATCGAATGCTCTCGAAAGGTCGCAAATCACACCAACAGCATTTTGGGAAGTCTCCCAAGCTCTGTAGATATGTTTGACTAACGCTACTCCTACATCTGTTGTCGAGAGACCCTTGGTAAAACCAAATTGCTCACTATGAAGGAGGCTGTTTTGATTAAAATGTCTAAGTACACTGGCGAGCAAAAAAATCGACTCACTTTATACTTTCGCACTCAAAGTGTTCTAATTTTAAAATTAAGACCTAAATTTTAATTCAGGTCTTAAATTCTTTAAGTTCTAGATGTTAGCTTTAAAAAAAATAACAATTACTACAGTGTTAAATTTTAGACATTGTCACAACAGTCGAGGAACAGTAACTGTATGATTTCGTACTCGTTAACTCAATTAGCATTGCGCGACCTTAGGGCGTATAAAAGACGTAACCCTTTACCCTTATCAGTTGACCGTGAAACGTCGACAGGTACACATCTCGTCAATCTCCAAGCAAGAAAATTTCCCGGAAATGGATACAACAGCGGAAGCAGCGGTTCAAGCAGTTATCTTATTGCAACAGGGCCTGAGTGAACGTCAAGTGGCTCGTACTTTGCAGATGAGCCAGTCAGTGGTATCAAAAATATACCAAAGGCACCGGGAGACTGGTGGCATTCACCGACGAAGAGGATCCGGTAGAAATCGGTCCACTTCGGAGGCAGACGATCGCATCGCTTTATCGTCCGTACTTCGCTAAGGAATCGTTCTCTCACTGGGGTCCAAGTTCAACGGGAGCTCCGAGAAACACGTGGGGTAACTATAAGTTCTTGGACAGTGAGAAAAAGACTCAAGGCAGCAACCCTCACTCCAAGAAGACCAGCATCGGGTCCCAAATTGACTGCAGGTCATCGAGCAGCCCGGCTACGTTTTGCAAGAGAACACGTCGATTGGACTGAGGATCAATGGCGCTCTGCTCTCTTCTCGGATGAAAGCAGAGTATGCCTACATGGTAGCGACAGAAGGAGAAGGGTGTACAGAAGGCCGGGGGCGCGATACGCACAATGCTGCATAGCAGAAACTGTTGCGTACGGAGGAGGTTCCTGCATGGTGTGGACTGGCATATCAATGGAAGCAAAAACTGAACTGGTTTTCATTGAAACTGGCCGCCATGTGGGGAGGTTGACCGCACATCGGTATATTGAAGATATCTTGGAAGACCACGTCATCCCATACGCTGGTTTTATTGGAGAAAACTTCATCCTGATGCAGGATAATGCCCGTCCACACAGCGCAAATGTCGTGCGGCAGTACCTACGAGAAGTGGGTATCGCTGTTATGGACTGGCCAGCTCGTAGTCCGGACTTGAATCCTATTGAACACTTATGGGATGACCTAAAGAGAAGAATCCGGGCTAGAGATCCTCAGGTACAAGCAGCTGACCTGCAAGCGGGTCTGACCGAGGAATAGGAGGGTATACCACAAGACAGAGTGAAGCACCTCATTGGGTCAATGAGGAACCGTTTAGAAGCTGTCATCAGAGCAAGAGGGGGTAACATTCGTTATTCAAGTGGTAATCATTATGTAATAAAGTTTATTTAAAATGCTATGATGTCTTTTATTTTAAAATTTTTACCCTTAATTTTTCAAGTTTTAGTACTCGCAAAGTTTAAAAACATTTATTGTTCAAGAAAATGAGCACAAGTTGTGTTTGTACTCATTTCAAAGACAACATCTAGAACTTAAAGAATTTAAGACCTAAGTTAAGATTTAGGTCTTAATTTTAAAACTAGAGCAATTTGAGCGCGAAAGTATGAAGTGAGTCGATTTTTTTTGCTCGCCAGTGTAGTGTAGTATGAGCTTTTTAAAAATCTTACTAAAAGCAGGTAGTATCGATATTGGCCTATAATTACTAGGATCAGTCTTACTGCCGGATTTGAACGAGGTATTATTCTACTATGTTTCATAAGATCAGATCTTTTTTTAATACACTTATTGAATAAGTTGCTTAAATAAGGAGCTACTACATCAATTATACTTGTCAAAACCTTAACAGAAACGCCCCAGAGATCACCTGTATTTTTAGACTCTAGACACTTAAAAGTATTTGTAATATCGGTAGAACTAATACAATGTAACTTAAATATTACTTCACATTTTCCTACACTAGACTCTAAAAGGTTTTCTGCGACTATAGCTGATGATTTTAATTCTCTAGTAGTAGGAAGTGGTATGCTAGCAAAAAAGTTATTCAATGTGTGCGCGACTTCTTTGTCATTATGAATGAATTTATCACTATCGACTTAACTAAAACAATTGGCGACCGGTTGGCGCAGTGGGAGGGTAAGCGACTGCTACGCCGATGGTCGCGGGTTCGATTCCCGCTCACGTCAAACATTTGTGTGCATGAACATGGATGTTTGTCTTGGTCTGGGTGTTTCTATATGTATGTATTTACAAAAAAAAAATGTATATATGTATTGGTAGCGCCATCTACCTTCCTATATATAACTAATCGCATCAACATGAATCGTTCCACGCTTGTCTAGTGCGAGCGATATCATATTTCCGTCCCTCTCTTTCCCTCTCCCTGGAAGAGGCACTGCCTTGCGCCTGATTTCGTCGCCACGATCGTGAACGCGACGGACAGTCTCGAACATTCCGCTCGCTAAGAACGCCGTCTCGATACCGCTCCGCGCCGCACCGCTATATCGCCGTCTCGTTCGTACCGCGCCGCTCCCGTATGTGTTTATCACCGCTTCCACCAAGGAAAACCCGCTCGTGAGTGAAGTGAAAACAAGCAGCTGCATCGCGAAACCACCAGGAGGACAAGAAACGAAGAAGGCTGAATAAGGTAGGTGCCTTCCATCCTTGAAGTATCCTATGCCCACTCAATCACCTCCTTCCGCAACCATCTCCTCTCCCCTTATTCCTTTCTAGGCGACCCAGAACTCGCCCTAATACAGTCCATTTCCTTTTCCAAGTCGCCTAGAACCCTACCTTGGTTTCGGCACCACGCCATACCATTTTTTTTTGATCCATACGAGTCGGATTCATTTACGTTTTATACGTTATACCGCTATACCTAGGCAGTTATAGCACCTAGCTATACTCCTAATATATTCATATAACCGTCACATGGTTATTTCCGCCCGCATTAGTAGGTAAACTTTTATGAAGCTACCTACTTATTAAATTATTATTTCTGCAACTATCATAGTTGTCTTATAAATCTCATATTTCAATCAACTTTTATTTCCTCAGCTCTAAAGTGTTGCCTACTTAGGTAAAATAATAGATACATTAGATATTCTTATTTTGTTTCGTTCTCATTAGCTTATACTTACGTAAGCATGTCACAACAAAAGAAGTCACGCGTGTCGGAAGACAAAGAGATGACAATCTTAGAAGCAAAACGCAATATTTTATTTGAGCGCATTCAAAATATCTATGAAAGATCAAAAACCGCATCGATGTCTGACAGTAATAGCGAAGCATTTCTCAGTTATTGTACAACAGTAGATAGTATTCGAACAGATTTTCATAAGTTGTTAGACGATTATAACGCAAGATTACTTTCTATCAATCCTGATGAAAAACCGAACTATCAGGCGTATACCGCATTCGAAGATCTTTATTGTATTATTAAGCGTATACAATCGCAATTGGAGGGTAAATGTTCAGCAGAGCCCGTTGCCCGCAAACCGAGATTACCGCCAATCGAGATTATGTCGTCTGACGGAGATATACGAAATTGGCCGTTATTCTATGCAAGTTTTAAGTCTACAGTGCACGATTATGGTTCTCTGACAGATGCTGACAGGTTGTACTATCTAATAGGTAAACTGTCACCGAAGGCCCAGTCCGTATTTGCAGGTGTCACACCCAGTGCTGAGAATTATCAGGTCATATTTCAGTCACTACTTGACAGATATCAAGACACGCGCGTCCTAGCGTCTACGTACTTTGACCAAGCTTTAAATCTCAAACTGTCCAGCAACGCGTCTGTCTCGAATTTCCAGCTGTTTATTGATAACTTCGTAACCGCGGTTAATTCTCTTAGGAATTTAAAATTAGAAGATCTTTCCGACTTTATGTTGCTTCAACTCGCTTTAAAAAAGTTTGACACTGATACAATTCGCGCATTCGAGATGACGGAACGCAATAATAAAATACCTACACTAGATAGTTTTATTTCGTTCATCAAAGATCAGTGTCGAATATTTCATAATACGCAGTCTGGTTCACCTGGCCCGTCTAACACTAACAACAACAAACAAAGGTTGAATAAATCGCGAAATAGTAATAATAACTCAGTCCCTAATCCACAATCTTACGTAACATGTTCGGAATCTAATAGTAATAATTCACAGAAGTGTCTGTGCAGTAATATAGTGCACGACCATTACTATAAGTGTCCTACCTTTAATGATTTAAATCCAATTGCTCGTTTTAAAAGCGTAAAAGATAACAAAGCTTGCATTAATTGCTTAAGCATAAAACATAAAACGAGTAATTGTTCCAGTAGAACGAGATGTCGCACATGTAAACAAAAACATCACACACTGTTACATTATGATAAAAATAACCGGTTGTCAAGTCAAGCCGCTAACCTTGACACACTTACGAGTACGTCGCAAGTGCAGAACACGGTAGCTGCGCCTTCCACGCCTCGCAATAATGAGATATCGTTGTGTACGACATCCATTGCGCGGGCGGCACGCACGCGCGGACGGCCTTCGCGCGCTTGTAGTGATCAGAGCAGTGCTAGGCCGCCATGTATGGCGTCTAAGACTGTTCTGTTAGCGACAGCGCAAGTTATCATATATGATGTCAATGGGTCGCCGCACATGGTACGTTGTCTGCTAGATAGCACATCTCAGACCAATTTAATAACGTTAGAATTGTTCAAACGCCTCGGATTATGGAATAACTTTAAAAATACGAACTCAATAATCCGAGGGATAGGCGGATCAGAAAAACATTGCAAAGGTTCCGTAGATATTAAAATACATTCGCGTTTTAATAGGGACATTAATTTTAACATTTCTTCGCTTATCGTGGAACGTATTACAGACACGTTGCCAAACGCTAATGTGGACGTGTCGCTCCTCACACATCTTGAGTCATTACCACTAGCGGATTCGGAGTTTGCGAATCCGACAGACATTGATGTTTTGATCGGAGCCGCAATATTCCCGCACTTGCTACTTACTAAAGTGGTACGTAGTGAGCAAAATAACTTACCGCCCGCTATTGAGACGGTATTCGGGTATGTAATTATGGGTACCGTACCTACATTACATACTTCTCAATACGTTACGTCTTGCTGTTGTTCTGTTCTTCAAGAAAACAATATTGACTCTCTTCTCAAGCGATTTTGGGAGCTTGAAGAGGTTACCGCACCGCCCTCGATGAGCCATAAAGATCTCGAGTGTGAAGAACATTTCCGCGCTACCACTGTTCGTGACGACAGTGGCAGATACGTTGTGGCGTTGCCATTCTGTGGTGACCCTTATTCGTTAGGCGACTCGTACGCTGCTGCGCTCAGACGTTTCCATTGTTTGGAACGTAAACTTGATGCATCACCTAAGTTACGCACCGCCTATAATGACGTCATTCGTGACTACATAGATAAAGGTTTTTTGAGTGTAGTTGTAAACAACGAGGGCAACTCTCTGCCCTCATATTATATCCCGCATCACGGCGTAGTTCGCGAAGATAAAACCTCTACTAAACTTCGTGTGGTTTTAGACGCTAGTTGTAAGACTACATCGGGTCAGTCGATTAATGACATTTTGCATGCCGGCCCCAATCTACAGGGTGATTTATTTAACATCATAATAAAGTTTCGTCTTTTCCAAATCGCTCTGTCAGCTGATTGCCGCCAAATGTTCCTCAATATCGGCGTTCGCGAATCTGACCGTAGATTTCAACGGGTCTTTTATCGTTTTGACAAGAAAGAACCTTTATCTGTGTATCAGTTCAATCGTGTTTGCTTTGGACTCAAGTCTAGCCCATATCACGCGTTACGAGTTGTTCGCCAGTTGATCGCTGATGAAGGCGATCACTTTCCCGCCGCAGCGGCTGTTGCCACTTCCGCTTTGTACATGGATGACATTGCCTGTAGTGTCATATCCGCTCCGCTAGCAATTTCGCTTTGTGAAGAGCTTATTCAGCTTTTCAAGCGAGGCCAGTTTGATCTTGTCAAATGGACAAGCAACTCTAAGGAGGTTCTCGCACGCATACCAGATTCTCATAAGGCTTCTCCAGACATTGAGTTTGAGAAGTCTGTACCGCATAAGGTTCTCGGTTTACGCTGGGACAAATCCTGCGATAGTTTTCGGTTTGACGTCTCACCACCAGATGATAAGTGCACCAAACGCACTATGCTGTCCACAGCGGCTCGACTATGGGACATAATGGGTTTTGTGGCTCCCACAATTTTGTACGCCAAGCTCTTGATCAAAGAGCTTTGGCTATCAAAGTGTGAGTGGGATGAAACACCCCCTGACCATATTGTCGCCGCTTGGGGCCAGTTTTGTATTGAGCTTACCGCGCTCAATCAAGTTACTATTCCGCGTCATCTTGGGTTGGTAGATGGATGTACCATCAACTTGATAGGTTTCGCTGACGCCAGCGAGCGTGCTTACGGCGGAGTCGTATATCTGCAAGTCCGCATTGGTTCTAACTACTCGGTGCAGTTAGTTTGTGCCAAGACTAAGGTCTCGCCTGTTAAAACCGTTTCAGTTGCGAGACTGGAGTTGTGCGCGGCCCTTCTGCTGTCTCAGTTGCTCCGCAAGGTTCAAGACACAGTTTTGCCCCACTACCCCATTAATAAATTATACGCATTTTCCGACTCCAAAGTAGTGCTCGCTTGGATTCATTCTTCTCCTCATCGCTGGCAGACTTTTGTCGCCAACCGCGTTAGCAAATTGATTGAACTGGTTCCTGCTACTTGTTTCAATCACGTCGCGGGTATTGAGAACCCCGCAGATTGCTTGTCTCGTGGTGTCACTCCACTTAATCTTCTGCATCATCCATTGTGGCGTCGTGGACCTTCTTGGATCTCCCATGATCCGTCAGAATGGCCCATGCAACCCTTTGACCACAGTGCAGAAGACGAAGATGTACCCGAGCGGAAGTCTGTTTCTTATCCCGTGATTGCTGAGGTTGCGGAGTCTCCCATCTATGCACTCGCACTACGCATGTCATCGTGGTCTAAGTTACTCCGCGCCATCGTTTATGTCTATAGGTTTCTTAGGCACCTACCTAATGAGACTTTTGTATCAAGTACTGATCTCAAATTCGCAGAATGTAAGTTACTACGAGCTGTACAAGCTGTTCATTTTAGTAACGACATTCAAAATTTAAAGGACAATGTACCTTGTTCTCCCGCTATCCTTAGACTCAAGCCGTTTCTCGATGAACATGGCGTCATACGCGTTGGGGGTCGTCTGTCAAATTCGGATGAACCTTATAACTACAAACATCCTTGTATTCTGCCGCGACACGATCATGTTGTCGACCTTCTTGTTGATTTTTATCACAAGAAGCACCTCCATGCCGGTCCGGAGTTGCTTATGTCCTTACTTAGGCATAAGTATTGGATTTTAGCCGCTCGACGAATAATTCGTCACAGAATACATAAATGTAACGTCTGTTTCAAATTTCGTCCGCGTCCGACTTTCCCTCCCATGGCCGATCTCCCTAGCCAGCGCGTCAACCAGGTTGCTAAAGCGTTTACACACACCGGTTGTGATTACGCAGGACCACTGCAGTATACGCCAGTGCGTGGTCGAGGTGTTAAAAGCCGTAAAGCCTGGCTATGTATTTTCACATGCTTAACGACGCGCGCTACGCATATTGAAGTTGCGACAGATTTAAGCACGGTGTCATTCCTGGCAGCCCTTAAACGATTTCTCTCACGGCGCGGCCCTATACAGTGTTTGTACACGGATAACGGCACTTGTTTTGTGGGCGCAAGCTCTTATTTACGCGACCTTTATAAGTTTCTCAGGGAAGAATATCGTACTCGTCTTCAGGAGGAACTTTCCATAAATCATATCGACTGGAAGTTTATTCCACCAGCATCACCGCATTTCGGTGGATGTTGGGAAAGCATGGTCAAAGTAATTAAAACGCATCTCTTCAAGGTTATAGGTCAACAGATCCTCTCTTACGAAGAGCTTTTAACTGTCCTTGCACAAGTCGAGGCACTGATCAACTCGCGTCCGCTCACGGCATTGAGTAGTGACCCTGCAGAACCATCCGCGTTAAGCCCTGCACATTTTCTGAACACAGTGCCATTATCGTCATTTCCGGCTCCTGAAGCAGACTCTTCAAGCTTGCTCCAGAGACATACTCTGCTGGATAAACTCGTGCAGTCGTTCTGGCGGCGCTGGCGTGCGGAATATCTACACCAGCTTCAGGCTAGATCCAAGTGGAATAGTCCTGCATCCCCTATACAGGAGGGTACGTTGGTCGTCATAATACATGATAATGCTCCGCCGCTTTCATGGCCGTTAGCCATCGTAGAGAAATTGCATACTTCCAAGGACGGTACAACTCGCGTTGTTACCGTGAAAACCGCCAAGGGGAGTTACGTGCGCCCTGTCGTACGTCTCTGTCCGCTTCCAACTCAGTGAGATCTAGCCTGAAGTTGGACTTACCTCTTAGTTTAAGTATTTAGTTAGTAGTTTTCGCTATTATTGCGTTTGTAGTTTTCGCTAAATTTAGATTAATTTATTGTCATATCGCTGTCTTAGCCTATACAGGGTTATGCGGTAGTACACCCAACATAGCTAAGTTCAATTCTATTTTTTTTTAAAGGCAACCCTTTAGGGCCGGGGGGATATGGTAGCGCCATCTACCTTCCTATATATAACTAATCGCATCAACATGAATCGTTCCACGCTTGTCTAGTGCGAGCGATATCATATTTCCGTCCCTCTCTTTCCCTCTCCCTGGAAGAGGCACTGCCTTGCGCCTGATTTCGTCGCCACGATCGTGAACGCGACGGACAGTCTCGAACATTCCGCTCGCTAAGAACGCCGTCTCGATACCGCTCCGCGCCGCACCGCTGTATCGCCGTCTCGTTCGTACCGCGCCGCTCCCGTATGTGTTTATCACCGCTTCCACCAAGGAAAACCCGCTCGTGAGTGAAGTGAAAACAAGCAGCTGCATCGCGAAACCACCAGGAGGACAAGAAACGAAGAAGGCTGAATAAGGTAGGTGCCTTCCATCCTTGAAGTATCCTATGCCCACTCAATCACCTCCTTCCGCAACCATCTCCTAGAAAGGAATAAGGGGAGACCTTATTCCTTTCTAGGCGACCCAGAACTCGCCCTTATACAGTCCATTTCCTTTTCCAAGTCGCCTAGAACCCTACCTTGGTTTCGGCACCACGCCATACCATGTATGTTTATCCATTGTCTAGTACCCATAGTACAAGCTCTGCTTAGTTTGGGACTAGATGGTGATGTGTGTATGTGGTAGAATATTATTATTATTATTAATTACCTCATAGTGTAGTATTTACTAAATGAACATAATTTATTGCTTGAGTATGATATCAATAACTATTAACTTTTGCAATAGTAAATAATTCACAATGTGAAACAGTTGCAGCTCCTTACAAATATAACATGTAAAACCATTATACTGGCAGTTAAAAAGAGTGGCCACGAGTTTTATTGCCCGTTCTTTCTCGTGGTTCTACCTATTGCATTGCGAACGTGGCAGTAAATGTAAATGTAGAATCATCTAGTAATTAACTTTATTTTTTGACGTTCATAAGCGTCACTTTGTGGCCTAAATGAATGAATGATTTTGAGTTTGAGTTTGAGTTTAGTGTTGTCTTACCTGTTGCTTCATTAATAGCTCTCCAGGTTGCCTTAACTTTATTCGAAGATGGTTTAATTTGGTTCCTAACGAATATAGCCTTGGCTGTTTTGCACGCTATTTAGAATAATTCCAAATATACTCAGTGAAGTTTGAATCAGAATTGTATTTTATTATACCGTACAACTCATACATTTTTGGTCTGCTTTTGTAAATATCTGCAGTAATAAAAGTAATCTCATTAAAAGCTCGAGATTCCCTAATTACTTTCTTCTTAGTTTTAAAAGTATTCTGAAATGTGTTGTTTGAATAAATTGTTAAAATTCTTATTTGGCGAATTTATTTCTATTAAGTCAGGATTCATAGTATTCATTCCAATCAATATTTTATTCCGGAATTCATTAAACTTATGCCTAGGTAATGGCCTAAATAACACTCTCTGTACGATGCTATCATTGTAATATGTAAACCTTGTCAATTGACCACAGTGATCGGAAGTTAATTCAGAAGTAACTACTCTTTTTTTTTTTTTTTGTTCACTACGGTGGGAAACTCTCCTTATGAGTCATCTCAACTCCGCCAACCCAGCCATTAGAACGGCTGGGCTTGGGACTGACGGAGGAGGTATGTGGAGGCTCTCCCCTAAAGACGTTCGGGGCATACCCACTAAAACCCACCGCGGTGTCCCTACGGGTCCCGTATGTTGGCGAGGTCACGCGATTCGCTATTAGCATACTTTCTCGCGACCCCGCCCGGGATTGGCCCGCCGTTAGTGTTGGCGGGCCCCGTCTACATATGATCTCGCAATCATCCATCAAACTTCTTGCATCCATCAAACTTCTAGCATCCATCACCTCACAAAGCTACTTGGGAGGCAGCGAGGACACGCGCTGCCTCCCGCCTTTTGGCGGACAGGGAGCAGCCCCAGCGCTCACCGTCCGCAGGCACTAAATTTAGGGTGGTCGGCGGTCGTCTCTTGTTCGACGTCCCCGACGCCCGGACCTACGGTTGGGGAGAGGGCGATGTATTTCCCTCTCCCGCTCCGCCGCCTCCTTGCTCAGCATGACTGCTTCGCAGAAGGAGGCGACGGCGTTCCAGGACCTCTCACTCCGGACCATAGACAGAACTACGGCCGGGAGCGAGAGGACAACCGTATTCAGAGCCGCGACCAGATCACGGCGCTGCGATGCCCAGGCTGGGCAATCCGCCAAAGTATGCAACGCCGTGTCTTCGACAGGGTCGCGGCTACTGCCACAATGGTGGCATCCGGGCGTTTCCTCCCGGCCTATCCTCCACAAATACCGGCCAAAACAACCATGGCCGGTAAGGATTTGAGTCAACCGGAAGGTGAGGACGCCGTGATGTCTCTCCAACCACTCTTCAACCACGGGACTTACCGCCACTATCGTGGCGTGCCCGGCGCTAGGGTGCACAAGTCGTGCCTTCCACTCCGCCACCAGGACCTGGCGGAGCTCCGACCGACGCGCCTCGATGTCTCGGTGCGCCGGTCTCTCGCCCTGCTCCAGGGCTTGCTGGCGCCATGTATAGAGTGACGCCAGCAACTCAGCTTCCAGATCCCAGGGCGGTGATCCGGCTAGGAGCCGGATCACCGCGGGATCTTTGAGGTTCTTTGGATCCTTTGAGGCAGCGAGCCAGGAGGCTCGCTGCCTCAAAGGAGACCGTGCGGTAGCCTCGTATCAACCTGACGGCCATGGCGCGCTGCGGTGCGCGAAGCGCCTTGATGTTGTGCGCCGTCAGGTCGTGCGCCCATATCGGGGCCCCATAAAGGGCCATGGACCGCACGACTCCTTCATAGAGCCTCCGGCAGGAGGCGGTTGATCCCCCAAGATTGGGCAGCAGTCTCGATAAGCCTGCCGCTGCCCCGAGAAGTTTGGGGGCCAAGCGTCCAAAGTGTTCGCGGAAATCCTGTCGGCTATTGAGTACGAGCCCCAGGTATTTTAGGCTCTTCCCGATGCCGATGCGGACCCCTCCTACCAAATGTGGGCCCCTGCGGGTGGCCGTTTCCGAGGCCCGTGGAAACAAATGGCCTCGGATTTAGAGAAGAAGTAACTACTCTATCTGAAACAATGCAATTACTAAATATGTTATCAAGACAGGTCAAAGATGTTGCCGTGATTCTAGTTGGTTCTAGAAATAATTTTTCAAATTAAATGATTTCAAGAGGTTTAAAAATCTACAAGGCACTGAATTTTCAAAAATGTTAACATTAGAATGACCACAAACTACAATCCCTTTCTTATTGCTCTTAATTTTACTAATTGCATCATCCATAACTGATTCAAACAAATTAAAGTCACTTAAAGGAGGACGATATACACATATAATAATATGCTGCTCAAGCTCAACGCATGACAGTTCCACTGTGCGTTCTATAGACAAGCTAGCTATGGCTTTCCGTTCTTTACATGTTAAACTGTTTGAAACAATAATCAATGATCCGCCATGAATAGCTTGTTTCCTAGTGAAGGCACTGTGTATTGTGTGCTATTTATGAATTTAATCTGGTAATCTTTCAGCCAGTAGGCCGTAATGCACATAATTTTAATACTATGATTTTCTAAATATAAACCTAATTCCAAATCCTTGCCAGATAGACCTTGTATATTTTGATGTGCTACAGTCAGTTTAATATGTTTACTCTTTGTCCTGTTCTTAAGTTTAAAGAACTTGTGTCAGTATTCTCAATAGAAGAATTATAAAGATAGGAACTATTTACAGAAATTAAATTCTTGGATACCCTACATGTACCTGTGTCATTTTTTATATTATATGCTAATAATTTAGTATCTTTGGTCAATGTATAATTTCTAATAAAATTATTGATGTCAAAAAATAAAATAAAATCCTTATATTGCCATCTCAAATTGTATAACATCAAGTTGAGTTCATGAATACGTATATTAATCGTAGCATTTAAACTGTTAATCATAAGGCAAAGTCATAGTAATAAATTTGCAATCATCTTTTCTGCGAAGCGATAACATAACTTCAGTTAAACTATTTATATATTTTTTTTGTCACTGTTTGACTATCACCATATGAGATAATTATTTTGGACTCTCTATCAAATATTGTTGTATTTAATTTATCAATTAAATATGTAAACGAAGACCCTGGATAACAATAATTAATAGTATTGTGTCGTGTCAGTTCACAATTTATTAAGCTACCTAAACCTACACCAAGCCTATCTGAGAACATATAAACTTTATTTGTGCCAGAATTCTTACCTAAGGAAGCCCTATCTGTTCTACTATTTACTGAATAAGAACTTTTGTCCATATCACAAATAATCTGAGACTCACAAGCAGGTAAGTTTGACTTTATGATGTTTAAGCAACTATTGGTGTTCGTTAAGGCCTTAACATAATTATTCAAGATTTTGCCTCCCGACTTGTGCAATCTCATCATATTTTCTAATATACTCCTGTACCTCATTTTCGTATTGTGTGCATCCTACTTATTTGAGATTGTAAAGAGGTAATTTGACTTTTAAGATCCTTTGTATGTTGGTCATACAACATTTTACTATTAATTAACTCTGGTTAATTAATAGGGTGGGTTGTCCGTGTGGTGACGGATTAAGAATACAGATTGTCACCACCCCATATCATCCCATGGGTGTCGTAAGAGCCGACAGAGGAAGCATATTATACTGAGAACAGCACTTTAAGAGAAGGAAAACTTGATACAAACCCTATACCAACCCGTTTGGCCAGCGTGGTATAGTAGGCCAATTCCTCCTTTCAAAGGAGAGGCCTAGCCCAGCAGTGGACTGTTAAAGGCTGATGATGATGATGATAATAACTCTGGTTTGTAATTTTTTTAGTCTAATCTGAACGCTCAGAAACTAAACATTTATACTGCTGGGCTGTTACTTTAGTTTTCTTATATTGTTTTAGGCTAAGAATGAGTTTCCTAATGTGTTTATTTAATTTATTGTATTTTATATGCCGTTTCAGACCATGTCTGTTTAATTTAAATTGTTTAGCACATTTGTTTAATTCTAGGCCTAACCTATTACCTACAATCTCTGAATAAAGGTTCTGAGTTTTACTACTGTATAATACCTCCTCAGTTTGCTCTAGTGATTTAATCTTTCTATATGACTGTCCTAACCAGGATTCTAATTCCCTAATGCAACTCATAGACCATTAATAAGCATCATTGCTAGTTGACAACGAGTGGCTTTCTTCCTGCAACTTATCTCGCTGGGCCAGAGTGTCCATATACTCAATTTGGAGTTCCGTGAGTTGAGCCTTCAGGTTGGAAACCCTATCTTTGACAATTCTGATGTCCTCTTCACAGTCTGCACGCTCCCTCAGTAGGTGATTGTTCTCCTCCTGGCACTTCTTCAATTCTACCAAGGTTACTCTGAGCTTGTTTTCTAGATCCTTCGCTGTGGCTTTCGGGGTCATCATAGCGCTCATTGTGGAATGACTCATAGCCATACGCCAAACACCTATGGACAGAAAGATAAGCAAGAATTTAGAAAAGAGATAAATCAGTACTGAGTAGAAGTTTATAGATAAGTAATAAATATATATAAAATTTATTATACGTATTTAGCTACAAGGACATTAGATGAACAACAGAAAAGGAAAATATTATTTAAAGGAAAGAAATTAAAGGTGTTATTCAATTTTTAATGAAATAGGCAAAATATGTAGGTAGAAAAAGAAAAATATAATCTTGGCAAATTTACTAATTTGTATCAATTTTTATATTATCTTATGAAAATATTATATATAGGGATAAACACTTAAATGTGTTGTTAAGATATAAACACAGTGTTTATATCTTAACAACACATTTAAGTGTTCTTGTTCACTTCACATTAATTTAAGTGTTTAAAACACTTAAATTAATGTGAAGTGTAAGTGTAGTAGGTATTTGTATTGGGCGTTTGTTCAGTCTTCCATTTTGCTGCCACGTCGTGTCAAGCAAAAGGAGACAGAAACTGTGCCAGTGTGTGATGGACGAAGCTCGCGTTGGTGTGAGCCGAGTAAATGTGTGATGAGCAGTGTAAGTTAATAAGTTAAAATGGATTCACTGCAGAAAAGACGATTTTATCTTGAATTGGTATTCCTACATAAGGTTATTACGAGAAAGATTGCCGAACCTTATCTTCTGTCCAATTTAGATTTGTATCTTCCTTAAGGTTTTTGGATTAAACGTAACAACGCTTTCTTGTTAAGTCGAAACAGAACAATTGTCGGGCAATTTTCGCAAAGACTCCAAAAAACTTATAACACCCAACAAAAAAAAAATATTTGGACATTTTAATAACATTCCATCGCAACTCAGGCGTCAAGTACAGCAACCACAAATGTGAGTCGATTTGTTATTTTGGTGTGTAGTAAGATTTTAATTTGTTAATTGTTGTTTTTGCTTTGTCTTATAGTAATAATAAGCCTTTATTGCTGCAACTAAACAAAATAATAATTAAACTAAGTTATAAACTAACACATCTGTTTCCCGATTTAGTGATCAGTGTGTCCTGTGACCATCGATATATATGTACTAAAGTACTAGATGTAGCATTCAGAACATTTACTTTGTTCAAATGCTTTGCATGAACATACCGGCAAAGCAATCTAGTGTCAATTTGACTTTCCTGCGGTGTGGGTCCGCTTTGTTTATTGACTGTGTGGCGACGATATATCGATTAATTTGAATCAGAACTTGTATCTGTAGTAGCGTTAATCAATATTTTTAATTATTTATGTAAATAAAAGAGTTAAATGTATCATAATACCACATTAAAATGTATTTCTTTATTTTTATGTGACGTCATTTACGATCATAGACTAACTACTTTGCAGAGATACATTGCAAGTGATTGTAGGTAAAATATATGACTAAGACCAGACTTCGTGAAGGTATTGGTTTTAAGAGTTTTTTAGTTTGATTAATGTTATAAAACCAATTTGACGTTGTATAACACTAATTATGTGTTCTTTTTATTTTTTGATATATTGATCGTACTTAATAACCGTATTAACGAATATTTCAACACTTCAACATAGTAGGTACACATTTGCAGTTATAGAAAAATAAGCAAAAATAATATTGAACCATGAGGCCAAAACAGATCCTGATTTCCATTATCCGACCAATAGACAAAAAACCACAAAATTAATTGTATTTGGTGGCAATTGAATAGTTATTAAAATATATTTTGGAGCATTTCTTGCTTGAGTAAATTTAACTGCAATTTAGAACAATTTTTTTAGGCGGGACTTCAACCCACGACGAACCGTGTCGATACCGTACCGACTAAGCTACTCAGGCCACTTCGTCATAGATTTTTTTTAATAGTTGGTTTCCTTATGGTAGCACATAGTGCCATCTGCCACATGCGTAGTTTTAGTACTCTAAGGCAAGGGCATCTTTACAGAATGACAAACAATCCTGCCTTATATATTAGGATATGTTTATGCAATTCTCATAGTAAGATAAACATAAAGTTAAAAATAAGAATTATTCGTGAAGCAACTAAGGCAAGTCTTGAACTTACGCCCACGAATACATTTTTCTATTTTGTAATAAAAACATCTGAATATGTTTATAGATTCTATTTTTTTACTTAAATAAACCCCCAGCAATTAATTCCCTTTATTTTCATAAATAAACTGTTCTTATTATGTTGATGAAATATTGTAGGCAGAAAACATCTCTTCTGTGATGTAAATAGTCTTTGCAAATGGCAATAAGCAGCCAGTGGCGTTAGAGAACTATTGGATACTCATTGGTAAGATGCCAGGACTGGTTGTTGTTGATTGGCTATAATAATAACTAGACACTGTAAGTTATTGGCGCTGCTTGCGCCTGCGTGTTGCGCTAGTACGATTAGACGTCATACGTTAGACAATTTGAACAAAATATTTGTAGGAAATGCTCCGTCTATCATTACAGTATATGTCAATGCCTGTGACACATAGGCCTCTTCCAGCTGCTTCCACTCTTTTCTTTCTCTAGCTTTTCTTGACCACGTAGCGACTTTCTTCGACTTTCTTTATGCCATCCATCCATCAGTTTTTGGAGATGTTTTTGGTTCAGTGCCCAAGTTTGGCATACATATGTCAGGCCTGGCAAGACACACGAGTTGAACACTTTTTTCTTCGCTGCTATGGGAAACTGTTCGCTTTTGAGAATCTCTTTAAGTGATCAATATCTATTTCATGCCTTAGATACTGGTAGCGCCATCTACCTTCCTATCTACAACTAATCGCATCAACATGAATCGTTCCACGCTTGTCTAGTGCGAGCGATATCATATTTCCGTCCCTCTCTTTCCCTCTCCCTGGAAGAGGCACTGCCTTGCGCCTGATTTCGTCGCCGCGAAACGTCGATGCGAGGGACAGTCTCGAACATCCGGCTCGAAGGACCAAAAACCGCATATATGTCTGACGGTAATAGCGAAGCATTTCTCAGTTATTGTACAACAGTAGATAGTATTCGAACAGATTTTCATAAGTTGTTAGACGATTATAACGCAAGATTACTTTCTATCAATCCTGATGAAAAACCGAACTATCAGGCGTATACCTCATTCGAAGATCTTTATTGTATTATTAAGCGTATACAATCGCAATTGGAGGGTAAATGTTCAGCAGAGCCCGTTGCCCGCAAACCGAGATTACCGCCAATCGAGATTATGTCGTTTGACGGAGATATACGAAATTGGCCGTTATTCTATTTAGGGAATTAGGAAGGTTTGGAGTCAAGGTTATAAAAGAGAGGAATTAAAGATAACGTGTTCATTCAAACTGCGTTTATTCGCGACTGGGGTAAACTTAGTCGACGGGCGCAGCCGTCTCTACGTACCTAGTACTTAGACATACATACATACAAACCTTACATCCATACACGTACATAATTCACTGTCATACTGTACCTACACCAACCCCCCTCTTAAAAAGAAAAAAAAATAACATCTTACAAGCTAACATGAAATACAAGAACCGTAATACACTGCCCGATTTCATTACTAAGCACTGCACTGCACTTTGCCTACATGTATGAGCTAGCCGCTGGTGCCTGTTGCTGGGGCAACGTCTGGACAGGCACCGTCTGGACAGTCACCGCGCTGGGGTTGCAGCCAGTCTGCTTGCGCACCCACGCTTCTGCCGCCCTCTTACAGCGCTGGCAAACCATCCACCCAATGGTGGCGGATAAAATCGCAACCAGAGCTATGATAACTCATACCAGGTTATCTAGTTTTTGGTGAAAATTATTATTGTTCACAGTCTGGGCTATCAAACTATTGCTCGAGTTATGTTCTTCCTTAGTTTGACTTGAACCCATATTGTTTGCTTCTATAATCACAAAATGATGTTCGTATGAGTAAAGAACGTAGAATAATGAAACTGTTTGTGCAAAAGTAAATTATGTTAACGTTTATCAGACTAAAATTATTGCCTAATTCATAAGTGTGCAAAAATAATAGGTATGCATACGTTGTAGTAATGAAATCGTTCGATAAATGGTTACAAAAAGCAAAAATATATGTAAGTACACAAAAACACAAAACAAAAAACAAAGAGAAAACTCATATCTATACAAAATGCAATAAGGTGTATAATGGTGTATACTTAATCTATAAACTAAATTATGTCGCAATAGCGTACATCATAATTATTATAATAACATTATTGAATACAGTAAAACTGAGTACAATATGCAAGTGTCATGTTGCAAACTGCAAGCTATGCAAAACGCAATGGTATTTTGATAACGCGGCCACTTCGCGTTGTTTTATGTTGTAAAACATTGCTAGAAGTGCCCTCGTTATTATTACATTTAAAATTAGTACTTTTGTCTGTTGTATTGTACGTACTACTATCCGCAATATCTAAACTAGAACTATCATTATCGTTATCAATAATATATGCAGGTTTGAGCCTATCTAATGAAACGCAAATGTCCTTATCGCCTATCTTAATAATAAATGTCTTTCCTTGTCGTTTTACGACAGTGTATGGACCGTCATATGGAGGCTGAAGTGACCTTCTTAATACATCATTTCTAACGAAAACGCTTTTGCACGTATTGAGATCACTGGACACAAATAATGATCTAGAATTGCCATGGCTCGCTGGTCGTGGTTTGAATTTATTTATGGCGTCCCTAAGCAACTGTAAATACTCCGAGTCCGACATACAAACTTTCGATTGATCATAAAATTCGCCCGGTAATCGAATTGCCTTACCGTAGGTTAATTCCGCTGCGCTCACTCCACTATCACTCCTGATAGCTGTACGCAAACCTAACAATGCGATCGGAAGCTCGTCTACCCATGACTTGTTGCATTGCAAACGTGCCATGAGAGCCACTTTTAGTGCTCTATGCCAACGTTCAATCATGCCGTTGCTTTGTGGATGATAAGGAGTCGTGCGTAATTTGTAAATGCCCAAATATTTCATGAGGTTGTTAAATAAATCACTCTCAAACTGTCTACCCTGGTCGCTAGTAAGCTTCGAAGGGCATCCAAAGCGAGAAATCCAACACTCAAATACTACCCTAGCTACGGTCTCCGCTGTGATATTTTGGACAGGAACGGCCTCGGGCCAACGAACGGGTATTGTAGCGGCTGCTGACGCTACAAATTATATACAAGGCGCGCTATTGTGTAAGTGCGGCGCAGCAGTCGTCTCCACGCTTCCCTACAGTTAGGTCGTAGCTTTATAGTTTATTTATATTTCAAAGTGGTACCTCAGTAAAGTTTATATATTGCAGTATTTCATTTATTTCTTTCTTTTATCTCTGCACACATCTTCATACCCCACATTGGTGAACCCGACAAAGAAAACGCAACCTTCGGCTCAGCTTCGGCAACGCGGCGTCGACGCACGTGCACATGGTCAGCGGAATCAAACAAGCGCATGTGCAGCGTGGCAACAGCGAGCCAAGCAGCCTAGACACGAAGACATCCTGGACTCATGGGAGACGACTCGCCCTTTTTCCTACGACCAAAAGGGCTTACGACCTAACTGCGGCGAACATCTGAGTCAGGACACGTGAAACCCAAATTTGAAACAAGGGACTCTACGATCTGCCGAGAACAGCGACTACGGCATTATGGGCAGCAGCGGCATTTCGGAGTGGCATACGACGGCGGCGGCACTTTGCAGGACGACGGCACTCTGCAGGACAGTGCGTACGTCGAGGCACAACGCGTAAGGCGTATTGACCTTGGTGGCGAGGCAGCATTCCGCACCAAGTCGGATAATACGCAGCTTACTCCGAGGACGAGGAACGACATGGGACCGGCGGTGGCATTCTACGGACTCCATGGAACAGTGCACGCGTCGTTGCGGCTGATCACACTTGGAAGCGAGGCTGAATACCGCTCAGTGTTGCATTGCGCACCCTGTCATCCCTCATCACGGCCCAGGCAGCATGGTGAAGATCGCTGGCAGAATTGACAACGTTTTCGCTTCTTCGTACGACCAGCTCTCTGTACAAGCGGCTTACGAAGAGCTAATGGAATGTGTTAAAAACGGCAACGGTCTTATTTATTGTATTGTTATTGTGTTTTGGCATCTTTCTTAGTGTAAATTAATTATTGTATCAATCTAAAAATAAACTCTCTTAGTTTATCGTTATAGAGTTCCATACACGGTTAGTGTTTCTGCCAACTTTGCATTCCCGAACTAGCGCTCCGGTAACTTGATACGTAGGTACAATTGTTTACGATAACGTGATCCGAGCGCTAGCATGTACTTGTTGTTATTTTATACTGAAGCTATTATTTGTTGTTTTCTACTGATATTATTTAGTTATGTTTCTTTTTTATTGTTAAAAGTTTGTTTCGTTCTTTTTTTTATAAAGGGGGGAATATTGTAGCGGCTGCTGATGCTACAAATTATATACAAGGCACGATATTGTGTAAGTGCGGCGCAGCAGTCGTCTCCACGCTTCCCTACAGTTAGGTCGTAGCTTTATAGTTTATTTATATTTCAAAGTGGTACCTCAGTAAAGTTTATATATTGCAGTATTTCATTTATTTCTTTCTTTTATCTCTGCACACATCTTCATACCCCACATTGGTGACCCCGACAAAGAAAACGCAACCTTCGGCTCAGCTTCGGCAACGCGGCGTCGACGCACGTGCACATGGTCAGCGGAATCAAACAAGCGCATGTGCAGCGTGGCAACAGCGAGCCAAGCAGCCTAGACACGAAGACATCCTGGACTCATGGGAGACGACTCGCCCTTTTTCCTACGACCAAAAGGGCTTACGACCTAACTGCGGCGAACATCTGAGTCAGGACACGTGAAACCCAAATTTGAAACAAGGGACTCTACGATCTGCCGAGAACAGCGACTACGGCAATATGGGCAGCAGAATTCCGGAGCGGCATACGACGGCGGCGGCACTCTGCAGGACAGTGCGTACGTCGAGGCAAAACGCGTAAGGCGTATTGATCTTGGTGGCGAGGCAGCATTCCGCACCAAGACGAATAATACGCAGCACACTCCGAGGACGAGATCGACACGGGACCGGCGGTGGCACTCTACAGGACAGTGCACGCGTCGAAGCGGCTCATCACACTTGGAGGCGAGGATGAATACCGCTCAGTGTTGGATAGCGCACCCTGTCATCTCTCAGTACGGCCCAGGCAGAATACGAAGATCGCTGGCAGAATCGGTGAACGTATTTGCTTCTTCGTACGACTAGCTCTCTCTACAAGCGGCTTACGAAGAGCAAAGGAAGTTCGACAGTAACGGCAGTAGTGTTCAGATATTGTGTTTTTTAAATTAAAAGTAACTTTATATCGGTTCTAAAAATAAATTCTTAGTTTATAAATTTAAAGAGTCCCACATGTGGCATCCGTAGTGTTTTTACTTAGTATGCATTCTTAGAACTAGCGCTCCGGTAACTCGATACAGGTTAATGATAAATATGACGCGATTCGTGAGCGCTAGCAGAAGTTACTGATTATCATTTTATGTTGTTAATTTTTTATACCTGTGTTAATATTGATCTCTAGTATTTTTAAATTGTTAATTTTATAGTTCCGTTCTTTTTCTTTTTAATAAAGGGGGGAGTATTGTAGCGGCTGCTGACGCTACAAATTATATACAAGGCGCGCTATTGTGTAAGTGCGGCGCAGCAGTCGTCTCCACGCTTCCCTACAGTTAGGTCGTAGCTTTATAGTTTATTTATATTTCAAAGTGGTACCTCAGTAAAGTTTATATATTGCAGTATTTCATTTATTTCTTTCTTTTATCTCTGCACACATCTTCATACCCCACATTGGATTGGATTCTTTATTTATCTCTTACAACACACATCATGACAACCCCCTACATTCTATGCGAGTTTTAAGTCTACAGTGCACGATAATGGTTCTCTGACAGATGCTGACAGGTTGTACTATTTAATAGGTAAACTGTCACCGAAGGCCCAGTCCGTATTTGCAGGTGTCACACCCAGTGCTGAGAATTATCAGGTCATATTTCAGTCACTACTTGACAGATATCAAGACACGCGCGTTCTAGCGTCTACGTACTTTGACCAAGCTTTAAATCTCAAACTGTCCAGCAACGCGTCTGTCTCGAATTTCCAGCTGTTTATTGATAACTTCGTAACCGCGGTTAATTCTCTTAGGAATTTAAAATTAGAAGATCTTTCCGACTTTATGTTGCTTCAACTCGCTTTAAAAAAGTTTGACACTGATACAATTCGCGCATTCGAGATGACGGAACGCAATAATAAAATACCTACACTAGATAGTTTTATTTCGTTCATCAAAGATCAGTGTCGAATATTTCATAATACGCAGTCTGGTTCACCTGGCCCGTCTAACACTAACAACAACAAACAAAGGTTGAATAAATCGCGAAATAGTAATAATAACTCAGTCCCTAATCCACAATCTTACGTAACATGTTCGGAATCTAATAGTAATAATTCACAGAAGTGTCTGTGCAGTAATATAGTGCACGACCATTACTATAAGTGTCCCACCTTTAATGATTTAAATCCAATTGCTCGTTTTAAATGCGTAAAAGATAACAAAGCTTGCATTAATTGCTTAAGCATAAAACATAAAACGAGTAATTGTGCCAGTAGAACGAGATGTCGTACGTGTAAACAAAAACATCATACACTGTTACATTATGATAAAAATAACCGGTTGTCAAGCCAATCTGCTAACCCTGACACACTCGCGCCGCAGGTGCAGCAGACCACGGTAGCTGCGCCTTCCGCGTCTGAGGGCGAAGTATCGTTGTGTATGACATCCATTGCGCGGGCGACGCGCACGCGAGGACGGCACTCGCGCATCTATAATGATCCGCGCAGGGCCAAAACGCAGTGTACGGCGTCTAACACGGTACTGTTGGCGACAGCGCAAGTTATCGTATACGATGTTAATGGGTCGCCGCACATGGTACGTTGTCTGCTAGATAGCGCATCTCAGACCAATCTAATAACATCGGAATGCTTCAAACGCCTCGGATTATGGAATAATTTTAAAAATACTAACTCAACCGTCAAAGGGATAGGCGGATCAGAAAGGCATTGCAGGGGTTCCGTAGATGTTAAAATACATTCGCGTTTTAATAGGGACATTAATTTTAACATTTCTTCGCTTATCGTGGAACGTATTACAGACACGTTGCCAAACGCTAATGTAGACGTAGCATCACTCACTCATCTCGAATCATTGCCGTTAGCCGACGCGGAGTTTGCGAATCCGGCAGGCATTGATCTTTTGATCGGAGCTTCAATATTTCCGCACTTGCTACTAACTAACATAGTTCGTAGTGAGCGATATGATTTACCGCCCGCTATTGAGACGGTACTTGGGTATGTGATTATGGGTACCGTACCTACGTTACATACTTCTCATTGTATTACGTCTTGTTGTTGTTCTGCTCTTCAAGAGATCAAGGTGGGTGCTAAAACTGTGTGTAAGATAAAGCACTAATTAGCTATGCTATGCTATGCTGCGCTATGCTGCGCCATGCTGCGCTATGCTCCGCCATGCTGCGCCATGCTGCGCTATGCTGCGCTATGCTGCGCCATGCTGCGCCATGCTTCGCCATACTGCGCCATGCTGCGCTTTGCTGCGCCATGCTGCGATATGCTGCGCCATGCTGCGCTATGCTGCGCTTTGCTGCACCATGCTGCGATATGCTGCGCCATGCTGCGCTATGCTGCGCTATGCTGCGCCAAGCTGCGCCATGCAGCGCTATGCTGCGCCATGCTGCGCTATGCTGCGCCATGCTGCGCTATGCTGCGCTATGCTGCGCCATGCTGCGCTATGCTGCGCCATGCTGCGCTATGCTGCGCTATGCTGCGCTATGCTACGCTATGCTAAGCTACGCTACGCTACACTATACTATACTACACTTCCGCTTTGTACATGGATGACATTGCCTGTAGTGTCGTATCCGCTCCGCTAGCAATTTCGCTTTGTGAAGAGCTTATTCAGCTTTTCAAGCGAGGCCAGTTTGATCTTGTCAAATGGACAAGCAACTCTAAGGAGGTTCTCGCACGCATACCAGATTCTCATAAAGCTTCTCCAGATATTGAGTTTGAGAAGTCTGTACCGCATAAGGTTCTCGGTTTACGCTGGGACAAATCCTGTGATAGTTTTCGGTTTGACGTCTCACCACCAGATGATAAGTGCGCCAAGCGCACTATGCTGTCCACAGTGGCTCGACTATGGGACATAATGGGTTTGTGGCTCCCACAATTTTGTACGCCAAGCTCTTGATCAAGGAGCTTTTGCTATCAAAGTGTGAGTGGGATGCAACACCCCCTGACCATATTGTCGCCGCTTGGGGCCAGTTTTGTATTGAGCTTACCGCGCTCAATCATATTACTATTCCGCGTCATCTTGGGTTGGTAGATCGATGTACCGTCAACTTAATAGGTTTCGCTGACGCCAGCGAGCGTGCTTACGGCGGAGTCGTATATCTGCAAGTCCGCATTGGTTCTAACTACTCGGTGCAGTTAGTTTGTGCCAAGTCTAAGGTCTCGCCTGTTAAACCATTTCAGTTGCGAGACTGGAGTTGTGCGCGGCCCTTCTGCTGTCTCAGTTGCTCCACAAGGTTCAAGACACAGTTTGGCCCCACTACTCTATTAATAAATATACGCATTTTCCGACTCCCAAGGTAGTGCTCGCTTAGATTTATTCTTCTCCTCACCGCTGGCAGACTTTTGTCGCCAACCGCGTTAGTAAATTGATTGAACTTGTTCCCGTTACTTGTTTCAATCACGTCGCGGGTTATCGTACTCGTCTTTAGGAAGAACGTTCCATAGATCAGATGACTGGAAGTTTATTCCACCAGCATCACCACATTTCGGTGGATGTTGGGAAAGCATGGTCAAAGTAATTAAAACGCATCTCTTCAAGGTTATAGGTCAACAGATCCTCTCTTACGAAGAGATTTTAACTGTCCTTGCACAAGTCGAGGCACTGATCAACTCGCGTCCGCTTCCAACTCAGTGAGATCTAGCCTGAAGTTGGACCTACCTCTTAGTTTAAGTATTTAGTTAGTAGTTTCCGCTATTATTGCGTTTGTAGTTTTCGCTAAAGTCAATTTAGATTAATTTTATTGTCATATCGCTGTCTTAGCCTATTGAGGGGTTATGCGGTAGTACACCCAACGTAGCTAAGTTCAATTCTATTTTCTTTAAAGGCAACCCTTTAGGGCCGGGGGGATATGGTAGCGCCATCTACCTTCCTATCTACAACTAATCGCATCAACATGAATCGTTCCACGCTTGTCTAGTGCGAGCGATATCATATTTCCGTCCCTCTCTTTCCCTCTCCCTGGAAGAGGCACTGCCTTGCGCCTGATTTCGTCGCCGCGAAACGTCGATGCGAGGGACAGTCTCGAACATTCCGCTCGCTAAGAACGCCGTCTCGATACCGCTCCGCGCCGCACCGCTGTATCGCCGTCTCGTTCGTACCGCGCCGCTCCCGTATGTGTTTATCACCGCTTCCACCAAGGAAAACCCGCTCGTGAGTGAAGTGAAAACAAGCAGCTGTATCACGAAACCACCAAGGCTGTATAAGGTAAGTGCCTTCCATCCTTAAAATAGCCTATACCCACTCAATCACCTCCTCTCGTATCCATCTCCTCTTCCCTTATTCCCTCCTAGGCGGCTAAACCAGCTATCCTTTGTATACAGTCCATTTCCTTCTCCAAGTCGCCTAGAACCTAATCGGTTTCGGTGCACGCCGAACCAGATACTCTTCTTTCGATTTCTATTTTCGTTTGATCTCTGAATGCAATCAGTTGACCTAGGTATGTATAGGTACTCACATATTCAATATTTGCATCATCAAGTGTTATAGCTATTTCTTCCTTGTTCGTCATTACCTTTGTTTTAGATTTATTCATGGGCAGACCCACTATTCTGTTTGCCTCCGCCAACTGATTCAGTATTTGTTGGAGCGTAGTTGCGTTGTCCGCGAACAAGACTAGGTCATCCGCGAATCTCAAGTGGTTGAGTTTTTTGCCGGCTATATTTATGCCAACATTTTCCCACTCTAGATACCTGAATATACTTTCCAACATTGCAGAGTTTTTGGGATAGTGGGTCTCCTTGTCTTACACCTTTAGCTATTGGGAATTCTTCTCCCGTTGTTTCTTTTTTATTTGAGCAGTGCTTTTCTCATATATATTTTTTATAATACGTATGTATTTTTAGGGACTCCTTGTTCGATTAAAGCCTTCCAAAACGAGTCGTGGTATATTGAGTCAAATGCTTTGCTATAATTCACAAATGCTATATAGAACGCCTTACTGTACTCTGAACCTTTTTTCTTATAACTGTTTTAGGAAATGCATATGATCGATAGATAGTAGAAAAGCCTGCTCTAAATCCGGCTCCATTGGTTGCTGCTGATCTAATAATCCTGTCAGTCTGTTTAAAATCAATTTAGAAAACACTTTCTATATGTTTGACATTAAACTTATTGGTCTATAGTTTCCTTAGATTTTTAGGTTTAGTTATTGTAAATTTTAACATCTCATTTGTTATCTGATCTGGGCCAGGTGCTTTATCATTTTTTTTACTCTGTATCGCTTTTTCTGTTTCTGATTGTAGGAAATTAGGTATATCTTCTATCTCGTTGTCTTCAAGATTTATAGTTGCCTTCTCAGTATTGGGTTCTGCAGGATAGAGTTTCCTGTAGAAATCAGTTGCTGTTTGGATTATGTTTCTTCTTTTTGTCTATGTCTGGTATACATTTTTTTGACTCTACTAGTTCTTTTAAGGCTTTTTTGACTCCTCCCGTCTTCTATATATTTTTTGTTGACAATATTTATTCCTTTTTTTAGTTCTGTCTTTCTTAATACTGGTGCTTATTTTATACTAATTTCTGCGATGGCTTTTAGATTATGTTTATATTTTTTTCATTTTTAAAAGTTGTTTTCTTTTTTCTATCAGAAATTTAGTTTCATTTTCCGTATAGGTTTCGTCAATTTATTGTGTGATAGTCCAAATATTTCGTTTATTTCCTTATCATAATTTTCTACTATCTTGTCTTTTGCCTCTATTTGATGTTTTGTAATACTAATTGTTACGCTACATTTGTTTCTGCTTTTTCCGGTTTTGTACTATTTATTACGCTCTGACCATTCTATGGTTGGTGTTAAAATTAAATTGGCTAAGGATGTTTACGTTCTGAAAAAAAATCTGTAGTTAGCTAGTATATAATCTATTTAATTTTTGTATAATCCATCTGGAGATTGCCATGTCCATGAGTTTGTATTTTTTTTGAAGAAGCTATTCATAAATGCAAGGTTGGTTTCAAAAGCCAATCATCCTTTCTCCGTTTTTGCTTCTTCTGCCAAAACCAAATTTGCCAATTACCTTCTCCAATTAGCTGAGTTCCTATTTTGCCATTAAAATCCCCTATTACCATAACGTTCTTGTGCGTTTCTTGTAAGACTGATGACAATTTTATTGTTCGTAGAAGAGGTCCTTGGCCTATTCATCGTGGATCATCATGGGAGCATAAACTTGAATAAGCGACCATTATTTTTTGTATGCTGGCAAATGTATATTAAGTACTCTAGTAACTCTTCTATGTTTCTTTCTAAATATTTTTTAACTATAAAACCAACTCCATGGCTTCCTTTTGTTTCGCCTTTATAATATAAAATGTATTCATTATGATCTTCGATGCTTTCATCTAACCTTCTAACTTCGCTCAAACCTAGTATATCCCCTACCTAGTAATGTCTTATAGTATTATAAAGTTAATACTTGTTAATGGTAAATGTTGTCTTACACCTGTTATTAGCTCTTAGCCCAGATAGTTAAGATTTTATTAAAAGTTAAGTTATGGTATGTTTCGCAAGTAAATAAATAAATACCATTAACTACAATAAATACCAATGACATTAACTACTATTAAAATAAATTAAGGTAATTGAAATTCAAGTGTCTAAATACAAAATACATGCAAAATACGATTACAATGACAACATCACCTGTCATAAACACACAAGTAGGTGTAGATGTTTTAATGAAAATGTAACATAAACTGTTTTTCTTTGTTAACCGAGCAACTCGAGTCTGTGCAGCTTAAAGCTTAAGTTTTATTCTTTAGCTTATTAATTTGTAGAAAGCATGTTATTGTAGCTATTCTCGCGTTACGCCCTGGATACGACTTCGGTCTAAGCGGCAATCGGCGCTACAGGCGGCGGGGCAGAGGGTCATGCACGTCACGAACCGCAGCGGTAAACATAGGGGCAGCGGTGGACGTATTTAAATACACGGAACTTATTTAGAATAACAATGTTTTATTAAATACCAATCTTTTCTCTATTTGGAAAGCAGTATGTACATTAATAATTTATAAAACAGAACATTATTTAGAAGGGATGGACGAATTTATATATGTATCTTAATCGTGGCGTGCTTCGAACGTTTTCATCCATTTCATCTTAGCGCTCGCTGCTGGTCAGAGCGGCAATTCTTCAAACCGGGCCGTTAGAGCAAAATATGAAGCGATACGTGAGGTGTAATTGGATATTAATTAATCAAGGGATATTTTTAACAGTGCGTCAAAAATCTTAAGTAACACACTGAAGTGTGTTACGCTTAAAACGTTATTGTTTCACTTAAATAATTGCCCACCAAATATGGTGTACGTTCAACAAAATATCATTTAAAATGAAAAGTCTCGTCCGCTCGGGAAACTTATCCACTCAGAAAACTTTATAGGTTATGTTAGGTTTTCTTGTGACCATATACCAAAAAACAGGAGCCCTGCGAAGCAGGGCCCCGTCGACTTACTTTATTAAATTATTTGATTGTTGAATAGAACAAAAAATTGAAATGCTTCTTTAATTGGGAGAATTATTTATATTATTAGAGATTTGCAACGAAAAATAAACAGGTGTTCGTTATGAAATATTTTAGTGGGTATATTTTGGTGTGCAATTAGTATTTTTGGTGGAACAGAGATATATTTTTTTGTGGAATTCAGAGATAAATTGAGTAAGAGTTAAATACTACCCATTTATCAAAACATTTGAAAGCGTGTTCTTTATAGTTTATGAAAACAGTAATTGCTTTATAATGTTAACAAACTGCAAATGTATTATTATGCACTTAAAACCTTGTATTAATAATTAATATCGAATTGGTGGTTCAAATGATACTGTTAATTGACTAAAACAATAATGAAAACAGAGTAATACTTTATGTATTAGTTACAGTGGCACTCGTGAGTAAATTTTTAAGAGCAGGCACTCGGAAATAAGTTTTGCGTAAGCTCCGCCTTTTCCACCGCTGTCGTCCGCGGGCCGCTACCTCACCCCGCAGCTCGTCGCTGCGAGTCCCGCGTGCGACGTGAATCATCTGTCGCTGCGCGAGCTTCGATTGGAGTAGACGACTTTACGTATTTAATGTATATGTTAGAGGGAATAAAATTATTTCATTGTTTCGTATGGCAACACTACTAAAATGCCTTAGATTCAAAGTGTGAGCTGTCAAGTGTCAACTGTCAACTGAGACGTCATTCTCACTGTCAGTGGTGCGTTCGTTCACGGTTCACTTGCTCTCTGAACGTCGCCTGCGCCGGGTGTGCGCACTGACTGCTAAAAATATCAAGATGGCGGACACTCACAGTGAACACGTGGATCCTAATCCGTTTGAATCTGCGACAGCAGCGGTGGGATTGCTCCCAAAATCACCCTGCGTGCCTACTGCGGTGCCTGCTACGCAAAATCACGAATATTTTACGCCAGAATACGAAGCTCGAGAAAATAGGCCGCCGGGTCCGTCGACATCACCTTACGATGGACAAGGCGTGCCTCCGCCTGAAGCATGGACAACATTCTTCCGAAATATGATGGCGGGCTTCGAGAATTCTCACCAGAGGTCCTCCGCAAGCATCGTGGATTCGAGGAAGCTAAAGGCAAGCGAAATCTATCTACCCTCATTTGATCCAGATGTTTGTCAATTTACCGCGGCGCAGTGGTGTGAAGAGATTGAACACCATATGAAGAACAATTCGTGGACGGATTACGAAACCAGGAACGCCGCCTTCACCCACTTACAGGGACGTGCCAAAAAGTGGGCCACACATTCGTACCCTTTGTGCAAGACCTGGGGCGAGCTGAAGGAGCGGCTCACTCGTCAGTTTGTGTCAACTAGGAGGTTCTACGATTTATTTCGCGACATGGTGGAGTACAAAAGCGACCAGGCGGCCACATACGTCGAGTATTCTACCAACAAGTTGGCGCTGATAGACCGGCTGGACACTGGCTGGGGTGAGTCCAACAAAATTGAAGTGGTGATTTTCGGAATCACGGACGTACAGGTACGCACAGACTTACTTAAAAATACACCAACTAGTTTTGAGACGCTCGAGAGGCATTTAAATACGTATCCTAACATTAAGAATCTTAAGCGTCGTTTCGATACAACGCGGAGTGAACATGAGAATTGTAAGCGACCTAAATTTAGTGAGCCATCTATGGACCGTCGTTGTCATTATTGCAATAAGATTGGACATTTGAAACGACATTGCTTACTGTTGCGTAATAAAAATAAAAGTGATAGTGCTACCCACTCTCGTGTGTCTGCAGATAAATCTAGTGACAAGCCAACTACCCTCCAATGTTCGTACTGTCATAAATCTGGACATTCTGAATCTACCTGTTTTACAAAGCAACGAGATGAAAAATCTAAAGACTCTAAAGGCTTTAAGTCCCAAACAAAATCGGTCAATGTTTGTTCACCCTCTAATGACTCTTTGATTGAAATATGCTTGGGTGGCTATTCTATACAAGCATTAATTGACAGTGGTTCAGAGTGTTCACTTATTAGAAAAGAGATTGCTGATTGTTTACCAGATAAGAAACAGATTGCGTTTACACGCCTCACGGGTATTGGCTCCGTACCGTGTTACTCGTTTCGGAAAATGACCACTTATGCTGAATTTGATGGCTTCCATACTGAGATATCATTTGTCATTGTCGACTCACATTTACTTCCGTATGATGTAATCTTAGGTAGAGAGATATTTAAAACGCCCGGTTTGATTTTCACCCTTAATAGTGAAGGTGCTAAAATTATACGTGATGCTAGTGTCATTAACTGCCTCGCTTTGAACATAAACACAGAGTTAGATAAAATTAACACTGACCTGACTGAACCAAGTGATATTCATAGGTTGAGGTGCATTTTGGAAAAATACAAAAACAATTTTACCAGTGGTAATTCTAACACAACGGTTAATACGAGAACCATGCAAATAAAATTAAAAAACCCTGACAAGATTGTACAACGTCAGCCGTATAGGTTAGCCTCTTCTGAACGAGCTATAATGCGAGAAATAATTGCCGACTTAGAAAGAAAAGGTATAGTGCGTGAGAGTTCTTCGCCTTTCTCTAGCCCGGCTCTACTTGTTAAAAAGAAAGACGGGTCCGACCGCCTTTGCGTTGATTATAGGGAGCTTAACTCCAATACCGTGCGTGATAGCTACCCTCTGCCTTCAATATCAGAACAAATTGATGCTCTTGGCCTCAGGGTTCCACCAAATTATGATGGCATCCCAGAGCGACATCGAAAAGACCGCGTTTATCACCCCGGATGGTGTTTGGGAATACCTGAAAATGCCGTTTGGGCTTTGTAACGCACCTTCCGTGTACCAAAGAGCGATCAATAAGGCAATTAAAGGGCTAAAGGACAAGATAGCGCTGGTTTACATTGATGACGTTCTGGTATTTTCAAAAACCAGAGAGGATGCGTTCCAAAACCTTGACCAAGTATTATTTGCTCTATCGCAAGCTCATGGCGTCGGGACGTGACGACCCCACCGCCCACTGGGGGAGTTACTCTGACGAGTAGATAGATACTCGTCATAATATCTCCCCCAGCGCAAGCAGTCAACCGAAAGATGGCGGTCAAACCATCCGAACCTGGCGGAAGGAAATCCCGAGATGCTAGATGGGCAGCAGCGTCCAGCAATAAGAACTTCCGCCACTGCGATCGCCAATACGCCTGCCAAGCGTGGCGATTATGGCATATCCCCCCCAATTATGAATCACACCATTAAAAACCGGCCCCTAGTCCCCGGCAGCCCCGCTAGTCCTGGTTATGGTAGCGGCCATGGTAACGGCGGGGCAAGGGGTGCGAAGAATCTCCGGAAGAGATCGGGCTACCACCACCAACGACAATTGGCCCTGGCAACACTGAACACGCGCACACTGCGGACAGACGAGAAGATTGTCGAGCTGGAAGAAGAATTGAGCAAGTTGCGATGGGATATCATAGGCCTATCTGAAGTCCGAAGACAGGGGGAGGACTCGATAGTTCTCAATTCCGGTAACTTGCTCTTCTACCGGGAGGGCGACCAACAGTCCCAAGGTGGTGTCGGGTTCATCGTCCACAAATCTCTCGTGACCAACGTGGTAAATATCGGGAGTGTGTCGAGCAGGGTAGCGTACCTTATACTCAGAATATCCAAGCGGTATTCGCTGAAGGTCATACAGGTATACGCTCCGACCTCGTCGCACCCCGATGAGGAGGTGGAAGCCATGTACGAGGACATATCTCGGGCTATACATGGCTACAAAACCCATTACACCGTGGTCATGGGAGATTTTAACGCGAAACTGGGCAAACGCGACGGTGATGAGCTGAGAGTGGGGCCATTTGGTTATGGGCATCGGAATTCCCGGGGTCACTTGCTGGCTAGCTTTATGGAGAAGGAAGGACTCTATATGATGAATTCCTTCTTCAAGAAGCGAGAATGCCGCAAGTGGACCTGGGTAAGTCCAGACGGTGCAACCAAAAATGAGATCGACTTTATCATGTCGACGAAGAGGCAGATATTCAATGATGTCTCCGTGATCAATTCACTTAAAGTGGGGAGCGATCACCGAATGGTAAGAGGCACATTGAATATACGTACAAGCCTCGAACGGTCGAGGTTGATAAAGTCCACGCTCCGACCGGCACCGGTTCATATCCAAAACCCCGAGAGCTTTCAGCTCGAACTCAAGAACCGTTTCGAATGCCTGGGTGAATGCGTAGATGTGGACGTGTACAGTAACGGGTTCGTGGATGCTGTCCATACAACAGGGGCTAAATTTTTTAAGCCCCAGAAAAGCCAGAGAACCAAAAAGATCTCGGATCCGACCCTCGAGCTGTTAGAGGAAAGGCGCAAGATGGTTCTGCTATCCTCCGACGACATGCCGAAATATCGGCACCTCAACAGACAGATCTCTAAGTCTCTGACTCGCGATCTCCGCCAATACAACACAAAATGTGTTCGTGAGGCGATCGAGCGGAATAAGGGATCCAAAGTGTTCCAAAGGGATCTGTCTGTTGGGCAGAGTCAGCTGACAAAGCTGAAGACGGAGGATGGCAGAATCGTATCGTCCAAGCCTGAGCTCTTGGAGGAGATCGAAAGGTTCTATGGACAGCTATACACGACAACGCAACAACCCGCAAGCACTCCAGCGTCAGACCCTAGAGCTGGATTGACCCGACACTATACCGAAGATATCCCGGACGTCAGCATGCACGAGATTAGTGTGGCTCTCAAACAGCTTAAAAACAACAAGGCGCCGGGTGATGACGGAATTACGAGTGAGCTTCTGAAGGCCGGCGGTGCACCCGCTAGAGAAGCCCTCCGGAAGCTATTTAATTCCGTCATTCTCGAGGGTAAAACGCCACAGGCGTGGCACAGAGGTGTGGTGGTGCTTTTCTTTAAGAAAGGGGATAAAACCCTCTTGAAGAACTACAGACCCATCACACTTCTGAGCCACGTCTACAAGCTGTTTTCGAGGGTCATCACGAATCGTATCGAGAGCAAGCTAGACGACTTCCAGCCTCCCGAACAAGCCGGTTTCCGTAAAGGCTATAGTACCATAGACCACATACATACGCTGCGGCAGGTTATACAGAAGTCCGAGGAGTATAACCAGCCCCTATGCTTGGCGTTTGTGGACTATGAGAAAGCCTTCGATTCGATCGAAACCTGGGCGGTGCTACAGTCTCTCCAACGGTGCCGGATTGACTACCGATATATCGAAGTGCTGCAGTGTTTGTATGAAAACGCCACTATGTCAGTCCGCCTCCAGGACCAGAGTTCGAAACCTATTCAACTCCAGCGAGGGGTGAGACAGGGGGATGTCATATATCCGAAACTGTTTACCACTGCGCTGGAGGATGTTTTCAAGCTTCTGGACTGGAATGGACTCGGCATCAACATCAACGGCGAGTACATCACTCACCTTCGATTCGCAGACGATATCGTAGTCATGGCTAGACCATGGAAGACCTAGGCACAATGCTCGATGGCCTCTGTAGAGTCTCCCAACAAGTAGGTCTTAAGATGAACATGGACAAGACGAAAATCATGTCGAACGTCCATGTTGTACCTGCTCCTATTCAGGTTGGGAACTCTACGCTCGAAGTTGTCGACAAGTATATCTACCTGGGACAAGTAGTCCAATTAGGTAGGTCCAACTTCGAGAAGGAGGTCAATCGTCGAATCCAACTCGGTTGGGCAGCGTTCGGGAAGCTACGACATATCTTCTCGTCCGATATCCCGCAGTGTCTCAAGACGAAAGTCTTTGACCAGTGTGTGTTGCCAGTGATGACTTACGGATCAGAGACGTGGTCGCTCACTATGGGCCTTATCAGAAGGCTCAAGGTCACTCAGAGGGCGATGGAGAGAGCTATGCTTGGAGTTTCCCTGCGAGATCGAATCAGAAATGAGGAGATCCGCAGTAGAACCAAAGTCGCCGACATAGCTCTCCGGATAGCCAAGCTGAAGTGGCAGTGGGCAGGGCACATAGCTCGAAGAACCGATGGCCGTTGGGGCAGAAAGGTTCTGGAGTGGCGGCCACGTACCGGACGACGCAGCAGAGGTAGGCCCCCCGCAAGGTGGCCCGATGATCTTGTCAAGATCGCGGGAGGAGGTTGGATGCGGGCGGCTCAAGACCGGTCTGTGTGGAGAACCTTGGGGGAGGCCTATGTCCAGCAGTGGACGTCGTTTGGCTGATATGATGATGATGATGATCGCAAGCTGGTTTTGCTTTTAATTGGAGAAAATGCTCCTTTCTTAGATCTTCGATCGAGTATCTAGGCTACGTAATCACTAACAACGGCATCAGGCCTAACCCTGAAAAGATAAGAGCTTTAGCCAACGCGCCCTTGCCAACGTCCGTAAAGGAGTTGCGTCAATTTAATGGCCTCGCTGGTTATTTCCGAAAGTTTGTGCCTAACTTTTCTTCTATCATGGCGCCTCTGTATGCCCTTACAAAAAAAGACGCGAAATGGGTCTGGACTTCCGAACATACGAAAGCCCATGCCACGGTGGTAGGACATTTGACTTCTGCTCGCGTATTAACGATATTTGACCCCAATAAACCAATCGAACTACACACAGATGCGAGTTCAATTGGGTATGGAGCAATATTATTTCAGAAAGTTGACAATTAAGTAAAAGTTGTCAGTTATTTCAGTCAGAGAACAACAGACGTAGAGAGTAGGTATCACAGTTATGAATTGGAAACTCTTGCGGTATTTAAGGCGTTGAAACATTTCCGACATTACCTCCTCGGTCGAGAGTTTAAAGTCATTACGGACTGTAACGCATTAAAGGCATCGCGTCACAAACGTGAACTTTTACCTCGCGTGCATAGATGGTGGGCGTACATGCAAACTTTCGACTTCGAAATAGAGTATCGAAAGGGTGAAAGAATTCCACATGTAGATTATTTAAGTCGAAACCCCACTGACTGCAGGGAGGTAAATGTTTCGCGTGTAAATTGTGAGTGGTTGCAGGCCGAGCAAAAACTAGACCCAGACATCAACCGAATTATAGAGTCCATTGAAAATGACACAATAAATGCGGACCTTCGTTCTTCTTATACTTACAAGGATAATTTATTACACAGAAACTTCCAAGTAGATAATAAAACTCTTAGTCGCGTTATAGTTCCTAAAAATTTTCGTTGGAAGTTAATTCAAAGGTTTCATGACGAATTAAAACATCTTGGCTGGGATAAAACTTTGTCCAAAATAAGAGAACATTTTTGGTTCCCCAACATGTCCTCGTCTGTGAGAGCGTATATCGACCACTGTTTGCCATGTAAAATAAATAAGAACCCTTCTGGCAAAAAGCAATCTTCCTTACACCCTATAGATAAAATTGCAGAACCCTTTCACACCATTCACATAGACACCAGTGGCAAACTGACTGGTGGAAGGGCTTCTAAGGAGTATGTAATTGTTATTGTTGATGCTTTCACTAAGTTTTGTTACTTAACTATCGTTAAAGATCTAACCTCAAAATCTGCTTGTGAAGCTCTTAGAAATTTTGTTCACATATTTGGGACACCCAGACGTATCATTTCCGATCAAGGCACCTCGTTTACTGGGAAAGAATTCCAAAGCCTTTGTAAAGATTGGTTTATCGAACTGCATGAAATTGCCAGTGGTGTTAGTCGCGCGAATGGACAGGTAGAGCGGATAATGTCGGTGCTAACAAATTGTTTTACAGTAGCTGAAAACCACGAAAACAGATCTTGGAAATCAGTTATTCGGGAAGTCCAACTAGCAATAAATTGTACCGTGTCTAAAAGTACCGGAAAAAGCCCTTTCCAGTTATTATTCGGTTGTAACAAGAACCCGCCCAAACTGAATTAAATAAATAAATAAATAAATAAAAATCTTTATTGGCACAAAAATACAGATACTCATTGTTTAGAACTCTTGACCCTCAAACTAAGTATAATACTTGTAATATGAGGGTCAAGGAGTGAACTCTGGTTACACAGTTAATTTCTGTATGAACATAAATAGATAAAGATTATGATGACTTACAACTTTATAAAATAAAAGCAATGGATAACAAGAAAGTCAAATCAGGAATGAATTGTTCGGAAAATGGGTGTGTATGTGTGTGTGGGAGTCTCTCTCTCTGTATGTGTGTGTGTGTGAGTGTGTGTGTGTGAGTGTGTGTGTGTGTGTGTGTGTGAGTGTGTGAGTGTGTTTGTGTGTGTTGTAGAGCACTCCTATCAAAAAACACAACTGACAATGAGCTCATCTTCCTCATATGTCATTTTAAGCAACCATTGAGTGACGATTGTTTTGCAGTTGTAATTATTACATTGATAGATGTTTACTTTTTTATGAGCTATGTTGTAAATATGAATTCCCATAATTCTAAATTGTCTCTTGGCTAGAGTTGTATTGTGCTTTTCCAAGCGCAATAGGTTTGATGTTCGCCGAGAGCTACTTAGTAAAGTATATTTACCAGTATGGATGGTCTGATGTAAACGCTTTATCATAATTAATAAATAAAGTCGACGTACTGATAACACCTGGCATTCCGAATAGAGCTGTGTGGTAGGGTATCTTCTAGGTTTCGAAGTTAAGACCTTAAGTGCTGATCTTTGGGCTCTCTCAAGCTTAATCAAAACTGACTTAGGAGATCCACCCCATACACACAAACAGTACTTGACAATGGACTGACAGAGAGCGAAGTAAACTAATTTGGCGGTTTTGAAATCCGTACAATATCTTATTTTTTTAAATATGGGTATTAGTTTTCTAACTCTGGAAGTTAGGTGATTTATATGGGCGGACCACGATAGAGTTTCATCGATCAGAATGCCAAGATATTTCATGAGTTTAGTTCTGGTTATTGAAGGACAGGAGCAGTTAGACGTAGCCGTAGTTCCATGACACGTATGATTTTTTATTATTAAATCGTTGGTAGGTGGTAAGTGATTTACTTTGGTACCGAAGCACATAAAGTGGGTTTTATCCATATTTAAAGTCAGTTTGTTAGAGTTGAGCCAGGAAGAAACTGTGGCGAGTGCTAATTCGGCGCTGGCGCATGTTTCAGACCATGAGTTACCATTTATAATTAATGCGGTATCATCGGCGTAGGTGTAGATTTTGGTATTGGGAATGCTAAGGTTACATAAATCGTTTATGTAGAGCAAGAATAAAGTTGGACCAAGAATCGAGCCTTGGGGGACTCCGCAAGTGATTGCTGCATCATTACTCACGAGGCACTCGATCTTAGTGCATTGCATACGCTCAGAAAGATAGTCCCTAAATATATTTAGTGTATTTCCACGAATTCCTATGCGATCTAACTTAGCCAGAAGGGTGTCGACAGGGACAGTGTCGAACGCTTTTTTCAGATCGAGAAAAATGCCTATACACTTTCTCTTATTGTCAAGGTGACTTACAATTTCATCAGTTAAAGCTAGCACGGCATCCTCGGTTGACTTGCCTTTCCTAAACCCGTACTGATTACACGCTAAAATATTGTTTTTGTTCAAGAATGATACCAGTCTATTATTTAAGGCTTTCTCCAGTATTTTAGGTAGAACCGAAATAGGCCTGTAGTTATTCACACTGCCCCTGTCTCCATCCTTATAGATGGGGTGGACTACGGCTTTCTTTAACGGTTTTGGAATGAATGGTGCTTACCATGCGATAATGACAAATTGCTTATATATGTTATTAGGGGAACCAGCTTAGCCGAGCAGGCTTTAAGTATGCGAGGGGAAATTTTATCACAACCGAGGGCACAATCATCCTTCAGATTCAACACTAAGCTCATAATTTCTGTTTCGTCTACGTCTAAAACTGCCATAGAGTTGACATTGGCTACGAATGTATTTTGACCGCCGAGGACAACTTGTGAATGATTTTGAGGGAGAGCCAAAAGTAATTCAGAGGCAACATTTGCAAAGTAGTTGTTCACGGCATTGACGGATTGATGTTCTGTCGGCAATATTTTCAAAAGTTCTTTGGCTGATGAGTAGTTCACGGGGATGTTGGAAATTCTTTTAATTGCTGTCCATGTTTCTTTAATGTTTATCGCTTTTTGTAACTCACTTTGGTCATGTTCAATTTTGAGCTTTCGAAGAAGATTGTTGCAAAAATTGCGGTATCGAGTGTACGTGAGTTTTAGGATAAGATTTTCGGGATTTTTCCTGAGACGAATGTGATCCATGGTTTCAAGATCCGTTTTCTGCGAGGCATAACGACTGAAATAGTGTGTTTCAATGTGACTGCTGTTAAGTAATTTATTAGTTTTTCGACGGCAACATCTGGTGATTTAATGGACTGGATGTAGGATAGATCAGCATTGTTAATATCTTGTACAATTAAGTCATAGTTAATTTTTTCGTAAGTGGGTTTGGCGTAGTTGAGGGATTGTTTGCCATGCAGTGATAATAAGGTGGGCTTATGGTCAGTGAGATGGTGATCTATGACTAGTACCGTGGAGTGGGCTTCGGTTTTAAGCATAACATGGTCTAAGATAGTATTGGCTCTTGTGGGTATGTTGTGAGCAGGTAGGAGTCCATGAAAGGCCAATAAGTCTAGGTATCTTTCACAATATGTATTACTGTCTGTAGAGATGTCGATATTCATATCACCCATTACGCACACGGATTTAAATCTATTTAAATCAGCCAGCAATAAGTCAAGGTCGTTTAAAAAACGATCCAGGCATTTGTAAGACGGTGAACGATAGATACCCACTACTGAGAGCTCACTACCTACATTGCACACCAAACAGTTACCTTCCAAGAATTGCGGTTCATACACATGACATTTAACTGTTGATTTTATGTACATAGTCACTCCTTCGTTTTGATTACTCAGTCCCGTGGTTTTATGGCAGTTATAACCTTCCAGAAGCGGCATGTGAGTAACTTTTGAGAGCCAGCATTCGGAAAGAATAATTATATCGCAGCTAACGTTTATACACTTGAGAAACACCTGAAGACCCTCAAAATTACGATTAATGCTTCGAATGTTCAGATGTAGCACGGAGATCCGCCTGTTTAGATCTTTCAGAAGACCAGTACATTCGTCAGGTTCGCATGAATAAGCCTGTGAAACTTTAATGGTATCGATTTCATGGTTTATTAAATTATCCTTTATATTAATCATTGTAAATAATAATAACAATAGAGAAGGGAGTAATATTGAGCACCTGATATATAATAATTATATGGATGTGAAACCTTAACAGATAATGGATTTTTTGCTTGAATTTTGGGAATAGAATTTACACTAAAGATGTGACTGATCATATTATGATAGCATTTTTTGGGTATTATTTTTAAAGCAGTTGTATATGGAAAATAATAAGTGTTTCGAGTATTATATGCGAGTGTTATGTGTGTAGAGTGTTGAGAACTAGTAAGCTGATTTATGTGATTGGGTGTGTTGAGTGTAGTGTAATTAAAAGAACAGGTAAGGGTAATACTGTACGAAACAGATGACAAACATACGTTATGAATACAAATAGCGTAAACTAATACATAATGAAAGTTAACTAGTCATGCATTACTTAATTTAGCAAGGCAGTCCGTAGAATAAATAGGGATAACCTTGGCGCCGTCCTCTTTCTTCATAAGTATCTTGCCGTGGGTTGTCCAAACATACTTGAATTGCTTCAGTATCGATCCTGAGACTGACAACGAACGGGATTTGACAGAATTAAGACAAATTGCTAAGAGTAGGATGGACGAGCAAGCAAAGAAAGATAAAATACGTTTTGACGCTAATAAAGCCGCTGTTCGACCCTTTGTATTAGGTGACTTGGTCCTAGTTCAAAAAAATCCACGAATTATTAACAAATTAAGCGAAAAGTTTAATGGCCCATGCAAGATTACTAAAGTCTGTCCAAACGAACGTTATGTGGTTGAGCCACTATCTGGGGGGCGGGCCCAATATGTGTGTCACGAAAGACTGCGTAAATTCCCCGCTAGTTTACCTGAACTTTCAGAGTGTATTGATGATGTCGAATGCAAAGATGATTAATTGTATTCTAGGCAAATCTTATTTTATGTTGTAATTTGTATGTTGATGTAACATAATGTGTGATTACTTTATCCAAATACGCGTTTTGTGGTTTGGTTGATTGAGCTCTTGTGTTAATAAACAAATTTGATTTATTGTTAAGTAAACAAAATGTTTTACTCGCGCGCTGAAAGCTAGTACGCTTTGACGGATTAGATGGGTTGGAAGCATTACCGCTTTGCCCAAATAATCAGCTGAAAGCTATCACGCTTTGCAATTGATTGGGTCTATGCCTGTTTCGACCCATAACAGGTGTTGAAAGCTTCAACGCTTTGCAATGTGTATGGAGTACTATGCCCAGTTAATGCTGAAAGCTCTAACGCTTTGCGGTTAGACAGAGTGCTTATATGTTGAAAGCTTTAACGCTTTGCGGTTAGACAGTGATTATATGCTGAAAGCTTTAACGCTTTGCGTTTAGACAGTGATTATATGCTGAAAACTTCGACGCTTTGCGGTTAGACGGAGTACTAATGTGCTGAAAGCTTTGAACGCTTTGCTTTGTGTAAACTGCTCGAAAACATTTTGACTGTGTGTGTTGATACGAAACACTGCCCCTTAGCCTGTGTGCATCATCGAATAGCAACGCGAGAGCGCGTTGATGCGCAGAATGGCCGTGTTAGAGGGAATAAAATTATTTCATTGTTTCGTATGGCAACACTACTAAAATGCCTTAGATTCAAAGTGTGAGCTGTCAAGTGTCAACTGTCAACTGAGACGTCATTCTCACTGTCAGTGGTGCGTTCGTTCACTTGCTCTCTGAACGTCGCCTGCGCCGGGTGTGCGCACTGACTGCTAAAAATATCAAGATGGCGGACACTCACACTGAACACGTGGATCCTAATCCGTTTGAATCTGCGACATATATATTTTTTATTATGAATAGTTTTTTATGTTATGATAATTATTACATTGACTAAAATATGCCACAAAGGGCAGAAATATGAATTCAATTGATTTATGCGACATGTTTAGTCAAAGCCATAGGTTGTGAAATCTTCTTTCAGAATGTCTAATGACTAATTTATTTTATTTATCTTAATAATATGTTTCTTTTTACATTACTTTCAAACATCAACGGACACGAAACAACAAATATGTGGATCACACAGTGTTGTCTCAGGTGGGAATCGAACCTACGACCGCGGCGTAATGCCAAGCGAAAAGAAGACCTCTGAAATCACTATACCATGCGTGCAGTATTATGAAATAAAAAAGAGATGTACTTATTTATAATTTACTAATATCTAATTACAACGGCTACGTTACATTGCTATTACAATGTAACTCACTTATTATATTACAATAATCAACGATTATAAAACAGATTGCATTTTCTTGCAGTGCGGCTTTGAATACAAAGTGTCATCACCCATTTCATTCCGAGGGTGTCGTAAGCGGCGGCTAAGAAAATCACGCATTTTTAAGATTTATTATGGTGTTTATTTTAAATTATCTTTCGGGATATACCACGTACCTTTGTTTGGACTAACCAATATTTCGGCACTGTTGCAAGCGCCATGTTCACGGATGTACACGCTTATACATCTACTTTTGATTCCTACCAAACGAAGACAAATGTTTTAAAACAGTGCAGGTTGGTTTCAAAAGCCAATCATACTTTCTCCGTTTTTGCTTCTTCTGCCAAAACCGAATTTGCCAATTACCTTCTCCAACTAGCTAAGTTCCTATTTTGCCATTAAAATCCCCTATAACCATAACGTTCTTGTGCGTTTCTTGTAAGACTGATGACAATTTTATTGTTCGTAGAAGAGGTCCTTGGCCTATTCATCGTGGATCATCATGGGAGAATAAACTTGAATAAGCGACCATTATTTTTTGTATGCTGGCAAATGTATATTAAGTACAGCTATTCTCTCTGATATGCCCTTAAACTCTTCTATGTTTCTTTCTAAATATTTTTTAACTATAAAACCAACTCCATGGCTTCCTTTTGTTTCGCCTTTATAATATAAAATGTATTCATTATGATCTTCGATGCTTTCATCTAACCTATTAACTTCGCTCAAACCTAGTATATCCCCTACCTCGTTTTGTCTTATAGTATTATAAAGTTAATACTTGTTAATGGTAAATGCTGTCTTACACCTGTTATTAGCTCTTAGCCCAGATAGTTAAGATTTTATTAAAAGTTAAGTTATGGTATGTTTCGCAAATAAATAAATACCATTAACTACAATAAATACCAATAACATTAACTGCTATTAAAATAAATTAAGGTAATTGAAATTCAAGTGTCTAAATACAAAATACATGCAAAATACGATTACAATGACAACATCACCTGTCATAAACACACAAGTAGGTGTAGATTTTTTAATGAAAATGTAGGTACTTACATAAACTGTTTTTCTTTGTTAACTGAGCAACTCGAGTCTGTGCAGCTTAAAGCTTAAGTTTTATTCTTTAGCTTATTAATTTGTAGAAAGCATGTTATTGTAGCTATTCTCGCGTTACGCCCTGGATACGACTTCGGTCTAAGCGGCAATCGGCGCTACAGGCGGCGGGGCAGAGGGTCATGCACGTCACGAACCGCAGCGGTAAACATAGGGGCAGCGGTGGACGTATTTAAATACACGGAACTTATTTAGAATAACAATGTTTTATTAAATACCAATATTTTCTCTATTTGGAAAGCAGTATGTACATTAATAATTTATAAAACAGAATATTATTTAGAAGGGATGGACGAATTTATATACATATGTATCTTAATCGTGGCGTGCTTCGAACGTTTTCATCCATTTCATTTTAGCGCTCGCTGCTGGTCAGAGCGGCAAGGCTTCAGACCGGGCCGTTAGAGCAAAATATGAAGCGATACGTGACGTGTAATTGGATATTAATTTATCAAGGGATATTTTTAACAGTGCGTCAAAAATCTTAAGTAAAACACTGAAGTGTGTTACGCTTAAAACGTTATTGTTTCACTTAAATAATTGCCCACCAAATATGGTGCTCGTTCAACAAAATATCATTTAAAATTAAAAGTCTCGTCCGCTCGGGAAACTTATCCACTCAGAAAACTTTATAGCTTATGTTAGGTTTTCTTGTGACCATATACCAAAAAACAGGAGCCCTGCGAAGCAGGGCCCCGTCGACTTACTTTATTAAATTATTTGATTGTTGAATAGAACAAAAAATTGAAATGCTTCTTTAATTGGGAGAATTATTTATATTATTAGAGATTTGCAACGAAAAATAAACAGGTCTTCGTTATGAAATATTTTAGTGGGTATATTTTGGTGTGCAATTAGTATTTTTGGTGGAACAGAGATATATTTTTTTGTGGAATTCAGAGATAAATTGAGTAAGAGTTAAATACTACCCATTTATCAAAACATTTGAATGCGTGTTCTTTACAGTTTATGAGAACAGTAATTGTTTTATAATGTTAACAAACTGCAAATATATTATTATGCACTTAAAACCTTGTATTAATAATTAATATCGAATTGATGGTTCAAATGATACTGTTAGTTGACTAAAACAATAATGAAAACAGAGTAATACTTTATGTATTAGTTACAGTGGCACTCGTGAGTAAATTTTTAAGAGCAGGCACTCGGAAATAAGTTTTGCGTAAGCTCCGCCTTTTCCACCGCTGTCGTCCGCGGGCCACTACCTCACCCCGCAGCTCGTCGCTGCGAGTCCCGCGTGCGACGTGAATCATCTGTCGCTGCGCGGGCTTCGATTGGAGTAGACGACTTTACGTATTTAATGTATATATTTTTTTATTATGAATAGTTTTTTATGCTATGATATTACATTGACTAAAATATGCCACAAAGGGCAGAAATATGAATAATTCAATTGATTTATGCGACATGTTTAGTCAAAGCCATAGGCTGTGAAATCTTCTTTCAGAATGTCTAATGACTTTTATTTATCTTAATAATATGTTTCTTTTTACATTACTTTCATACATCAACGGACACGAAACAACAAATATGTGGATCACACAGTGTTGTCTCAGGTGGGAATCGAACCTACGACCGCGGCATAATGCCAAGCGAAAAGAAGACCTCTGAAATCACTATACCATGCGTGCAGTATTATGAAATAAAAAAGAGATGTACTTATTTATAATTTACTAATATCTAATTACAACGGCTACGTTACATTGCTATTACAATGTAACTCACTTATTATATTACAATAATCAACGATTATAAAACGGATTGCATTTTTCTTGCGGTGCGGCTTTGAATACAAAGTGTCATCACCCATTTCATTCCGAGGGTGTCGTAGGCGGCGGCTAAGAAAATCACGTATTTTTAAGATTTATTAGGGTGTTTATTTTAAATTATCTTTCGGGATATACCACGTACCTTTGTTTGGACTAACCGATATTTCGGCACTGTTGCAAGCGCCATGTTCACGGATGTACACGCTTATACATCTACATTTGATTCCTACCAAACGGAGACAAATGTTTTAAAACAGTTTTAAGTTCAACCTAATTACAACAATGATACCTAGAAATAAAGTCACAAATCGTAAAACTGGTATCTAATACTTTCGACCAATCGTCGAAAATTAGCGAAAATTTGCGGCATAAACGGCTGTATCTTTTTATTGCATAAGCTTAGAACTGATTTATAGTCTACTGTCCAAGGGACAGAAGAACTGAGTATTTGGTATACATTTCAGTTTATTACCTCTACGCATTTCTGAGGAAAAAATATAAAATAACGTAAAAAATGTTCGTAATGATTGTCCAATATATGATTTTAATTTTCGTAAGACAAAGAGACAAACATATAAACATCTTTATATATACCTATACCTATATCTTAATATATATATTTCTTGTGTGCGTGTGTATGTCACTGAAGTCCTCCTAAACGACTGGACCAATCTTGATGAAATTTTTTGTGTGTGTTCAAGGGCACCTGAGAATGGTTTAGATTCAAAATTTAGTCCACTGGAAAATGTTATTTTACTTAATTTTTAATTTGTAAGTAGTTGTGGTTTTCGGAATGTTTCACTTCACATTGGAACCGACGGACTGCGCTGCTATCGCAGTGTCAAATCTTATATTAATAATTTCGTCAAGGAGTACATCGAAACCTTACCTGAAGAATAAAACATTAAAAAATAAAGATTTTGAGTCGACAACATATATCCGCAAAATTCGGATCGTCGAGTATTTTGTTGCATTCTTTCATTCATTAATGGTTCTGACAGACAAATCACAGTCGCCATATTGGCCAATCTCGCGAAACTTCACAGATACCGGAAAACATTTTGAGTACAAGTCTAAGTACTAAATAGTTTGGGGTGCGAGTGGAGCGTCTAGCAGTCGTCTTTTCCCCCACATTCCATCAGACTAGCGGTCGATCTGCATGTCATGTAGTTTCTAGTCAAAAATACAACGGACGCTCCATAAATCTCTTTACTGGTGGCTCCAAGAAACTGTTAAGCACACAGTGGCCGCACCCTGGTAAACCGTGTCGATCCACGGGCTAAATCCAGTAAAGGGGGACTACAACAATGTTTCGTAGTGTAGTCTCATGTGGTAGATCCAACACATCTGTGCTTAAAGACTGCAGCGGTACAAGCGGCGGGCTCCGTCAGTATGACAAATGATCCGGCATTTGTGGCGTTGTAGCAGGGCATCTGTAATATGCCTAAAGGGCGCATGTCTGGATCCAGAGTGACATGTGGTCAGTTACTGCATACCCTTTTTCTGACTGGTCGTATCGGTCATCCGATCCACTGGTCACAAGAAATAGGGTACGAGAGAGTGGATATGTACCTGCGCACATACTTATCCACTATAATATATTCCCGCGCTGATGACCCCTGGCTATATATATGTTGGACTCTGAATTTAGCAAGCCCTGCGGCGATGGAGACTGGTGGTGGGGATTAAGTGGTGAGCTTGGTCCTGAGCTGGTTCTCTGCACGTAGGCGGTTGGACGGTGATGGTCGCTTCAGGACTCAAATGAGATGGGAGGACTGACTCGGCAGCTCGCCCAATGACAAAGCAGCCCTATTTAGGGATAGCACTGCTTTCCCCAATCCGGGGAGGGGCCTAGAAAAGGTGGCCTAAACAAAGCCCATCTCGTTCTTACCCAGATGGTTAACCGCGATCATCTGGTCACCAACTATATGCGGTCGAAAGTACACACAGGTTTATCAAAAGACGTTTAATTTAGCGGCATGGAATGTGCGAACACTACTGGACAACAAAAACAACAAATGTCCTGAGCGAAAAACTGCCCTAATAGCCCGTGAACTCGCCAGATACAACATCGATATAGCTGCAATTAGCGAAACGCACCTGGCTGACAGCGGCGAACTTTGCGAGGACCTTGGAGGGTACACATACTTTTGGTCAGGAAAGTCTGCGTCGGAACGAGCTGCAAGTGGTGTTGCGTTTGCAATCAAAAACGAAATCGCCCACACCCTGGTTGAGTTGCCGAAAGGCCACTGTGACAGACTCATTACATTACGACTTCACATCGCAGCAAGGAAGTTCATCCACCTTATAAGCGTCTATGCACCAACCATGACCTGCTCTGATGAGGAAAAGTTGAAGTTTTATGATCAGCTTCGTGAGATATTAACTAGTATCCCGAAACGCGACAAAATAGTTTTGCTTGGTGACTTCAATGCACGGGTTGGCACTGAGCACATTGCTTGGCAAAATGTACTTGGCAAACACGGTATTGGCAAATGTAATTCCAACGGCTACAATTTACTCACGCTATGTGCAGAATTCAACCTTAGTATTACCAATACATTTTTCAGACTGCCAAATAAATACAAAACATCTTGGATGCACCCTCGCTCAAAGCATTGGCACCTCCTTGACTACGTCATAGTGCGTAGAGAAGACCTGAGAGACGTTCTAATTACTCGCGCAATGCGCGGTGCTGAAGGGTGGACGGACCATCGTTTAATTAGAACTAAAATGCGACTTAACATTAAGCATCCGCGAAGAGCGGCTCACAGGGTGCCATCAAGGCTAGCCTGTGCAAAGCTGATTCAGGACGTGAACGTAAGGCGAACCTTTGAGGAACAATTTAAGGTCGCTATGTCTGGTGTTGAGGAAAACTTACCTATTGACGCTAAATGGCGTTGCTTTGCGCACAATGTGCATAATGTCTCCCAACAGGTTGTTGGTAAACAGCAGAAGAAAAACCATGACTGGTTCGATGAATCTGATGCTGATATACGGAAGCTTGTTGAAGAGTACAGATGCTCTCTTAGACGCGTCCATAGTAAACAGCAGCGCCAGAAAATTCAACAAGACCTCAAGAAAAAAGTGCGGGAATTGAAGAATAGCTGGTGGTGTCGCAAGGCCTCTGAATTACAAGTGCTGGCAGATACTAATCAAACTGCAAAATTCTTCGAAGGCCTTAAAATCATCTACGGCCCTCGTTTTAAGAAAACAGCACCGGTTTACTCGCGCGACAAAACCACTAAATTGACAGATTCGTCAGAAGTTCTTCTTCGTTGGGCGGAGCATTTTAATGAAGTGCTCAATCCTGGAAGTGAAGGAGTAGATCTGTCCTACATTACCTCACTTAAACAGCTGCCACTAACGTCTGATCTCGAGGACCCGCCAACGTTTTCAGAATTTTGCAGAGCTATAACTCGACTGAAGAATGGTAAATGCCCAGGCTCTGACAGTCTACCCTCAGAAATATTTAAATACGGTGGGGATTATATCAAGACCAGATTGTTTGAGCTTACAACACAAATATGGGACGCTGAAGTGGTTCCACAGGACTGGAAGGATGCTTCTATATGTAAACTATACAAGGGAAAGGGAGAGCTTTCAGATTGTAGCTCCTACAGAGGTATCGCCCTATTATCTACAGCTGGGAAAATTATGGCGCATGTCATCAATGGTCGCCTAGTAAAGCTAGCTGAGAGCATCCTTCCTGAGAGCCAATGTGGTTTTCGACCAAATAGGGGCACGGTTGACGCTATATTTGTTTTAAAACAGATACAAGAAAAGTGTCTTGAACAGTATCGTGACCTCTATCTATGTTTTGTGGACTTGGAAAAGGCCTTTGATCGCGTCCCAAGATCTGCCCTTTGGCTTGTCCTAGAGAAATGTGGTTGTCCACGGAAATTCATCAGTCTCATACGCCAGTTTCACGAGGGCATGTTTGCTCGTGTACTGCACGAAGGTAGTTTAACGGAGCAATTTCCAGTAACGAGTGGCGTCAAACAGGGTTGTGTCATGGCACCGACACTCTTTGCGATCTATTTCTCTGTTGTGATGAACGATGCCATAGAGAAATGTAAAAATAAAATCACTCTCAATGTCCGCATGGACAGAAGCGTATTTGACCTGGCACGTTTCAAAGCAAAAAGCAAAGTTGCAAAAGTTCCTGTTACTGAGATCCAGTATGCCGACGATGTCTGCCTCATGGCTGATAACCTAGCTGATCTTCAGGAATGCCTCGATATCCTAGACGAATCGTGTCGCAAATTTGGATTGGTAGTCAGCGCATCGAAGACCCAGATTCTTAAACAGCCCGCAAGAGGCCGATCTGCGGACGATGTGCCTGTACGCCTGAACAATAAAGTCTTAGAGGAGGTAGGCACTTTCCGTTACCTTGGCAGTCTTGTGCGTACTGACAATCGTCTCGAGACAGAAATATCCGCTAGGATTGCAAGGGCTGCAGCAGCTTTTGGTGGACTTAGCCACCGTGTTTGGGAATCCCACGACCTTGCATTGCATACCAAGCTAGCTGTCTACAAAGCTGTTGTATTACCAACGCTTACATATGCATCGGAGGCATGGTGTCTTTATAAAGGTGATATAAAACGTTTAGACACTTTCCACCTGAAATGTCTCCGATCGATTCTTCATATAACCTGGCAGGATCGAATTCCAAACGCGGAGGTTCTACGTCGGACGGGGATGTTGGGTATGGAGAGTCTCCTCATGAAGGGTCAGCTGCGTTGGTGTGGGCACCTTGTCCGTATGGAGTCCACCAGGTTGCCTAAAGCTGTATTTTACTCGGAGCTAGCTTCGGGTAAGCGCCGAACTGGAGGACAGTATTTGCGGTACAAGGATGTAGTCAAGCGTCATCTAACTGCAGCTGGCTTGTCACCTGATACGTGGGAAAATTTAGCCACAGAAAGAACTAAGTGGCGCAAAGCTATCAATGATGGCATAAAAACTTTTGAACGCAGCCGTATCGAAGACCTTGAAGACAAACGCCAGTTAAGAAAAAATCGTCCGAAGCCCTCTTATACTTACACCTACAATGCACAAGGAGACCTCCACTGTCCCATTTGTAACCGCGTCTTTAAGGCAAAAATTGGTTTCGCAAGTCACGTAAGGGCACATGCACGACAACAGAGTTCCGACAATTGACAGGGTGTCGCCGTCGACGGACACGTCTGGGAGGACATCATCATCATGTGTAAATATTTTTTACAGTTATATAGTATCCGCCCAATAAAGGAGATTTGTGTTACCCCGAACATCGATGATCTATATACTAATATAATAAAGTGGAAGAGTTTTTTGTTTGTTTGTTTGAAAGCGCTAATCTCAGGAACTACCGGTCGGATCTGAAAAAATATTTTTGTATACGATAGTCCAGTGATTTCGGAAGTCTATAGGCTATATAACATAACGCTTTGACCCTTTTGGGCCGGGCAAAAGGCTTAAATGGCTAAAAGATAATGTCGGCTAATCTCAGAAACTGGCTGTCGGATTTTAAAAATTGTTATTGCCTATGAGAGCCCAATTATTCCAAAAGGCTATAGGCTACATAAAATTACGCCACAAGTTTTAGGGGCCAGACAAAAATAATAAAATGGTCAAACGAGAAGGGGGAGGGTTTGGTCAAAGGCTAAACGAATAGGATACAATCTATATGGGTATCATTTTCGAGATTTTCGGGACGCTGATTAATAATATGAAATTTATTTAGTGATCCAAGATGGCGGACGGGAAATCAAAAATGGCGGATGAGAAAATTAAAAAAATCAATATGGGTAACGCCTTCAATATTTTCAGGGGTGGGGAATCGAAATACAACATCTATTTCGTGATCAAAGATGGCGGATGGGAAATCAAAGATGGTGGATGGGAAAATTTAAAAAAATCAATATTGGTATCGTCTGCGATGTTAAAAGGGATGTGGAATCCAAAAACAACGTCTGTTTCATGATGCAAGATGGTGGATGATATCAAAGATTGCGGATGGGAAAAATTTAAAAAATCAATGGGTATCGTCTCTGATGATTTAAGGGATGGAGAATCCAAGTAAAACATCTATTTCGTGATCAAAGATGGCGGATAAGAAATCAAAGATGGCGGACGAGATGTTTTCTAAAGTCGATATGGGTATCGTCTTCGATATTTTGAGGAATGGGGAATTCAAAACACCATCTATTTCGTGAACAAAGATGGCGAATGGATTTTTTTTAAATCATTATGGGTATCGTCTCCGATGTTTAAGGGCATGGGGAATCCAAATACAACATCTATTTCGTGATTCTAGATGGCGGATGGGAAATCAAAGATGACGGATGGGATTTATTTTAAAGTCGATATGGGTATCTTCTCCGATATTTTAAGGAATGGGGAATTCAATATTATATAAAAATCTGTGTTTGTTTGTTCATCATTCATAGACTCTGAAATGATAAGAGATTAAGCGCTAAGTCAATGGTAACTTTGGAAAAGGTGCTTGGAAAAAAGGGAATTAAATAAAAACTCTTAAAAAGGCGATACAGAGTTCACTGGGTCAGCTAGTATATATATATAACTAGAGGACGCCAGCGGCTACGCCTGCAATTTTTTGAAATTTACCTTTTTGGCCGATCCCGTGGGAATTTCGGGAAATCCCTTCTTAGTGCACCCAAGGTCGGTCCCCTCGGTCCCCATGAAACATACTTGCCAAATTTCAGCTTCCTGCGCCTAATAGTTTCGGCTGTAGCGTGTCTGTCAGTCAGTCAGTAACGCAAGGATTTTATATATTAAGATTATATATTCTTAGCGAAACCCCTCTCTCCAACGCCCGGAACGAGCCACGCGCTATAAAAGATGGCGCGCGCTTAGCAACGGGTTCAGGATTCGCCTCGCCGCCGCCGCCGAAGAAGGACCTCTCACCGCTAGCACCTGCGAACAAAGCGAAGAGCTCCAGTCTCGGAAGAGTTGCACGGACCGCGACGTTGTTTGTTTCGTGCAGTACATACGATTTTCGTATGTGCTGTACGGAGCAAACACCATCAAGAAACCCAGCGAAGACAACATAGTCGCCGAGCGGTCGCAGCCGTAGCGCGACCCCGCTATGTCGTCGACGCGTCGTAATAGCCCTTCTCAGGGCTCACGCGACGACGATGACGAGGACGAGAACATCATACCGGTGTCCGAAATGACACCGCGCTCACCATCATACCGTCCAGTAACCGCAGACCACCACCATACCATCAGCGTTACCCATGACCATCGAGGTAACCACAGACCATCTGGTAACCATAGGCCATTAGGTGACCATAAGCCATCAGGTGACCATAGGCAGGCTGACTCCGCTGTCGCCGCCTCCGCGACCGCCGCCCCCCCGCGCCCCGGGGCAGGCCCCGCGCACACCCGCCCGCCTGCGGGTCGTCCGAGTGCGCGCAGCGCCGCCGTGATGCAGGCGCCCGCGAACCCGCCGCCGCGACCGAGCGCCGCCGCGCGAGACCGGGCCCCCGCGACCCGCGCCGCCCCCCGCGCACACCCGCCGCGGCCCGCGCCGGCGTCGAGTGGCTCGTCCGTCGCGAGCTCTCCGCCGCGCGTCGCCACCGCGCGCGACTACGTCGCCGAGTCGCCGCGCATCGCTGCGAAGGACTCCCCCGCGCCGCGCTCGGCCTGCTCATCTAGGAGTGGATCGGAGCTGTCCATGACATCGGCAGACTCAAACCCGAGCGCCGCGGACAATACGAAAGCGGACCTGGTGCTTCATATCAAGCGCCGCCGACACACCATGTGTATGTCGGCCAACCTACAACGGGCTCACTCATTGCCATCTGTGGCAATGGACATTGACCAGCCAGCCGCCCGCCCTTCACCAGCTAGACGGAGGAGGAGCCCCGACGAGGAGGAAGAAGAGGAGGAAGCGAAGAGGCTCCGTGCCGACTTATTGGGTCAGGCACCACTACCACAGCGCGACCCCCGCCTCCACCGCCCACCGCCCGCAGCGCCCTCTACTGCCGCGCCGGGGAACTACTCACCGCGCGCGTACACGGACGTCGTCCGCTCGCCGCCCGCTCCCCGCGCGACCGCCGCCGCGCCCGCCGCCGCCGCCGCGCGCCCCGCCGCCGCCGCCGCGCGCCCCGCCGCCGCCGCCGCGCGCCCCGCCGCCGCCGCCGCGCGCCCCGCCGCCGCCGCCGCGCGCCCCGCCGCCGCCGCCGCGCGCCCCGACGCCGCGCCTGCCGCGACCGCCGCGCGCCCCGACGCCGCGCCTGACGTCACCCCAGCCGCGACCGCCGCCGCCGCCAGCAAGCCGCGCTACCCTCCGGTGATCGTGGAGCACTTCCCGAACTGGGCACACCACCTGAGGGAGATCAAGAACCAATTAGGAAGGACCGCCAATGCTCGCCCTTTCGGAAAGGGCATCAGATTTACCCCGAGAGAGGAGGAGGAGTACCGTCTCATCCAGCGGTACCTCACGGAGCTGGAAAAGACCGAGAAGATCTCTTGGTTCTGTTACTCCCTCCCAGCAGAACGCAGCCTAAAGGTGGCCATACGTGGTCTCCCATTTAATACGACACCGGAGGAGGTCGAAGAAGAACTCCGCGAGTTGGGGTACGAGCCCGAATATGTGCGGAACATTCGGGCTCGCCGCGACAGACCGGGGTGCATCCTCCTCGCTATCATTAGGAGGACAAAGGACGTCACACCGGGGATCTTCGAGGTCACGGAGATGCTCGGCATCCCCGGTGTCAAAATAGAGAATTGGCGCGGGAAGAGAAAGCCAGCCCAGTGCCATCGGTGCCAAAAATTCAGGCACTCCAGCCACCAGTGCCACCGTCCCCTGGCATGTGTGCGCTGCGGCGAAGAGCACGCCGCCAGAGACTGCCCGCGCCCACTCGAGGAGCCTGCAACCTGCGCCAACTGCGGGGGGACGCACCCCGCCAACCACGTCCACTGCCCGGTCTTCAAACGGGAAGCGCGGAATAAGAAGGCCGGGACTGTCGCGCTTACCGGTGAGCCGCGCAAAGTGCCGGAGCCGGTAAAGCCTCAGCCACTAGGGGAGACCGCGCAAGGCGCGACGCTCATGGCTGAGGCAAATGACCCCACAGCTCGCGGAGCCGCGGTCGCGGCAAAGAAAAAGAGAGGGCGGAGAAACCGCAGGCGAGGGAAAGAAGGCGCGACTGCGCCCGCCGCCGCGGAAGTACCCCCAAAGGACCCACCACCAACCCAGGGCGGCCCAAAGAAACCGAGGAAGCCGAAACGCGACCCGGCGCCTATACATCAAGCACCCCAGCCGTCCGCTCACCCAGTCGCCACCCCCGCCGAACCAACTGCGGCCAGGGGCAAGAAGGCGAAGGCCCCACAGAAAAGTGAGGGACCAAGGAGCGGCGGCAACGCAACTGTTCAAGCTGCCATTAAGGTGTTGCACGAGGTGCTCACCGCACTAAGCGCCGGGCGCGACAAGCAGACAATCGTGTCCATTATCCTCAAGGGCCTGGCGGACCTCTTCATGCATGACAATGAATAGGCCCTTGAGGATCATCCACTGGAATGCCCGCAGTCTCCAGAAGAAGGCCGCCCTGCTCCGCCCTCTCCTGCAGGAACAGGACATCGACGTGGCGCTGATAAGTGAGACGCACCTGGGACCTGCAGACCAACTACGATTCCCGGGTTTCCTCATTTATCGGAGGGACGAACTTACGCCGGACGGTACACGCTACCGCGGACTGGCAGTGCTAGTCAGGCGAAGAGTCGTACACCAGCCTCTACCTGTACGAACGCAGAGCACACTGTACACGCTGGGTGTAGAGCTGCACCTAGGCGGTGCACATCTTCACCTCTACGCCGCATACAAGCCGCCCGCAGTGAACATTGACGTCACCGAACTACGGACTATCCTCCAAGCACCTCACCCGGTTGTCATTGCGGGCGACCTCAACTGCAAGCACCCAGCGTGGAACTCGACGACCACCAACGCACCGGGTGTACGACTCTTTAACGATGCCGAAGCACACGGTTACATCGTTGCGGGTCCGGAGGTACCCACACACTACCCGGACACGCAAACCCACATGCCTGACGTCTTGGACATCGTCGTGCTCAACGACTCGCGCTGCCAGTTATACCAGGAAGTACGAAACGACGAGCTACAGTCGGACCACCAGCCAGTACTCGTCGTCGCACAGCAACAGCCAACCCGTATCGTCCCTCAAGCGCCACGTCCAAAACCGGACTGGACCAAATTCAGGGACACGATGGAGACCACCACACCGACTCGCCCTATCAGCTCCGCAGCCGACGTCGACGCGCTCGCGTCCGAACTCGCCGGCGCTATTAAGTCCGCCCTTGCCAGCTCCACACCACCCATCAACACCCAGAGGAGGCTACCCCCTCTGCCGGCACACATTTCCAAACTGATAGCTGACAAGCGGCGCCTACGTAGACAGTGGCAAGCTACGCGTTGCCCTACCTTGAAGACGCAACTCAACCGGCTGACGGAGAGAGTGAAGGGCGAGTTGAGAACTCACACCGCCGAGAGCTGGGAGAGACTTATCGAGGACTCTCGCGACGACTGGCCGTCGATCCATCGGCTATGTCGTCGCCTCACGAACACCCCAGCTCCGGTGCGACCGCTACTACACGCCGACGGAACACCGCGCTACAAAGCAGCAGACCGAGCAGCTATTCTAGCCGACCACCTCGAGGGCCAGTTCAGGCCTAACCCGATTGTGGACGCAGAACACGCCGCAGCAGTAGAGACACACCTTCGGGAATACTTCGCCACGCCGATAGCTCCCGAGGAGGACCCAATTTTCTTCTCCCCCGGAATGGTGCAGCGCGCCATACGGCAGACCCAGCCCCGGAAGGCTCCTGGGGCGGATGGGATACCAAACGCAGCGCTGCGCAACCTGCCGCACCGTACCGTGGCAGCGTTAGCGCGCCTGTTTACGGGGATCGTCCGCACAGGCGCCTTCCCCGCCTGTTGGAAGGAGGGCCGCATCATCGTGCTGCCCAAACCGGACAAGAACACATTGAAGCCGGAGAGCTATCGGCCGATCACTCTCCTGCCCACGATCTCGAAGGTGTTCGAGAGACTCCTGCTGCGGCATCTCACACCGCACATAACACCCAGACCGGAACAATTCGGGTTCAGGTCTGAACACTCCACGACATTGCAGTTGTCGAGGGTACTGCATCGGATAACGGCGGCGCGCAACAAGCGCGAGCACGCCGTAGCAGTATTCCTCGACATCCAGAAAGCGTTCGACCGAGTGTGGCACTCCGGTCTGCTGTACAAGCTGACAACGTCCACAGCGCCTCGCCGTGTAGTAAAGGTGGTCTCCTCGTTCCTGCACAACCGGACTTTCCGAGTGGCAGTGGAACAGGAGCTGTCTGACGTCCGCAACATCCTTGCTGGAGTCCCGCAGGGCTCATGCCTCTCGCCTGTGCTTTACACCAGGTTCACCGACGACATCCCCGTCGCCGAGGGCGCCGAGCTGGCGCTCTACGCTGACGACGCGGCGTACATCGCAACCAGCGTCAACGCCGCCCACGCCGCCAAGAAGATGCAGCGCTCCCTCGACCTGCTCCCCCACTGGCTATCGCAGTGGCGACTGTCGGTGAACGTGGGTAAGTCACAGGCAATTCTCATCAGCAGTAAACAGCTCCATCCACTGCCGCTCAAACTCCAGGGTGAGTTCATCCCCTGGACCCGGACGGTGAAGTACCTGGGGGTCACCATCGACCGCGCCCTCTCCATGAGGCCGCACGTCCGCAACGTCGTCGCACAGGTACGCGCTACCAGAGCTCTGTTGCGTCCAGTGCTCTCCTCACACCTACCACTACGAGCTAAGCTGGGTGTGTACAAGTCTTATGTACGCACCCGGCTCACCTACGCCGCGCCCGCTTGGTTCGCCCTCACGAGCGAGTCGAGCCGCATCCGCCTCCGCGCGCAGCAGTCACTGTCGCTGCGCGCCGCCGTACAAGCTCCTCGCTACGTGAGGAACGAAGTCATCCAGCGGGACACCCACATCGAGAGCCTGGACGCCTACATCCGCCGTCTGTCCGTGGGGATGTTTGAGCGAGCCGACGCCTCGGCCTGGGACCATGTCCGGGACCTGGCCCCCTGGCACGCTCGCCCCCCGGACAAGAAGAAACTACCTCGCGACCTCATCGCTACCCCCGACGACGCTGCGGACGAGCCGGTTGCCCCGGGTAACCGCCGTCCACCCCTGACGTAACAACCCTGTTAGTCCTCTGTTGCAGGTGGCCGCCCCTTTCCGCGCGACATCTGCGCGTATCGCTGCATGATACGCACATCATGCGCGCGCGCGGACGACCACCGCAACAGCGCACGCCCAGGAGACACACTCCTGACCACGACGTCGGCGTCTAACCAGACGCCGACACATCACCACCATCCACACCATCCAGACCTCCGCAGGCCGCACGTAAGTCGCCGTCCGTGTCGCTGGCTTCACGGAGCTGGGCCTCCCTCGGTTCGCCGGGGGTCTCACCCGGCTCGTGTTGACCGCCCGGACGGCGTGAAGATCTAGCGGCCTGCGCGCACGCGCGTACACGCCTACCGGTCTACACCGCCTAAGGGCAACTACTGCCCGCTCCCAAGACCTGCCCTTATTAAAGGGCAGGACAAAGAACCCGCTTGCGGGGGGCTAAACTGCCCCGTACAAGCTACTGCACGCCCCTTACGGGGCGTCGCGATGAACCACGTCTCTCAACGGGTTCAGTTTGATTGCGGTCGGTTACGGTTGAACATCGCTACCCTCGGTTATAAATTATTCGGTGCCAATATAATTTTCTGGTATTACGTTAGATCACTTGCAGTAATTAGAGTTTTGAATATTAGTTTTAGATAATTATTTGATGTAATTCTGTCTATCACATTGTGATTGTTAAATAATTAAATAATCTTAGGAACATCTGTGCGTTATTTTTTTTAAAACCATTCTCACTTTTGGTTCGTAAGATCAGAAGTGGGATTTGGACCACGTGCTTAGTGCTGTATGTGCCATCCGTTTTAGTGAAATATCTGTCAGTGTTTGAATTTTACCTAATTGCTGCAAGTTTTGTAGGTAGTTTGCTGTTTTATAATTGTGCGTGTTTCGTTTACGCGTATCAGGTGAGTGTTTCGCTTACGCGTAACAGGTGAGTGTTTTCCATTTGATTTAATTCCTGAGATATGCCGCGACGTTCGGAAAGTGTTGAAAAACCAGACGATTCGCGTCGACCGCACCGGAATCGTTCTCGTACTTTTAGAAGTAGGTTGCGTAATCGTAGTCGTGATTCCGGTAGAAATAGTCACTCTTCGTCGCGTAGACGCCGTTAACGTTCTCATGATCGCGAACGTACCCGGTCGAAGTATGGTGATGTGTCTTGCAGTCCACGTAATACTCAAAGACGTCGTGACACCTCATACTTGATGGCACAGGCTGTTTCCGCAACTCCACGTCTTGGCGTGTATTTTGCGTGCAGGTGGGAATGGTGTCTTCATTCGAGCCACCCCAGCTCTTCGAGGAAGGCCAGCAGACTCTTGATGTGGCACCTCATACAGCTGTCGTGATTCTCCGCGTGATCAGGCTTTAGGTAAAATATTAGCTCGTTTGAATTCTATTGAAAGCCGTTTGCCGACCTCGACAACGCAATCAAACTCGCGTCGCGTGTCAACGTCTGTTAGGGAGCATAGCCCGCAGGGGCAGGAAACTTCCACTAGGCAGGAGACGCAAACATTCGACGGGAATAATGACATGACGGATAAGCTTGTTGGCGCACTGTTGTGCTTAGTTCGGGCGAGATCGCATAATTTTTATATTTCTTCCTTCGATCCTAACCTGCATGAATTTGACATTTGGTGTTTGGAAGTAGACCTCGCTCGTGATTTAAATAGATGGGATGACCGCGAGTGTCTGGGGCGCATAGGAGGTTGTTTGCGCGGTGATGCGAAGTCGTGGCTTAATGATTGGGTAACGAATGATCGTTGGTGGAGCAACATCAAGTTAGAATTTCGTAGATATTGCTCCTACTCATGTATTTTTCAACATGTTAATAGATGGCACTTATAGAAATGTTTGGTGTGTTACCTTAACTATGGTTAATAGATGGCATCACTTGTAAAATTTTATTAAATTTAATTAAAATTACCTACTGCGGGTTTCTAAAGTCATGTGATGCTCTGGGTATGTTTATTAAATACCCCCGATTTCTTTGGCCAGTTCCAAGTTATGTTTAGGACGTTTAGGAGTGATACAGTAAGCAGAAGAGTTTCTAGAAGAAGCTGTTGAACTTGATTATCAGTGTAGAAGTAAGTGATTGAGTTATCATTGTGGTGCTTTTTGATAATCGGTATAAGCGATTTTCGTTTTCATTGTAGGTAGAACCAGGTTAGTGATGATTGTGTGCTTATCTTTATTTCCAATGAAATGGGAACATTGTTAGTTGATGTTGTGATGGTCTTGTAGGACCCTAGTTTCCGTTGTAAAGATTTGCAGAAACGGATTGAGCTGATAATGCGGCTGCATGATGATTGGAGGTGACTGGTAAGAGGTTGCCTGTTGCATCGTGTAACCGGATGGAGTAAGTATTGGTGTAAAGCGGCGATAGCCCAGTGGTGTACGTAACGGACCGTCGAGGTGATGGTCTCGGGTTGGATCCCCCGGGCACACACCTCTGACTTTTCGAAATTGTGTGCATTACAAATAAATTGTCACTCGCTTAATGATGTGACCGGTAGATGTCAATAGGCTCACCTCCTATTACATTATGACCGAAACATAACTGGTGAAGTATGGGTGTAATACGCCTTTGCCTACCCCTTCGAGGATAAAAGGCGTAAAGTTATGTATGGGTGTTGTTCAACATGTCAACTTCGAAAGAAAGAGTTACTTATGATTTTCATTAAAACTTGTAACTGTTTTGATCAGAGTACCTTTTATTTTCCACCGACTCGGGCCAGGAATGGCCGAACGGCTAGAATGAGTACTATTCGACAGTTTATTCTCAGAGCGAAGTGCAGTAAGATATGGCACTTGATAACTCTAATGTCAATCGAGAAGCTCTTATGACTCTCAGGAGACAGCGTGCCTCTGACCTACTCACAGCTAATCAGCGACGTCCAGATGAATACACCAACAAGAACCGGCGACAACCACGAGCTTTCGCTGTTGGGGACTATTTCTTTGTCAACAAGGCATCACAGAGTACAGGAAATCTCGACTCTGGCATGCGGGGGCCCTATAAGGTCCTGCGTGTACTGCCACATGACCGCTATGAGCTGGAACTACTGGCTGGTTCATATGGCAAGAAAACCCAGGCAGCTGCCGAGCATATGGTGCTCTCGCGTGGCGAGTGGACGCCTGCTACCTGCTCCGCTTTCTTCGAAGCTGATGAGTGACCAGAAGACTTTTGATTGGTCTGAGCCTCTGGCTTATGACTTCTGACTGGCCTAGGCCCTTGGCTGATGGCTTCTGTTGGCCTGAACTCCTGGTTCATGGCTTCTGATTGGTCTAAGCCTCTGGCTTATGACTTCTGACTGGCCTAAGCCTCTGGCTGATGGCTTCTGTTTGGCCTGAACCCTTGGTTCATGGCTTCTGATTGGTCTAAGCCTCTGGCTTATGACTTCTGACTGGCCTAAGCCCCTGGCTGATGGCTTCTGTTTGGCCTGAATCCCTGGTTCATGGCTTCTGATTGGTCTAAGCCAGTCTGACTGGCCTAAGCCTCTGGCTGATGGCTTCTGTTTGGTCTGAACCCCTGGTTCATGGCTTCTGATTGGTCTAAGCCTCTGGCTTATGACTTCTGTATGGCCTGAGTCTATGGCTTACGGCTTCTGTTCTGGTCTGGACCTATGGTTCATGGCTTCTGTTCTGGTAAAGTATCCTGGCTTCACACCCAGCTCTTGCGAGCGCATGGCGTTATTGTCCAGATTTCTTCATGTGTTCATGTGGATGGTGTGGATGCTACTATTTATTCACTTTGGCTAGTATTCCACTCAATGGAAGTCCGGAATTTCATTGCATGGAATGCTATTTAGTCCCGTTTACATTAGCGTGCTTAAAATAGCTGTTTTTGCTTTGTAATGATTTTTCCTAGACTGAAGTATTTAAAGGAGAATGACCAAAAATGGTCTAGGAATGTTTCATGTAACAAAACCAAAATAATATAGAAATTATTTTCTTATTTTTTACAACCTTTTGACTTCAGGGATTTTATTTTCGTATCCGGAATTATGACTTAAAAATAAACAGTAAATAAAAAATAGCTACGCAACTACGCATTATTTCCGTATAAAGTCTTATGTATTGACGTTCCGTTCTCTCCATTTGTACGAACTATGTAAGTATGAGCCTTTAGAAAAAAACTTCGCAGGAATGATATGAAATTCATAAATAGATAAATAGTCAGTAACATAATTACGTTTTAAAATATGTATATTTAATTAATATTTTATAGCTTTGCTATAATAATAATAATTATTATTTTTGTGTTCCGTCTCACGCAGACTGTTAAGCCAGATGACAACCGGCGTCGGCGACCGGCACTGATCGGCCATTACTGTTTATGTGTTGATTGAGAATATTCATTGCGATAAACTCTCCATATAAATAGTAATACTTACGAAATTCCGTTCGAGTGTTTATTTTAAATAACTTAGCGTGCGTTTCATATAACTTACGACAGGACGTTCTTATATTTAGTTACCGTTTTATGTGTTGTGTATGAACTCTTCGAGTCTACCAGTAATCATGTCGATGCGTGATCCTGATCAACCAATACCCGTTGTAATGCGGAGAAGCCGATGTGTCAATTGTTCGCTTTTGATACCCAGAAATCACCAGGAGCATTCTTTGCAACAAGCGTCTACGTCAATGATTACCATGTTACGATCTTGGATAACTCCTACCGAGGTAAGTTTCATTCCTACTTCTTGACTAACAGATATGCTAGCATCTTGTACTTTTGACTAACTGACTAACGTCCTATCACACTATAACACAAATCACTATAATTAGTGAATAAATGTTAATTACACAGGTATTTATTATCGTTAGTGAGTAAATTATGGTCAGAGCGCCATCTCATTAAGTCTGAATGGTTTATTGATTGTTCAATTGAATCTTGTTAATCTTAAAAGTAATGAACATTTCAGTTTTACATGTACATATAAAACTGGCATGTGTAAATACAGCAATGTAAAATACTGTGTTGTATACTGGTGTACTGTATATCTAACCAAACATATTATATTAAAGTGGAAGGGTTTTTCTGTTTATTTGTTTAATTACTGGGTTTTTGAAAAATCTTATCATATATGATAGCCAGATTCATGAGATATAGTAGTTTACTTTAGGATATTTACATATAATTATGTGGATAGCACAGCGGGGCACAGTTTTATACTTATATTGGTGTATAGCCTAAGTTAAGTATGTCTAGAAAATATAGCAGAGTTAAAAAGTATTTCTTTTTCATTTCAGCTTTCATCAGAAAGTGTACTTTGTACAGAGTGTATGGTATTACTTCAAGATCGAGCAAACACATTTAATTATGATGGAAGTGCTTTACCGTTGCCTGCTTTTGGTCACAGAAGTGTATGCTTTTCTTGTGTAAGGCGGCCAACCGTCCCGTATTCTGCGGGACCGTCCCGTAATGCTGGATGAAATCCCGCTTTGAAATAATTAGGAAAATAGTCCCGTAAAATGTTGTATGCGTCCTGAATGTCCCGCATGCCTATTTTTCTACCACACTAACTAACACAACACCCACACGCGCGCATGAACAACAGCGCATAGAGCAGTCCTATTCCTAATGAGTTGTGTGTTGCAAGCGTATTGCGTGTAATCTCGTACTCTCTCTTTCTCTCTATTGAAGCGTAAGAGCGGGATAGGGGCCGCGCGCGTGATTGAATTGTTTTGATTTTAATGCTCCTGCTACACCTGGCTGCGTCTTAACGCGTCAATTAGCGCTACCAGTATAAGTGTATAATCTATGATTAGCGCGTTAATTTAGGCGCTACGTAGATGTGGCCAACGTTTTAACGCGTTACTTATCCGAAATAAAGATTATTTTATTTTATTTATTTAACAATGCCGCCGACAGTGAAAAAGCGAACTTGTAAATTCACTGAAGATTTACAAAAAGAATTTCCGTTCTTGCAAAAGTATTTAACTCCTTCGGAAGTGCGCTGTAACAAATGCAACGGAACATATATATATAGTTATCGTATTTTCTTTGATGAATACTCTGTGGACGTCTGAAAAATCGTCACTAAAAGTGGAAACACTATGGGCTCTGCTTGTACTTAATTTTTTATGGGCAGTTGGCAAGTTTTTTATAACATTCTCAATAAAAATCCTGAGCTTGTTAAAAAGTGTCACTCTAGTGATAAATATGATTTTAAAAATAAATGACTTGTATGTAACTAAGTTTTGTGTTTCTATACTACACTACCCCCCCTCCCCCTCCTCCAACTCTATCTATTTACCAAAAGTCCCGCATTAAATTTTCAGAAAGTTGGCCGCCTTATTCTTGTGGACTATCCATTTTACGTGCATCAAGAACATATACTGTGAGATCTGACCGCCAAGAAAGGAATATAATATTAAGAAATGTTCCACTGCACTTGGTAAATATATTTTTTCTTATATATATTTATATAATGCTTCTTATGAATGACTTTGAGCAGTCATAATCTATACACTGGACTAACACTTATTATAGTTCTCTCACTTAAAATCATAATAATATTGAATAGATGCTGATATTACATACAATTTCAATATTTTAGCATATTTTATATTTAAATTATATTGCATTTGTACATGTATGCTTATTTTTCTGTTTTAGGTTTCTAGATTAGAAAGAGTATGTGGTGCTTGTTGGATGTCAGCTTACAGAGAAGTGAGACGTCAAGATCAACATGATGCCAATCGCCCCATTCTGCCAGATGTGGAAATCAGTGGAGATTATAATGTACCTGCACCACCACCCCTTCCACAACATGTCTGGCGTCCTTCTCCAGCAAGAGATAAAATAACATCTTCAGTGTACAGGCGTGCTGCTAATACAGCTAGTCATTGTATATTTGTTGACTGTTTTGAATCCAAGCGTTTACTTATACCTGCGGCTATAAAAGATCTTTTACTTTTAAATCATAAATTCTATATTCCAGCAGGAGCACAAATATCTAATTATCATTTAAATCATGGCCATTGGCAGGAATCAACCTCCCGGCTAAAAGATTTTACTGGTCCAAGTTTGACAACATTTTAAATATGTTGCAGCGAGCTGCCAAATATCACATTGATTTTACGAATATTGCCATTATGCCAGCATATTTATGTCATTATTGGTTAGGTATGACTTCTAATCAATTTTATGATTTATTGAATTCTATCCCAAGTCTATCACACTGTGTACCTAATTCCACTTTAGCTTTGTGCATGTATTTAGTTAAACTGAAAACAGGTGATAGCAATGAAAGATTGGCAACACTATTTGAGAAATCTCGTCCTACCTTAGAGCGCTGGATGAATGCAGCTAGAGATTGTCTAACTACACATTTTGTACCAGTTCATTTGGGATTTAATCATTTAAGCATAGAAGATGTAGCTTCTTGAAATAGAATAATAACAGAAGGATTATTTGGTAATCCTCATTTACCTCCCAATACAAAACCGGCAATAGTTATGTGTGATGCAACTTATATATTTATGCAAAGTACCTCTAATTATTTATTTCAAAATCAAACTTATAGTTTGCAGAAACTGGATAATCTAGTTAAACCATTTATGATAGTATGTTGTGATGGTCACATTGTTGAATGTTTAGGGCCCTATAAAGCTACCACTAATGATGCTATGATTACTAGTTTAAACCTTCATAATGAGGAATCTGGTCTAAGATCATTTTTCCGATCTGGTGATATTTTCATACTTGACAGAGGATTCAAGGATGTAATACGTGAATTACAAGATTGTGGCTTTGTGACTCACATGCCAGAATCATTACTTGAGAATGAACATCAGTTGACAACTCAACAAGCAAATTAGTCTCGTTTTGTAACCATGTGTCGCTGGGTTGTAGAAGTTGTTAATGGCAGAATTAAAAGGGACTATAGACTCTTTCAACATGTATTTAATAATCGTGCTGCTTTGCATTTAAAGGATAACTTCAGAATTTGTTGTGCACTAACTAACAAGTTCCATACACCCATTCAGGATCCACCAGAGGCTGCAGAGTAAGTAAGAATAGCAAGAAATAGGCTTTCACTTGAAAACTATTTAGCAGTTTATGTCGAACGAGAAAACCTCAATAGAAGGAGAGCAAATTTTCAAATGATTGATCAAGATAATCCACTTTTAACTAGGTTTCCAATACTTTCAATAAGCGATTTGAAGCAATTTGCTCTGGGTACCTACCAGCTTAAACAAGCTAGATCATATTATGGGGAACATGTCAGGCGAACTGGCACTTATTATGTGGAAGTGAATAATGAGGTTGAGGTTGATATACCTGTGATTTTGGGACAAAATAATTACCTCTTGAGAGGCAGGATTAAATCGAGACACGTTAGTAGTCGCACCTATTTTACGTATTTATTCATTAGCAATGATGATGCCGTGGCTAATACATTAAATGCAATAGTCGGCTACTCATGCAGCTGCCTGGTTGGGAAAAGAACTGTAGGTTGTTGCGCTCATGTCATGACGATAATTTGGTTCTTGAGCTGGGGGCGCTATAATTTTATAAGTGCTCCAGCTTCGTATTTAGACGATTATTTTATTGAGTATGAGGAATAAAATAAGGTAATTAATTGGTACCTTTTTTTTTTTTTTTTTTTTGTTTTACGAGGTGGAAAATCCCTTCGGATCTCCGACTCTTGGGGGAAATAAGAGCCGGAGTATGTGGTGTTTCCACTAAAAACCACCTCGACTTCCGCCATGTACCCGTGTGTCGGAGGGTGGGGCATCACCAAAGCACTCGTCGCCACCCTCCGACGGGTATTGGCCCGCCAGATGGTCAGGCGGGCCTCGAACAAAACCCCCTTGGCGACGGATTAAGGTGTTGGACTCCGCCGCCAAAACGCCCAGCGGCCGCAGAGGATAGGGAGGACGGCAACGCAACACCGCATCTCCTCTTCCTCTGCGGCCCCACCGCGACGCATCGAATGGAGCGCCCCCATTTGGTCGCGGGAGATAGGGCGCGCGGCAACGCAACACCGACACGCCTCTCCTCCCGCGACCGCACCCGACTGCGAGGGACAGACAGAACTGTCCCCCGCACCCGCACCGTTGGACGCATCCTGCGCAGGCCCCTCCAAGCCCACGCGGAGCGTCCCCTCCTGGATCCCTCTTAGCTTCACCGCGGGTGACAAATCCACGGTTACTGAGCCCCCCCACCACGACAAGGTGGAGATCCCACGGGGGGGAATTAATTGGTACCTAACATAATGATAACTCTGCTGATTTTCATGTTAAATATGTAGGGCATCTATACATGTACATACTTACTTGTCTTTATATTTTTTTTTAAAGATAAGATAAAGATAAAGATATATTTATTTGCTAAGACACGTGTATATAATTAAAACATTAATAAGATGCTTACTATAGATGTCACATAAGTTTGTTTCAACATGTCTGACCATTGCTGGCTTACAAATATCGAATATTAATAATGAATGACATACATTTTAATAATTAATAAACTTGTTTAATAACAAAATGTCAATGTAATATTATATTAAAAAGAAGAAAAAAAATAATTTTGAGATATGTCAGGAAATAGTCCAAAATATAAAGTCAAAAATTCAACATGTCTGACCATTGTTGGCTTACAAATATCAAAGATGAATAAATTTTAATAATTAATAAACTTGTTTTTAATAACAAAATGTCAATAAAATATTATATTTAAACAAACAAATCAGAAATATGTCAGGAAACAGTAAAAAATACAGAGTATTTTTTTTTTTGTAAAAAATAAAATCAACTACCTACTTCGACTTCTAAAATTGAACTTATACTTATATAAATGTATCTTTGAGGAAGTCTTCATAATTGTAGTAACATTTTTCAACTAAAAGTTTTTTAAATGCTCTCTTAAATTGGTCTGTATTCAATTTGGTAATATAATTTGGTATTTTATTATAAATTACTGGAGCCCTGCATAATATACTTTTATGGAGTAGTGCAGTTTTAGCAGGATGGACACGTAATCTATCGTTATTTCTGCGATTTCGAGTTACTGTTTCTGACATACGAGGAAACAATTGTGGATTACTTCTGACAAACATGACCGATTCCAAAATATAAATAGATGGTAATGTTAAAATATTATATTTTTTAAACAGAGGCTGACAGCTTTCGTTACTTTTTATTCCAAATATGAATCGAATGCATAGTTTTTGAATTTTAAAAACCATATCTTTGTTGGTAGAGTTGCCCCAAAAAATTACGCCATACCTTAGGACAGACTCAACCAAACCGTAATATGCAGATAAAAGTGCATCAGTGCTTACAGTTGATGCTAGTTTGTATAGCGCATATGATTGGATGCTAATCTTTTTACATAATTTGTCAATATGTTCTTTCCAGTTTAACTTACTGTCTATAGTTAGGCCGAGAAATCGAGCATCGTTTACTGCCTGTATATTATAATTATTAACAATCAAATTAATATTTAGGGGATTATTTGTTTTTTGTCCAAAATGCATAATATTTGTTTTTGCTAAGTTTATTTTTAAGTTATTATTGGTCAGCCACGAAATTATCGATGTCAAAGAGTGATTTATGTCAAGTTTATACTGATTTATGTCCTTACATGCAATTGTTACTGTACTGTCATCTGCAAATAATGTAACTGGTTGAAGTGTGGCTTTTGGTAGATCATTAATGTATATTATGAACAAAAGAGGTCCCAATACACTACCTTGTGGCACAGAATACGATAAATAGCGTTAAGAAAAGGTATATATTTCTTCAGTTTTGGTTTTAATATTTTCTCTAGTGATTTGGGTTACTTGTCGTCGATTTGTAAGATAAGATCTAATTAGGTTCAGAATATTGCCTCTAAAGCCATATGCGTTAAGTTTGTCGATCAGTATGTTATGATCCACAAAGTCGAATGCTTGAGACATGTCACAGAAAATAGCGCAAATTGGAGTTCTTTTGTCAACATGGCATATAATATTTTTAATGAACTCATAGATAGCCATTTTTGTTCATTGCAAAGGATATTGTTTTTTTCTAAATAGGAATTCATTTCATTATAAAAATATTTTTCAAAAACTTTTGAAAATATTGGTAATAAAGCAATGGGTCGATAATTGACGAATAATTCTTTGTCGTCTTTTTTGTATAAAGGTTTTATGATTGACAATTTAAGATCTTCAGGAAATTTATCTGTTGATATACATAAATTAATAATGTGACTCAGGTGGTGACATATATTCTCGTTGACCATTTTTATTATTTTCGCCGAAATACCATCGTGTCCCAAGCTGTTGGTATTTTTTAGGGATTTAATAATTTTACTTATTGTATTGGGTGAACTAGGTGCGAGAAACATGGAGTTAAGCTGATTATTAATTAAGGAGGTAACTTTTATTCCAGCACCAGGTAAAGGACTGATTCTGTCGACAAAATAATTGTTAAATTCATTTGCTATTTCTGTGGGATCATTGATGTAATTATTGTTTATGTTTTTTATTCTAGAGATGCTATCCTTCGGTATATTTAGTCTTGTTTTATTTATAATTTGCCATGTTGTTTTACATTTATTTTTTGAAGTTTTTATTTTATAGTTGTTTTGTGCTCTTTTTGTTAGTCCTATGCATTTTTTTAATATTTTGCAGTATTTATAGTATTTTAATTTATTTTCTTTTGTAGGGTTTAATCTATATGACCAGAGTAAATCTCTCTTCCTTCTACTACATGTCATGATACCTCGCGATACCCATTTTGGTTTACTGTTAACTTTAATAAGAAATTGTATTACTGGAAAACATAAGTCATAAAATAACTTAAAATCTGTTATAAAATTACGATAAGCTAGGTTTGGATCTTCAGTGTCATAAATAGATGAGAATGATAGACTTTCAATACATGTTTTGATTTTTTTAATATTTTCCATACTGTAATCGCGTTTCTTGGTTCGCCAATAGTTTATTGTAGGTATTCTCTTTACGGGAACTGTTATTAATTGAGCAGTGTGGTCAGATAGACCCAAATCTAAAATTTCAGTTCTAAAATTATTTTTAAAATTATGCGCAAAATTGTCGATGCATGATTGACTAGCTATTCTGGTTGGTTGGTGTACTGCTAATTTTAAATTACAATTTAACAGTAGGCATTTAAAATCTAAAGTTACATTATTTTGTTTCATGACATCAATATTAAAATCACCGGCAATTAATATATGTTTTGAGTCAATCTTAGTCATAAAATTTAAAAGGTTTTCTAAACGTCGAAAGAATGTATATAAATTATTTTGTTGAGGTACTCTATACATGGAAAGAATAATTATATTGTAATCGACAAGTTCAACAGCACAGCATTCGAATGTATTATCAATACAGAATTTCCTAATATCTAAGATTTCTCTGTACTTATATTGTTTTTTTCAATAAGATGCATGTTCCTCCTCTTTTACTATTTTTACGGCAATAGCACGAGGCCAAAATGTAATTAGGTAAACTTAAATGCAATTCATGACCGGCCATCATGAAATGTTCTGTTATACATACAATATCTACAGTTTTATTATTGCCTTTTAATTCTTCCAAATGTACACAAAGGGTATCAGATTTGCTCAATAATCCTGCTATATTTTGATGAAGTATATTTAAATATGATTCAAAGAAAAAACTGATTGTTGGTTACATTTTCATTAGATTGAGAACCCTTTTTAGGGTTCCGTAGTCCACAAGGAACCCTTATAGTTTCGTCATGTCCGTCCGTCTGTCCGTCCGCAGCCTAGCTCAAAGACGCCTGGTGCTAGAAAGCTGATATTTGACATGAATATAGACATACAATATTGCAACAAAACTGTAGAATAAAATTTTGGAAAATATTTTTTTTAAGGGTATCTCCCCTACATATATAGTGGGGTTGGATTTTTTTTTGGTTCAGTACCCAATCGTGTGGGATATCATTGGATAGGTTTTGAAAAAATATCATTAGCTTGCTCAAATCATTTTTCGATCAAGTGATTGGTTTGTCAAATATCAAGCTTTAAAGTGAAAAAAATTGTTAGACTCAAGTGTCCCCCCCCCCCCTCTGCCGGCTAAACTATTAATTTGGAAGAGGTGAAAAAAATCACAAATGTAGTACATATAACGAATTTAAAAGGAAAACTATCACGGCTAAGTAGACATCACTAGTTTCCGAGTAATCGTCGGTTAACTTATAAATACCTATTTCTGTGAGTTTACATTGGGAACGCTGGCTTAATCTTAAAGATGCCCGTTTTTAGTCCCATGTGAATCAGAAGTTATTATCAATAATGGCCATTATGGGCAACTACGGAACCCTACATTGCGCGTGGCTCGACACGCACTTGGCCGGTTTTTTTGTCCATGAATACTGTTATTATTATATATAATGTCTTGTCTTTTCATATCATTTGTATTAATTAAAAAATAATCTATTAAGATATTACTCATAATATGGTCATATATACTTTTCATACCGTATTTATTAATTTTACCAGTAGTCTGAGAAAACATGTCCAGTGTTAGATAAAAATTGCTGTCATACAAGAATGCATAGTCAGAGTTTTGAATGTCAAGGTAAAGAAGATTATTAAACATTTCTACTTTATAATTATATATAGGGGCTCCTGTGATATATGTCGGTAAGCAAATGATTTTATTTGTGTGAGTCACATTTTGTAGGGACTTTTTTATCAAGTTAATAGTCTTTATATACGAGTAGCTTGTTTCACTCTTAATGTCGTTTTCACCAATAAAAATAATGCAATAGTCGTTCAAAGTAAAGTCTTTCAGTTTGATTTCAATATTACACAGGAGTTCCTTTACAGTACCATTTGGAATTACATATTGGCAAAAATCAAAATGAGACGAGAACGCGCTATCCACCATAGACAGTGATCCTTTGGGCATTTGAGTTGTTAAAATAATAAGTTTGTTCTTTCGTTTCGGTGTTGTTACATTATTTATAGGATTCATGCAATGATCTACATGACATTTAGATGATGATGCAATTTCTAATGTGTCTTCTTGTGAGTGGTGGGTTTGAGTCTCTTTGTCAAGCAGCATAGTCGCACGTTGAGTGACATTCTCACTGGGTTGCGAATGCGATTGGTCGTGATTTATAAAACTACATATATTTTTGTTTGTCCGTTTTTTGCGTATTAAATAATAACTATAGGAAAAGTCTGTTAGTTATATTCATTATTATGACTTTATTATCTGTGTACCTATAGGTCGAAGACAAAGCTAATAATAAATACTAAACCTCTCAGTTGTTGTTTTATTTTGATGTCATCATATGAACTCAATCAATAAGTTGGTTATGAATATTGTTTGTTTTCCAAATAGCAGCTAGTAACTTGTTTTGTTTTTAACGAACATTGTTTTTTTTTATAAGTTGATGAAAATCTTTGGTTAACTGTTTTAAGTTGCGAGTAGGTTTAAAACATAATTTTAGGTTATCTCAGTTTTTGTTAAATTTCTTAAAAACCCGGGTATTTGTAGGAAAATGAATAATTTTATTTGATAATATATAATGTGTAGTCTATAATAAATAAAGAATTATTGTGCAACAACTTGAGACGGATTTCCATACATAGATGATCATTCTCCTTTATATCTCAATTACCTGAGAAACCATTTTGTTCGGGTTGGGTGCTTGATGGTGGGAGTGCACGCTCGCTATCATGTACTCAACAAAATTAGTTCTATTGCTTACTATTCTTTGGCTTCAGGCACATATAAAACGCGAGAATACGAATTTACGATATGTGTTACGTTGCAGATGATGGTGCCCAGTCTGATGATGATAGCCAGCCCAGTGCTGGTGGACCTAGTGATGGCACAAGTCAAGATGCGGTCGAGGACGCCTCGCTGTCAGGAACGGCCGTCTTAGCGAAACCCCTCTCTCCAACGCCCGGAACGAGCCACGCGCTATAAAAGATGGCGCGCGCTTAGCAACGGGTTCAGGATTCGCCTCGCCGCCGCCGCCGAAGAAAGACCTCTCACCGCTAGCACCTGCGAACAAAGTGAAGAGCTCCAGTCTCGGAAGAGTTGCACGGACCGCGACGTTGTTTGTTACGTGCAGTACATACGATTTTCGTATGTGCTGTACGGAGCAAACACTCATCGGATCTCCCAGCGAAACACCATTGTCGCCGAGCGGTCGCAGCCGTAGCGCGACCTAACAGTGTCATCGCGTCGCAATAGCCCTTCTCAGGGCTCACGCGACGACGAGGATGAGGACGAGGACTTTACACCGGTGTCCAAACCGACACCGCGATCACCATCATACCGTCACCATACTCACCATAGACCTAGTGACCATACAAGTACCATCACTACCACCATAGGCCATCATCGCCGGCCGCCTCCGCGACCGCCGCCCCCCCGCGCCCCGGGGCACCCCCCGCGCACACCCGCCCGCCTGCGGGTCGTCCGAGTGCGCGCAGCGCCGCCGTGATGTAGGCGCCCGCGAACCCGCCTCCGCGACCGAGCGCCGCCGCGCGAGTCGCCGCGCATCGCCGCCAAGGATTCTCCCGCGCCGCGCTCCGCCTGCTCATCAAGGAGTGGTTCCAAGCTGTCGATGACATCGGCAGACTCGAACCCGAGCGCGGCCGACAACACCAAAGCGGACCTGGTGCTACACGTGAAGCGCCGCCGACACACTATGTGCATGTCGGCCAACTTGCAACGGGCTCACTCATTGCCCTCAGTAGCGATGGAAGTGGACCAACCAGCCGTCCGCCCACCTCCAGCAAGACGAAGAAGGAGCCCGGATGAGGAGGAGGAAGAAGAGGAAGCCATGAGGCGTCGTGCCGACTTACTCGGACAGGCACCGCTTCCACTGCGTGACCCCCGCCTCCACCGCCCGCCGCCCGCAGCGCCCTCTACCGCCGCACCGGGTAATAACTCACCGCGCGCGTACACGGACGTCGTCCGCTCGCCGCCCGCTCCCCGCACGACCGCCGCCGCGCCCGCTGCCGCCGCCGCGCGCCCCGCCGCCGCCACCGCGCGCCCCGCCGCCGCCGACGCGCGCCCCGCCGCCTCCGCCTGATCGTGGAGCACTTCCCGAACTGGGCACACCACCTGAGGGAGTTAAAGAACCAGTTAGGTAGAGCCGCCAATGCCCGCCCCTTCGGTAAGGGCATTAGATTCACGCCAAGGGAAGAAGAGGAATACCGGCTGATCCAAAGATACCTGACGGAACTAGAGAAGACGGAGAAACTGTCCTGGTTCTGTTACTCCCTCCCAGCGGAACGCAGCCTGAAGGTGGCTATTAGAGGACTTCCCTTTAATACGACACCGGAGGAGGTCGAGGAAGAACTCCGCGAGCTGGGGTACGAGCCCGAATATGTGCGGAACATTCGGGCCCGCTGCGACAGATCGGGGTGCATCCTCCTTGCGATTATCAAAAGGACGAAGGACGTCACACCGGGGATCTTCGAGGTCACGGAGATGCTCGGCATCCCCGGTGTCAAAATAGAGAATTGGCGCGGGAAGAGAAAGCCAGCCCAGTGCCATCGGTGCCAAAAATTCAGGCACTCGAGCCACCAGTGCCACCGACCCCTGGCATGTGTGCGCTGCGGCAAAGAACACGCCGCAAGAGACTGCCCGCGCCCAATCGAAGAGCCTGCAACCTGCGCCAACTGCGGGGGGACGCACCCCGCCAACCACGTCCACTGCCCGGTCTTCAAGCGGGAAGCGCGGAACAAGAAGGCCGGGACTGTCGCGTTCTCCGGCGAGCCGCGCAAAGTGCCGGAGCCGGTAAAGCCTCAGCCACAAGGAGAGACCGCGCAAGGCGCGACGCTCATGGCTGAGGCAAATGACCCCACAGCTCGCGGAGCCGCGGTCGCGGCAAAAAGGAAGAGAGGGCGGAGAAACCGCAGGCGAGGCAAGGAAGGCGCGACCGCGCCCGCCGCCGCGGAAGTACCCCCGAAGGACCCACCACCAACCCAGGGCGGCCCAAGGAAGCCTTAACGCAACCCGGCGCCTACAGAAGAAGCACCCCAGCCGTCCGCTCGCCCGGTCGCCACCCCCGCCGAACCAACTGCGGCCAGGGGCAAGAAGACGAAGGCCCCACACCACAGTGAGGGACCAAGGAGCGGCGGCAAGACAACTACGGTACAGGCAGCCATCAATGTGCTGCACGATGTGCTCACCGCCCTTAGCGCCGGGCGCGATAAGCAGGCCATCGTGTCAATCATCCTCAAGGGCCTGGCGGATCTCGTCATGAACGACTCTCTAAACTCATTTATCGGAGGGACGAACTAACGCCGGACGGCACGCGCTACCGCGGACTGGCAGTGCTCGTCAAACGAAGAGTCGTACACCAGCCACTACCCGTCAGAACACATAGCACCTTGTACACGCTGGGTGTAGAACTGCACCTAGGCGGTGCGCACCTGCACCTGTACGCCGCATACAAGTCGCCCGCAGTGAACATCGACGTCACAGAACCGCGGACCATCTTGCAAGCACCCCACCCGGTCGTCATTGCGGGCGACTTCAACTGCAAGCACCCAGCGTGGAACTCGTCGACCACCAACGCACCGGGTATACGACTCTTTAATGACGCCGAAGCTCAAGGTTACATCGTCGCGGGTCCGGAGGTACCAACTCATTACCCGGACACGCTCACATACATACCCGACGTCATTGACATCGTCGTCCATAATGACCTTTCGCACTGCCAGTTGCAACTTAGCCAAGAAGTACTCGACGACGAGCTACAGTCGGACCACCAGCCGGTACTCGTCGTCGCCCAGCAACAACCCACCCGCGTCGTCCCTCAAGCGCCACGTCCAATACCGGATTGGACCAAATTTAAGGACACGACGGAGACCACAACACCGACTCGCCCTATCAGCTCCGCAGCCGACGTCGACGCGCTCGCGTCCGAACTCACCGGCGCTATTAAGTCCGCCCTTGTCAGCTCCACACCACCCATCACCACCCAGAGGAGGCTACCCCCTCTGCCGGCACACATCGCAAAACTGATAGCTGACAAGCGGCGCCTAAGAAGACAGTGGCTGTTCAAACATGAACATGTTTGAACAGCCACTGTCTTCTTAGGCGCTGTGAACAATTACTACTACTACAACTAATACTACTATTTAATAAGGTAAGGTATATAATTTCTGGAGGGGTGAAGAACATGCAATTGGATAACAAAAAATGATTACAATTGCATGTTGACTAAATACAAAAAAAAAATTTAATACATACGTACTTACCGATTAAGTTCTTAACATTTCCGCCACAACGATCGCCTTAAGGTTCTAAAGCAAGCAATGCAGTAAGCTACCGCTGCCAGGATCGCATCACACTTGGCCTACAGCCAGCCAACCGAAGCCGTCAAGAAACGACTCACCAGTGAACAACCAACTACCGATGCAGATGAAGTTGAACTGAAGCCTACGCCAGACACCCGCCAGAATGTTCACGCCTGAACATAAGAACTTTCTAGAGCCTATCCCGGAGAGACGCCAGAATGTTCAAACATGAACATGACATTCTTGGCATTCCAACACACATCCAACTTATCACCGAGGAAGATGCGTGATATTTTAAGATCATCTAATTTATCACGTACGGCGGTCGGCTCAAACATGCTGCATCGGCACAATACACCGACGGCACACAACTAAATACGTGTATATATGTGTATATAGAATAAGTTTAGTATATAAGACAATAATTTTAAGAAATAAAGCAGTCAAAAGTTCACTCCCGGCTTGGACTCATACCCTACCCCACACCTCTCACTGCGGCCAAGACACCCTTAGCCGTCACCATGATCGGTCTTGTGAGTCTGCTCGACCGGCAGTGAGATAACCCACTCCGCTACACCTTTATCCTACCCACTTTCCGTCTGCCGCAGGTCTCCCGGCGACAGATATCCCGGCCCAGGGATCCCATGGACTGCTAGGGAACTAGGGATTAGGGTTGTATACGCGACAGTCTGTGTGACCACATTGTACACGGCCTCGCTATACAATATACCTAACAGGGGTAGGGTAGCACTCGGGAGATAGGGAATAGGTGGACTTGGATACTGCGACGGTACCAAGTTGAGGGAAACTACTACTACAACAAGGGAATAGGAGGACTTGGATACTGCGACGGTACCAAGTTGAGGGAAACTATTGCTACAACAAGGGAATAGGAGGACTTGGATACTGCGACGGTACCAAGTTGAGGGAAACTATTGCTACAACAAGGGAATAGGAGGACTTGGATACTGCGACGGTACCAAGTTGAGGGAAACTATTGCTACAACAAGGGAATAGGAGGACTTGGATACTGCGAAGGTACCAAGTTGAGGGAAACTATTGCTACAACAAGGGAATAGGAGGACTTGGTTACTGCGATGGTACCAAGTTGAGGGAAACTACTACTACAACAAAGGATTAGGAGGACTTGGTTACTGCGATGGTAGCCAAGTTGAGAGAAACTACTTTTACAATTGCTACTACTACAACTAATACTACTGTTAGATAAGGGAAGGAATATAATTTCTGGAGGGGTGAAGAACATGCAATTGTATAACAAAAAATGATTACAATTGCGTGTTGACTAAATATATATATATATATATATATATTTTGAATACATATGTATCTACCGATTAAGTTCTTAACATTTCCCCCGCAACGATCGCCTTAAGACTCTACAGCATGCAACGAGGTCAACTGTCGCTGCCAGGGTTGCATCGCACGTGGCCTACAGCCAGCCAACCGAAGCCGTCAAGAAAACAACTCACCAGTGAACAACCAACTACCGATGCAGATGAAGTTGAGCTGAAGCCTACGCCAGACACCCGCCAGAATGTTCACGCCTGAACATAAGAACTTTCTAGAGCCTGCCCCGGAGAGACGCTAGAATGTTCACGCCGGAACATGACCTTCCTGAAGCCTATCCCGGAGAGACGCCAGAATGTTCAAACATGAACATGACATTCTTGGCATTCCAACACACATCCAACTTATCACCGAGGAAGATGCGTGATATTTTAAGATCATCTAATTTATCACGTACGGCGGTCGGCTCAAACATGCTGCATCGGCACAATACACCGACGGCACACAACTAAATACGTGTATATATGTGTATATAGAATAAGTTTAGTATATAAGACAATAATTTTAAGAAATAAAGCAGTCATTTGTTCACTCCTGACTTTGACTCATTACCCTTCCCAAACCTCTCACTGCGGCCAAGACACCTTTAGCCGTCACCCTGATCGGTCTTGTGAGTCTGCTCGACCGGCAGTGAGAAAACCATTTCCACCACCCCTAAATCCTACCCAATTCCATCTGTCGCCTTAGGTCTCCCGGTGGCAGATATCCTGGACTATTATATATAAGTATTTATAAAATACGATATAGTAGGGCTAGGGGGATAGGGACATTAGGGTTTAGGGACCACAACAACGACGCCTTTGTAGGAATTAGATAGGTTGTAGGAATAGTTCATAGGACACCTAGGTTTACGACATAATACGTAGGATAGGTGTTAGATTAGATCTAAAATAGGGATAGGTTTATCGTAGGTAGGTTAGGCTAGATATAGGAACCAGTAGGCTTAAATTAGGATAAGTCTAGGTTTAGGTACGTGCAAGCTTAGGGCTATACTTAAGAGCTATCGAAGGTTAGGCCTTAACTTGTACACTTCCCACCACCTCCTCATGGCCCTACCCGCCTTGCGGCATACGGGCCGAATCATGGGAGGAGCGCGCGGTACTTGCGTCTGCTCTTTCCCACGCGCTCTTTCTTGACTCCCTACAAATTCTTTATCCTGTCCCTGATCTTTCCACATTCTCCCCTATTGGGGCAGTACACCACATAACGTTACTTCGCGTTCGCGCAGACGGATCAATACTCCCGTTCTCTCCTCTTCCGATGCCACGTGTGCGCGAACGTATGCAGTCTTCTAAATCCCTCTTCATTGTTAACCAGATCCTGGTGCCACACAGGTCCTATCGTGGCTCGCCGCCATCCATCCAGCATTTGGTTTCTCTCCTCCTCATAGAGTGGGCACTCCCATAGGATATGGTCCCTCGTTTCTTCCTGCGCGCCACAATAACAATTCGGGCTGTCGCCCAGCCGCATGTCGTGCAGGCGCTTACGAAAGCAGCCATGGCCTGTCAGTATCTGTGATGTCACATAGTCTGGCGCGACCCACCCCTGGGTCAGCCTGTCCCGCACATCGGGGAAAAACTGGCGGAGTTCCGCTCCCTTATCTTCGGACGACCACCGTGCCTGCCACTGAGCAACGACATCCTCCATCAGTTCCCGCTTCATCGCTCTACGCTCCCTACCTGCCAACCCCAGTCCGTCCTGCGCAAGACGCCCCGCACAAAGAACCTCCAGGTCCGCCGGGAGCACCGCGGCGAGCACGGGCAACGCCGCGGTACTGACGGACCTGTAGGCCTTCGTCAACAGCACCAACGCCGGACGCTGCGCACGCAGTAAGGCCGCCCGCACTGCGTAGTGCGACGAGCGTCGCCACCATACGGCCGCAGCGTACGTAATTATGGCCACATATGTCCCCATATACAGGAATTTAAGGGCCCTGTACTTTATGCCCCAGGTCGATGCCGAGATCCTCGACATCTTCCCGAAGGCGTTCACGGCACGATTGCCGGCTAACTTAGCATGCGGCACGTAGGAGCTAGCCTCGTCGATCTCTACCCCCAGTAGCCTCGCACTACTCACCTGTGTTATCGAAGCCCCGTCCATGCGAACCGTAGGCGGACGCTTAAACTTGCCTTTTAGAGTAATAGTTTTCAACTTGCCAGCTGAGAAGGCGAGGCGATTCCTCAGCCCCCATTCGCTCACCGCCCGGAGTGAGGTCGCGGCGTTCCGCTCTAAGGCCGCCCTGGACGAGGCTTCAACAACCATGGTGAGGTCATCGGCGTATGCCACCACGCGCACACCCCCCGGCATCGGCAGTCGTAAGACGTCGTCGAGCAGGACGTTCCAGAACGTTGGCCCCAGCACCGAGCCTTGTGGGCATCCCATTGTGGTCCTCTTCCACACCGCCTGGCCGCCCATGAACATGCCTATTATTCGGTCCGTAAAATAGCTTACAATTATTTTGTATATGTTAGGCGGACAACCGCACTGTTTCAGTTTAACTAAAATCATGGGCCACCAGGCGTTGTCGAAGGCCCCCGAGATGTCCAGCAGCACCGCCTGAACATAGCTCTCGGCGGTACTCTTGATTCGGTTCAGCACTGCGTTGAGCGCCGTCACCGTGGACTTTCCGCGCCGAAAGCCATGTTGAGACGGAGAAATGCCCCGGTGCAGGCAGGAGGCGCAGGTAATGATGAGCCTCTCCAAGATTTTACCCAGTATTGACAGCAGAGTTATCGGCCTGTAGGCCTTTGGGTCCGATAGAGGCTTGTCGTTGCCCTTTGGCAGGACGACGAGGCGCCCGACTTTCCATATTGTTGGAAAAGTTCCTTCATTTATACATGCCGTGTATACTGCCAAGGTTTCAACTTTGGTTATGCTCCAGGCGCGTCTAATAATACGGGCAGTCAATCCATCTAACCCAGGGGAGGTGTTTGGTAGGTGCTTGATTATGTGACTTAACGCCTGTTCCGTAGGACCTTCGCTCTTACGTCCCGAGGGAGCGCATGCTGCCGCAAGTCTCACCTGTCTATGGTATTCGGTGTCCTGACTAGGATCGTCATCGGGGCATAACGTATTTAGTAATGCGGACATAGTCTCCCTAGCAGTGCCGGTGTGTCCCTCAAGAAGCTTAATGCCATGCAGTATTTTGGGGGGAGGACGTAATCTTCCCGACGCAGCTCTATAGGCCAAGCCCCACGGGTCCTCGTTGCCTGAGTCGGCAATTTGTTTGAAGAACTGCATTTCTGCCTGCTTCATCGCCTCCTTATACTTCCGACGTGTAGTGCGCAGGTGCACGTGTAATGGGCTGTTGACGACACCGCCTGCTCTTCGTCACGTCGCATATCATCCAACGCCGTCGACCACCACTCGTATTTATGGGGGACCGCTTTCTTGGCCTCACCCAGCACATCCTCGGCCGTCTGTACTAGGATGTCGGTGTACTGGCGACTGAGATCTTCGGCCGGTCTTCGGGTGCGAAGCTTTCCCATCCTATGTTGGAGGGTGTCAGTGAACCGCTCCCAGTGCACCCCTTTATCTCGGAATCGCCGTGGTTCCGCATACTCAATCTCGGGCTGCTCGGTATTATCCGTCGATCCTGGGGGGGCAACAGCGTACGTGATCAGCTGGTGGTCGCTAATACTGGCACCTTCATGCACACTCCACCCTGACACTGAGATACCCCGGGTAGAGAGGGTGAGGTCGATGTTTGAATAGCCATTGGGACCGTGGAATGTCGGTGGCTGTCCAGACTCATTGTGAATACTTAGTCCTCGCCCGAGTATAAAACCTTCCACTTGCGCCTTCCTGTACTCTGTGTCGGGTCCCCTTCCCTCGTATTGTCGCCGTTCGCAGTGCCAGAGTGGGGAGTGTGCATTACTGTCTGCCTTAACTTGTACAGTGGCAAAGCACGCGATGCCCTACCCTTAAGACACAACTCAACCGGCTGACGGAGAGAGTGAAGGGCGAGTTGAGGACTCACACCGCCGAGAGCTGGGAGAGACTGATCGAAGACTCTCGCGACGACTGGCCGTCGATCCACCGACTATGTCGTCGCCTCACGAACACCCCAGCTCCGGTGCGCCCGCTACTACACGCCGACGGAACACCGCGCTACAAAGCAGCAGACCGAGCAGCTATCTTAGCCGACCACCTCGAGGGCGAGTTCAGGCCTAACCCGATTGTGGACGCAGAACACGCCGCAGCAGTCGAGACACACCTTCGGGAGTACTTCGCCACGCCGATAGCTCCCGATGAGGACACCATCTTCTTTTCCCCCGGGATGGTACAGCGCGCCATACGGCAGACCCAGCCCCGGAAGGCCCCTGGAGTGGATGGGATACCGAATACAGCGCTGCGCCACCTGCCACACCGTACCGTGGCAGCGTTGGCGCGCCTGTTCACGGGGATCGTCCGCACAGGCGCCTTACCCGCCTGCTGGAAAGAAGGCCGCATCATCATGCTACCAAAGCCGGATAAGAACATCCTGAAGCCGGGGAGCTATCGGCCGATCACTCTCCTGCCCACGATCTCGAAGGTGTTTGAGAGACTCCTGCTGCGGCACCTCACACCGCACATAACACCCAGACCGGAACAATTCGGGTTCAGGTCTGAACACTCAACAACATTGCAGCTGTCGAGGGTACTGCATCGGATAACGGCGGCGCGCAACAAGCGCGAGCACGCCGTAGCAGTATTCCTCGACATACAGAAAGCGTTTGACCGAGTGTGGCACTCCGGTCTGCTGTACAAGCTGTCAACGTCCACAGCGCCTCGCCGTGTAGTTAACGTGGTCTCCTCGTTCCTAAACAACCGGACATTCCGAGTGGTAGTGGAACAGGAGCTGTCTGACATCCGCACAATCTCTGCTGGTGTCCCGCAGGGCTCATGCCTCTCGCCTGTGCTTTACCGACGACATCCCCGTCGCCGAGGGTGCCAAGCTGGCGCTCTACGCCGACGATGCGGCGTTCATCTTGACGAGCGTCAACGCCGCCCACGCCGCCAAGAAGATGCAGCGTACCCTCAACATACTCCCCCGCTGGCTATCGCAGTGGCGACTGTCGGTGAACGTGGGTAAGTCACAGGCCATTCTAATCAGCAGCAAGCAGCTACATCCACTGCCACTCAAACTTCAGGGTGAGTACATCCCCTGGACCCGGACGGTGAAATACCTGGGGATCACCATAGACCGCTCCTTGTCTATGAAGCCGCACGTCCGCAACGTCGTCGCTCAGGTACGCGCAACCAGGGCGCTACTGCGTCCAGTGCTCTCCTCTCACCTGCCTCTGCGAGCAAAGCTGGGTGTGTACAAGTCTTATGTACGCACCCGGCTCACCTACGCCGCGCCCGCTTGGTTCGCCCTCACGAGCGAGTCGAGCCGCATTCGCCTCCGCGCGCAGCAGTCACTGTCGCTGCGCGCCGCCGTACAAGCTCCTCGCTACGTGAGGAACGATGTCATCCAGCGGGACACCCGCATCGAGAGCCTGGACGCCCACATCCGCCGTCTGTCCGTGGGGATGTTTGAGCGAGCCGACGCCTCGGCCTGGGACCATGTCCGGGACCTGGCTCCCTGGCACGCTCGCCCCCCGGACAAGAAGAAGCTGCCCCGAGACCTCATCATCGACCACGACGACTCTGCGGACGCTGCGGCTGCCCCGGGCAACCGCCGTCCCCTCTAACACGACAACCCCTTTCACAACTCTGTTGCAGGTGGCCGCCCCTTTCCGCGCAACATCTGCGCGTATCACCCAGCATACGCGCATCATGCGCGCGCGCGGACGACCACCGCAACAGCGACGCCAAGGTTTCGACACGCCATACCACGACGTCGACAACTAGCCAAATGTCGATCAACACCTCCACACCACACCATCAAGACCTCCGCAGGCCGCACGTAAGTCGCCGTCCGTGTCGCTGGCTTCACGGAGCTGGGCCTCCCTCGGTTCGCCGGGGGTCTCACCTGGCTCGTGTTGACCGCCCGGACGGCGTGAAGATCTGGCGGCCTGCGCAACACGCCTATCTCCGCGCATCACGCCTATCAGTCTCTACCGTCTAAGGGCAATCACTGCCCGCCCCAAGGACCTGCTCTTATTTAAGGGCAGGAAAATAGAACCCGCTTGCGGGGGGCAAAACCTGCCCCGAACAAGCCTCTGCACGCCCTCTACGGGGCGTCGCGATGATCTACGTTGGGCAACGGGTTCAGTTTGATTGCGGTCGGCAACGGTCGAACATCGCTACCCTCGGTTATAAATTATTCGGTGCCAATATAATTTTCTGGTATTACGTTAAATCACTTGCAGTAATTAGAGTTTTGAATATTAGTTTTAGATAATTATTTGATGTAATTCTGTCTATCACATTGTGATTGTTAAATAATTAAATAATCATAGGAACATCTGTGCGTTATTTTTTTTAAAACCATTCTCACTTCTGGTTCGTAAGAATATATATATTTCTTGTGTGCGTGTGTACGTCACTGAACTCCTCCTAAACGACTGGACCGATTTTGATGAAATTTTTTGTGTGTGTTCAAGAGGACTTGAGAATGGTTTAGATTCACAATTTAGTCCACTGGAAAATGGTTTTTAGTAAATTTTTTAATTTGTAAGTAGTTGTTGATTTTAGAATGTTTCACATTGGAACCGACCGACTGTGCTACCAATGCAGTGTCAAAGCTATATTAATAATTTCGTCAAGGGGTACGGTAGACTCGATCGAAACCTTAACTGAATAATAAAACATTAACAAATAAAGATTTTGAGTCGACAACATATATCCGCAAAAATCTGATTGTCGAGTAATGTTAAATTCTAATGGTTCTGACAGACAAATCGCAGTCGCCATATTGGCCACTCTAGCGAAACGTCACTTATACCGGATAACATTTTGAGTACTACCAATGAATACAGGTAGAACCAAAGAGCTTAGATTCGCTCTATTTTTTAAATATAACTGCAAAAAGTAGTAGTAGGTAGGTATACCTACTACTACTTTTTGCAGTTATATTAAAAAAAATAGTTAAGACGACAATTATAGAAGTCATCATCATCCTCTTAGCGTTATCCCAGTTTCAATCTGGGGTCCGCTTTCTAGTCTAACCGGATTTGGCTGAATATTAGCTTTTCCACGGAGCGACTGCCTGTCTGACCTCCGCAATCCGAAGGGATAGCGATATTCCATGGTTTAGACTAGTGTCAGTTTATTTAGAAGGTACTGACACCCTGTAACGAGTGTCAAAGATCTTCATGACAACCGGGACCGACGGCTTAACGTGCTTTCCGAGGCACGGGACAAGCGATAATTAACAATTCAATACGCACATAACTCCGAAAAATCTTTGGTGCACGCCGTGGATTCGAACCCGATACCTTCTGCATGGCAGTCTGTTGGTATATCCACTCGGCTATCGCTGCCTTTACGACAATTATAGAAGTATCCGCCCAATAAAGGAGATTTGTGTTATCCCGAACATAGATGTTAAACTATAACTAAAGAAACCCGAATTTACCCGAGCGAATCCACGGGCAAAATGCAAGCATGTAATATAGACATGTAAACATGAAAACTGGTAATCATGTAATCATATAGCTTATAAACATATGTCATATGACATTCGACATATGACATATGACGTAAGACATATTACGCATGACATATGACATATAACATGTAACATATAACATAACATAAAACATATAAGATATAACATATAACCTTTAACATATATGACATATACACATAGGTATTATAAAGATAAAAACATATAAACCTACATTTCTGAAGGTAGTAGAGCCTTGCTGATTTCAGCATGAATGGGCCGGCTCGACCGGGGAAGTACTACCCTCTCACAGAAAATCGACGTAAAGTAACAGTACCTAAACTGTTGCGTTTCGTTCGGTGAGTGAGAGTGCCGGACGCCTTTTGCTTGAACGCGCTAATCTCGGGAAGCACTAGTCCGATTTGAAAAAGCGTGTGCTTTTCAGTGTTAGATAGCCCATTTATCGAGGAAGGCTAAAGGCTATGCAACATCACACAATGAGCCACGAAAGCGGAGCAGTAGCCTTAAATAACGTGGGTGTAATCGCGGGCTCAACTAGTGTTTAAATAAAGAAAATTGGCGATAACGGCGAGCAAGTGTGGCCGGTAACCGTGGAAACCGGGCTTGTATCTAAATTTCGTAGAAATAAATATTATTAAAATATCTACATGATAGGAATTTGTGAAAATCTAATAATATAAAATAAAAACCTGTAAATCTATTATGGATAAATAAATAAAATGAACATGACACGAAAATATAATCATGTTGATAGTAACATTATAATATAAAGCATATTTTATAATTATGCATAGATGAAATCGACTCCATAGTTCCCTGTTCTCAACACTATCGAAATATTAGGTAAATTAAATTCGATAAAAAATCTTTGCATATCTCATTCTTCTTCAATAAGCCAACTTTCTTTTTATTTTTTAACATAAGATCTCTTATTTACCTTGTTATCCATTTTATTTTATTTTTTTTATTACTTATTTTACGAAACAAATGTAATATAAATACCTATAGTTTGCGCGCGTACGCGATACGCGTCCACCTTGGACACACCTGGAAGATCGAGTGACAAGCTAGTGCGCCCGGCTGAAGTAAACGCTATGATATCAGGAATAACGTTAAATATCGGATGCGGGCTTTGTCCCACTTCAAGCATGGAAAAGTTGAAAATCTTATGTTGTTTATTAATATAGTAATATTTGTCCAACAGAAAAAAAATCTTGTACTATAATAAAACGTTGGTTTCTTTTATGGTTATTGTTTACTTCAGAAAGAGCAGTGAATATTTTATTCCAATATTTGGAATATGCTTTAAAAGTAGTGTGATTTTCAAATGAACATGTTATTAAGCGAATATCGTCCAATCATCATAAACAATCAATCTGTTCTTTTAAAAAGACAGACAAGAGTCTAAATAATCGTTTGCTGAAGTTTCACTCTACTGGAATCTATGACTGTTTCAGAATATCGATTTAAAATAGCATAAAATTTGGAGTGCCTGCTCTTAATTTATTCATTGTTCCAAGAGTCAAAGTTCAATACGAAAATTTACAAAATATATTTTATTCAACATACGAATAAATAAGTCATTTTCATTTAAAAATAAACATGAAACTAGTTTTCAATTTTGTTATTTTCTTTTAACAGCCACTAAAATTGCGCTTGCACAATATACAATTTTTGCAAGTACCTAACTACCTACTCTATTAAGATGATAACACTGAGAAGCAAATTAATAAATTGAGTGTCACCAAAACTTTTGTATAAGATTTATATTTGGATTACACAAATATGATCATGTACCTATTAGAACTTCGTAGGGAACTTGATTGATCTACCTTACGGTAAAATATCTTAGTTAACCCTGAGAGGCAGCGATAGCCCACTGGAGATACCAACAGACTTCGCGCACCACTCATTTCGGTGTTATATGCGTATTGAATTGTTAATTATCATTGCCTCAGGCCTGGGAGAGGCGTCAGTCCCGGTTGTCATATAGCTTTTGAAAGTCGTTATAAGGTGTTAGCAAAGAGCTCAGATATTTAAAAAGAGACGCATTTCCTATGGGGGCTGTGAAGACAAACTTACTGTGACCCAAATTGCCGCTTGGCGGTGGGGCAGTCGCGCTGTGACAGCTGTCTCTACGAGAGCAAGAGAGACAAACGTTCCTCGAGTGTATCTTAACTGCGAGAGCAAGAGAGACGGAGAACGACGACAGTGCCGCCAACGGTGCCAACTACGAATTAAACGAGAGACAGTCTCCACTTGGAATCGGCACACGAAATCCTTAAGAACTGCGCTTCCATGTAAATCTGTATTCATTGGAACGCTTGACACTGCGCCGAGTGCTGTGGGTTAAATTCCCAACAGCAGAAAACAATTTGTGTGATCTAAAAATTGTTGTAGACGCAGCCACGCCTCGTACGCAAGTGAAATGTGACATTTTGTTTTTGGCTCTTAGAAAGGTGCCAGTGCTTATATTCGTTTTAAAACAAATGGGTTACTTATGGAGTGCTATAAAAAATTGAGAATGGAGTATCAAGTCTAGGTGTTCATTGTGTCCATTGATTGCATTGTTTGTTAAGTCCCCCACGACACAGGAGTCATCCCTAGTGACGCAGTTGTCTTCTCAAAAAAAACTCGAGAATCGTGGTTATCAATATAATTATTATTATCTGTACTTCAATACTAACTTTCTAAAGCAGCTCAGGTTGCTAATCTGTCTAGATTAGCAAGCTGAAGTGGCAGTGGGCTGGTCAAATTTGGAGTAGCCCTGTTTTAGAGCGGTGACAGCGCCTTTGTCATCGCAAAAGTCTTAATAAATAGGAAGTACCTAATTTGATTTAACATTACATTTATTATTAGACAATTTTATTTTTATTGTTACATCCTGGCTCTAATAGCAACTTATAAACGGTTATTAACCCACTGATTTGAATTGCATAAATGTTTATTCTTATTTAAGCAATGCTTCATTGTGTCTTAAACATGATTGCATATTATTAATTATATATACAAAATATTTATTTTGACTGTCTGCTGGAATTAATGTTCAAAGTCGAAGGACTTTGAATATTAATTCCAGCAGACAGTCAAAATAAGTACATACATTCATAGACTCACGCCTGTTTCCCCGAAAGGGTAGGCAGAGGCATATTAAACGCTTACTTTTCGCCAGTGTTTTGATCCCACGTAATAGGTGGCGAGCCTATTGCCGCTTATCGGGATATTTTGTTTGCCAGAGCCTCGTCCGTTGATCGGCAGGTGCACCACTTGCAGGTGAGGTTGGCTTGGGACCCCAAATTCTTGGTGGGAACCCTATGCACCCTATTATCAAAATAAATATTTTGTATAATAATGGCATTATTTTCAAAGCTTTTCTATCAACTCTACAATTGACTTCTCAATTGTGGAGTTAATAGAACAGCTTTGAAAATGCCATTATTTAATAATGCAATATATATTATTATTAGATATTTATGCAGGGCCGAAAAAGAATGAAAACAGGATTAAAGCAGTGGAGATGCGATCACTGCGTAGTATATGTGGGGTGAGACTGATTGATAGAATGCCGAATGCAGTAATAGAAGAGAGATGTGGCCTGAAAAAGATGTTGTGACGAGAATTGAGAAAGGAATGCTGAAATGGTATGGACTCGTAGAACGAATGAGTGACGAAAGAATGACGCACCAAATAGGTATATGAGGCAAATGTGTGTGTGCAAGTCGGTCGTGGCTGACCTCGTAAGACATTCGTCAACTAAATTGGTGATATTTTGAAGAAGTCGTGAGTATATGTAATATATATGACGGCGGATTGCTTTATTCTTGGCCGGTATCAACACTTCATATCACAGTTCGTAATAAGATCACACCAAATCAAATCTAACAAAACTGACTATAACTATTTTGTATTACTGAACACGAAACGAGTGACAGTTTCTAGGTACTTGTTGCCCGCCCGGAGTCTCCAAGAGAAGTGATCCTTGTTGTGTCGCTCCGTTGAACGTCAACCGTCACCCCCCACTTCGACCGGAGCGAACGTTACTAGACTCTGTCGAAGCGCGCCATCTATGCACTTCCGTTTCGTAGTCAATTGACGTCCGTACTGATGACCATTCCGTTACGGCCATCCTACAAGACACGCGTCCCTGTGTGTTAATCTGTAACAAAATTTTACACGCACAGTATCACATTGCTCGGTCACTCCTGACTTAACCCAGGTAAGGGTTGAATCAAAACAGTGTTAGGATTCCAATCAAATTTTCTACAAAATTCTCCTCCTCCTACATTATATAAGCATTCTATTATAGAAGCTGGATTCAGAGCATCACTGATAATACAGTCAATTACCATAGACTCACGTTATAATCAAATTAAATAACTAAAGCTCTACATGTGATTCATAACCGTTCAGTAACCTCCAGTTACTAAACCAGGCACTCAACCAGCCACTCGGTTGCCCCCATTCAGTAACCTCCAGTTACTAAACCAGGCCTTACACCAGTCACTCGGTTGCCACCCATTTATCTGCGCCAATCAAACATCGGAGTCGTCTGCGTACCTACCGTGTACTCACGGACAACTGCCTTCACAGTTGTATTGAATCCGATTTGTACTGATTTACGGCTATTACGGCTACAAACCGACCTCTGACATTAAATCACACAACCAATCAACATGTAAGCCCAGTTTTCTACTGTCTCGTCAGTATTAAGGTTCACATTTTTTTCTCTTTAAGATCGTCAGTTATGCTCTGATCCTCTGGCACAAAGTTTCAGTATCAAAATCAATAATCAGGAAACTCAAAGTAAAACTGACATTTCACTATCGCTGTATCTCTCAAGATATTATTTCAAACCAAGTAAACCATAGCATTTAAGCTCTACATGTGATCATAAGCATAGCCCAGTAACCTCCAGTTACTCGGCTTTCTGCGAACCCTACATGGGAACGCCAGATCTCTCCAGGACTACGGTTTCCATTGAAACCCGACCTGACCCGCCAGAGCTGACTGCAATACCGCCTACTCACGGACTACTAAGTTAGTAGACGCCGATTTCTACCGAGCTACGGCTACACGTCAGCCTCTGGTACGGTCCGATCCGATCATCATGTAAACTTAAACACTTTCTTCAATATCAGAACTACTTTGTTCTACCTCAATTTCGTCAGTTGTACTTTGACCTTCAGGCATTTTTCTCAACCCGTCGAGTGCCTACTTATAGTTACGCTTAGAATTAAGGGCTTTGCGATCATAACGATCATCGTAAAGAACTTATGTGACCTCAAATGGGCTTTTATACTTTAAGCTATTTCAAACCAAGTTAACCAAACATTTAACCTAAGGTCTTTGGATTCTACATCTTCTAAGCAAACTCCTTTAATAAACTACCTTCACTTTCATTGCCAGTTTCGGCCAGATATGTTTTAGCTATACCAGTTACCAGGCTCTTCAATTCTTCAAAGCCACATACAGGCCTCACACAGGCCCCGCGCCACACACGGGCCGCGCTCCACACGGGCCGCACGCCACACACGGGCCGCGCCACACACGGACTTTGCTGGCCACCAAGCCACACTCGCCACCAGGCCGCGCCGGCCAACAGGCCGCGCCGACCGCCAGGCCGCGCCGACCGCCAGGCCGCGCCGACCGCCAGGCCGCGCCAGCTACCAGGCCGCGCCGGCCATCAAGCCGTGCTAGCCACCAGGATTACCCAAAAAAGGAAATAAATCTTCCATTAGTATTTCAAAGATTCGTCTCATTGTATACGCACTAATGTACTTCGCTCTAGGATTAAGAGAAAATTCTCGAAGAGCAATCCTAGTAGTTCGGCCATTCCTGGCACAAGTCGGTGGGCAATAAAAGGTACCTACTCTGATCAAAATCACTACGTTTTAATTAAAATCACAACTAACTCTTTCTCTCGAATCTGTCATGTTGAGCAACACACGTACTCGCTCAAATAATAGGAAACTCATTAAAATATTGCATTGCTCATGCTCTGACATCCATCGGGTCTTCCACATCATGCTATGAAACCTCCATCCGGATACACAACACCATCTGGATAATCATTTCGACCGTCTAACAAAGTAATCTTAAACTAGGTTTGTTCAACATGTTGTGTTGGTTTTCCTTATCACATAGCAGACTATAAAAAATCTTACTAGGCTGATAGTCTAGATGTTAAGTTTACTACCAAGTATCCAATCAGTCTTTTCAGCGTTATAATTTTGTCATGGATAGTCTAAATACGAAGCATAACCTAACCTAATCATTAGCGATACAGCAACGGACTTTTCGCGTTCAAGACGATGAACAACGTTTGTGATACTATGACAATGCACTTTACCGGTCCAACCAATGGCAACGCATGGCTAAACATGCAGCCGCACAAACGGCTTATCTAGCTTATGCAAATCTACACTGACGGTAACGTGGGTACCACAAAATTATCACAACAACGACTAACAAATTTCCCATTTAATGAGAATAAGGTTACGCTTACAATCATCACTGACGATCACTAACCTAGTTCTACCTACAATGTAAATTAAAATCTCTGAAACTGATTATCGTAACGCACTACGATGATATCTCAATCATTTTCTTCTACGTCTGATAATCGAGTTTAACAACTTCTACTAGAAACACTATCACTCCTAAACGTCCTAAGCATAACTTGGAATTGGCCTGAGAACTCGGGGCACTTGATAAAAATTCCCAGCGTATCACATGAATTTAAAAACACACAGTAGATAATTTTCACACGTAAAGTCTTAAAATTGAATATAATTTTACTAGTGGTGCCATCTAATAATCTGAGTACGAAACATTTTTAATGTGCCATGTTAAAAATTATGCACACAAAAAAAGCAGGTGAAATTGCAACATAGATCGTCTGTACAACTCAGAATTACAACGAGTAACAGTGTCACTTTTTACTTAGGCTCTGATCACGTTTAAACGAAAACCGTTACGTATTATCAACACCACGAGTCGATAAAAGAATGGCGCTAGTAATATCTTTTGACTATGGTCAGGTTACACTAACCAACCAACCGCACTCGTCTAGACAGCACTGCAGTTCACACGTCTATTTAAGAAATAAAAGCTACAAGCTGTTCTACACAAAATCAGCACAGTCAGAAGCAATAGCCCCGCACAGTCTTACACTATGAACTTAGTATGTACGATTCGATTAGTTTACCAACTTTAGCGCCGCTGCCCTGCGAAGGACAGTCTAGACCGGTGCTTTTGTTCTAGATTTAGCAGAAAACCAACCAGCTGGGTGTTGGTTCTAAAACCAATATTACAACTGCACTAGAACAATAACTAGCACGTTTGACTCAAACGCACTTGCTTGGAATAATGCAAGTCAGCCTGTACGCTCACTCTCGTTACTATTAAAGTCCACAAAGTAAAACCGAGACAAGATAATCTATTTGCAAGTAAGCATAATATGATCACAAGGTTCGTGAGTGCGAGCCACCCTCGCATGAAGAAAATAAAAATAACCGCTTTCTTTTTAACTGGCGTACCAAATTCAAAATCTCCGTTCGCTATTTACGCTACAGCTAGGTCACTGTGGTAGTCAGACAATCATACGCTAACTTAAAATACGGCAAAGGTCACAATCAAATCATTACTACCCACATTTTCTTTTTCTTTCTTCTTTAAGCCATTAAAAAGAAGATTATTCATGAGATCATGCCATGGGAACCACGACACCGTAAAAGTCAAACGGTCTCGTGTAGGAATCGAACCTACAAAACTTGATACGATGTGATGGCGATATCACCACAACCATTATGACATTTCCAAGGTTAAACGCGTAATGTTTTACTACTACTACCACTTTACAAAATTGGCAGTACCAATACAAAAAATCAGAAAAAATACGTTCACCACGGTGGCAGTTGCAAGCTCAGCTGATTAACCAACACAGCAGCGTTAGCAGTCGCCTTCGCTCGCGCCTTGTGGTCGCGCTGGTCCATGATGCCACTTCTGATGACAGCGGATTGCTTTATTCTTGGCCGATTTCAACACTTCACATCACAGTTCGTTATAAGATCACACCAAATCAAATCTAACAAAACTGACTATAACTATTTTGTATTACTGAACACGAAACGAGTGACAGTTTCTAGGTACTTGTTGCCCGCCCGGAGTCTCCAAGAGAAGTGATCCTTGTTGTGTCGCTCCGTTGAACGTCAACCGTCACCCCCTTCTTCGACCGGAGCAAACGTTACTAGACTCTGTCGAAGCGCGCCATCTATGCACTTCCGTTTCGTAGTCAATTGACGTCCGTACTGATGACCATTCCGTTATATAAATATCTCTCCACCACATACACACGTCACACATCTCTAATTCTAGTCCCAAACTAAGCAGAGCTTGTACTAGATAATGGATAGACTTACATTATATTATACGTACATTTTTTTTGTAAATGCTTACATATTGTATATAGAAACACCGAGACCAAGACAGACATCCATTATGTATGTATGTATATTTATGAATCGAATTTTACGGTACAAAATAGTCAATTGTGTAGGTACTGTACCGTACCAGTCACCGATAAACACAACATGAACGTTATCGTAAAATACAGCTGAGAATCGATTTATTTTTATTAAAATTAAATTAATAATAGATAATTTCTGAAGACAAAAAATACCACGACGTACGTAAACTAACAAAATATTTCGACTACTTATAACCAAGTCGAGTCTGGAGTCATGACCTCTAAATAAACTGATACTAGTCTAATGCATGGAATATTACTCTCCATTTGGGTTGCGGAGGTCAGTCGCTTTGTGGCATGAGTAACGAATGGCACTTATCAAATTCCTCTAACAATAAGCGGCGTAAGACCATCGATATATATTACGTACTTAGAATATATTAGTCTAAGATCCCGCGACAAATTAGTGCACTCATCGAATTTTCGCTGAAAATCAAATTTTTATATAAATTTATGATTAGGAGTATATATATTTACTAGGTTGCCTATTAAAATGTGGCCGCAAGTATTTTTATACAAATTTTTTGGTAATTGATTTTTAAGAAAAAGTTTCGTTCCCTCGTTTTTTAAATAAAATATCGTCTACATCACGGCAATATATAAGTATAAAGTCTTTCGACTGTGGGTTAAGGGATTTCTACTGCAATTCTTCCATTTTGTCCTTCTACTATCATTTGTTCCTTCAACATATCTCATTTGGTATAGGCGTGTGGGTTGTCGGGCTAGGAGATGTAAGTAAAATAACCGTTGTGTATAGATCACATTATAATATTACTCACAATACAATTATTACAATTTCTATCAAAAATTAGCATCCACCGTTCACGTGGCCGCGAGCGCCTGTTCAGCTGTTTCCTCGTTGACTTCGATTTAAACAGTGCTCACCTCGCCAGAGCCCGGTGTTCGCTATTGGCATGTCGTTCTTCTTGGCGGCCTGTAACATTGTAGCAAACCTCATTTTTAACCACCAATGAGGTTAGCCTACAAGTATATAAAGATTCTGAAAAATCACGGTTGCCGTTTGTCACTTGGCCGCACCTCTTCGCAGCCAGGTATAAACAGGTACGATTTCGATACATATATTACTAGTCGACGCCAGCGGCTTCGCACGTAGTAGCGTGGATATAATAAATATGTATCGATACAAGGTATACGCCCTATATGTATTATTATAGTTCTATTTGTCAGGTGTTTGGAAAATAAAAGATACAACTATCAATTCTTACTTTCATTTATTCAGGTTGTCACAAGAGTATATTTTATAATCTAAAAGTTCTGATTCTACATTTACATTTAGCGCCACGTTCGCAAAGCAAGGGCATAGAACCAAGAGAAAGAACAAGCCATTATTTTAATAGTTATAGTTATCGTTTATAAAAGCGGTACAAACAATATATATATATATATATATCGGATATCAAGGTTGTGGGTAGTTCAATATTTCAAAAGTACCTATAACCTGAATACAATAGATTAACAACAACATAATTCATTTAGTAATATTCACCACAGATATATTTACTATAGGTGTATTTAATATTTACCACTGAAATATTCACTACAAGTATATAATATGACATGACTTGTTTCTCAGCATATAATTCGATTCTATACTATATGATATCCCAATTTCTGAACTTTAACATCTCACAACTGACGGAACCACCCACAATATCAATTGCTACGCTTTATTATTACATTAATTATACATTTTATATATTGACAATACTCTAAATAACACCACTAAAGCAATAAAGAATTGTGAAACACATTATTAGTAAAAACATAATATAAAAACACAATAATATAACTATAAATATTATAAATATTATATCGTACCTTAGTTAGCTGTTGCCGGGGCGGAACTGAATCTGAACATAGCCTGTTCTCCTTTTATATCCTATTTACACGTTTTACAGTGTCAACTGTCAGATCAAATTGTATATTTATTATAATTGGCAACACTATAAATTTAAAACATAGAAACCATTAATACGATATAACCATATACGATAGGTTTATGCTATACATAATTACTGATACAATATAATTATTTAGTTTTATATTGTTTGATACATACTTGAATAACCCTAAAATCTATCTTCTAGTAACTTAACCTAAAACCTAACCTAAAAGTAACTATGATGTTAATTCTAGCCAGATTTATAACAGTTTGATATCCGAGCTTTTGCTGGGATTATAAGTAGGTAGATACTTACAAATGAAACACACATATTTTAAATGTACTTATTTTGATATTTCTGTTGATTAATTTTCAAAATATTTCTAATAATCTATCACGGCCAGACTGACCTGTACTTCGCTCTCGAAGTACCCTCTTTATTTGCACCTGCAGCAACCTGCAGTTTTATTTACCCAGAGCTATTCTCTGTATTTTATTTCTTAGATCAATGTGCTTCAACACAAGCACCTATCACCTGCTGCAACCTGAATTTCAGTGAAGTGTCAGGGCAATGATCGACCAGCGGAAACCTGCAGCAACCTGCTTTTTTTTATTTGGATCTGTGGCCTTCAACACGAGCACCTATCACTCGCTGCATCGTGAATTTCAATGAAGTGTCAGGGCACATATCGACCAGCGGAAACCTGCAGCAATCTGCAGTTGTTTTTTTTCAGAGTTTTTCTCTTGTGACCTCTGACCATGACATATCAACCCTATTACCCACCACAGTATGATATTCTGGTTAATTTCTGATCAGAAGCCGACTAGCGGTAAAACCATAATATGTGTATTTTTTTTTAGACAGTGTACCTTTACAACCTTCTATTTTATCGAATTAGTATATCAATTATAATCAATTATTGACAACACTATTAGTATAGAATACATCACATACAAATATATCATTTCTGTATTCTTATGTAAAATTATTTATCCATCACGAATCATAAATTACGTATTGACATGTAAATTTACATCCTATAGTAAATAATTAATCTATCACGGTTTGAGTTTTTAATTATTTTATGGGATACATGTGGCGATAGGCTATATCAACAAACTGTCATTTTTAGTCGGTCTTAATCGTCTTAGTCAAAGTCACCATTTCCAAATTCAATGTGCAGACTTAACACCCCGCAGTCAGTGAAGCTTAATCAGCCACGGCCCGTGAAAGTCATACAACGCTTTTCAATTCATCCATAATCAATACAATTTAATAAGTACACATTTCAAATGAACTTTTTTTGACGGCTCTTTGCTAAGCCCACTCTCAAGGTGTGATTTCTTTTGTATAAACTATTCTCCATTCCACAATTTCGTAATTTTTTCACTTATCATGTATATCTGTAAGATCTGTTTAGTTATTTTTGTTTAATAAAAGCATTAGCAAAGCCACAAACCAATTATAAAATCACAAATTAATATAAATGTGCACCTACACGGTTATCCACATAACAATTTGGATTATGAAAAAATTATTTACTGATAGTTTCTTACACATCATATTTATATGTATATGAATTATTATGAGACCGTTCTGAAATCTAAAAATGGATACGGCGGATATTGGCTTATAATATTTGAAAACACAATTTTGATTTATACTTGTGTGGTTGCGGCATTAAAACATAATATCATGTAGCCCATAGTCTTACTTTACACAAATTAAACATTATTCATGTTATTTATTCAATTAACCTTTCATACACAGCATTGCCACAAGGCACAAGGCAGACCCAAATGACTTAGGCAGCTTTCGCCAGTCTACGATAAACTGATGCAAAATAAAAGTAGGTGTATTGAAGAGTTGGTGGAGGAGGACCTTTAATACTGTTACGAAGGGCGATAATTGAAAATATCTATCGGTGAATGAAAGAACTAGAAAAGAGTAGATGTATCGGTGGTTTAAAGCTGTTTCATCTATCCTTTAATAGATGGCGTTGCTTTTAATACTAGAACAATACCTCAAGTCTAGAACGCCCTCACGCGACCAGAACTTTCGTGATGCATCTCGAACAGACTAGTTAAGTGTTCCGGCCGGTATAAATACCGCGTGAACGCGCGAGTCAGGACAGTTCGATTGAATAAGCCAAGCGATAAGGATCAGCGGAAGAAGTGCGAAGATTAAGTGAGTCGGAAGTGTTTAGTGGTGTGAATAGTGTATTTTTATTAGTGCATAAAAATAAGTGTGTGTATTGTGTGTAAATAAAGTGCAGTTTAAGTGGCATGGTGTATTTAAGTATCTCGATCTCGCAATCATGTGACGGGAACAGCCTGATCATTGAAGGCGAAATTAACAGAACACCATGCAAGCTGACATTGGACACGGGTGCTTCTCGGACAGTCGTCGGTTTCCATCTGGCAAGACGGGTTCTTCGGGGCTGCTTCAGGAACAATGAATGTGTGAATCTGAGAACAGCTACCGGTCAGCACATAACCGTCCGAGGTGAAATGGAGGTGGATCTGAAGCTATGCAACAAAGTTTACCGTCACAAAGTCATCGCGGCCAATATAGTGGATGACTGCATCTTAGGCCTAGACTTCATGCGGAAGTATCGCTGCGAGATCGATGTTAACCAGGGAGTCTTGAAGTCTGGCTCGGAATAAATCTTCATGGAAGGTGCAACTTCAGGAAAAGTGTACTGCCTGAAGAATGTCATTCTTCACCCGCGGTCGGAGACGGTTGTACCAGTTTGTTTACCAGGGGATTCTGGTCGAGGGAACCGCTGCGTATTAATCGAAGGCCTAGAGAAAGACGAACCTTGGTAAGGGGTACCAAAGTTTCATCAGTACGCGCACTGAATGCAAGTGACAAGGAAGTGTCGCTCAAGAAAGGGACGGAATTGGGCACTTATGAAGGAGCGGCTTGGATGCGTAGATGTCGACCAGTGATGCTGACATAGGGAAGACAGCAATAGTCCAGCACAAAATAAACACGGGAAGTGAAGCACCGATTCGCCAGCGACCAAGACGTGTGCCAGTGGCACGGGAACGTGAAGTGGAAGCTGTGATCGAAAGTATGGTGAAGGAAGGCGTAATCGAGCCTTCGTCTAGCCCGTGGTGCTCTCCGGTTGTCCTAGTTAAGAAGAAGGATGGCAGCCTGCGCTTCTGTGTAGACTACTGCCGATTAAATGACATCACGACGAAAGACAGCTACCCGCTGCCAAGGATCGATGACACACTGGATACGCTGACGGGGATGAAGTGGTTTTCTACCTTAGACCTAAAAAGTGGCTACTGGCAGGTGGAAATAGATCCTCGAGACAAGGAAAAGACGGCATTCTCCACAGGAAAAGGATTATGGCAATTTAACGTCATGCCCTTTGGATTGTGCAACGCTCCGGCTACTTTTGAGAGACTGATGGAGCGAGTGCTTATGGGACTGATTGGAGACGCCTGCTTGGTCTACTTGGATGACATCATCATCGTGGGGCGCACCTTCCAGGATCACCTTCGAAACTTGTGCGTTATTCAGACGGCAAGTGAACTTTCTAGGACATGTGGTCTCGGAGAACGGTATTCAAACAGACCCGGATAAGATCATTGCCGTGAAGGAACGGCCAGTTCCAGAGAACAAAACGCAGGTCAGAGCATTCCTCGGATTATGCTCCTACTATCGACGGTTTGTGAAGAACTTTGCTGACATTGCTCGACCTCTTCATAAGCTCACCGAAGACAGAGTACAGTTCTGTTGGAATGAGGGCTGTGACGTTGCATTCCAGAAGCTCAAGGAACATCTGTGTACTGCACCTATTCTAGGCTACCCTGACAATGAGCATGAATTCATAGTTGACACAGATGCCAGTTACACCGGAATTGGCGGCGTGCTGTCACAGAGGAAGGGTGATCATGAAGTTGTTATAACATACTTCAGCAAGGCCTTATCCAAACCCGAAAGAAACTACTGCGTCACCCGGCGGGAACTCTTGGCTGTAGTAAAGACATTGCAGCATTTCAACAAATATTTGTTGGGGTGTAAATTCCACCTGCAAACCGACCACGCTGCGCTAAAATGGCTACTTCAATTTAAGGACCCAGAAGGACAAGTAGCTAGATGGATTGAACTACTGCAAGAGTTTGATTTTGTAATAGAACATCGCAGCGGTAAGTCCCATGGTAACGCAGATGCCCTATCGCGTAGGCCGTGTCCCGACCAGGGCAAGCACTGTAGCCGACAGAAAGCAAAGCAGGCAGCGCTAGTGAGAATGTTAAAGACTGATCTAAGCGACGAATGGAAAGAAACTTTGCAGAGTGCTCAGCAAAATGACAAGGATGTACAGCCGATTCTTGAATGGAAGAAATCAGACGCGCCTAGGCCCAAATGGAGTGTTATCGCAGCAATGAGCCCTATCACCAAGAGTTATTGGGCACAGTGGGAAAGCTTGGTCATCCTGGATGGAGTTCTGTGCCGCAAATGGGAAAACGCTCGCGGTAACCAGTGCCATTTGCAAATGATAGTGCCCAAAACTAAGGTGCTGAAAGTCTTGCAGCTCTATCACAATGGTGCTTCGGGAGGTCACATGGGAGTTAAAAAGACCCTTTCTAAGATTCGAAAGCGGTTTTATTGGCTCCACTGTCGGGATGAAATCGAGAATTGGTGCCGCAAATGCACAATTTTTGCGGCTGTGAAGGGGCCACACACTCGTAGCAGAGGTGCATTGAAGGTGTACAATGTGGGAGCCCCATGGGAGCGCATAGCGTTGGATGTCGCTGGGCCGTTTCCTGAGAGCCAGGATGGAAACAAATACTTCTTGGTTGTGATGGATTACTTCACGAAGTGACCTGAAGTGTTTGCAATCCCTAATCAAGAGGCTACCACAGTGGCCGATAAGCTGATGCATGAAGTCTTTTGTCGGTTCGAGGTGCCCTTGCAAATCCACAGCGATCAAGGCCGGAACTTCGAATCTGAGGTGTTCAAGGAGACTTGTCGCGTGATGGTTGCACATAAAACCAGGACCACGGCTTATCACCCGCAATCAGATGGCATGGTTTAACGATTTAACTAATCACTAGAAAGGTACCTGGCGAAGGTCGTGGAGAGCAAACAAAGAGATGGGGACAAGCACATCCAACCGTTTCTCCTGTCATATCGCAGTGCGGTTCACGAAACCACAGGAATAACACCAGCTTTTGCCAATTTTGGAAGAGAACTCCGTTTACCAGCAGACTTAATCACCGGTATTCCACCAGAATCTCTACGCATTATAACGGATTACGCGACCGAACTACGCAACAAGATTAACGATGTATATGAGCACATCAGGGAGTCAGGACAACAGATGTCCGAGAAGATGAGATTCGCTACGACCGGAAGGCGAACAACAAAGGCTTCGATGAGGGTCATTGGTGTGGTTTCATAACCCAATACGAAGCAAAGGTAAATCGCCTAAGTTACAAGCCAGATGGGACGGGCCATATCGCATAATTACCAGGATGAACTACGTTACCTACCGAATCCAGAAGGGGCCACGAGGTGCACCGAAGATAGACCGGTTGGCTCGTTACTATGTTCGAGACGAACACGTTTAAGAGAGAGGCAGTGTTACGAAGGGCGATAATTGAAAATAACGCCATCTATCGGTGAATGAAAGAACTAGAAGAGAGTACCACCCACACCTATCGGTGGTTTAAAGCTGTTTCATCTATCCTCCAATAGATGGCGTTGCTGTTAATACTAGAACAATACCTCAAGTCTAGAAGGCCCGCACGCGACCAGAACTTTCGTGATGCGTCTCGAACAGACTAGTTATGTGTTCCGGCCGGTATAAATACCGCGTGAACGCGCGAGTCAGGACAGTTCGATTGAATAAGCCAAGCGATAAGGATTAGCGGAAGAAGTGCGAAGATTAAGTGAGTCGGAAGTGTTTAGTGGTGTGAATAGTGTATTTTTATTAGTGCATAAAAATAAGTGTGTGTATTGTGTGTAATTAAAGTGTAGTTTAAGTGGCATAGTGCATTTAATTTATCACCGAATTCCAGCTCGTAACAATACCATTATATATAATACATATAAAATAATAAAATTTATTTACTTTTAATAGGTATAATTATAACAAATCTGGTTGTATGATATAACTATTTTTCAAATTTTGTTGTAGTTTTATACGTATTGTATTAGTTGTAAATAGGTATGTGTGGCTAAATGTAAATCACTATAAAGTTAATGTTTAGCAACGTGCTCGGTCAAGAGCGGCAATAATTTTAAGCCGTGATTGTCCTAATCAGTAGTAAGGAATCAGAAAAATCATCTCGTATTATCTCATCAAATCGCGTATCATACTTGGGTTGATAGGATTCCTACCAATGAACAACCTAATAAAAGAAAGATCCAGTCTTAACTGCTATACAGAAGCTCGGCCAACCTTATAATTTTATCAGTATCGTGTGAAAAAAAAAGTAAATATCGTGGGTATAATGGAAGAACTAAATAACTCAAAATTTCAAGTTTCGAGATAATTGCGATTTACTGTTTTTTTGACACTTTTTTTTACATCACTAAGTAATGGAGAACAATTTTAGTGTGGGGGTTTTATATGCGTTAAGCATGTTTGCTGTTGATTCTAATGCTTGATAAAACTGACTATTATCATAAACCAAAAAATTATAAAAATAAAAAACCAAGTTATCCAATTTTGCCACACCAAGATATTGCAAACATACCGTAGTTAGCTAATTTTATATTGTAGTTATTCAGTTTTCCCACACATTAGATGAATGTGAATACATGAATTTGGGTCAAATAAGTTCACTCATTGAGTTTTGAACCTAAAGAAATATTTAAACACGAAAGTTAGGCATTCTTAGTGAAAGTTTATTTGTAAAATTTTATCACTGATTATTCATCTCTCATGAAATAAAAAACCTGGATTGGAAATAGTAACATTGTATATATAAAAAAATAAACATAAACTTACAATATCAAAATTAACAGAATTAGGTATGGCAACAAAATATTATAATTATGTAATAAAGTCAAATAAATTACTTATTATAAATCTTCTTAAATCAAATGAAATTAAAATAACTTTCCTTTGCATTAAAACATACTAGGGTGGTCTGAAAATTTTCCAACCTCAACCTGAAGGAAGCAGCACTCGTCAAAAAAGTGTTGTGGATGTAATTGTACTTCTTGTGGCGGTTACCCACCAACATTTCAGCTATTTTGTACGAGTAGTTGCTGTTTGACAGCCATTTGATTGAGTCGATGTGAGTGTTTTTTGTGTAAATGGGAAATTTTGTATTGACCTGTCATTAAATTCTTGTTTTTAAAAATCAATACGCTGACGCCATTAAAATTTGATTAAAACTCTGTTTATGGTGACTCTTTGCTCCATCATCATCGCCCTAGCGTTATCACGGTTGCATCCAAGACGTACACGTCTTAGAACCCGAGGTCCGCTTACTGTTCTAACCAGATATAACAGAATATCAACTTGAAATTAAACTACAGTTTACGGATTTTATCGCGTTATATTGGTTTCACTGGTTACTAAGTTATTACATTTAAACCGAATGATCTAGAAACTACATTTTTATTACTAGCCGACGTTTCGAATTCTTTACAGGATTCATGTTCACGGCAGACTGAGGTGGTATTTGTCTTTGTCTTGAATTTAAAAGTTATCTCAAAGTACCCGAACATTTTTCAACTATTGGTGTTACTATCTACGCAGAATGTGCTCACTGTGTCTTGATGTCTTCTGGTGACTTTGTCCTTCTTGGGTTTCATTAGCCTGATAACAGGGTCCCAAGCTGGAGGAACATTCCACCCATGTTCCCTATTGAAATTAGGATGTTTTTTAATTTCAATAGCTTCTCGTATCATTCTTGGAATAAAGCGGTGTTCTTTTGCGAGTATCTGTGGTTTATCAAATCGCAGGTAATGGTTGGTTCCTTGTTCTACATGTTCACACACAGCAGACTTCGTTGAGCGTTTGTGTTTAATGTCAGCTATATGTTCCTTTAGTCGAATGCCTATGCTTCTCTTGGTTTGTCCAATGTATGAGAGCCCACACTCACAGTCTATCTTGTAAAACCCGGCCTCTTGTAAGGGTAACTGACTCTTGACAGATGGTAATAATTGGCTTATCTTCGTTGGCGGCTTGTAGAAAGTTTTGATTGAAGCTCGCTTCAAGATGTAGCCAATCTTGTCGGTCATGCCCTTGATATATGGGAGGACAGCAGGTGGTCTCTTTACTGTGGCTGGTTTGTTCAAACAATCATTGGACAAACCAAGAGAAGCATAGGCATTCGACTAAAGGAACATATAGCTGACATTAAACACAAACGCTCAACGAAGTCTGCTGTGTGTGAACATGTAGAAGAAGGAACCAACCATTACCTGCGATTTGATAAACCACAGATACTCGCAAAAGAACACCGCTTTATTCCAAGAATGATACGAGAAGCTATTGAAATTAAAAAAACATCCTAATTTCAATAGGGAACATGGGTGGAATGTTCCTCCAGCTTGGGACCCTGTTATCAGGCTAATGAAACCCAAGAAGGACAAAGTCACCAGAAGACATCAAGACACAGTGAGCACATTCTGCGTAGACAGTAACACCAATAGTTGAAAAATGTTCGGGTACTTTGAGATAACTTTTAAATTCAAGACAAAGACAAATACCACCTCAGTCTGCCGTGAACATGAATCCTGTAAAGAATTCGAAACGTCGGCTAGTAATAAAAATGTAGTTTCTAGATCATTCGGTTTAAATGTAATAACTTAGTAACCAGTGAAACCAATATAACGCGATAAAATCCGTAAACTGTAGTTTAATTTCAATGTGTAACATTCGCGTAAACCCAAGAAAATATAAGAATATCAACTTATCCACAGAGCGACTGCCGCTTGACCTCCGCAACCCAAAGAGATAGCGATATTCCATGGTTAAGACCAGTATCAGTTTATTTGAGGGTACCTGACTCCCAGTAACGACTGTCAAAGTTCTTCATGACAGCCTGGACCGACGGTTTAATGTGCTCCGAGGCACGGGGCAAGCGATAATTAATAATTTAATACGCACTTAACTTTGAAAAGTCATTGGTGCGTGCCATGGATTCGAACCCGATACCCTCTGCATGGACTGCCATTGGTACCTCCACTACACTATTGCTGCCTCTCTCCTCCATCATTTACCAGAATGAAATTTTGGGCAGCTGAATTTAAACCTGGTCGTAAGAGCTAGGGAACAGATGAAGGTCCGGTACGTCCAAAAACTGTAACCACTGACGATAACCTCGCTAAATTTCACCAAATGGTGGTAGACGACTGCTGAATTGAGTAAGAGAGATAGCAGAGGCTATAAAAATGACCAACAAATGTATTAGTTACATATTAAATCAAGATTTAAGCATGAGCACGCTTCCAGCGCGATGGGTGCTGCGTTTGCTCACGTTAAAACCAAAACCGCGTTCGAATGAACATTTTCTAATGCTCTCTTTGCGTAGCTTAAGACCAGTATCAGTTTATTCGTATATTTAGGCCTAATAAATCCAAGTTTTGGTACAATTAATGACTAGATGAAACTTGGATACACCATTATACGTCCAAATCAATAAAAAATCCAAACAGTAAATTGCTAAGGAAGAATCGACTCCAAAGAACAAAGGCCGTTTTTTCGGCTGAGAAAGTGATGCTGACTTTTTTTGGGATGTTCATGGAGAGAGATCGAAAGGGATAACTATTACTGCAGCATACTACGCTTTATTAATAGACAAATTGAAGGCAGAAGTTCTGCAAAAAGGGCCACATTTGCAGAAAAGACTATATTACTGACATAAATCTTCGTGTATTTTATATTTATTTTGTGGCTGATTGCCTCGATGGCTCAGTAAATAACCTATGCGTCTGTTGATCGAGAGGTCTTGGGTTCGATTCGCGGGTTAGGCAAGAGTGTAGGTAACAGATTTTTCCGAATTCTCAGTAGTAGAACAAAGTCTGGCAATGTGCCCGGCAATGTCAATAGACCCCCTTTTTACGTAGGACCTAAAATGAAATGACCAAATGTGGGCGTAATAATTACAACTTCTGTCTACCTCTTCGGAGTATCGGTTTGCCACGTTACGCCTTGCTCGCTATCTCGCGAGTTATTTTCTTACCTTTAGGCTTTCATAATAGGAAGGGGGCGAATAATGGTCAAACAATTATATTAACTACTTCATCTCATTTAACTCATTTCATCAGCCTATGACTCCTAGAGGTGGGCCTCCCTAGGGTATGCCACATGACCCATTCTGGCGGCCACCATTAGGCTTGCCGAGGCGAGGCCTTAATTTAAGAATCTGCTTTTAATCCACAGACCATAAGTTCCCCCATTCAATTAGCTATAACTCTGAACTATGTCAGTTACTTTGGTCTTGTGTCGGATAATCTCGTGCCAAAAATTATCCATCAGCGAAATCCCTAGCATTGTCCTTTTCATAGCTCTCTGAGAGACATGTAGTGTAGGCAGTGCATTGCAGGACAGCCCAGTTTCAATGGAGTTGAAGGCATTATCGTAATCCACAAAAGACAGCCACAGCGGCCGGTTGTACTCTTCAGATTTCTAAATAACCTATGAAAAAGTATGCTCTGTATGGATTTGGCCAACGTTACTAAAGCCTTTAAGAAACCTAGCCTGCACCGGTGGCTGGAAGACATCAAATCTTGATGTCAGAAAAAAAAATAGGATGGGGTGTCCACGCCACCCAGTCTTAAAGAGCTGCTCTCTGAGGCACGAGGCAAGCCAAAATTAACAATTTAAACACATTACTTCGAAATTTAGTGCCTAGAATTCTAACCCGAGCCCTGTGAATAGCAGTCTGTTGATATCTCCACTAGGCTATCGCTTTCTACCTTAGTAACATAATATGTCTTATAATAGTACCTATATCTGTTTATACTACAATTATCCGATTGTAATAAATCGCCGGTAAAACATAGCATATAGCACCTATTACTACTTTGCAGTGAGATTAGAATCAAAATCGATAATTTTGCTGTATTCTGCTACCTAGTGATTTAGTTATAATTAAGTAATTTTATTTTAATTGGAGCAAAATTATCGTGGAGCCTCTAGAGATGCTTCGTGGAGCCCTGGCGCTCCGCGGAGCACACTTTGAGAATGGTTGATCTATAGGTTTACAATATATTGCGCTAATTTGTACTACTGAATTGCACGATAACTTAGCTAACGTGCGTATGCTATAAATAGAAATATTACATAATTTCACTTATTGACATTTATTTGATTGGGATCTCTTATAAATTTATATTTTCTCGCAGAAGAAATAAATAAAAATACTTATTTAAAAACGAAAGAACGCTCATTAATGGCCGAATTAAATAACTCAAGTTGTTAAGTTTTCCTTCAACTTGACCAGTTTCATTAAAATATTTTCGTGCGCGGAAGAACTAAATAACTCAATTTAGCTAATTCATTTCATACTCAAGTGATCAGAAGTCACAGTTGTTCATTTATTTATAGAGTTAGTCATTTTTTCTACTATTAAAAAATGTTCATTTATACATATCTATTTCTACAATTGAATCACAAAAGTGGCTTTATTTTTGGACTGGGTTAAGATATAAGAATGTTTGTTAGATCAAAAGATGCGGCACATTTTGGGGTTCACGAAAATGGTAAAGGGTCAATTTGGCCAAAATCTGAGTTATTTAGTTCTTCCATTATACCCACGATATGTGTATTTACCATTACAATAGGGCAAGCATTTTTTTCTTTACCTTTATAAATAAATAAGTATAACAGAACTATTTTAATAATTGAAATATTTTTAAACATTTACAGCAGTTATTTAATGGTCATCGATAATATTAAGACAAACCCAGTGTTAGTAATGGCTAGTGGTAGCGTCATCTACCTTTCTATCGAGAATTAATTACATCAACGTCAATCGTTTTTCGCTTGCTTGTCCAATGCGAGCGATCCTTTGTCTCCTTCGCTCCCCTCCCAAGGCACGCCTACGGAACACTGAATAGGCTAGAATAATCCGTGTCGTGCAGAGCACATGTACCGCACCGCCATATTCTTTACCGCTTTATATCAAAAACGCAACAAACCGCCCGCGAGTGAAGTGCAGTGAAATTGTATAATTCTGGGTTGGATCCAGACGGAGTGATCAGCTTACAGCCCGATTCTGCAAGGAGCTGACGACAGCCATCTTGTCGAGCCGAGAGAACGAAGGTAAGGTGTGCTCCCATAACCCCGTCTCTTATTCCTCCCATGAACCCATTTTCATTCACTTTCCTTTCCTAGGCGATAAGAACCCACATCCTACAGTCCACAATATTAATAATTTTTCCAAATCGCCTAGGAACATACCGGTTTCGGTGTAACGCCGAAACATTTTTTTGATCCGTACGAGCCGGATTCATTTGCGTTTTATACGTAACCTCTCGCTTATTTCGCTCGCAGTTATAGCACCAAGCTGTACTCCTAATCCATTTACATAACCTTTACATGGTTATTTCCGCACGCATCAGTAGGTAATATACTTTTATGTAGCTACCTACTTACCCAATTGTTATTTCTGGAACTATCATAGTTGTCTTGTAAATCTCATATTTCAAGCACCTTTTAATTCCACCGCCTCAAAGTGTTGCCTACTTAGGTAAAATAATAGGTACTTTAGGTATTCTTATTTTGTTTCGGTCTCATTCGCTTATACTTACGTAAGCATGGCACAACAAAAGAAGCCACGCGTGAAGACAGAGAGCTGACAATCTTAGAAGCAAAACGTAATATTTTATTTGAGCGTATTCAAAACATTTACGAGCGCTCAAAAACCGCCACCGCTTCTGATATTGATAGGGAGTCATTTCTCAGTTATTGTATCACAGTAGACAGTATTCGAACAGATTTTCATAAGTTGTTAGACGATTATAACGTAAGATTGCTGTGTCCGCATGGATTGAGGAGCCACTTCAGATTTTACAACGAAGCTTGGTCCGTTATTTAGTACGAAGAGAAATAATTTTGTAGGCCAAATGTTGAAATTTGTACTAAAGCATTTAAAAAGTTATATCAATGTAAAGGTGGCTCCTCAGTACATACGTCTGAACTGAGGAGCCACCCTAGAACTCGAAAAGTATTGAATGAATATTTATGAACATTTTGTATCATTTTGTACTAACTATGCATAGCATCTACAAAAAATCTGAGGATTGTATCTTTGATATTCAGGAAGATATTATACTTTAAGTGTGGCTCCTCAATCCATACGCCATGCGAGTGTGAATTCCGTGAAAGTAGTCATTCGAATTATGTTTCCAGTTTATGGTTATTTTGTAGTAGTTGTAATAAAATTTGTATTAACATTATAGACTTGTAAGATCAAGGGAATTTGTAAAAAATACAAATGTATGTGGCTCCTCAATCCTGACGCTGTGCAAATAAATAATTACTTGTACCTATCTGAGATCACAACGGAATCAAACACCCGATACGGCTACATTTTGTACACATTTGTTCAAAATAAATATGTACAGCTCAACACTGTAATACATTCGATAGCTGTAAAACAAATCACTTTTCGATATAACCATTTGTACGATTAGGGTGACCATGACTTACAATTACAATGGAATGGCCTACCTTTTTAATTTTATTTCTGCTACATTATTTTGAAAAAAATGTCAAGACACGGCCTTTCCTGGACAGCTATTAAATAAAAAGTTATTTAATGAACACCTAATATTCTCATTATCATAAATTCAGCCAAAAGATGTCCACAGCTGGACCTGGCTGGCCATTTATTATGTGAAAAATATTTTTATGATAATCTTATCATAAAAATATTTTTCAAAAGAATCTTAACTTCTTGAGTGTTCAACTCAGATTATAGATATCCGTATTCAAGTTTTTAGGGTTCCGTAGTCCACAAGGAACCCTTATAGTTTCGTCATGTCCGTCCGTCTGTCCGTCCGCACTCCGCAGCCTAGCTCAAAGACGCCTGGTGCTAGAAAGCTGATATTTGACATGAATATAAATTGAAATTAAACTGCAGTTTACGGATTTTATCGCGATGTATTGGTTTCACTAAGTTATTACATTTGAAACTAATGATCTAGAAACTATATTTTTAATTTATTACTAGCCGACGTTTCGAATTCTTTACAGAATTCATGTTCACGGCAGACTGAGGGGATATTTGTTTTTTCTTAAATGTATAAGTTATCTCAAAGTACCCGAACATTTTTCAACTACTGGTGTTACTATTTACGCAGAATGAGCTCACAGTGTCCTTAGGTCTTCTGGTGACTTTGTCCTTCTTGGGTTTCATTAGCCTTATGACAGGGTCCCAAGCTGGAGGAGCACTCCAACCATCTTCCTTATTGAAATTAGGGTGTTTTTTAATTTCAATAGCCTCTCGTATCATCCTTGGAAGAAAACGGTGTTCTTTTGCGAGTATCTGTGGTTCATCAAATCGCAGGTAGTGGTTGGATCCTTGTTCCAATTGTTCACACACAGCAGACTTTGTTGAGCGTTTATGTTTTATGTATGAAATAGAATATATTTATGAATGAATATAGACATACGATATTGCAACAAAACTGTAGAATAAAATTTAGGAAAATATTTTTTTAAGGGTATCTCCCCTACATATATAGTGGGGTTGAATTTATTTTTGGTTGAGTACCCCATTGTGTGGGGTTTCATTGGATAGGTTTTAAAAAAATATTATTAGTTTTCTCAAATCATTTTTCGATCAAGTGATTGGTTTGTCAAATATCAAGCTTTGAAGTGAAAAAAATTGTTAGACTCAAGTGTCCCCCCCCTGCCGGCTAAACTATTAATTTGGAAGAGGTGAAAAAATCACAAATGTAGTACATATAACGAATTTAAAAGGAAAACTATCACGGCTAAGTAGACATCACTAGTTTACGAGTAATCGTCGGTTAACTTATAAATACCTATTTCTGTGAGTTTACATTGGCAGCGCTGGCTTAATCTTAAAGATGCCCGTTTTTAGTCCCTTGTGAAACAGAAGTTATTATTAATAATGGCCATTATGGGCAACTACGGAACCCTACATTGCGCTTGGCCCGACACGCACTTGGCCGGTTTTTTTCAATTAGTAATATTTACAATTGCACTGATCATCATTGATGTCTGCTCACCAATTCATCGGCGTTTCCTGCTCTACCCTATAACCACGTAAAAATCAACCGCGCGTTTAGAAGTATCTATCATAAAAAAATCCTATCTTTTCAATGTTTTGTTATTATGCTTACGTAACATGCTCGGAATCTAATAATAATAATTCACAGAAGTGTCTGTGCAGTAATATAGTGCACGACCATTTCTATAAGTGTTCCGCCTTCAATGGTTTAAATCCAACTGCTCGTTTCAAGTGCGTAAAAGACAACAAAGCTTGCATTAATTGCTTAAGTATAAAGCATAAAACGAGTGATTGTTCTAGTAAGTCGAGATGTCGTTCATATAGTCAGCGACACCACTCATTGTTGCACTTCGATAAAAGTAGTCCGTTGTCGAGCCAAGCCGCTAACCTTGACACACTTACGTCGCAAGTGCAGGCCACGATAACTGCGCCTTCCACGTCTCAGAATGAAATATCGTTGTGTACGACATCCATCGCGCGGGCGGCCGTCGCGCAACTATAATGATCAGCGTGGGGCCATGCCGCAGTGTATGGCGTCCAAGACGGTTCTGTTAGCGACAGCGCAGGTTATCATTTATGATATTAATGGATCGCCGCACATGGTACGATGTCTGCTAGATAGCGCATCTCAGAGCAATTTCATAACTTCAGATTGTTTCAAACGCCTCGGATTGTGGAATAACTTTAAAAATACTGACTTAATAGTCAAAGGGATCGGTGGTTCAGAAAAACATTGCAAGGGTTCCGTAGATGTTAAAATACATTCACGTTTTGATAGGAATATTAACTTTAACATTTTTTCGCTTATCGTGGAGCGTATTACGGACGCATTTCCGAACGCTAATGTGGACGTAGCATTACTCATTCACCTCGAGTCATTGCCGCTGGAAGACTCGGAGTTTGCGAATCCGGCAGACATTGATGTTTTGATCGGAGCTGCAATATTCCCCCACTTGCTACTAACTAAAGTGGTACGTAGTGAGCAATATAACTTACCGCTCGCTATTGAGACGGTATTTGGGTATATGATTATGGGTACCGTACCTACGTTACATACTTAGGCAGCGATAGCCGAGTGGATATACCAACAGACTGCCAGGCAGAGGGTATCGGGTTCGAATCCACGGCGCGCACCAATGACTTTTCGGAGTTATGTGCGTATTGAATTGTTAATTATCGCTTGTCCCGTGCCTCGGAGAGCACGTTAAGCCGTCGGTCCTGGTTATCATGAAGATCTTTGACAGTCGTTACAGGGCGTCAGCACCTTCTAAATAAACTGGCACTAGTCTAAACCATGGAATATCGCTATCCCTTCGGGTTGCGGAGGTCAGACAGGCAGTCGCTCCGTGGAAAAGCTGATATTCAGCCAAATCCGGTTAGACTAGAAAGTGGACCTCAGATTGAAACTGGGATAACGCTAAGAGGATGATGATGACCTACGTTACATACTTCTCAATATATTACGTCTTGCTGTTGTAAAGTTCTTCAAGAAAATTATATTGATTCTCTTCTCAAGCGATTTTGGGAGCTTGAAGAGGTTACCGCACCGCCTTCGATGAGCCGTAAGGATCTCGAGTGTGAACAACATTTCCGCGCTACCACTGTTCGTGACGACAGTGGCAGATACGTAGTGGCGTTGCCATTCTATGGTGACCCTTATTCGTCAGGCGACTCGTACGCTGCTGTGCTTAGACGTTTCCATTGTTTGGAATGTAAACTTGATGCATCACTTAAGTTATCGCGGTGCCTATAATGACGTCATTCGTGACTACATAGATAAAGGTTTTTTGAGTGTAGTTGTAAACAAAGAGGGCAACTCTCTTCCCTCATATTATATCCCGCATCACGGCGTAGTTCGCGAAGATAAAACCTCTACTAAACTTCGTGTGGTTTTAGATGCTAGTTGTAAGACTACATCGGGTCAGTCGATTAATGACATTTTGCATGCCGGCCCTAATCTACAGGGTGATTTATTTAACATCATAATAAAGTTTCGTCTTTTCCAAATCGCTCTGTCAGCTGATTGCCGCCAAATGTTCATCAATATCGGCATTTGCGAATCTAACCGTAGATTTCAACGGATTTTTTATCGTTTTAACAATAAGGAACCTTTATCTGTGTATCAGTTCAATCGTGTTTGTTTTGGACTCAAGTCTAGCCCATATCACGCGTTAAGAGTTGTTCGCCAGTTGATCGCTGATGAAGGCGATCACTTTCCCGCCGCAGCAGCTGTTGCTACTTCCGCTTTGTATATGGATGACATTGCCTGTAGTGTCATATCCGCTAGCAATTTCGCTTTGTGAAGAGCTTATTCAGCTTTTCAAGCGAGGCCAGTTTGATCTTGTCAAATGGACAAGCAACTCTAAGGAGGTTCTCGCACGCATACCAGATTCTCATAAATCTTGTCTAGACATTGAGTTTGAGAAGTCTGTACCGCATAAAGTTCTCGGTTTACGCTGGGACAAATCCTGTGATAGTTTTCGGTTTGACGTCTCACCGCCAGATGATAAGTGCACCAAACGCACTATGCTGTCCACAGTGGCTCGACTATGGGACATAATGGGTTTTGTGACTCCCTAAATTTTGTACGCCAAGCTCTTGATCAAGGAACTTTGGCTATCAAAGTGTGAGTGGGATGAAACACCCCCTGACCATATTGTCGCCGCTTGGGTCCAGTTTTGTATTGAGCTTACCGCGCTCAATCAAATTACTATTCCGCGTCATCTTGGGTTGGTAGATGGATGTACCATCAACTTAATAGGTTTCGCTGACGCCAGCGAGCGTGCTTACGGCGGAGTCGTATATCTGCAAGTCCGCATTGGTTCTAACTACTAGGTGCAGTTAGTTTGTGCCAAGTCTAAGGTCTCGCCTATTAAAACCATTTCGGTCGCGAGGCTGGAGTTGTGCGCGGCCCTTCTGCTGTCTCAGTTGCTCCGCAAGGTTAAAGACACAGTTTTGCCCCACTACCCTATTAACCCGGCGTAAATGAACCAGGGTTTTTCAGACCCTCTAGTGTGTAAAATTATGCGTACAAGTCTTAGTTCGCACTACCTCGCCCCCTCCGCCTCAGTAGCTGGATTACAGGAATTAGTGCGTCGATTAGTTTATGCAAATCAGTGCCACGTGCGAAGTTGTCGCTGACAGGTGAGTTTAAATTGCGCGCGGGCGTTTTATACCCGGGTTCATAGTTCGCGTTTCAATATTTTTTTATCAGTGTCCTTCAGTGGCTTTCCTGTTTTTTTCAGATTTTGGATAAATTACAATAATCTGGCACATTTATTGTATACATTATGGATAACGAACGGACTAGGGAGCTTTTGGAGGAATATTCTTCGGATGAAAGTGGTCCATCAGGGTCGGACATCGACAAAGAGGAGTTAATCAGCCAGCGTAGTAACGAAAGCGACACAGAAAAGAGGAATTGGGTCGTCAGCTGTTAGAGCTCGACACGACATCTAGTTCAGCAAGTGGGATCTCCACCTTGTCGTGGTGGGGGGGCTCAGTAACCGTGGATTGGTGACCCGCAGTGAAGCTAAGAGGGATCCAGGAGGGGACGCTCCGCGTGGGCTTGACGGGGCCTGCGCAAGATGCGTCCAATGGTGCGGATGCGGGGGACGGTTCTGTCTGTCTCTCGCAGTCGGGTGCGGTCGCGGGAGGAGAGGCGTGTCAGTGTTGCGTTGCCGCGCGCCCTATCTCCCGCGACCAAATGTGGGCGCACCATTCAATGCGTCGCGGTGGGGCCGTAGAGGAAGAGGAGATGCGGTGTTGCGTTGCCGTCCTCCCTATCCTCTGCGGCCGCTGGGTGTTTTGGCGGCGGAGCCCAATACCTTAATCCGCCGCCAAGGGGGTTTTGTTTGGGGCCCGCCTGACCATCTGGCGGGCCGATACCCGTCGGGGGGTTGCGACGTATGCTTGGGCGAAACCCGACCCTCCGACACACGGGTACATGAGGCACACGGGTTGGTTTTTAGTCAGTAAGAGTCCCCTTCGCCCATCCCCCAGGGCGGAGGGACTCCATGAGGATTTTCCAACCGAAACCAAAAAAAAAAAAAAACTAGTTCAGCACCAGTCACATGTCCTGAGGGAGAAAATAATAGCTCCGTTGATCGACCTTATGCACGGCATGTTTATGGCAAAGATCATTCTAAATGGAGTAGAGATTGTTACCGAACTAACGTGAGAACTCGTTCTGAAAAGATAGTCAAAGGCCAAAAGGCAAAGAAAATTGCTCACTACCGAGTCTAAAGCGACGAGAGTTTCTTCGGGTTTTGGGATTGAAATTGGTAGAAAATCATTTACGCACACGAAGAGATGCTACTCGTCTGCATACTAGTCTACGCAAGCGAATAAGTGATTCTTTGGGTGAACCATTCCCTGCTCCGCCAACTAAAGTAGTAGGTATTATAAGAAAATGTCAAGATTGTGCCTATAAAAAAGATAGGAAGGCCAAACATACTTGCTGCAAGTGCAATAAGTTCATTTGCATGGAACATGCTGAGAAAATTTGTAAAAATTGTGCAACATTTTCACAAGTCCCAAGCTGATTTTTTTTACAAGATAACCTACTGTGGTTTCTCTTTTTTTTGTTAATCAATATCCTCGTTATTAACAAACATGTGATGTTATTTCAGAAAAAATATTCTTTCACTTTTTTTATCGTAACGAAAAGTACATGTATTTTTCTGTTTGAGTTTTTTGGTAATTTTCTAAACTTCAATAAATAAATAATTTAATTGATTATTACATAAGAAGTTTCAATTATTTTACTCCTCATATGATTCACTATTAGTTTATCGATCAAAAAGATAACAAAAACCTGTTAAAAATTAAATACAACGATATTTCAAACAGGGTAAAATTCACCCTGGTTCATTGATGATATGATTGAAAATAGGTTCATTCACGCCGGGTTAATAAAATATACGCATTTTCTGACTCCAAAGTAGTACTCGCTTGGATATATTCATCTCCTCACCGCTGGCAGACTTTTGTCGCCAACCGCGTTAGTAAATTGATTGAACGTGTTCCCGCTACTTGTTTCAATCACGTCGCGGGTACTGAGAACCCCGCTGATTGCTTGTCTCGTGGTGTCACTCCACTTAATCTTCTGCATCATCCATTTTGGCATCGTGGACCTTCTTGGATTTCCCGTGATCCGTCAGAGTGGCCCATGCAACCCTTTGACCGCAGTGCAGAAGACGAAGATGTACCCGAACGGAAGTCTGTTTCTTATCCCGTGATTGCGGAGTCTCCGATCTATGCACTCGCACTACGCATGTCATCGTGGTCTAAGTTACTCCGCGCCATCGTTTATGTCTGTAGGTTTCTTAGGCACCTATCTAATGGGACTTTTGTATCAAGTACTGATATCAAATTCGCAGAATGTAAGTTACTACGAGCTGTACAGGCTGTTCATTTTAGTAACGACATTCAAAATTTGAAAAAAAATAATTTAAAGAAAAACAAAAAACCCGACTGCATAAAAACTAATTTAAAAAAATACGTGAAAATATTAACTTAAATAAAAACTAAAAAGAAAGAAACAAGCACATAAGTTTAGAAGTAATATGCAGAACAGAACGACTCACAGTCGCAGTCACAGTCTGTGAGTCGTTCTGTTCTGCATATTGCTTCTAAACTTATGAGCTTGTTTCTTTCTTTTTAGTTTTTATTTAAGTTAATATTTTCACGTATTTTTTTAAATTAGTTTTTATGCAGTCGGGTTTTTTGTTTTTCTTTAAATTATTTTTTTATTTTATACTTTTTAGTTACGATTCATTTACTTCGTTATAAGATGGTAAATTTCGCAATCGAGTGTTTGTATATCGTTTATACTTGAAATAAAAACTTAAATCAATAAGTATGAAAATTAGCGAGAATTTTTTTTTGTTAAACATCTTTAAATCGTTATATATCCTAAACTATTATTTAAAATGAAAAATGATAAAGGGAACCTATAGATGATTTAAAATACCTATTCAACGACACCCCACTTGACATAGTTCATCGACTTTAATTTTTTTCATTTTGACAATATGGCGTCTGGCTGTCGCTGTGGTGAATTTTGATTACTGTCATGTCTTTAGTGACACTCGCAAGGTTAAGACAAATCGATTGACGTAAGAATCATCAAAATCGGCCTACGCATTTGGTCTCTAGAACGCCACATAGAAACAAACATACATACATACGTACATACATACATACATACATACATAGACTGATAAACACATTACCCTCCTTTGCGTCGCGCAGTCGGGTAAAAAACAATGTACCTTGTTCTCCCGCTATCCTTAGACTCAAGCCGTTTCTCGATGAACACGGCGTCATACGCGTTGGGGGTCGTCTGTCAAATTCGGATGAACCTTATAACTACAAACATCCTTGCATTCTGCCGCGTCATGATCATGTTGTCGACCTTCTTGTTGATTTTTATCACAAGAAGCACCTCCATGCTGGTCCAGAGTTGCTTATGTCCTTACTTAGGCATAAGTATTAGATTTTAGCCGCTCGACGAATAATTCGTCACAGAATACATAAATGTAACGTCTGTTTCAAATTTCGTCCGCGTCCGACTTTCCCTCCCATGGCAGATCTTCCTAGCCAACGCGTCAATCAAGTTGATAAAGCGTTTACACATACCGGTTGTGATTACGCAGGACCGCTGCAGTATACGCCAGTGCGTGGTCGAGGTGTTAAAAGCCGTAAAGCTTGGCTATGTATTTTTACATGCTTAACGACGCGCGCTACGTTTATTGAAGTTGTGATAGATTTAAACACGGTGTCATTCCTTGCAGCCCTTAAACGATTTCTCTCACGGCGCGGCCCTATACAGTGTTTGTATACGGATAACAGCCCTTTTTTCGTGGGCGCAAGCACTTATTTACGCGACCTCTATAATTTTCTCAGGGAAGAATATCGTACTCGTCTTCAGGAAGAACTTTCCATAAATCATATTGACTGGAAGTTTATTCCGCCAGCATCACCACATTTTGGTGGCTGTTGGGAAAGCATGGTCATAGTAATTAAAACGCATCTCTTCAAAGTAATAGGTCAACAGATCCTCTCTTACGAAGAGCTTTTAACTGTCCTTGCACAAGTCGAGGCGCTGATCAACTCGCGCCCGCTCACGGCATTGAGTAGTGACCCTGCAGAACCATCCGCGTTAAGGCGAGGTTGCAGTACAGTGCGTAGCTCAACCTCACCCCCCGCAAAAACAAATCACGACGGTGGCGTCAGTGAGTGAGCGGGGGCGGGTTTCGTGTGTGCGTGTGCCACAGCGCAGCGTAAAAAAACCGTAGATGAGTTATGCGAACTTCAAAAGTGGCACATTAAAATCAGTCTAAATGTCTCATTTGGCTTTAGTCGCGTACGCGCTGTGGTCGGAAGCGCTCGCTCTTTTACTCGCGTGTGTGTACGTTACATTTGAAAATGCCGTCGTGTGTAATGAGATTTTGCACAAACTAAAGTAGGAAAATGACTAAAAGTTATGGAATCACTTCTCATTCATGAGTATTACATTTACAACGTTTTATTTACAATTTATAATAAATTCAGTATCACAAATAATAGAGTGAATAAAAAAATTGGCATTTAGCGAGTGTAAAAGAGAAGCAGTATTGTGCGTGTTCAAAGACTAAAAAACAAAGTATCCAGGTGGGACATTCGTAATAATAAAATACTGATGTGTGTTTTTGTACATACATACATAGACTCACGCCTGTTTCCCGGAGGGGTAGGCAGAGACTACGGAACGCCATTTGCAACGATCCTGACATACCTCACTTGCTTCACTCACTCCCATCAAGTTTCTCATGCATGCTGGTGTGTGGCATGGTGTGTTTTTGTCAAGTAATAAAAGTGATTTGAGGCTGAATCAACACAATATATTATTATTATAGAAATACAAAATCATACGTATGTTACAAACATTGACGGATGATCAAAGTCCATTCACTTGTTCTTGTTTTTCTCCTTTTAGTATTAAGCCGCGTATCGACTTCGCGCTCCAAAAGGACGAACATTGGCGCGCGTTCCAGCCGCGCGAAATTGTTAACATTTTGGAGCGCGCGCCAATGTGTTTGTTGGAACGCTCGAACATGGAGCGCCCCGTTCCATCCAGAGTCGGTTTTTTACCGCGCATCAAAGGCAACTCAATTGTGGCGCGCGCGCCAGTTGAGACGGACGTGATATTATTTAGTGTGTTCGTTACGTTCCGAGCGATGGATAATCAAAGTTGCCGCTCAGAGAAGACGCTTGGAGGGAAATAAGTTGTGAAACAACTCTTTCATCCACCAACGCACTTTACGTTTATGTTTTTTCTTATGTATACCTAATACTGTGAATATAAACATAAACGCAGCTGCTGCTCGTGCACGACGGGCCTGCATGTTGAACGACCGAACACTGGAACAGCTGCCGCGCGCGCCATGGCGCTAATAAATATTCGGAGCGCGTTCCGTGAACGCGCTCTCGGCGCGGGCGTTCATGGCGCGCGCGCCAGGAGCGCATAATGGATACGCAGCTTTAAACAACTAAGTAGATTGTACTGCACAGTTTTCGCTGCCGACCCACCGTACCCCTGGCAGTACCCCTGGGGGTATGGTGGGTCTTTCAAAGCTTAACCGTACTCCCAGATGATATTGTTAATTAGTTTATTAATTTCAGTTCGTTAATTTCAAGTTCTACTATTTTGTGGGATCATTCCCAGTATAGTAGTAGTATGGAACAATTCTTTGATAGAACTGTCCTAATTCTATTAGCACAACTTGATGAGGAGAACAGAACTAATGGGATAAGTAATAGGAAATGTCCCAGTCTAGTTCCATGTATGTTTTTACAAGGGTATTCAATATAACTACTGGGAATGATCCGTAGTGTCACGACATCGCGCTCATATATCCGAATGAATATGTTTTGTAGATGTTCATTTGTTTAATGTGTAAAAGAAATGAACGTCTGCAAAACAAATGAACGCCTACAAAACAAATAAACGTCTACAAAATAAATGACTTACAGAAAGTGATCAGCTATCGATAGTGATTGCAGAAAACAGGTGCATGCGATTTTCAACCTAATTGACATTAGTCAGAATTTATAATTTTATTAACCTAATATTGCCAGAAAGTGAGAAAAAAAAAAAAAGTTTGTCATGAATTGGCAATAAGGTCGAAAATCGCATGCACCTGTTTTTTGCAATCACTATCGATAGCTGATCACTTTCTGGTAGTCATTTGTTTAGTAGACGTTCATTTGTTTTGTAGACGTTCATTTGTTTTGTAGACGTTCATTTGTTTTGTAGACTTTCAATTGTTTTGTAGACGTTCATTCGTTTAACACATTTTTATACATACCTATTTATTCGGATATGTGAGCGCGATGTTGTGACACTACCCTTGTAAAACATACATAGAACTAGTGGTAAATTTCCTATAACTGTTTCCCATTAGTTCTATTCTTCTCATCAAGTTGTGCTAATAGAACTAGTGGGAAAAAAAGTATCACTAGTTCTATCATAGAACTGTTCAATAGAACTAGTGGGAATGATGATGATGATGGGTCTTTAACAGTACCACTGATTATACCTATAATATACAAAGCATTACAACCATTAGCAGTAATACCTAAACGTTTTATTCTCTAATTTATTTTTATTTATTTAGTTGCACTAGCAACAAGGAGATAAATTAGTATATAGTTATCATCGTACTAGCGCTTGTCTTCGCTTGTCTAAAAATACAAAAACGTAAGTAGTAAGTCATTATCATACGAGAGATAACACTGTTCAGTTTAATGTCCACGTAGCACGTTGGTATAACACTACGAGCATTTCAGCCAGGAGTACGGTTAAGCTTTAAAAGAGCCACCATACCCCCAGGGGTATTGCCTGGGCTACGGTGGGTCTGCAGCGCACAGTTTTTATATTAACGTACTGTTTTAGGTTTCCGTTGAATGAAATGAGAAGAATAAAATGTACTTTTTTAATAAATGTTATAAATAAATCACATCGACTTTTTATTTCCCTACCTTAAATGAATTAATCAAATTTACTTAGAGGCGTATTGAATTTACTCAAGACAGACAAAGTGATCATGTCGCATCTGAGTCAAATTATTGTTTGTGAAACGGTCAGCATGATGTCACAATGCGCGTCGGTCCAGAGAGTATATGTTTATATCTATTTCGCGCTTGCGATTAGATGTGCTATATCACTTACACTTCTTATCTAATTCTTAGTGTGTCGTTTTGACATATTTATGTTAGTGTGCGTAGGTACGCTTTTCGCGATGCGTACCACTCGTAAGCTCCGTCATGTTACCTTGTCAGTAACCTGTCTACGGTTTCTTACTAGTATGTCTATGCTTTGAACGATTGAGTTTGGAATACGAATTACTTTGTACTTTTGCGAAAACGTACATGCGGGGGTGGAGGGGGATTTTGCGGAGCAACGACGTACGTCCGCCCTCAATCACGCCTAGACAGGCACTGATGAACGGCCGGCGAGCGATATAATGCCAACATTTTGACTATTTTTTTTTCTTGGAGAAAAATGATAACGAAATTACGAAATCTGTTTTTACCATTTATTTTAAAATAAAGAGCTGTTTCTATTGATAATACTTTCATATAAATTCATTATGGAATCTCTAAGCAGTACACGTTTAAAATTGTGATTTAGTGCCATGTTTGACATTTTTTTTTATCGAGCCAATCATTCCAAATCGTGTTTCTATCTTTACGATTTACTAGAAGATATGTTCAACTTTTATACTTTAATTTTTATTCATTAAAATATCATAGTTCATGGGACTTGCAGACGTTCAAAAATCTTAAAAAGTACTGCAACCTCGCCTTAAGCCCTGCACATTTTCTGAACACAGTGCCATTATCGTCATTTCCGGCTCCTGAAGTAGACTCTTCAAGCTTGCTCCAGAGACATACTCTGCTGGATAAACTCGTTCTGGCGGCGTTGGCGTGCGGATTATCTACACCAGCTTCAGGCTAGATCCACGTGGAAAAGTCCTGCATCCCCTATACAGGAGGGTACGTTGGTCGTCATAATACATGATAATGCTCCGCCGCTTTCATGGCCGTTAGCCATCGTAGAGAAACTGCATACTTCCAAGGACGGTACAACCCGCGTTGTTACCGTGAAAACCGCGAAGGGGATCTACGTGCGCCCTGTTGTACGTCTCTGTCCGCTTCCAACTCAGTGAGATCTGGCCTGAAGTTGGATCTACCTCTTAGTTTAAGTATTTAGTTTGTAGTTTTCGCTATTATTGCGTTTTTAATTTTTGCTAAAGTTAATTTGGATTAATTTTTATTATCATATCGCTGTCTTAGCCTATTGATGGGTTATGCGGTAGTACACCCAACATAAATAAGTTCAATTTTTTTTTTAAGGGCAGCCCTTTAGGGCCGGGGGGATATGGTAGCGCCATCTACCTTTCTATCGAGAATTAATTACATCAACGTCAATCGTTCTTCGCTTGCTTGTCCAATGCGAGCGATACTTTGTCTCCTTCGCTCCCCTCCCAAGGCACGCCTACGGAACACTGAACAGGCTAGAATAATCCGTGTCGCGCAGCGACCATGTACCGCACCGCCATATTTTTTACCGCTTTGTATCAAAAACGCAACAAACCGCCCGCGAGTGATGTGCAGTGAAATTATAATTCTGGGTTGGATCCAGACGGAGTTATCAGCTTACAGCCCGATTCTGCAAGGAGCCGACGACAGCCATCTTGTCGAGCCGAGAGAACGAAGGTAAGGTGTGCTCCCATAACCCCGTCTCTTATTCCTCCCATGAACCCATTTTCATTCACTTTCCTTTCCTAGGCGATAAGAACCCACATCCTACAGTCCACAATATTAACAATTTTTCCAAATTGCCTAGGAACATACAGGTTTCGGTGTTACCCCGAAACAGCTAGGAAATAATCCTTTATGAAGAGGTTTGCCTGTCCTTATTTATCCTTCTTTTTAAATATTACAAAATAAAAACTGCAAAATAATGTTCGACAATATCACACTACATTATATTCATATATTATAAGTATATCATAATATTGCAACCCACTGCATCAAGCAACATGATACGAAAGGAGCTACTCCAAAGTATCCAATTGTAATTTTTAAAAGAAATGTTAGATAGTTTAGCTTTTCTTTAATAAATAATAGAATAGGATATCACAACATAAGGTTAAATATATAGGTACTGTAGAGTAATGAGAGTATTGAAATGGAAAATTAAAATTACATTTTACAACAGTTAATGAGTTATATATTAGATAACGTTTTGTTTGAATTTACATTTTGAACATAAAATTGTGATAAGAACGATCTACCATTAGCCGAATAAGAACATAACCACTTACCGAATATTTACCGACCAATATAAACGCCTAAACAATTGTCTAATTTATATTTCTGTGAGGTAATTAAAACAGTTATATATTTTTTTAAGAACTTGTTCTTTGCACATCAATAGTTACTACAAAAGTTGAGTAGACTCGAATTTTTATGACATTGAAACTCGTATTTTTATGTAATTGAAACTATATTTTGAATGAAATGAGATTATACAAAACTTACTCAGGATCGGTATTCTGCTAATTTAATGTCACTATCTCATAATTTGATTTCTATAGTTCGACGTTGACATACTGTTCAATTTGCGATCTAAGTAGTCACGTTAACATTCCAATAAAATTCAAATATTAGTTAATTTAGAAGCTTAAATATAAACTAGGTTTTGGTAGAACACTGACATTAGATTGAAACCATTTTCTACAAATATAATTAGGAGAATTGGGCCTCAGTCCTCTTTTTGTTTTTCCAAGGTTTGTATAAATTTCACCATCAACAGTTGAGGAGCAAACATACATTGTCTCGGTACCTACTTAAAACTTATTTTCTAAGGCTAATCGCTTGCCGGGTTGATGGGATCAAATTATGAAAAGAGTATTCTCTATAAATTTTTGATTCACTATAAAAAGAAAATATTCAACCACATTTACATAAGTTCTTAGAATAGGTATTAAACAATGGATGAACATACTGGTATTCAAAACTATTAGTAAGCTTTGTAGTTTTAACACATGATACCCAAACAAACTAATTCTACCTTACATATGTGCTGAACAATACAAAATAAACTGCTGTCCTTTGTCCAACAAATAATTTGCAAGATGATCGGAAAGATCTACCTATAAGTATCTTTAGTAGACCAGTGTTTCTACGGCATCCAAGAATATTTAAATTATAATTATGTTTACTTGTGTTAAGTGGTTAATAGAAAATATGATATCCCAGTACTAATAATATCATAAATATTTTTATGTAAATAAAATAATCGTTTTTATCGTAAGTAGGTAAATATAACTATGTCTCACATGCCAGGAATGGTGAATATGTGACTACTAATTTCATCTTTACCCTACATCTGTATACATTACCTATATTTTGTGAGCTAATTAATGGTTTAAAAATGGTTTCAAATTAGTTTCAACCAAGAGTAAGTATAAAAATGTAAGATCTATTTATAGAACATGTTAGAATCTTTTGTTTCAAATAATATATCTGTACTACAAGACCTAAATTCACATATAATAATTAAAAATATGTGATTTTATTTAACCATTATAGCAACCATCGATACCCTAAATGCCAAGGCAATTGAATGGTGAGCATTTGGTTCATGTTATAGTTTCTAACATCCCTAATAGGATAGGGTGTAGTTAATTATAGCCAACATCCGCTAATCGAAAATTCGGATTACAATACGAAGCAGTAACTAAATGTATTTATAGAGATGTAAAAATAAATTGTGTTACAAACCTTTTAGATTAAATTAGATTAGATTAGATAATGCTTTATTGTACACCATACACAGAAATTTCACAGAGACAAGAGAAATAGTTAAGTTTACAATTTAAATGCACATTGGGCGGCCTTATCGCTAAAAGCAATTTCTTACAGGCAACCTTTGGAAGGACAGAAATAGACTAGAGAAATATAATAATTCAATGGTGTAGTAATAAAGTTACTTGCTTAAATTAACATATACATACGGTGCATAAATACATAATAAAATACATATTAATATACGTGACAATATACATAATACATAGCAATACATACATACATAATAATATACATACATACATATTACAGTTTAGATATTATAGTAAAATCATGCTATAAGCAATGACTTAGTTACTAGCTAGGAAATGTTGTTTTAAAGCCTTTATTTATATGCCTATTGACTTTGCTTGCCTAATTTCTAATGGCAACGCATTCCACAAGCGCACTGCCTGGACAGCAAAGGATTTATTAAAGAAGTTTGTTGAATGCGTTGGCATGTGCAGTCTCAGATTCTCTGACGACCTCAGGAACTTTGAATGTGTGTCATGGAGGAACTTAAAACGTTCTTTGAGATACAGGGGAGTGCTAGGATCGAATAAAACGTTATACAATAATATAAGAATATGAGTATTCCTGCGAAGACGAATTGGGAGCCACTTAAGTTTGTTACGAAATTCTGATACATGATCATATTTGCGAAGACCAAATATGAATCTTATACAAAAATTCTGGAGACGCTCAAGTTTGTCAAGTTGCTGCTTAGTGAGATCAAGATAGCTGACATCGGCATAGTCGAGTACTGGAAGGAGTAAAGATTCAGCAAGCGCAATTTTAGTGGCTGTTGGAAGAAAATTCCGCAGCCTACGTAAGGAACCCGCTGACGCAAACAACTTACGACTGGTCTCCTGTATTTGATGGCCCCATGTTAAATTGCTATCCAGATATATGCCCATTTTTTTTTAACATAATACCTACATATTTACTTGTCGAACATTCGTCAACTATCTCGGTCTTAATTTTATAAAATCAGCTCACCCACAGCGTTCTGTGGTCCGTTAGGCTGTTTCCAGCACTATTGTCACTGCGTCGAGGACACGTCAGGCTCCGTCATCAGCAGAACGGTGTTGTCCTTAAGTCAGCGGAACTTAAAGTTCATAAATTGGGATATCATATAGTATAGAATCGAATTATATGCTGAGAAACAAGTCATGTCATATTATATACTTGTAGTGAATATTTCAGTGGTAAATATTGAATACACCTATAGTAAATATATCTGTGGTGAATATTACTAAATGAATTATGTTGTTGTTAATCTATTGTATTCAGGTTATAGGTACTTTTGAAATATTGAACTACCCACAATCTTGATATCCGATATTTATATTGTTTGTACCGCTTTTATAAACGATAACTATAACTATTAAAAGAATGGCTTGTTCTTTCTCTTGGTTCTATGCCCTTGCTTTGCGAACGTGGCGCTAAATGTAAATGTAGAATCAGAACTTTAGATTATAAAATATACTCTTGTGACAACCTGAATAAATGAAAGTAAGAATTGATAGTTGTATCTTTTATTTTCCAAACACCTGACAAATAGAACTATAATAATACATATAGGGCGTATACCTTGTATCTATACATATATATTATACCCACGCTATTATCAGAAGTGGGATCTGTCCACCTCACATTACTAATACATCCAAATGCAAGTTCCAGAGTATACTTGTCTACATCCTGTGATGCTGAGGACGTCACTGTCCTACTGACGACGGCGCCCGACGTGTCGTCGATGCAGTGGCCATGGTGCTGTAAACAGTCTAGTGGTCTAGTTTAACATCTCACAACTGACGGAACCACCCACATTATCAATTGCTACGCTTTATTATTACATTAATTATACATTTTCTATATTGACAATACTCTAAATAACACCACTAAAGCAATAAAGAATTGTGAAACACATTATTAGTAAAAACACAATATAAAAACACAATAATATAACAGTCAGAATTATATCGTACCTTAGTTAGCCGTTGCCGGGGCGGAACTGAATCTAAACAGAGCCTGTTCTCCTTTTATATCCTATTTACACGTTTTACAGTGTCAACTGTCAAACGTCAGATCAAATTGTATATTTATTATAATTGGCAACACTATAAATTTAAAACATAGAAACCATTAATACGATATAACTATATACGATAGGTTAATGCTATACATAATTACTGATACAATATATTTAGTTTTATATTGTTTGATACATATTTGAATAACCCTAAAATCTATCTTCTAGTAACTTAACCTAAAACCAAACCTAAAAGTTACAATGATGTAAATTCTAGCCAGATTTATAACAGTTTGATATCCGAGCTTTTGCTGGGATTATAAGTAGGTAGATACTTACAAATGAAACACACATATTTTAAATGTACTTATTTTGATATTTTTGTTGATTAATTTTCAAAATATTTCTAATAGGTAATCTATCACACGCACATATTTTCGAATTTCCCGTTTTACCCGATCCCGTGGAAATTTCGGGAAATCCCGTCTTAGTGCACCGCTGCGATCCCCAAGGAACATACATGCTACATTTCAGCTTTTTGCGCTGAGTAGTTGCGGCTGTAGCTTGTCTGTCAGTCAGTCAGTCAGTAACGCCAGGATTTTATATATACAGATGTGATAGGCAACCGTGATTTTTTAGAATCTTTATATACATTGCCGTGATGTAGACGATATTTTATTTAAAAAACAAGTGAAAGAAACTATTTCCCAAAATTCAATAACCAAAAAAATTAAAAATGAAATACTTGCGGCCACATTTTAATAGGCAATCTAGTAAATAAAATTATATTCTCCTAATCAGGACCGTTTATTTAAGCATACATAATAGTGTAACAAATAACATATATACAACAGAATAAAACTAATTATGTAACTAAACTATACTAAACTAAACCAGTAAAACTAAATAAATAATAATAACAAAATAGAAGAGGAAAAGCAAAAAACCCACTACGCCGCGTCAAAAAATTCCTCCGGTACGCTGTCGGCTGGTAGCGTGCCCAGAAGGCTGCCAGCATTGCCATGTTGTATAGCAATGCTTATTCTCTCTGCAAAATATAAACCAGCCCTCTGGTCACGGGAAGCGTCGATCAGCCTTTTGGCAATTTATTTGAACAGAGCGCGTGCACTAGGCCCCCATGGCCACAGCGTTTCGACCCTAAACGGCTCAAAAACGTAATTACCAGATAGGATTCCGTATTTGCGCCGTTTGAGGATCTCCGCTGATGCAGCAGCAGCGCCAGCCGATCCAGCTGTGCTTGGAAGATGTGATGGCGCAAGGGTCCGCATGTCGGGTCCCATTCCAGCGGCCTGCCCATCTTCCAAGGTAATAAGAGCATACCGTCTGGTCTCTTCCCATTGTCGCGTACCAAACCATTTGGTTCAAGATAAGCTGGTACTCCGGCGGTGACAAGAGCTCGACGGAGTATGTCGTTAATGTGGGTATGTCGGAAAATACGCCCAGCACTCCTGCTGCACGATAGGCCATGGTGGCCAAGACTGTCGACGGCTTCACCGCAGTGACAGCGATGCGGAGAATTGCAAACAGCTCCCAAGCGTAGGCAAGAAGCGATGCGGAAAGTTGTATCGTCCAACATAGTTCCTATGTTGGACGATGGAAATGCTTGAAGCCATAGCCCCGATTCCCACTCTCCCACAGCAAACAAACGGGCGCGCTCTGCAACACTGGATGCAGTACATAAAAGATATCCTCTCATCTTGCTATAGAGCGGCCCGTCCCATTGTCTTTGAGAGGATAGATATCGGGGTAAGTCAGAGCTCAGGCAAGCCATTTTCCAAGCGTTAATGGCATCAGTCTTGCACGGCACTTCAGAATTAACCAGTGTGGGTTCTAGAATTTTCCTGGTCAATTCCTCTGTGCCGTGGACCGAGGCCAAAAACGCTGGTAGACTTACATCAGTAATTTTGCGAACGCCGATGCTGCCCAAACGAACTGGTAAAGTCGCTTGAAGCCACACTCGGTCGTTCATGTCAAGATTCATTTGCTCTAGGTGTGCCGAATAATGTTTTCCAAAAGGGCTAAATGTTTCCAAAAAGGAGAGGACCGCAAGTAGCATGTAAATTTTGGAACAAAAAGGCAGTGCCGAGTAATCATGAAAGCCGAATGAATATTAATTTTATAAAGCCGATCCGAGGTGTTACAAAAATTTAATAGTTTTTCACTTATAAAAGTTCCAAAAGCGGTTTCGAAAATAGGAGACCCAAGTAGGCGCAAGGAACATTTATTGATGATTTTAATATTTGGCGCCAAAGAATTAAATTTTGATAAAATCGAAAGGAAAAATTGTATGATGTATAGAAATCGCGAAAGTTTAAAATCGATTAAATCGAAAGGTTATCCAAATTGTCATTAATAAAAATTTCACATTTGTCTGAATTTAGTTTCTTTAAAATGCTAATTGCTTTAAATTTCTTTTTTATTAGCTCTAAATCTTGTAAAACTGAGTAAACGTCACCTCCCAGGGTCCCGTCGTCCAAATACCAAACGTTAAATATTGAATTTATTTGTTTTATTATTGGGTGAATGTCTAAACTAAATAAAGCCTAATCATAAATTCATATAAAAAAATATTTTTAAGCGAAAACTCAATGAGTGCACTAATTTGTCGCGGGATCTTAGACTAATATCAAATTCCTCTACCAATTAGCGGAGTAAGACGAAAAGTTTTGGATGGATAGTGCGGTAAAACACTACGACGATGATGAATAAGTTGGTTTACTTTTCGCTTTATTGTTTAATTGTCCGCACTCTACGTCGCGCGTCAAATTGTTTATTTCGATAGAATTTCAAGAAACCCTTTCAAATATCTATTCAATTTTCTTGATAGCGATAGTAGCTTTCTTCTAACAACGCCATCTGGTCACAACTTCTAGAGTATACTAGTAATGTCACAGATCTTACTACGCACAGTTGCGTTTTCAAATTTTCGTTGTGAGCGCACTTAGTTAGTTATTGCATATCGTGTTAGATGGCGTGTTTAACAAATAATAATAGGTTCTGTTTATATTGTTGTAGTTCAAAGGGTACAGATCCTTTCATTGAATTATATTTTAGCGGTTTACATCGCTGTTATTTAATGATTTGGGTATTCAAACGTCAGCATTACATTTTGCAATTTTTAGTTCACTCTAGCGTCTTTACTTTGCACCTTCTTATGTATTAAGTTATGTAATTAAAGAACCATCACGAATATGTTCTATTTTTTTAATCGAAATATTGTGTCTTTCTGAAATTGTGTTCATAAAATTTATAACTACTCGATTAGTTCTATAAATAAATTAATTACTACGTCTTCATCGGGAAGGACTCACAGTTAGGTAATAGAGTAAGATCTCAGAGCCGCCAGACCTTAATTATTTTCTCAGAAACGAAATGTATATAATAATGTAGTGTTAGTATATGCTCTCAGTGTACGCGTACTTGCTAGCTTGGATAGTGGGCCAATTTTTAGGTACGGCCAATCTTGAGGTAGTATTGTGCTCAAGGTTTGTAAAAATGGTACTAACTTTTCTTAAATTCTCAGTGCTGATTTTTATGTATGCTTTAGAAAATGTTATTAAAAATTCCTAAATAATACTGCCAGACTCATTCCGATGGCGGTATTTTACCAGACGCTTTAAAGCTATCAAAATAAGGGATGGTAGCGATGGGCAGAGACCGCTAGGGGGCGCATTTAGAAAATGTATGGTAATTGTGCCCGTAGACTATTCTTGATTTTAATAATAATATATAGTTCCTGAGTATAATAAACCTAGACAAATAATTGGTATCGCTTCGCTATACTAGACACTGCGCTGCCCGTTAATACATATAAATCTATGGCGCTGCCTAAGAAAAATAGGTCTATAAATGAGGCAACTCATTATGACAGTGTGTGTCAAACAAAAGCAACAAGACGCATGCGTGAAAAATTGTGTTGTCAGCTGCTCAACTGTTACCCGAGTAAATGGGAAAATATTTTATCTTGTGGTCTAGTAGATAAGTTATTGGTCTCAAAATCAGTTTAGAAAATTCTTAAAAAATTACAATTCATTAAAAGCATCAATATATTTGTGTATAGGTTAGGCGTACCGCGTAAGGTCCATTATCAGAAAAATGGTGGGTATATTATCCAATGATTAGGTCTCATTTTATTATGATGGTTTGTTTTATGTACTAATAGTATTTTGCTAATTATTATTAAAAAAACCATAGACGAAATAAGGTGTTTCCAAAACAGTGCTTTCCATTTCCATGCTACTCGTCCATATAAATTTAGTTACACATTATTATTTTACAACGCATAGTCGTGAAAACATTAACTACTTTGAATAAAACAAAAATCTTACACACTTAATTAAAAAAGAAAAGAAAAGAAAACGTTTATTTTGTCCTCACATGACACTTTTGTACACTAAATTCTCATACAAAGAGAGAGAAAAAAAAAGTAACAAAAATAATATAAAAACATCATTAGTGAGGCCAAAATTGGATCCTGCCTCAGCGAATGCTGCGACAAACTTTGCCGCAACGCTGGTATTCTGGCAAGTCCAGTAAGTGGCGTCACGGATTCACAATAAGAAAAATAAAAGCATACAAAATAAAACCTATAAACATCAAACACAATATATATATAAACATTTTTAACCTTATATCCATACTTATATCTAATTATTAAGTTATTGTTACAACAACACTTCTCTCCAGTTTCTGGACGAAGCATTCTGCATTAACACTGACCATAGAGGTTTATGACACTGACACTTGACACTTAATATTTATGGCATTGCGCATCAAAAATGGCGTAAGTATTCATTATAAATAATAATCTTAGTTTACATTACAATATAAAGAAATATACTTATATTATAATTTACTTGTGTGTTCTATATTTGTGTAGTGTATTATATGTGTGTATAAGTATATGGTGTAATGACTGCAAGATGTCATAGCGAGACTATTTTTCAACCTGCTATGCTATTACAAGTAAGTACTAATTAAAGCTGTTGTTATGCTGCAATCGTTCATGTATAAGTCCTACCTCCCGAACTTCTGCTCGTCTAATAAAAGCTTCTTAAGCCTAATGCGGAAAGTGTAAGACGTTTTAAGAGTACGAAGAGGAGGCGGCAGATCGTTCCAGCATCTTGTGGCAGCATACCTAAAACTACCACGAAAAGCAGTTGTTCTGTGTCTCTATACAACTAAGAGGTGTCTAGATGCTCTTGTGTGATGGCAATTGATGTCCCTGGACCAAGATAGCTTCTTCAACAGATAATCTGGGTGCCCAGACCGCACAATGTCAAATAGTAATGAAGCTAGGTGAAAACGCCTGCGTCCAGACATTTTCAATAGGTTGCCATCATTCAAATAAGTATTGACATGGGTATGGGGTGGAATACTGTAACAAAACCGTGCACATGCATTCTGTACCCTCTGAACTAGCCTCTGAGTTCTGCCTATTATGCATGCACCATACACACTATCGGCATAGTTCAGTTTAGATAGTATCAGAGACTCGCAAAGCATGATTCTCATGTCTGTACTGAGGTATTGCCGCACTCTGTACAACAATTTGAGACGGTAAAAACAGTTTTGTACAGCCTCACGAACATGCGTGTCAAACTGAAGTTGACCATCCATTACTAGTCCCAGATTGCGAGCCTCCGACACCTGCTCTATTGGACAGCCATCAATATGTATGAGAGGATTCATGGTCTTAATTTTTTGGATACATTTCTTGGAGCCCATGATAATAAATTTGGATTTTAAGGGGTTAAGTACTAAGGAGTTACTTTTTACCCATTTAGATATTCTATCTAAGTCTGCATTAATTTTATTTACAGCAAGTCCACAGTCCTGAGGAAGGAAGGATAGATATATTTGGAGATCGTCAGCATACAGATGAAATTTGGTGTTGAGTATTTGGTTGGCAACATCAGCACTATACAATATAAAAAGGAGAGGGCCAAGGATGGAACCCTGAGGTACACCCCTGGCTACCTGACAGCAAGAAGAACTGGCTTTATTACCTTCCAAATCACTATCTATTTGGACAAATTGAGATCTATCAGTCAGATAACTATGGAACCATTTTACTGTTGCCGAGTCACATCCTTAGTAAGAGAGTTTGGCGAGAAGAAGAGAAATGTTAATTGAATCAAATGCCCTCGAAAAATCGAGCAGCACAAGCACAGTTCCCATCCCCTCATCCCTCGCCTGCAATATGTCATCAACAACATCAATAAGGGCGGTGGTAGTGCTGTGACCTTGGCGAAAACCAGACTGCTTTAGAGGTAAGATTTTGTTTTTCTCAACAAACCTTCTTAGCTGACTACATACCACTTTCTCCAAGACCTTGGATAGGCATGGCAGTAGACTAATGGGTCTGAGATCTTTGGCAGATGTAGGATTAGCAGTTTTTGGTATCGGCCTAACTAAAGCAATCTTCCATGCATCTGGGAATGTGGCAGTGTTAATGGACTTGTTTATAATTTCAGAGATATAAGGAAGGCTTTGTGGCAGCGTCATCATTAACATCTCCAGTGAAATTTCATCTGTATCCATGGCATTTGTTTTAAGACTGCGGAGGTGGAACAAGACTATGTCTTCACTGACTGGCTCAAGCTTAAAAGTGGCAGTGTGGAATCGATTGGACTCAAAATAAATTATGTCAGAGAGTGTAATAGCGTCCTTACCAGGAACATCCAGAAAATGCCTATTTAAAACTTCAGGGTCAAGTAGAAATTGCGGTAAAACATTATTTCTTTGTTTATGTACAACAATTGTTCCCTTCAGGTTTTTCCATAGTTTCTTAGGGCTCTTAATATTGTTATTAATAAACATTTTAAAGTAAGCTACATTTTCACTGTGAAATGCAGTAGCAACTATAGCTTTAAGATTCTTATAACTATCTTTATGTATGTCTGATCTGGTTGTTTTGTAGCGCTCATGGTATTTGTCACGCAGTTTCACCATTTGCCTAATTGTATCCGTGATCCATGGGGGTGATTTTTCTTTAATTAACATTTTCCTTACTGGTGCATGCAGATCAAACAGAGAAATAATGAATGCATTCAATGTCAACACCATCTCATTTACATTTGATTGGGAGATTATGTTATGCCAGTCTATGTTAGATAGGTCAGCATCAAATACATCTAACATTATGCCGTTTAATGGCCTGTGCCAGATCCAATAAGGAGATGGTTTATTAACTTTGAATGTAAATTGTACAGATATAATTGCATGTTGTCCGAAGTCTGGTTTGTGTAAAATAGTAACATTTGTTACTTTAGCATCAGTACACACCACATCTATTAGTGTCTCGCTGTGCTCGGTAAAATGAGTTGGTTTTTGTATAACCTGTGTCAGACTACAGCATTGTAGAAAACTGTTCAGCTGCTTAGTTTTACTGTCACTATTATTTGAATGGTCAATATTGAAATCGCCTACTAGTATTATCCTATCAGCCTTGTTAAAGGAAGTAAGAGACTCTGTGATAGCATCTAGAAAAATATTTACATCTAACCATGGAGGCCTGTATGCTGTGCCAATAATTACAGTTTCTTTGTTCACAGTTAGCTTTAGCCACATTTGCTCGACATTTGACGTAATAGGATGTGTCAGAACCCGTGCTGATAGATCACCACGTATGTAGAATCCAATTCCACCTCCCCGGTTCCGTATGCTAGGCGGCCGCGGTACGTGTCGTAACCGGTAGTTAGGCACTATCGGCGCCCGACCTTCTTCACCATTCCGGAGCCAGGTCTCATTAATGGCCATAATGTCTACAGCAAGCTCATCCATCGCCATCAGAAATTCATCATGGCGTGTACCCAACGACCCAGCATTGAATAACCCAACTGTCAAGTTTTTAAGCTTGATCATTTAAACATATAATATAAATAATTATAGTTGATTTTCTGTTTGTTGTGTATATATTATGTAGCTTATGAATGTTTTGTATATTTCTGTGATAAAATAATGAATGCTGATGATAATATTTAATGTAAATATTAGTATGATTTTCATGATTTGTGTATATAAATAGCTTATGAATGTTTTGTATAGTCTTGTACATATCTATTATTAAACAAAGTATATGTACATGTATATGAGTATGAATTATATGTTTTGTGTATGTACATAGCTTATAAATGTGTTGGTGTTGTGATGATTTCTGATTATAATTTGTGTTGTAAATATTAGTTTGAATTATATATATGATGATATTATGATTTATAAATATATGGTATAGAACATGATGTCTATATTCACATAAACCTAGCAGTTTATTTGCAATCCATATCACAATGCAATAAAATAGTGAAATATATGCCTTTATAATAGTATACCCTATGTTATAATACTCTGTAATATAATATTTACTTAGTGCTAACGCTAAACACCTTGTCAATATCTGTAACACAGCGTATTGGGTGGGCTTTGTCCCCGTGTTTATATCGGGCAAGGATGCGTCCATGTTGTACCCATACAAACTGCCAACCTTTTTGTTTGCTGGCTTCTCGCGCTTGGCGAAACAACTGACGGTTCTCCTTTGTCAGGCGCTAGTTGAAGTAAATGCGTACAGGGGCACCGGCACCAGGCACTCCCAAGTCAGCAGTCGTGGACCGGCGTGTGCTAGCGTTGCGTAATAACAAGTCGCGTAGCTCACGCCTCACCAACCGCACAGCTAGTGGGCGCGGTCGTGTCTCCGGCCCCGAAGCGTTAGTCGCCACAACATGTCGGCCTCCAACGCGTTTGGCACTCACAATGTCGCGTTCGTCGATGCTCACGCCGATCTTTGTAGCGATTTGCATCACCATATGGATGGGATTTTCGCCATTGGTCTCGGGCAAGTTAATTATGTCGACGTCATTCGCTAGGACATCCTGATCCCGGTTACGAAGATCCTGCTTCAGCTGCTCAATGACTCCTCTCATGTCTTCCACCTCCACAGGCTGCCGATTTTCAAGTGCGCTCACCCTAATCTCCAAGTCATCAACTTTATTATTATAAACCTTTAGTGACGCTCTAATATCGGCTAAGTCGTCTCTGAACAGCGACAGTTCATTATTTATGGCGCGCACATGGTCCCTGAACGCCCTTAATTCCTCCGCAATATCACTGGTCAACTCATGAGTTGACTCAAACGTTGAGTTGTTAGGTGATACAGCCTCGAGCTGTTCATCAGGCTGGTCGAGTACAGGAGTAGTTGCAGTTGTGTCAGACTTCTTTTCTGTGGTCCTATTTTTTATGCAACTCGGACACTGCCAAGATGGGGCAATAGAACCCACAGGAGGCAGTGCTACACACCTCCGATGAAAAAAAAGGTCACAGTGCTGACATCTAGCGGCCTCATTCGCCGACAGGAACTTGCGACATCGACCGCAACTCTTTGACATATTGACAGCGGAAGAAGTTCACAGGTGTGCTACTAGATGGCGTTGTTCTTAATGTTCTAATATAATTAAACCATGAAATTAATAGTAGTAATTAAACCAACAATTACACATATAATTAAACCATGTTTCTTGGCACTGATGTTCAGTTTCTAACAAATACAATTTTTGACCTTATTTGTACAGGTATAAATATAAATTAATATAGAAATAGGTAAAATATATAATAAATAGGTTAGATAAAAGCAATTGTAAAATAGAACGAAATACAACAACTATAGATTCACATAATAAAAATCTCAACTGTGGGGAAGTTGATTCTTGTACTCGCAGCAACACTGAATGGAAATTTCAAAATTATTCTTATCTTAAAGATGGTATGTGATCCCAGAGTTCTTCTTATTTTTTGCTGAGTTATTTTTACACAGGTTATAAGCGCAACTTGGCATTGTACAGCAAATTATTTCCGTAATTAATTTGGTGAATATATGCACCTGACACACGGCTGTCAGTATGACAGGCTCAACCATGCCGGTACGACATGTTCTTTTTTGCCTCAATTTACAAGTATGAGGGCTCTGTCTCTAGCTTGGTCTCTGTATACTTGCTCCTTGTGGTCTCTATAGTATTTTCGCTGTATGATGATATGCATGACAGTTCTCATTTTACATATCACGCATACTACTTTCAACTTATGAAAATAAATTGGCAAAGAAAACAATTATTATAAAAAATATTTATTAAAAATTACAAAGTAAATTGATACTAGTATGTCTCTCTCTATTTTTATAATTATTATTAACTGTAAATAAATTATTTAAATTTAATAAAATATAATCCGCAAAATGTCAGATGCATGAAACGAACCCTCTGTCAGTAGAGATTGACACCATTGAATCGACATGAAATCGATGAATACAAGCGGCCATCTTGTGATCGAATACGTCAGTACGAGCGCCTTGTATGCGGTTTGTGATTCTGTCTGTATGGCGTGTTATTTTTATTTTTTTGTTGTGTTTTATTTGGTTATATTATAATGCCAAAAACAATAAAACAGATAGTTTAAAACTCTCAAAGCCGTGAGTCAGTGCTTAGTTTGAGGACCTTCTTTGAACGAGAGCGTGCAAACGGGGGCCCGGTAATACTGATCGACAGTGTTGTGTACAGAGTTGCGTTAGCTCTGGACATCGGCAAGGCTTCAGTTTCTCGAATAACCAAAGAAATATTTCGAGAAACTAGTTTTGAAGACAAGAAGCTGTCCACTCCGAAGAAACGTGAGCGTAAAGCTTCAATAACTGACATAGATAGTTCCGATGAGGTGGCAATACGAAATCCCGACATTGATAAAATTAGTCAGTCGTAGAAATAACACAATCGACAATATTTACCGACTGGGATAAATATGTCCACCTCGACCGAATTTGAGATCAGCAATTAATTGTTTCAGTCGGAGAAGATTCCGATTTAGATATGAGGCTTTATTTTACGAATAATAAAAAAAAATATTTTAAAATTACTGCGTTTTATTTGTGCATGTATTTGCTAAAACACTTTTAATATGGATTTATTTCAAAGATGTAAAATCGGTAACTACGTACGATTGCATGTCGTTTGCCAATTAATTCGATATTTATAAATAATCGCTTAAAGTTCCTTAGGTTACATCACTATAATTGTCAGTCATGAACTGTCATGCATATCATTATACAGCGAAAATACTATAGTAAAGCAGAGCCAGAGACCAATCATTTGTCTATGATAATACATATAGAAATCAAGAAAAAGGGTCTAGTCCGAGTTTGTACTTGATTGTCACGGTGACGATAGACTAGTCGACGGGAACAGTTACCATACATTTTCTAAATGCGCCCCTAGCGGTCTCTACCGATCGCTACCATCCCTTACTTTGGAAGCTTTAAAGCGTCTGGTAAAAAAATTACCGCCGTCGGAATAAGTCTGGCAGTGTTATTTATGATCTTTTTATAATATTTTCTAAATACTTACACGTTTCATGTTTAATCCATGTTCATGTATTACATATATATTATTACTATTTGTATATTATAATAATACAAAATTCTTGCGTTACTGAATGACTGACAGGCATGCCAAACTATTGGTCGCAAAAAGCTAAAATTGGCATGTTCTATGTTTTTTGGGGACCATAAAAGGGAATCACCGAAATCCTACGGGATCGGGCAAAAACAGTTTTAAATAAAAATATATGTGCGGGTGTAGCTAATTTTTTTTCCTCGATGTGGAAATGCCTTTACGCATACCCTTCCGCAAGATGAAAAGCGGGGGGTATGTGGGACACGACGTCTGGAGTGCAAGGTCGTAATACCCACTTAAAGCACAGCGCATACTTCCACGCCATTTCGGAGAAGCCAGGGGGTCGCGTTAGCATTCTATTCTGGCACCCTGGATAGCCCGAAGGCCACAACCTCCTTGGCGGCGGATAAAAGTGTTGGGTTCTGCCGCCAAAACACCCAGCAGCCGCAGAGGATAGGGAGGACGCCAAACTGACAACACCGCATCTCCTCTTCGTCTGTGGCCCCACCGCAACGCAACAAATGGTGCGCCCCCATTTGGTCGCGGGAGATAGGCGCGGCAACGCAACACCGACACGCCTCTCCTCCCGCGATCGCGCCTGACTGCGAGGGACAGACAGAACTGTCCCCAGCACCCGCAACCCTGGACTCATCCTGCGCAGGCCTCCCCTAAGCGCACGTGGAGCGTTTACTTCCGGGATCCCGCTTAGCTTCACCGTGGGAAGCCACGGTTGCTGAGCACCACGAAAAGGTGGAGATGCCACAGGGGGGATGTAGGTAATATATATAGGTAATATGCAAATTCAAAGACCGGAAAGAATGTAAATATAATATTCATTTGTGTTTTTTGTTAATTTACTTAGCATGTTAGCATTTTCTGCACCTATTAATTAATTTGAAATAAGGTTAAATTTCAATTAGAGGCACTAATACCTAAGAACCTAATACTTTTGAATGTTATGATTCAGGTAACTATTGATTATTTATTTAAGGGAATTTGAAGGGTTCAACCTAACTGCATCATATTGCCGCAAAAGTCGTGTAGGCGATGCGCCGCGGCGGAGTAGGTATATTCTCAAAATACAATCTTGAGTACAAAACACGACCTGATTTAACCGCTCTAAGTGTTGAACACATATTTGAAACATGTGCTATAGAAATAATAACAATGAACCTTTTGCTGATTGTAATACATTGGCCACAAAAAATAGGGGAGTTGATATATTCTACAGTTCTTTGGAGAAATTATTAAAAATAATATCTGTCAAAGATTCACGTAAAAACGTACTAATAGGTGGAGACTCCAACGTTAATATTTTGGAAAATAATGTGTCAACTTATACACTTCTCAATATAATGTCAAGCTATAATCTTCAACAAATGGTAACCAAACCTACTAGAGTAACTTTTAAAACGGCCACATGTTTAGATCTAATATTGTCTAATATTCCAAAACAATTTAATATCGATATAATTGATTGTGGACTATCTGATCATAAAGGGATTTTATGCATGTTACAATCTCATACCACCTCTATAGACACTGAAAAAAACTGGCATATATTCAAAAGAAAATTTAACAACATTTCTACTTTCAAAACTAAACTTAGTGAATTAAATAGGAATAACATTATAAATACTAACAAAAATTCAAACGAAAACTACACTTCATTTCACAATAGTTTAAAAAAATTATTAGACATGTATATTTAAAAAAAAACGGATAAAATCTAAAAACTTACTTTCAAAAACGTGGCTGACCAAAGGAATAAAAATATCGTGTAAACATAAGCGGCTACTAAAAATAATAACCAAGAAAAATAACAATCCAGTATTATAGGTACTTACACACATTGCAAAAGATATGAGAAAATGGTTAAAAAAAACAATATTAACATCGAAAAGTACAAAACATAAAAAGAATTGAAAAATCGGATAGTAAGATTAAAACAATGTGGCAAATAATAAAAGAGCGTACAAACAAAATATAAAAAAAATGAAAAAATATATAACTTTAAAAATGTTGCTAACAAATTAACGGATGATGCCAACCTAATCGCAAACACCTTTAACAATTACTTTGTTTCAGTAGGAACTTTGGGGAATCAATATACCCAACAAGGTAGTGGAAGCCCTTCAGGTAGTTCAGCATTAATTTCTAGTGAAAATAGTATCTACTTTAGACCAGTTGATCCGAACGAAATATTACACATAACACATATTTAATTAAAGATCTAAAGAGTAAACATATCCATGGTCATGATAAAATTCCACCAGTGCTCTTAAAAGCATGCTCAGATGAATTAATGATACCTTTAACCGCTCTAATCAACCAATATCTAGAAGAAGGAGCAGTACCCGATCTACTAAAAATATCCATTATAAAACCAATCTTAAAAAAGGCGATAAGTCTGATGTTGGGAACTATCGACCAACAGCACTATTGTCCACATTTTCATTAATATATGAGACTGTAGTATCGAAACGCTTATATAATTACTGCGAAAAATTTAAAATATTCAGCGAGTGTCAAAACGGATTCAGAAAACATAAATCAACGACACCAGCGGTCTACAAGTACATTCAAGAGGCATTAAATATAATAAACAAAAAATAATATGCTATTGGAGTGCTACTAGATAAAGCATCGCGACCGAATATCATACAAAATATTATTAGATAAATTATACTCTATAGGTGTGAGAGGAATAGCGCATGACTGGTTTACTTCCTATTTAAAAAATCGTATTCAATATGTTGAGATAGAGCACCACTCACAGGCTGGCCAAATTACTCATATCAGATCGCGAAATGCAAACATCACCATGTCTACCTACATACCACAGGGCAGCGTATTGGGATGTGTTTTATTTTAATTTATGTCAATGACCAACCAAAAGTAATTGATGCTCATACAGTTCTGTTGGCAGACGACATATCCATAATGCTACCGTGTAAAAATAATGTAAACTTAAATTCTATTTTAAATTTAACATTTTCCAAAATAGATAAATGGATGACTGACCACAACTTAGGACTGAACTTCAATAAAACCAAACTGATGCAATACAGACCTTATCAAAAGAAAGAACTTGATAATGATTATTCATATAATAATGTAAAAATACAATGTGTACACCAATTGCCATTATTATGCTTAAATATAGACACCTTTATAAATTGGAAGGCACATATCCAAAGCATTTCAAATAAAATGTCAAGATTCATATATGCACTACTTGAACTAAAAAAAGCAACAAAGGAGATGTACCATTTGGCCATACATTATGGGCCTGGCACGGACAAACACGACACCATGTGTGTTTTGAAGATAAATGACTACTCTATTAACCTGTATAATTTTTTTTTTAATAACTTTTGGTGGAAATAAGATACGAGACATTTGAAATGGAAATTATTCCACAACTAAATATACGTCAAAATTGAGTTTTAACATAAATATAATACCTAGATGTAAATAAAGGTATGTCTTTGTGTCATAAAGAACAAAAATTACATAAAGAGAGACCAATAATAATGAATAATCACCTGTGTACTACGGAACCTCGTACTTTGTATACTCGTCCAAAAAAACTAACCACAATCACAAACACCGCTGCATATTCTTAGCATGGGCAGAAGGTAGTGATCATTATTATTGAATTTATATTCAATTACATTACAACTAAACCGTACGAAAACACCAATAAATCAGAGCAAAATATTCACGATGCACAGTAGCAACACGAATGACATAACAGATAAAAATGTGTTGCCAATGATTTGAAAAAATATTTCTACTATCGATTAAAAAACCAAACGATTTTTACCGATTAATAATTATAGAATATATATTAAAATACATATTTCTTGATTATTTTTACAAATATATTTATAAGGTAAATAAAAGATATTGTTTTCTTATATAATAATAAAAATATTATTTCCTTAAAACAATTTCTGCCTACCATACTTCATTTTATTTTTAATGCTGGCAACATAAGACATTCATCCGCTATTACCATAGCCTATTCAAAATAATAATCTTTAAAAACTAAATTCTTTCACCGAAGCTCTATCAAGAAACGAAAACGATGTATAAATTTTAAAAATTATATGTTTAATTTCAACGATTCACAACTTTCTGGCCGCTACAGGCCGTATTTGGTATTTCTCCTTTCAAAACTGCCTTGACAGCATAGTATGCCTATGCGTTTGCATAGGCATAGTATGCTGTCAAGGCAGTTTTGAAATTTCTTGGCTCAATTACGGGATCATTCTATGGGGCAATAGTGTGGATGCAGAAAACTTTTTATACTGTAATAATAGCTAATTTATGTCACACAGAAAGTACCAAACCACACTTTATCAAATACAAGGTTCTCACTTTGACAAGTATGTACCTAAATATTAGAAATTTGTAAAAGACAATGGAACTTTTCCTTTGACTGTTGGTCCAAAAATATGAAACCTGTTGTGCATAATTGAAACCTATTCCAAACGAAAGTACTAACCATTTATTGCAACTTTTACTATGGGGGCAAATAAATCTATCCCAGTAAAAAAAAAGATAGAGGTTACAAAAGTATAAAAAGGATGGATATTTTTATCACTTAATTATAGGTTTTGTTTGTTTTAATTAAATTTAAAATGTTGCCAATTGCAAACTTAATGGAGATTAGAGCACCTAAAAATAGGACGTAGGATAAGATAGGTAGGATTCAAAATAAAAAATAATATAACCAAGACAGATAAAATGATTCCCTGCCGCATTAGATAGGGCGCGGGAGGGAGGCGCGGAGCGGGGACGCTAGTGACTGTGACCTGTCGCTCTATCGGTACTAGTGATGGATATATTAGCAATCACATTAATTTTAGCATGCGAATTTTCATTTAGCATATGAAATATTGTTGCGAAATTTCGTGAATTGTGAATTCATCGTTTCGTACGCGATTCGGTTCGTTTATATTTTTTTGCTAAAGCGGGAAACGCGTTCTCTGTCTCGTCCATGGGAATACTCAATATATCCGTTTCACCTGACACGACAAGTGAAATCATTAGCAAATGGCGCGAATGCGAAGGATGATGTTAAGCAATTATTATATTTGATTTACTCGTATTTAAGGTCATATATTGAGTTAATGCGTGTGAATGTTTGTTTAGGTAATAATAATCTGTGTAACACGCGTTTCGTACGCTTCGTGTTTGTATTATGTCAAAGTTTAGTACGAATTGGTACATAATAGTGAGATTTGTTTACGTATTTGATAAACTTTCTTTCGTATTATATTTATTATTGTACTTATAATTGATGATAATATGAACTAATTATATAAGTACATACCTGTAAATAATATAGGTACATATGTACTAAATAATACACGAGTTTCTATATTTTACTGTCAGTCCCAAATCTAGATAAAGTAGTTAATTAGTAAGTATGACAGCAGTCCTTAAAGTTGTTAATGTTGTAATGTTTATATTATTCTTTAATTTTAATTGTGATCATTATCTTACTTAGGTACATAAAATACCTGTGCAAGAGATCTTCTTAAGCGAACGCGCTTTTTAATTCGCATATTAATAAATTTCACACTTCACATACAACATTATTATTAATCATCGTAATAATTAGCAAATAGCATAGCAATAGCATTTAGCATGTTAAGAGTCACGAATTCGCATGCTAATGAAATTAATGCGAAATCGCATGAATTGCCATCACTAATCGGTACAGCAGCAGCGCGCTCATTAATCACACTTTAAACCACGTGCCATTGCAATAAATGATTATAAAAATCCAGATTTTTTAAAACGTTTGTTACCCTGTATCTTTTTTTACTGGGTTAGATTTATTTGGCCCCATAGTAAAAGTTGCAATAAATGGCTAAGACTTACGTTTAGCATAGGTTTCAATTGTGCACAAGGGGTTTCAATAGTTTGGGCCAATCAGTTGCATTGTCATTTGTTCGGAAGCATCCATCACTGTTTCCTCTGGTAAGCGATCAACGCCCACAACAACGTAACCTTCGACCTTTAAATAAACTAGCAATACCAAGTTCTACGTTATCTAAATTTCACTCAGCAATGTGCGTAAAAATTTATAACAAAATTCCAAATACAATAAGGAGTATAGAATATGAAAATAAATTTACAAGTACAATGTACAATGTACCTAATCGAAAAATGTTACTACAGCATAAATTAATATTTAAATGACAAATAAAATTATTCCCAATTGTAAATAAAACAACAAATAATGTACTGATTAATTAATTTAATATATAATTTCAAACACAACAAACAAATAAATAAATATAAAATATTAAAGCTACTTTTAACCACTTTTGTGATTGGTATAATTATAATTTTCTTATAATAGTATAGTATGATAATAGATAAATATGTTACCTTGTCTTATATGGTGTTGTAATTTATAACATATATTGAATATTAAATTATATTTGTATAATAATTTATTTATATTTGTATAATAAATATAAGTAGCCGTGTGGTTGACGGCATATAATACAAGTGTCACCACCCCTTATCTTCCCGAGGGTGTCGTAAGAGGCGACTAAGGGATAACACGATGTAAATACCATCTTTGCGTAGAGACGGAAAACTCGACATCAAACCCTATACGACTGCCTCGTTGGTCTCGCGGCATAATGGGATCGGGAGGTCCCGGGTTCGATTCCTGGGTCGGGCAGTGTTATTGGGTTTTTCTGTCACGAAATTCTCAGTAGCAGCACGGAGTCTGGAAATGTGCCCGGTACGGCAATAGGCTCGCCCGTTATTACGTGGTACTAAAGTATATCTGGCGAAAAGTGGGTGTAGAAATACACCTCTGCCTACCTCTTCGGGGTTATAGGCGTGAGACTATGTATGTATGTATGTAATAATTTATTAATTTTAATTACTTTGCTATGCCTCAACAGAGTCCATAATGTCACCTTATTTTAAATTTTACCATCTAATGTAATTGTGTATCTACATTGTGGAATTGCAAATAAAGAATATGAATATGAATGAACGAATGATATTGACCTAAAAAAAAATCAATGTGAAAGGTTTATTATCTTTCTTATTGTTGAGAACTGACTCTAATATACACTTTTAGTAAACATTTTGTGTATTTTTATCGATAATTATATGAAATAAACATGAACAGCTGTTATCAAAGCAATGTCAATAGTTTATCAGTGATATAATTTATAACTTATACATTGTATACAGCATGATGCACTTGACGCGAAGCTAAAATTCTTCTAAATAAACAGTCACATTACGACTTTTCTTATTTGTAATTGTAACTGATAGTTTAACTCGTGCCTCGGAGAGCACGTTAAGCCGTCGGTCCCGGCTGCCATGAAGATCCTTGACAGTCATTATAGGGAGTCAGTACCTATAAATAAACTGACACTAGTCTAAGCCATGGATAATAGCTATCTATTTAGGTTGCGGAGGTCAAACAGGCAGTCGTTCTATAGAAAAGCTAATATTCAGACAAATATGGTTAGACTAGAAAGCGGACCCCGGGTTGAAACTGGGATAACGCTAGGCGGATGATGATTACGACGCTTCTTCTTAACTAAAACCATCTGAGGGTTTAGTCAATCCCAATTGTCTGGTGACAAGACAAGTGACTTGTAGTCGAGAATTTCTACCGATCGATACTATACGCTAGGGGCGCTTTTAAAAGTGGCCCTTTGGAATACCTCTGGCGTTTAGGTAGCAACTCTAATGTGGATGTGTTCTCCACCACTGTTCTTGTTGGGATGGGAGTAAAAGGTGTGTGAGACTCTTCTTTTTATGTCATAAGTGGCAAACGAGCAGACGGATCGCCTGATGTTAAGCAATTACCGTCGCCCATGGACACAAGCAACATCAGAGGAGTCACAAGTGCGTTGCCGCCCTTTGGGTTAGGAAAAGGGATTGGAGGAGGAGTGGGATGAGAGGGAAGGAATAGGGGATGGGGCCTCCGGCACTCTCACTCACCGAGCAAAACGCAACAGTTTAAGTACTGTTACTTTACGTCAATTTTCTGTGACAGGGTAGTACTTCCCCGGTCGAGCCTGGGCCATTCACGTTGAAATCAGCAAGGCTCTACTACCTATTACTTCTTCCCTAAAAACGTTCGAGATCTTCTCACTATAACCACTGTGATGTCCTAAACTGCCTTTAGTAGTGAGGTCACGCGAATCTGTCAGTGTGTGGAATGTCATGCGTGATTCACCTCGCTGACGCAAACAGAACAAGGCCTGTGTTTTCTTCGGTTTACATAAGTATTGTCAAAGAAAAGTAGGCAAACTGTTAAATATTTTGACTTCATAAGTATTGCCTTGTAACCTACATAATGTATATGAATAAACGAATTTGAATTTAAATTTGATTGCCTACAACATTTAAATTCAAATTCATTTATTCTTTACATTTTGTTGACCTTTTTATTTTAGGTTTAGTAGTTTTTCATTTGTAAATTGAGTAGGTATATCTAATCAGTTATTTTGAGCAAAACGTACATAATTACTTAATCTGTTTTATACTCGGTGTAAATGATATCCCCTGTATCTTCTTATGACTGATAAGGTACTCATAATCAACATCGTGCTTGCTATACAGTCTCAGTTGTGCGTACACTGACAAAACAGGTGATTATTTTGTTACTATAGATTCTTATATATTTTTCTGAATATTGAAATTTCTTAATATTGATTTTTCTGAATATGGAAATTTGTCGTGTGTTTTTTAAGTATCATTTTTAAGCAGAACTAACTGAGCTCCCAGTTACACCCGCGTCTCATAGCGTGACGTTAAATAGCGAATAGGCTTCCTCTATAAATTGGCAATCCAACACAAAAAGGGTTATAGAAATCAGCCAGTTGTTTCTGTGATTAGTGTATTACTCAAACAAACTCTTCAGCGTTATAAACGCTTTACGTACGAGTTTGTTTGGTTATATAATATTAGTAAAGATTTTAGTGGTTTACTAATGTTTGCCATAATTTAAAATGCCATAATTTCATATGCCATACTGGTATTTGCCATAATTTCATTAGAAATAACGCTTCAGTTGTCATAATCGTGAAATGACATAAAATGACTTTCACTAATTCCATTGGTCATAATCGATCAAGTGTCATAATAATTTAAATCCATGAATGTATTTGCTATAATTTTCGTTTTCAATAATCTAAGAAGAAAATAGAGAATAAACTGAAGTTGAACAACTTCAGTTTATTAAACTAGTGTGAAGAATGTGGACTAAGTTGATGGAGCCCTGCTTCGCAGGGCTCCTATTTTTCGGTTAAGGGTCAAAAGAGAACCCTAACCTAACCTATCCGAGTCGGATTGCACTGAGTCGGAGTGTTAAAGATAATTAATTCAACTTCAGTTTATTAAACTAGTGTGAAGAATGTGGACTAAGTTGACGGAGCCCTGCTTCGCAGGGCTCCTATTTTTGGGTTAAGGGTCAAAAGAGAACCCTAACCTAACCTATCCGAGTCGGATTGCACTGAGTCGGTTAACGATAATTAATTCATACATAACATACATAACGTCACGCCTTTTATCCCCGAAGGGGTAGGCAGAGGTGTATTTCTACACCCACTTTTCGCCAGATATACTTTAGTCCCACGTAATTATTCAACTTCAGTTTATTAAACTAGTGTGAAGAATGTGGACTAAGTTGACGGAGCCTTGCTTCGCAGGGCTCCTATTTTTGGGTTGAGGGTCAAAAGAGAACCGTAACCTATCCTAGTCGGATTGCACCGAGTCGGGGTGTTAACGATAATTAATTTCGACCTAACAATATTATGTATTATTTTCATAATTTTGTCAAATTTTGGTTATGTCAAGAGTCGATTATGAGATGTGTTACCTATGGAAACTAATTATTATGATATTTGTTGTTATAGAAAGTCATTTTGTGGCAAATAAAAGTTATCACTGTTGAGTTGTTAAGGCAAACGTTATTAGTATAAATGATAATAGTGCAAGTAAATATTATGATCGGGGATGATTATGGCAAACAATATTAGTGCAAATGAATTTATGGAAAAGGAGAGAATACCGATTTTAGTAAATTCTATTAGTAAAGATTAATAGTGTATTTTGTAAGGCAGTTGCGACAGTTCTTTTTCATTTCCACGATGGGCACCCGAATCATGTGCTCATCTTCTACCTCTTGGGACAGGCAGAAGAGGTGCCTATATGAGATTTTTCCTTATAGTCGTAAGTAGACTGTCTTCAAAAACCAACGCGGTCGATGTCCCGTAGCGGTGACTCATGCATTACACTATGCTGCGATCCCGCCTATAGCTAAACCGATATAATGAACTATTTACTAAGTTGCCCGTAAGGCAATAACATTTTCTATTCCACATTTACGTATTCATAATATTTGTGAATATTTTTCCAGTTTTGGTAGCGCAAACTGTACCTATATTTTGTCATTACGAATGTTGATTTAGGTTTATAGTCTAACATTCCTGCGTCTTTGTTTATCAGGAGGCGTTATCGTTATACAACTATAATTCTACTCGTTTATAATGTATTAACAAACACATGATATTATTTTAAACGCGAAAATTTGCGATGTTTGCATTAATTGATGCACTTTATTAATCATTCACGCAATAAAAGTGAATGGATTTTCAATAAACTTCGCAGTAATATAGGTTATACATCAGAATATCGCCTACCATCACACTTTGAACGCAAGTAGAACCACGGCCAGAAGCTAGTAATTTATAAAAATAATGGTCGAGAGCCAATCTCTCCTTTTTCAGTGATGAGATAATTGACTAAACCATAATATCTTCTTGAGTTAAGGGGTACGTAACCTTTGAAATTAAACATGATATAGAAACTACATTTTTTAATTTATGTCTAGGCGACGTTTCAAATTTTTTACAGGATTCATGGTCACGTCAGACTGAGGTCATATTTGTCTTTTTCTTGAATGTATAAGTTATTTCAAAGTACCCGAACATTTTTCAACTACTGGAGTTACTATTAACGCAGAATGAGCTCACAGTGTCCTTAGGTCTTCTGGTGACTTTGTCCTTCTTGGGTTTCATAATTATTAGCCTTATAACTGGGTCCCAAGCTGGAGGAAGATTCCAACCGTGCGTCTTCTCTATTCTAGATCATTTGGTTTACATGTAATAACTCAGTGAAACCAATATAAAGCTATAAATTCCGTAAACTGTAGTTTAATTTCAATCAACTTAACCAGTTTTACTTATTTATTTAGGTACCTAACTAACTAGAACGTATTTGTTTACCAATTTACCATTACCCGACAACGCAATATACTTTATTTTCAAAAACTATTATCCCTTTATCCTCAGGCCAAATGCTTATTTAATTTTCATACAAATTCCTTTGCCGAACAATCTGTTATTCAATTGAATGGAAACTTTTATTACTCAAATAACTTGAAGGTCCTAAGACTACTTGGTCGAGATGGTTTTTCAATGGTCTTATCGCCGTTTGTGGTAGAATTTATGATCTTCTTTCAGTTCATGTTAGAGTTCATTGGCCGCATGGAGTGGTATTTATCAGTCCTTTCAAATAATTGAAATGCTTGTCTAGACTTGAATGTACTTTGGCATTAAATAAACTAGGTTTCTGACACGTACTGTGTATTTCATTAAATTTTATTTAAACATAATTTACTTGATGTTAGGTTACAAGTTTGGTACTTGGTACTACAACTTCGTATGGTATTGTGTTACTCGTAGTTGGAATTAATAATGTCGTGAACTTTTAATGTTTCCATAGTAATTTTTATTGGGACATAGACACTTCAACTGACTTATGGTCTGAAAACTGATAATGCACATTGCCTCATTGGGAATGGCGCCGACAATTAGTGCGTAAAAAAGTAAAATAAGTAAAACTTTTTAGTGACAAAAGTTTGCAAGTTTTAAGATGTTGCAGTTACTATAAATGTTAATGAAATATAAAGAAATTAGTCATAGCAAGTTATGAGTATCAAATAGAATAAAAATATGCGTACTATTATTTAATCCCATGAGCATAGTAATGTCAAATAATGCGAGCATAATTTTCATCTGCTCTGTGTGTTAACTGTCTTCAACAAAATGTTAGTTGGTAAATAATTCTATGAAAACGAAGCAGTTATTTAATAAGTGATGTGTTTAATAATTTCAGAATCATGTCACCCACGATCTTCTCATACCCTGACCTTAACCTGCAGCTTGAGTTGAAGACCACAGCTGAGGCTATAGTAGCCCCAGGCAAAGGAATTCTGGCTGTTGACGAAACCAATGGTAAGTAATACAAAATTAAATAGATCCAATTCATAACTTAGTACAATTTTAAGTGTATATTGTGCTAGTTTTGCGCAATGCGCTGATAGCTCGATACGTCTGCTGAGTTAATTTTATTTAAGTTCTCTTATTTATGTTATAGACCTTCAATAGCAGATCAATCTAGTAGAACCGTATACATTCGGTTCTACTTATGCGACATTTAAGATAGTCGTAAAAGTATCCATGTTAGGTTTTCACCTCGAAAACCAAATCATTATGATATTTTAACAGATTGTTGCGCGTTGCAAATAAATAAATCTTGAGATTCAGGAGTAGTAGCATTTTTTAACATTAGTATGGTTAACGATTGTTCAACACTTTACGAGTATGTGGAGATTTATACCTATGCGGTTTGTGCGTATTACCAACACATACTTATGAAAAGTATAATGTACTTTTAAACGGTTCAATAAATCTGAGAAGCGATAAACAGAATTTGATTATCCTTTGGGATCGCTTATTGTAATAAAATGACACCCTTATCTTGTGCGGTTTAAGCTGCTTGTCAATAAAATTCTCATCAAAATTCGATCAGCGATCCATCTGAAAAATATGGGGTTACATGAAAATATTGGGGAAAATATTCAGATAGGCATGTTAAACGGTGACAGTTCATTTAATTCCCGAAAATATAACGCACTTTTTTACTATTTATGTAGGATTCGGGTCTTGTTAAATGTATGTTTTCCTGCCATACATTTAGATTCCGATCATACCTGGCTATTTTGACTACACTTGACTATACACTGTTTTTCGCTATTATTCATTGTGTAATTTTTGTCCTACTATGAAATTGGTTCCTCTTAAAATTCTATATGTCTATGTATAAATATAATCACTTTGATGGTTTCAGAGGGAATTGGTAAACTTTTGACTGCGGTCGGTTTGACCAACACGGAAAATAACAGACGAAGGTATCGTCAGCTTCTTTTCACAACTGAAGTAAGTTAAAACGCGTATTTTCAGATTATGTATATTTTACTCTAACCGGTACTGCCTCTATGGGCCAATGGAAAGCGTCATCTGCTGATCGAGGAGGGAGGAGAATCGGGAGATCCCGGGTTCGATTCCTGGGTCGGGTAAAAGTATTACTAAGATTTTTCGAATTCTCAGTAACCGCACGAAGTCTGGCAATGTGCTCGGTAACGGCATTAGGCTCGCCCACTATTACGTGGTGCTTAAAAGTCATAAGGCGAAAAGTAGGTGTAATATTAAACCTCTGCCTACCCCTTTGGGGATACGGGAGTGACGATATAAAATAAAAAAAATACTCTTACCGTAATTGAGACTGATTCAGTAATTTGAAACAGGAGTAATATTTTTCAGACGCTGTCCGAACATATCTCGGCAGTAATCCTCTTTGACGAGACTGTTTACCAGAAGACCGATAATGGTGTACCTTTTATGGATGAATTGAAGAAGAATAACATCATTCCTGGCATTAAGTTGGATAAAGACGTTGTGCCACTGTTTTTGTCTCAGGATGAAGTTACCACCCAAGGTTTGTGTTCAAATGACAGTAAAATATTATCTTCTTGGGTTTACGCGAATGTTACACATTGAAATTAAACTACAGTTTACGGATTTTATCGCGATGTATTGGTTTCACTAAGTTATTACATTTGAAACTAATGATCTAGAAACTATAATTTTAATTTATTACTAGCCGACGTTTCGAATTCTTTACAGAATTGATGTTCCCGACAGCCTGAGGTGATATTAATCTTTTTCTTGAATGTATAAGTTATCTCAAAGTACCCGAACATTTTTCATCTACTGGTGTTACTATTTACGCAGAATGAGCTCACAGTGTCCTTAGGTCTTCTGGTGACTTTGTCCTTCTTGGGTTTCATTAGCCTTATGACAGGGTTCCAAGCTGGAGGAACATTCCAACCATCTTCCCTATTGAAATTAGGGTGTTTTTTAATTTCAATAGCCTCTCGTATCATCCTTGGAAGAAAACGGTGTTCTTTTGCGAGTATCTGTGGTTCATCAAATCGCAGGTAGTGGTTGGGTCCTTGTTCCACATGTTCACACACAGCAGACTTTGTTGAGCGTTTATGTTTTATGTCAGCTATATGTTCTTTGAGTCGAATGCCTATGCTTCTCTTGGTTTGTCCAATGTATGAGAGCCCACATTCACAGTCAATTTTGTAGACACCGGCCTCTTGCAAGGGTAACTGACACTTGACAGATGGTAATAATTGACTGATCTTCGTTGGCGGCTTGTAGTAAGTTTTGATAGAAGCTCGCTTCAAGATGTAGCCAATTTTGTCGGTCACGCCCTTGATGTATGGGAGGACAGCAGGTTGTCTTTCTACTGTGGCTGGTTTTTCTTTCTTCTGACATTCGACTCAAAGAACATATAGCTGACATAAAACATAAACGCTCAACAAAGTCTGCTGTGTGTGAACATGTGGAACAAGGACCCAACCACTACCTGCGATTTGATGAACCACAGATACTCGCAAAAGAACACCGTTTTCTTCCAAGGATGATACGAGGGGCTATTGAAATTAAAAGGCACCCTAATTTCAATAGGGAAGATGGTTGGAATGTTCCTCCAGCTTGGGACCCTGTCATAAGGCTAATGAAACCCAAGAAGAACAAAGTCACCAGAAGACCTAAGGGCACTGTGAGCTCATTCTGCGTAAATAGTAACACCAGTAGATGAAAAATGTTCGGGTACTTTGAGATAACTTATACATTCAAGAAAAAGACAAATATCACCTCAGTCTGCCGGGAACATGAATTCTGTAAAGAATTCGAAACGTCGGCTAGTAATAAATTTAAAATATAGTTTCTAGATCATTAGTTTCAAATGTAATAACTTAGTGAAACCAAAACATCGCGATAAAATCCGTAAACTGTAGTTTAATTTCAAGACAGTAAAATATGCCGAAAAATGGGATCAATATGGATTGAACAGCTGGATTTAAACTAAGCCTTGATTGTTGTCTTATCAATTTTCTATCTTTATAGCAAATTAAACAAAATTTATCTCATGCAAGTAGTAGAAGAAAAGGTCCATATCTATCCATATGAAGTATTTTTTCTGTGGTTAGTGGCTACTTTAACTAATAGTTTATAGTAATATTCTACCAAATACACGCAACACCATCTCGTCAGAAACTAAGCAGAGCTAGTACTATAGTTACAAGAAAATAAATAAACTTTGTTTGTTTATCCATACTTGTTGTATTATGTACTTTTTACACGACTGCCCTTGTAAATATATACACACATATTATACATAGGAATACCCAGACTAAGACAAACATGTTCGCGCACCCAAATGTTTGACCTGAGCGGGAATCGAAACCGCAACCTTCAAATTAATTATATTATGTTGTTGATACTCTCATCCTTTTTTAAAATGTTGTAGTTTAAAATCACTATCTTATTTAATAATGATAATCCTTTTTATTTTTATTTGTTTTTAATGTCGTACTTCCAGGTCTGGACGATTTAGCGAAGCGCTGTGCTGAATACAAAAAGCAGGGCTGCCGCTTTGCAAAATGGCGCTGTCCTCTCAAGATTGGGGAGAACACTCCTTCAGTGCAGGCTATAAATGACATGACTCAGGTCCTCGGCAGATACGCATCTGTCTGTCAAAGGGAAGGTCTTGTGCCTATTGTGGAGCCTGATGTGTTATTAGATGGTAAGTTAATCTGTTTTTTTAATACTCGATGCGTCTGCCGTTGTGCCCAGAAAGGTGCACTCACTTAGCTCCTAGTTGGATGCCTGGTGGCAGTCAACGTTGACGCTGAAGACGAAGATAGCGGGATGACTAGGATACATTTTATAGTGATTGGTCCGACACAACATGAAACAGGGATGCGGGGTAGTCTTAGGTAGAGGCCGTAGCCTACCAGTGATACACGTTAAACGGCAAAATAAAAAAAAATGTAATGCTTTGCTTGAGTTGGAGCTATTACAATTTCAGCCAAATTAACATATCGTAAATACAATTATAGTACTTAGTTATCTGATACAGTACAACAAATAATCAACAATCAATACAACTAGTCCAATCCATCTCAATTTGTATATTACTGTATCCAACAATAAATTAATTGATGTTGAACATCATGATACTAACTACGATAATTGCAGCTCCCGGAGTAATGAATACATGACTATTGATCTATGTATAACTTTGATAACTGCTGGTATTGATATTGATTTGGGGTGGCAGGCTTTAGTCAGTGGCATTATGTGATGATAATAAAATATATAAAATAAATTAGAGTTAAGTGGTAATACGTTTCATATGTAATGGATTAATTGAAGTTGTTTATTTTTATTTGCATTGGACTGTGGATGGTACGGGTAGCTGAAGATTGTGTTTTTGGAACTTTTTATGAGCAAGACTGTCGGTAGCGCTCTTTTGTGTAAAATTCTCTACTGTTTTGCACGCGTCAAATTAGGATTAGATAAAATATTTTGTACAAACACCCTCCTCAAGGAACATACATGCTAAATTTAACCTTCTTGCGCCCAGTAATTTTGGATTTAATGTGTCTGTCAGTCAGTCAGTAACGAAATATTCTATATACACAGATTGAAGTGATTCCATTGAAAAAATATTTTTTTTTATACAAAAAAATATTTTTTCAATGGAAACTGAACACTAAGAAAGTAAAAAGACTTTTTTAGTGTTCAGTAACTTCATTTAAGGAACCAATAGGTATACAATGTTTGAAGTTAATCCATTGCGGGAATAAACGGCCCCCCTTTAGGGGAGGAATTTTCGAAAACCCTCTCTTAGTGTGCCACTACACACCTCAAGGAACATACATGCAAAATTTCATCTACTTGCGCTCAGTTGTTTCGGCTGTAGCATGTCCGACAGTTAATGAGTAACGCAAGGATTTTACATACAGAGAGATTATACATATAAATAATATTTGACTGCCTCCGTGGTACGGTGGATAGCGTATGCGTCTGCTAAACGGGAGGTCTCGAGTTCGATTCCTGGGTCGGGAAAAAGTATTACTGAGTTTTGCCGAATTCTCAGTAGCAGCACGGAGTCTGCCAATATGCTGCCCGGTAACGGCAATAGGCTCGCCTTCTATTACGTGCGACCTAATACACAACATGGCGAAATGTGGGTGTAATATTACATCTCTGCCTACCCCTTCGACGATACAGGCGTAAGGCTATAAAAAAAACTGTCTGTAATCTCAAAATAACTGTATTGCATATTGTTGCTAAGCCGTTTCAAGTACCCCAATGATTTATTTATATTGTTTTTCTGTCTGTCTATTTATTAGGGTAATCTTAAAAATGGGTGAATCGATTTAGATGTGTATTTTACTAATGTTTCATGAAAACTCTCGAACAAACTATGAAAATTTCATTTAGGCGTAGCTGCTTGCAAAAGCTAGTTGAAATTAAATAAGTCAAGGTCGCGTATACATTTGTTTATCTCAGCGACATTGTAAAAAAAAAAAACATGCAAGTTCAAAAACCCTTTCTTAGTATTTTAGGATAAAGAAATGAGAGAAGCCTCGGTCAACAGTTGGAATAAGCAGTTAACTGATGAAAGTGCTTACCTGCTTAGAAATAAATAAAAATAGCAAAATAACGGCTCTAAGAATTTTGGCTTCTATTGGTCATATAAAGAACTATTCCACATTTTAGTTAGTGAAGATGAGATGCTGAGACACTGAGAGCGCTTAGATGAGAGCCAGCCGCATAAATTTAAATTAATGGCAATTTAATGCACATAAGGGACGATGAAAAAAAATCAAGTGAAGGAATTAAAGGTTACATACAAACTGAGACCCCTTTTTAACGTCACTTGAGGAACAGGTATACAAAGTTTCAAGTGAATCCATTGAAGTTTTTCTTATATTACAAAATGGGACACCCTTTCTTAAGCCCGATAGGGCCCTTTTTAAGTCCACAGAATGGTGGGGATGGGAGTTAGTGGTGAGAATATTTTTAGCCGTAACGTGTTCCCTGACTCAATATTAGTATAAATGCTAAGTTTTATCTAAATTGGGTCATTAGTCTTCGAACTATTGCTGATCAAGAAACTCAATCGGGAAGAAAACTGAAAACATGGAGAAAATCGAACACCGCGCCTTTATAAAGTTCCTGACTAAACAAGGAAAGTCTGTTCAAAACATTAAGGAAGAGATGTCATTGGCTTACGGGGAATCTTGCCCCGCGAAAACAATGATTTATAAGTGGCATGGACTTTTGAAGCAAGGCAGAGAGTCGATTGTAGGCGACCCCCGACCAGGTCGGCCTAAGGTCGTGACTACTCCGGAACTTGTCGAAAAAGTAGAAAAAAATGTACTAGAAGATGCCCGGCTAAAGAAGATACAAATCGCAGAAACGTCTGGAGTATGCGATACGACCATTTTTATAATTCTGCATGGTAATCTTGGCATGACAAAGGTCAGTGCAAGATGAGTGCCAAGAACGCACACAATAGTGCGTCGAATGTTCACGTGAGTTTTTGGACCTCTGTAGTGAGGATAAAGATGGTGTACTGGCCCGGATTGTTACTGGGGATAAAACTTAGGTTCACCATTATGAAGCTGAGTCTAAGCAAGACTCCATGCAGTATCATAAAAAAGGGACACCACGGCCCAAGTAGTTTAAGGTGACACAATCAGCTGGAAAACTCATGGCGACGATCTTTTGGGATTCAGAAGGAATATTATTGATCGATTACAAAGATAAAAGATAAAGAAAGATTTCTAGAACGAAAGAATATTATGCTTCAATATAAAAACAGCTCAAAGACGCAATCAAAGAGAAAAGATGAGTAAAATTGACGAAAGGTGTGTTGCTCCTGCATGACAATGCTCCGGTTCACATGAGTCGCGTTGCGTTGGCTACCCTGCACAAAGTAGGCTTTGATATTATAAATCATCCACCCTATAGTCCAGACTAAGACCGCAGCGATTGTTCGTCAAAATGAAAAAAGAACTTCGTGGAAAGAAATTTACAAGCGATGAAGAAGTGAAAGAAGTAATTTCAGCGTATTTTTCGGAGAACGATTCAATATTTTTTTATGAAGGTAGTAAAAATTAATTGATAGATCTGAGAAGTGTTTTAGGGCTGCAGGTGAATATATTGAAAAAGAAAAATAAAATTTCATTTTTATTTACTATCCTTATTCTCCTTTCCGCGAACTTAAAAACTTCCCCTCGTATATACAAAGTTTGAAGTTAATCCAATCAAGGAATAAAAAGGTTTCATACAAATTCTGACTCCCCTTTTCAACCCTTTAGGGTAAGAAATTCCAAAATGATTTTCTCAATGTTTACCTAGGTCATTAGAGAAACCAATATACAAATTTTGAAGTCAATCCATTAAAGGAATCAACATTTTCATACAAACTTTGACCCCTATCTTACCCCCTTGGGGGAGGAATTTCCAAAGAAACAAATTCCTAGTGTTCACTATCATCATTTGAGGAACCAATATAATTATAAAGTTTGAAGTCAATCCACTGAATGAATAAAAAGTTACATACAAACTTTGACCCTCAATCTTACCCTCTTAGGGGTATAATCCCCAAAAAAAAATTCTTAGTATTAACTATTCTCATTTGAGGAACCAATATACAAAGTTTGAAGTCAATCCACCGAAGGAACCCCAGGGGGTAAGCCCCCTGAAGGTAGGAATTAAAAAAAACTAATTCTTAGTGTTCATTATCGTCGTTTGAGGAACCAATGTACAAAGTTTGAAGTCAATCCATTAGAGCTATAAAGAGTTACATACAACTTTTGACCCCCTATCTTACCTCCTTAGGGGAAGAATTTCCAGAAAAATTATTATTAGTGTTCACTATGGTCGTTTGAAGAAGTAATATACAACGTTTGAAGTCAATCCATTGAAGGAATAAAAAGTTTCATACAAACATTGACCCCCCGTTTTACTCCCTTAGGGGTGGAATTTCCAAAAATCCTCTCTTAGTGCTACCTTACACTTGTCAAGGAACATACATGCTAAATTTCATCTTCTCGTGACCTGTAGTTTCGTCTGTAGCGTGTCTGTCAGTCAGTCAGTAACGTAAGGATTTTATATATTAAGATTTCCATAAATCTTCAATAAATATGAATTTTATTAAATAATTATGTATTTATTTTACCAGGGGACCACGACATTGACAGAAACCAAAAGGTGACAGAAGTTGCCTTAGCAGCCTTGTACAAAGCACTCAATGATCACCACGTCTACTTAGAAGGAACTTTGTTGAAACCAAATATGGTAAGTATAAGCAATTTTTCTCTAAGTATCTCCAAAACATTTCTATACAAGCAGTAGTGAATTCAGTATTTCGAATCCTGCAATTTTTAAATAAAAAACACTATCAATTAAAATGCCTTCGTGATCCAGTGGATACCGTAAGCGTCTGCTGATCGGAGGTCCTATGTCCGATGCCCGGATCGGGCAAAAGTGTTACTGAGTTTTTCCAAATCCTCAGTAACAGCACGGAGTCTGGTGATATGCCCGGTAACAGCAATTAGCTCGCCCTCTATTAGGTGGGATCTAAAAAAAATTTATGGCGAAATGTGGGTCTAATATTACACCTCTGCCTACCCTTGCGGGGATACAGGCGTGAGTATATAACAAAAATCAAAATCAACGAAAATCCAACATGAGTTATCATTCCTAAAACTTGCATTAGACCAAACGAAATGAACATTTAATATCCTTCCAAACATAAAAAAATTTTACTATTTAGTAAATTATGGAGTTTTGAGGTACCAAACAATAAAAATACAACCGAACTAATCTATTGAGAACTTACTCAGTTTTTAAAGTCACACAATAATAAGAAAAGATCAATGACAAAATGCACATAGGTATGAACACTCCTTATAAAAAGCTTGAAGACCTTTAAAAGTTATTTCATGTGACGATTTTAAAGGAAAATGTAAAATATACCAATTTTCCCTGATTGTATTCATATTGTAAGCCTTTTCATTTTCACCACTTTCAATTCCTTGTTCCTTAAGTGGTTTGCCATCGTGACGCCGCATAATCAGTCATGTTCCGGTAAAAGCAATCCCGATAACTGGTCACTATACACTTCATTTTACCATAAAAATAAGAACGTAAATGGAAAATATGTATAAAATTTTTATAAAGTAAGTTCAGTTTATTATAAAAAAAAAAATGTATGTAACTTGTATTGTGTAAATGATACCATGTATATTAGAAAAAAAGCACACCTGTTAATTTTATTATACTTTGCATATATTTAAGGCACCCCCCGTGGGATCCCCACCTTGACGTGGTGGAGGGGCTCAGTAACCGTGGATTGGTGACCCGCGGCGAAGCTAAAGCTAAAGCGGCAAAAAAAACAAGTATAACCCTCGACCATTCATACGTCACCAAGCATTGAACGTTCCTATTACCTGACATACATCACATTCAAAAGGCCTACACACAATTATACGCATGAACAAGCCAGCATTCATTCACGATGCGAGTCGTATTCATTATAATACACGACGCGCGAAGAGGTATTATACGTGAGTTTTATAGCAAATAGCCACCCAGTCTATGTTGGTAGGCACCACCTGACCACCCATATTCGATAAGTGAAATTAATTGAAAGTGTATATAAGTCGTAAACCAATATTACGATCTTACTATATTACGATACCAACAATATTACGATTAGTTGGCAGTATCACAAACAAATTGCTCAATAACAGGGTAGATGCAATATTGCAATGACAATTTGTATTCATTTAAAATGGAATAACAATGAAGGTTTGAACCAGTGAACACGTGAGTCATCACTGCGCGCTTGGCGCTTACCGCATTCCATTGACGCGAGTCATTATCTAGTTTCTGTACACGATACAATTAATTAATGACAATTGCACAATTATTGGTAAAATGTAATGAATATTACACCATTGAAGGAGAACGTCGATGGTATAGTACACACTACCATAGTTAAAAACACAAAAAAATATTCGCGGCAAGATGTAATGTATAGTACATCGTCGAAGGAGACTGTCGACGACATAGTACACACTACCATAGTTAAAAACACAAAAAAATATTCGCGGCAAGATGTAATGTATAGTACATCGTCGAAGGAGACTGTCGACGACATAGTACACACTACCATAGTTAAAAACACAAAAAAAAAAAAAAAAACACATTTGAGAATCGAACCACAGACCGATCCGACAACAACCCTTCAGCCACTGAGCCATAAGAGAAAAAAAAAATTATTATATTACGATCAGTCATTACCAAAGCTATAAGTAACAAGATACTTGATACTTGATACTTGATTGCACGGGCTGTTTCCGCAACTCCACGTCTTGGCGCGTATTTTGCGTGCGGGTGGGAATGGTGTCTTCATTCGAGCCACCCCAGCTCTTCGAGAAAGGCCAGCAGACCCTTGATGTGGCCCACTGCCTCCCTCAGGGTGCTGTATCTCGTCAGGTACTGCTGCCTGTACTGTGCGACCTCAGGGGAGTCGAGGAGCAGGTGGGCTGCCGTCTCGTCTGCTGCCATACAGGCCCTGCACAGCGGGCTGTCGGTGATACCTATAGTAAATAGGTGTTTATTAAAGAATCCGTGTCTTGTGTAGGCGGCCGTGACTGTCCGCAGTTGTTGTTTGGACAGCCGGAGGATTTGTTTGGCTATCTTACCGTCTACTGCGGGAAGAGCCTCCTTGGCCTGCCTACATGTTTCAATACCAATCCAGGACTGGTTGTGTTGGGTCCTGGTCCTATTTCTTACCAGGTTGCGATAAAAACCAGAAGGGAGGGGAATGATGGGCTCGGGTCCCACCACCTCTAAAGTGGCCCCTCTTCTGGCAAGTACGTCGGCTGCGTCATTCCCTCTTGAGCCACTGTGGCCCTTGATCCATTGCAGTGTTAATTTGTTTTGTTTACCTACCTCTGTTAGTTTCTGGTGGCATTCAAGCGTGAGTGCCGAGGTGATAGTATGGCTTTTGAGGGCTGAGAGGACCGCCTTACTATCTGAGAGGATCCTAATGGATCGTTCCCTTACCTCACGTGCCATGATTGCTGTGGCAGCTAGGATTATGCCAAAACATTCGGCCTGGTAGACCGTGTTGTAGGCTCCCAGTGGTGCTGCGATGTTGATGTTTAGGTCCTCGGAGAATACTCCTGAACCCGTACCTGTATCCGTCTTAGACCCATCTGTGAAGATCGTGAGCTCGTTGTGATTAACCGCTCCTTCGTGTAGATCCTCGTACAGTTGGATTTTGTACTTCTTGTCGAACACAAATTGTTTCGGTATTTGGTCGCCAATGGCTTGTGTGAGAGGAACTTCTTTAAAGAGTGTATTTAAATTGCTAGTGTGCGGTGTGTTGGTGTCTTTCCAGAGCTTCAGAGCTCTTAGCCGGACCGCCGTCATCGTTGCTTCCTGTTGTATAAACAGGTGTAATGGAGGCAGGTCCAGCAACACTTCGAGTGCCGCTGTAGGTGTAGTTTTCATGCAGCCCGTTGCCGCTAGGCATGCAAGTCTTTGAAGCTTTTGAAGCTTGTTGGCGGCCGTTGTTAGGTTGGTCCGAGGCCACCACACTACTGCGCCGTAGCTTATCATCGGACGTATTATTGTCTTATAAAGCCATAAGACAATTTTGGGGGATATGCCCCAGCGTTTGCCTATCATCTTCTTACACTGCCAGAAGACAATGCTGGCTTTTTTGAGCTTATTTTCCATGTGGCTGTTCCATGTCAATTTGCTGTCGAGAGTGACACCTAGGTACTTGACCTCGGTAGACAGCTTAAGCTCTGTATTAAATAACCTGGGCAGTCGGTAAGTGCCCAGCGCGCGTTTGTGTGTGAACATAACTAGTTCGGTCTTGGTCGGGTTTACAGATAATTCGTACTCATTACACCACCACTCTACTATGCGTAGGGCTTGTTGGGTTAGGTCGTACACTGTACTGGTTACCTTACCTGAGGTGAGTATGGTTAGATCATCTGCATAACCTATTGTGTAGAAGTCTCTCGCGTTGAGTTTGTCTATGAGTTCATTGATGACTCAGTTCCACAATAGCGGGGAAAGTACACCTCCCTGCGGGCACCCTTTAGTTATCAAGGCTGTCTGAGTGTCGCCGTGCAGGCGCACTACCCTTTTGCTGAGCATGTTTTGGATCCACTGTATGAGCATCTGATCCACACCATGCCTGGCTAGGGCGTTGCTTATGCTGGAAAAGTTTGTCTTGTCGAAGGCTCCTTCTATGTCAATGAAGGTGCCCAGACAGATGCATTTTTGTTGTATAGCAGCTTCTATCTGGTTCACGACCTGATGTAAGGCTGATTCCGTCGATTTCCCTGAGCTGTATGCATGTTGATTGGCATGAAGGGGTAAGTGTTTAAGTGCCCCACTTCTTAGTTCCCTCTCGCAGAGCCTTTCCAAGGCTTTAAGCATGAAGGAGGTCAGGCTTATTGGTCTGAAGGACTTTGCATTGGTATAGTCTGTTTTGCCTGGTTTTGGTATGAAAATTAGTTTGACTTCCCTCCATCTCTTCGGTACATATCTGAGGGCCAGGCTAGCCCTCATGATTGCCAGAAGTCTTTTGCGGACAGGTTCACCCCCCCATTGTAATAACCCTGGGAAGATGCCGTCCAGTCCGGCTGCTTTGAAGGGATGGAAGCTGTCGATGGCCCATCGGAGTTTTTCCTCTGTGACCACGGTATTTGCATGTCTCCACTCATGTTCGGTCGCCACTGTTTGTGTATCGTGCCACGTTATTACCGGGGTGAGGACGCAGCCAAGTGTGTTTCGAGTAGGACGCGTCTTGTCTCCTCCTCCGATGTGGTGTATGTGTTATCCGGTTTACGGACAGTACCTGGTGCAACCGTTGGTTGCTGAGCCAGTAATTTCCTTACCCGGTTTGCTTGTTGGCAAGATTCAATGCTCCCACAGAATTTCCTCCATCCCATGGTACGTCTGAATCTGAGGCACTTCTTGTAGCTTGATTTGGCCGCTTTATAAGCGTCCCAATCTTCGTATGCGCTTGTGTTCATTGCCCTGTTTAAAGCCCTTCTTACCTTCTTGCGCTTGCGTTCAAGCTCAGCGCCCCACCAGGGTTGTTTGCCTGGGGTTGATGGTATAGTGGTTTCAGGGCAGGCTGCGTGGTAGCTGTCTAACATCGACTGCGTCAGTGTACATACCTGCTCGTCGATCTGTTCATTGTTACCCAGTACTGTCGGCGTAGCAGTCAGGGTAAGTTTCTCTGTAAGTGGACATACTTTACTTTGTCAGTGTTGTGTGGTTTCCTATGCGGCTGTGTGGGTTGTATAACGACTTCCATGGAGAAGCTGATCCATCTGTGGTCTGAGCACGATGCCTCTTTCGAGACGTGCCATCCCTTGATGCGTTCAGCCGCTCCTTCTGTTGCGAGAGTTAAGTCGATAATTGTCTGACTACGTCTTGTGACGAAGGTGGGCTCCGTACCTGTGTTTAATAGGGTAAGATTGGTGGTGAATAGGTATTCAACCAGTGATTTACCTCTGTTGTTATTGCAGTTCATGCCCCACATTTGGTGATGGGCATTGGAGTCCGTTCCTATTACGACCTCCGTATTGGTTCTCTCGCACTGGTTAACCAGACGCGTGAGGTCGAACGGAGGCGGGTCTTCGGCCTCGGGCATGTAGACCGATGCGAAAACAACCGCTATACTCCTAGGCTGCTGTGTTATTTCAATTTGTATCGCTGTGATGTCTCTGGAACAGAACTCCGTTAGAAAGTAACAAGATATATGGCTACATGATTTAGCTGTAATTAGGAGTTAAAGATTTTTATATTATATGTAACGAAGTGTTAAGTTATTTTAGTGATTAATTCATTAGTGATGAGTATTAATCATTACATTCTTAAACTTTGCAGTGAGTTAATTTAAGATCTTTTATATGGCAATCACCAAGAGAAACACATCTGAAATTTATATAGTTAGATAGTTATCTGATATTTCGATAATTAGTTAGATAAATAACAGATTCTTGCAAAAATATTAAGTTTGGAAAACCTCTTCGACAATTTATAACAGTAATAACTATTCATGTTTTATGTTAGCATATTTATTCATGTTTTATGTTAGCATGTTTATATAATTCGTTAACACAACACAATGCATTATCTTGTGAGCTTCGACACGAAAACAAAAGAACCATTGTTGGCCTTCACAAATAATTATGTAGGTAATTATAACTTTGTATAGTTATGCGTCTTACATTGTTGTTAATGACACTGTACCCAATCGTTTATAAACTTATTTATGCTGTAATAGAATAAGATTCAGTTATTTTATTCAGCTTTTAGGTTTAAAATAGTTGATTGTAAAATACGAAAGGGTATTCTTAAACTTGTACATCAATTAATTCGCTTTAGTTATTAAAGTATATCAATTATTGATTTATGTATAAGTACCCACATTAGTTATTTAAGTATTGAAATTATTTATTAATTTGTGTGTAAACAGCCACTTTAGTTATTTAAAGAGGTATAAATATTATTTATTTGATTCATATGTAAATAGGCACTTATTTATTCAAGAAAAGAAGTTATTGATTCAATTTATGTGCAAATACCCACTTTAGTTAAAGTTAGTTTAAATTCAATTAAGTTTGATAAATTCAGTTAGATATAATAACATTTGCGTTAACACAAGAACGCAATATAACCACTACTTAAACTGGTCTAGTAAAACCAGATGCATAGCATTTAGTAAAAAGGAAACAAGTTACATATTGACAATTAAGGCGAGGTTGCAGTACTTTTTAAGATTTTTGAACGTCTGAAAGTCACATGAACTATGATATTTTTAATGAATAAAAATTAAAGTATAAAAGTTGAACATATCTTCTAGTAAATCGTACAGATAGAAACACGATTTGGAATGATTGGCTCGATAAAAAAAAATGTCAAACATGGCACTAAATCACAATTTTAAACGTGTACTATTTAGACATTCCATAATGAATTTATATGAAAGTATTATCAATAGAAGCAACTCTTTATTCTCAAATAAATAGTAAAAACAGATTTTGTAATTTCGTTATCATTTTTCTCTAAGAAAAAAAATAGTCAAAATGTTGGCATTATATCGCTCGCCGGCCGTTCATCAGTGCCTGTCTAGGCGTGATTGAGGGCGGACGTACGTCGTTGCTCCGCAAAATCCCCCTCCACCCCCGCATGTACGTTTTCGCAAAAGTACAAAGTAATTCGTATTCCAACTCAATCGTTCAAACCATAGACATACTAGTAAGAAACCGTAGAAAGGTTACTGACAAGGTAACATGACGGAGCTTACGAGTGGCACGCATCGCGAAAAGCGTATATACACTAATATAAATATGTCAAAACGACACATTAAGAATTAGATAAGAAGTGTAAGTGAGATAGCACACCTAATCGCAAGCGCGAAATAGAGATAAACATATACTCTCTGGACCGACGCACATTGTGACATCATGCTGACCGTTTCACAAACAATAATTTGACTCAGATGCGACATGATCACTTTGTCTGTCTTGAGTAAATTCAATTCGCCTCAAAGTAAATTTGATTAATTTATTTAAGGTAGGGAAATAAAAAGTCGATGTGATTTATTTATAACATTTATTAAAAAAGTACATTTTATTCTTCTCATTTCATTCAATGGAAACCTAAAACAGTACGTTAATATAAAAACTGTGCGCTGCGGACCCACCGTAGCCCTGGCAATACCCCTGGGGGTATGGTGGGTCTTTTAAAGCTTAACTATACTCCTGGCTGAAATGCTCGTAGTGTTATACCAACGTGCTACGTAGACATTAAACTGGACAGTGTTATCTCTCGTATGATAATGACTTACTACTTACGTTTTTGTATTTTTAGACAAGCGAAGACAAGCGCTAGTACGATGATATAGTGCAACAAGGAGATAAATTAGAGAATAAAACGTTTAGGTATTACTGCTAATGGTTATAATGCTTTGTACATTATAGGTATAATCTGTGGTACTGTTGAAGACCCGTCATCATCATCATCCTTGCGCTGTCGAATCATTCCCACTAGTTCTATTGAACAGTTCTATGATAGAACTAGATGAGAAGAATAGAACTAATGGGAACAGTTATAGGATATTTACCACTAGTTCTATGTATGTTTTACAAGGGTAGTGTCACAACATCGCGCTCACATATCCGAATAAATATATATGTATAAAAATGTGTTAAACGAATGAACGTCTACAAAACAAATGACTACCAGAAAGTGATCAGCTATCGATAGTGATTGCAAAAAACAGGTGCATGCGATTTTCGACCTTATTGACAATTCATGACAAACTTTTTTTTGCTTTTTCTCGCTTTCTGGCAATATTAGGGTAATAAAATTATAAATTCTGACTAATGTCAATTAGGTTGAAAATCGCATGCACCTGTTTTCTGCAATAACTATCGATAGCTGATCATTTTCTGTAAGTTATTTGTTTTGTAGACGTTCATTTGTTTTGTAGGCGTTCATTTGTTTTGTAGACGTTCATTTGTTTTACACATTAAACAAATGAACGTCTACAAAACATATTCATTCGGATATATGAGCGCGATGTCGTGACACCGTAGTGATCCGTAGATCTTTCGCAGTAGTTCTATTGAATACCCTTATAAAAACATACATAGAACTAGACTGGGACATTTCCTATTACTTATCCCATTAGTTCTGTTCTCCTCATCAAATTGTGCTAATAGAATTAGGACAGTTCTATCATAGAATTGTTCAATACTAGTACTATACTGGGAATGATCCCACAAAATAGTAGAACTTGAAATTAACGAACTGAAATTAATATACAAGTGAATGGACTTTGATCATCCGTCAATGTTTGTAACTTACGTATGATTTTGTATTTCTATAATAATAATATATTGTGTTGATTCAGCCTCAAATCACTTTTATTACTTGACAAAAACACACATCACTATTTTATTATTACGAATGTCCCATCTGGATACTTTGTTTTTTAGTCCTTGAACACGCACAATACTGCTTCTCTTTTACACTCGCTAAATGCCAATTTTTTATTCACTCTATTATTTGTGATACTGAATATATCATAAATTGTAAATAAAACTTTGTAATATTGTAATACTCATGAATGAGAAGTGATTCCATAACTTTTAATCATTTTCCTACTATAGTTTGTGCAAAATCTCATTAAACACGACGTACTAGTCGACCAAGCCAACTAGACGAATGTCAACGTGACAAAATTCAACATAATTCAACAATTATAATCCAGAAATTATTTATCGTAAAGTGCGAACGCGGCGTGTGAACTTACAATGCGCCTGCAATCGGTACTAGGAATTTCTGGATTATAATTATTGAATTATGTTGAATTTTGTCACGTTGACATTCGTCTAGTTGGCTTGGTCGACTAGTAACGTACACACACGCGAGTAAAAGAGCGAGCGCTTCCGACCGCAGCGCGTACGCGACTAAAGCCAAATGAGACATTTAGCCTGTTTTTAATGTGCCACTTTTGAAGTTCGCATAACTCATCTACGGTTTTTTTACGCTGCGCTGTGACACACGCACACACGAAACGCCCCTCTCCTCCCCCCGCTCACTCGCTGACGCCACCGCCGTGGTTTTGTTTTTGCGGGGGGTGAGGACGAGCTACGCACTGTACTGCAACCTCGCCTTAAGTAGTTTTCCGGCCGTCAGCGGCTTAATTTTACCATTTATTTATCATTATATGTTTTATATATTTCAATAGAAACCAGACATTGAAGGAACAATCCTAGCGACACAAAACATTACAAAAAGAACATAATTCAATAATTGCGACGTAGGAATTTTATGATTGAGTTCACAATGAGCAGTAAATGCATAAATAGATGCATTTGCAAATGACATACCGATAGGCAGTAACAAGGAGATAAAATCGAAGACCAAAAACAACGATTGTAGCATAATAAACATTTGACAAAACGAACAACTAATAATTCTACGATGATATTCGTATTTCTATACCAAATAGACAATAATTACATTCGTTCATTATTGTTAGTGAGCAACCTGCATGTGACACGTGTACATTTTATTAATAAATGAACGTGGAATTCTAGCTAGATACCTAGTATATAATACGCTAGCATCTTAGGTACGTTCATTCTCAGCCAGTCCAACTATGTTAGGTACACGTGGTATAATAAAGATGCAACTTTCTTAGTACATTCGTTGTCTATGGTCGACGCGGGAAAGTTTAACAAAATATAAAATTATTTTATTTTGTTATTTTAAATTCGTGTTGGACATAATAATAATTATTAAACATTGCGGGTTGTATAAATCGTTTGTAATATACAAGTGGAGCACGTTTTATTGCGGTTTTGTTGGGTTCTACAAGCCGATTACCGACGCGCGTTCGCGCGTCGTTTGTTTTCGTGCAAAATGGATGAAAATAGCTTTGATGAAGACTTAACAGATAAAAGCGATTCAGAGATTATTAGTAACTGTGAACGAGTCCTAGAAGTATTAAACAAAAATGAAAAGAACGAAATTGATATGAGGAATTTAGCGGAGAAAAGGAAAGATATTGATCATAGCGAAAATGAAGATAAGGATGAGGAGGAATTTACTACCGTGACGCATAAACGACCAGTGAAAAAGCGGAGAAACAAGGAAGATGATTTTGAGAATATAGAAGAAACTATTAAAGTATGCTTAACATCCTTGACTATTTTACCTAAACAAATGTCGTTGGCGAGACTGTTACATGATGAAAAGATTACCAATATTCTTAAATTATATTACAAGAGCCCATACAAAGTATTCGTACATTTTTCTAATATAGAACAAGCAGAAAAACTATTAAAATGCAAGAAGATTCTAAGTATGGAAATTCGAGCACAACTCGTTAACCAATTGAATTTAACTTATGGCATTATTAAAGGAGTGGATCTCGAGTTAAGTGAGGAGGAAATATTGGAAGTCCTAGAAAGCTCTAGTAAAATCATATCAGTTAAAAGATTAAGACGTTTGAGTCAAGAAAATAAGTGGATAGAAAGCGAAACCATTCGCGTTTGTTTTGATAGTGCATCGCTGCCACCTTATTTGTACGCCTATGGATGCAGGTTCAAGGTAGAACGTTACATTTTCCCAGTCACACAATGCTCATTATGTTGGAAGTATGGCCACATCAAAAAGTTTTGCCCGGTTGGAAAACATTTATGCCCCAAGTGTGGCAAGCAACATGAAAATTGCGAGACTACCACATTCATTTGCTTAAATTGTAAAGGACCACACATGGCACTGGAGAAGTCGTGCCCATCTTTCATCAAAGAAAAATCCATACGAGATATACTTAATGAGTCAAGAAAATGTACCATATAGGAAGGCTTTGGAAATATATATTAGTAAGCAAACTACCTTAAGAACTAAGCAAGACGTCCAGTCGACAGATTCTGCAATAGTATATACCTCTGAAAAGGATAAAGACGGGTTGGTTTTTAGTCAGTAAGAGTCTGACAGTCCCCTTCGCCCATCCCCCAGGGCGCGGGCGGAGGGACTCCATGAGGATTTTCCAACCCGAAACCAAAAAAAAAAAAAATATATTTAAGGCAGAAGATAAGATTTCAATACTTTTTTATTATATATTTCAGATCCCTATTATATTGTAAGGAGTAACTGAAGATTTCATGTTTTACCATTTGTTTAATCATCCTCAGTTATTTGGCGAATGATTTACTAATCACACCTAAGGTGGTGTGCAAGCATTTAGTTTGTCATGAGGAACTAAATGCTTTTATTGATTACTGAAAACAACATTTTTATGTTTCAGGTTACCCCAGGCCAAGCCTGTCCAAAGAAAAGCACTCCAGATGAAACTGCTCTGGCAACCATTAGAGCCTTCCGGAGAACTGTTCCTGCTGCTGTGCCAGGTAACAATAAAAAATGGCAGGCGAAAACAATGCACTTGATTTTTTGGAAACAGTGCTAGCTGCTTACTTGAATGCAGGGCTATAGCTAATAGCCAACTTAATGACTTATAGGGTCACTAAGAATAATATATAATAATATATTATGGCAGTACAAGTCACCTACTTGCACTGCCGTAATATATTTTTTACATTTTTTTGAAAACGAAAAGGCAAGCAATGACTTTTGTATTAGAAACGACCATCACTGACCACTGCTCCACATTACGAGACCTTAGACAGTGCCGTTACACAAATTGATTTCAGCTTACTATTATCTTATGATAACCCTAGCATTGCCATTGATTCTTTAATTACTTTGATATCAGAAACAATAAGCAATAACTCAACTTCCACTAAATTGCCAGCCAAAAAGAGAATTATAAAGCCATGGATAACACCTGGACTTTTAAGGTGTATCCGTAATAGAGACTCTTTGCATAGGCAAACAAAACTTTCACCCAATAATCAGATTATTTCATCACATACAAAAGATATAGGAATTTTTGTACTAAAATATTAAAGAAAGCCAAACGTAAATATGACTCTGAACAACTCACAAACGCAGGACAAAATTCCAAGGCTTTATGGGAAATAATTAGAAACATAACTTACACAAAACATCAAAAACAGTCTTCCTCGCAATTACTTACACTTTCACAATCACCCAACGAAGCGTCGTAACAAGGTTAATAATTTTTTTGTTCAAATTGGTAAGAGCCTTGCAGATAAAATTTCTTATAAGTCGAATATCTCAGTAACTAACTATACCTCTACTTTTCCAAATTTTAATTCTTTTGTTTTTGAAGAAATAAGCCCGTGGGAGATAGTAAATATAATAAACGCTCTTAGATCAAATGCAGCAACCGGGTGGGATAAAATATCCACATTTTTTTTAAAAAGGTATTCTAATATTATTGCGCCAGTTATCAGCCATATTTTAATAAATGTATTGATTTATCAGTTTTCCCCATAGCACTGAAAAGGGCCATTATACATCCCATCTTTAAGGGTGGAGACGGGTCTTTAGTAACTAACTATCGTCCAATAGCTGTACTCACCGGATTATCTAAGATTTTGCAGCGGGTTGTAAATACTAGACTAGTTAGCTACTTAGACAAATTCAATATCCTCTCTGCCAACCAATTCGGTTTTCGGAAGAACATGTCTACTTCAGACGCCGTCCAGGAATTAACAGCACACATAGTCACTAATTTAAATGACAGTAAAAAGGTGGTGACTATTTTCTTAGACCTTGCGAAAGCCTTTGACACTGTTCCCATTTCCACTCTTCTTTTGAAGCTGGAAAGAATAGGTGTCAGAGGCCTACAGTTAGCATTCTTCAAAAGTTACCTCACAGATCGTACACAGATGGTCAAGATAGGTAACTACACTAGTGATGAGCTTCCTATATCCATTGGTGTTCCACAAGGAAGTATACTCAGGCCATCTCTATTCCTAATTTTTATTAATGACCTTTGTAATTTGAAGATCCCTAATTCCAAAATCACCTCATATGCTGATGACACGGCTATTACCTTTGTTTCTGATTCCTGGACTGAGCTACAAAAAACGTCCCAAGCTGGCTTAAACAATGTAGCGGATTGGTTATCTTCTCATGCTCTAACTCTGAACGTTGCAAAAACAAAATTTATAACGTACTCTATCTCGTCCACCACCCTGCCTAATACCCCATTAGATTTGATATTTCATAGTTGCTTGAGTGACTCTGTAATAAATTGCCATTGTCCTCACATAAGCTCTGTTGACAGTATCAGGTATCTCGGCGTTATTTTAGACAAATACCTAAACTATAAACCTCAGGTTGAAGCACTGACGTCCAGAGTTCGCAAGCTTATATTTATATTTAGATCGCTTCGTTACGTCGCTAATATTACAATCATACGTAGTGTTTACTATGCCCTCTGCAAATCTATAATATCTTATTGTATTTCTATCTGGGGAGGTACTCATAAAACAACTCTCAAATCATTGGAGATTGCTCATAGAGCAGTTTTAAAAGTAGCCACGTTTCGTCCTATGTTGTACCCGACTGACGATTTATATAGAAACTGGAACATTCTAAATGTACGACAAATTTACGTTTTTCACACGGTAATGTTGCAACATCGCAAGACTCCATACATACATTCTTCCAAGCGCCGCAGGGATAACATCTGTATTATACCTAGAATGCATTTTTCTTTCATTAAAAGATTTTTCTATTACCTGGGACCTTACCTCTACAACCAGATAAACAGGCACATTTATATATATAACTTACCTAGTCATGATTGTAAGTCGGTCGTCCTAAATTACCTATTGCATAAAAATTACGATGAGACAGAAAATATGCTAATCGCTTTGTCCTGATATATAGCTTCCTGATATGGCCATCTCTATTCCTAATTTTTATTAATGACCTTTGTAATTTGAAGATCCCTAATTCCAAAATCACCTCATATGCTGATGACACGGCTATTACCTTTGTTTCTGATTCCTGGACTGAGCTACAAAAAACGTCCCAAGCTGGCTTAAACAATGTAGCGGATTGGTTATCTTCTCATGCTCTAACTCTGAACGTTGCAAAAACAAAATTTATAACGTACTCTATCTCGTCCACCACCCTGCCTAATACCCCATTAGATTTGATATTTCATAGTTGCTTGAGTGACTCTGTAATAAATTGCCATTGTCCTCACATAAGCTCTGTTGACAGTATCAGGTATCTCGGCGTTATTTTAGACAAATACCTAAACTATAAACCTCAGGTTGAAGCACTGACGTCCAGAGTTCGCAAGCTTATATTTATATTTAGATCGCTTCGTTACGTCGCTAATATTACAATCATACGTAGTGTTTACTATGCCCTCTGCAAATCTATAATATCTTATTGTATTTCTATCTGGGGAGGTACTCATAAAACAACTCTCAAATCATTGGAGATTGCTCATAGAGCAGTTTTAAAAGTAGCCACGTTTCGTCCTATGTTGTACCCGACTGACGATTTATATAGAAACTGGAACATTCTAAATGTACGACAAATTTACGTTTTTCACACGGTAATGTTGCAACATCGCAAGACTCCATACATACATTCTTCCAAGCGCCGCAGGGATAACATCTGTATTATACCTAGAATGCATTTTTCTTTCATTAAAAGATTTTTCTATTATCTGGGACCTTACCTCTACAACCAGATAAACAGGCACATTTATATATATAACTTACCTAGTCATGATTGTTAGTCGGTCGTCCTAAATTACCTATTGCATAAAAATTACGATGAGACAGAAAATATGCTAATCGCTTTGTCCTGATATATAGCTTCTAATTGCCTTTTTGGATACGGTTGCATACACTCACACACACTCACATACATAAGCGCACACACACACACACACACACACACACACACACACACACACACACACACACACACACACACACACACACACACACACACACACATACACACACTCACACACACACCAACTTATAAATTTTGCATAATATCTCCACCTATTATCCATTGTCTTAATAATGCATGTTATTTCATACAAAAAGTGTTAAAACTGTAGTTTACATACCTTCTTTTAAATTGCAACTAATGTCGTTAAATATTATGTATTTTGTATTAATGTGGGTTTGGAGCTGTTTCTCCTTAATACAGGCTATTTCATAGCCTAGCTAGGAAAACAGTTAGTAAACTACTTGATACTGTAACTACTTAACATGTAATGTACTACAATGATTTACTTGCCAATAAAAATATTATATTATTATTATTATTATGGCAGTAAAAGAAAGATGTACACATTGGTCAAATAGTGGTCATAGTATTAGATGACAACAATATGCACTTAAATACGTATTTACTGGAAATTCACAAAATGTAAATAGATATATTAAAGTACCAAATTTCCTACCAGGTATTGCCTTCCTCTCGGGTGGTCAATCTGAAGAACAAGCAACCGTCAATCTGAATGCTATCAACCAGGTGCCCATGTACAAGCCATGGACACTGACCTTCAGCTACGGCAGAGCTCTGCAGGCATCTGTGTGGACTACCTGGGCTGGTAAAGATGAGAACGTGAAGAAAGCGCAATTGGAGTTGTTGAAGAGAACGAAGGTAAAATAATTGTTTTCTTTAAAACATTGTCAAGTTTTCCTTTTAGTCCATAAACTATGTCTTTTTATTTAGATTCCGGAGATCATATACTAGTCGCTCTGAGCAAAACATAAATCTGTAAAATTCTGTCATCATGATCATGAAGGGTTACAAAACAAAAGTCGTGGATGTAGGATAAGAAATCCCTAAGATGATGATGATGTCATAAAAGCAGATGTTGGGCTCTAGACGAAAGTCTTGGATTGCAATAGGGACAACGCTTAGATTATTAAGGTGATCGTATGTTCCGAAAGCGTCTGTATAGCATTAAACTGCAATAGTAGAATTTGAACTACTATAGCATGTTAGACGGACTGACAAAGAGTTTGATAGGGACTTTCTGACTCTGCCGCAAGGTACTTATGGCTTAGGCTTACTCCCTTCTTACGACACGCTGTTCTTAGTGACGCTTTGCATTATTAATCTGTAACACCTGATTTGATCCGCGATTATAATGATAATAATGATGGAATTATTATAATACGAAACTCTTCCAATGTACGCTTTTATCTTTTACAGGCTAATGGTTTAGCTTCGATGGGAACATATCAAGACAGTGGGTTTGCTTCAGCTGCTGGCGACAAGTCCAACTTTTCTGCTAACCACAAATATTAAAGAAAGATTACAATTTAAGGAGAAAGTTGTAACTGTTACATGAAATAAAAGTTGTTATGTAATTGATTTTATTATTTAGTGGTTAAGGCCGAGTATTTGGTACAGACGAATCGACGACTCAAAGTACAATAACCGGTAATGCTGGAACTCTTATGGCGCTGATACACTTGAGCATAGACCTATAATGAGAATTCTCGCGAATGTTACAAAGCAGAAAACTAGACAAGTACACTGCACGGGTGGCGTAGTGGTTTAAACGGCCGCCTCGCCACTTGACACTGCGCCGAGTGTCGTGGGTTCGATTCCTACACGAGACAAGACTTTGTGTGATCCATAAATTGTTGTTTCGAGTCTGGGTATTCATTGTGGCCTTTGGTTGTATTTTTGTAAAGTCCACCGCGACACAGGATTTATTTCTACTGTGGGAGTTGTTTTTTTAAAAAAAAAGTCAAACGACTGTGTGTTAGCGAGTATTCTCACGAACATTCATAACGTATAGAAACCGAGCTACAATGGCGGTTAAACACAATATATTTACTTCTCTTTGATTTAATAATTATGATTTTAGAATATAATAGAATAAAAATTTTATTTGTTTAAACATGATGTACATACATTGCATGCAAGATAGTATATGAGACAGGTGAGTTCAGACATGTTCAGCCGCATATTGTGGCGTAGCGTACAAATTGGTAGAATGAGATGGTGCATTAACCGTAACAATATTCAACTAAATTACATTATCGACATTATGTAGGTATTAGACATTAGGTATGTAGATATTCTTAAATCATCAAAATAAAGTATTATTACAATTCAGAGTCAAAGTATTAATTACATATATTAGTCAGCAGTATTATGTATTAATGTCATTAAAATTGAGTCCACACTATACCATAATCATATTTCAATCTCAAAAAGAAAAAAAATAATTACATATGTTTATACAACATCGACATCTCAAATATTAAGAAAATTGTCCTCTTTCATAAACTCTGCTATAGGTACTATAATATGCTCTTGCAGTTAGTAGATTCTTCAATTGTCTTTTAAGAGCAGGTATATTTAATAACTACCAAGACTTGGGCAATTTATTAAAAATAAGAGTTGTCTTAGCGCCGTGAACACAGAGTTTGAAATTATCACGTCTTTTCCTAGGGACAGCATCAGATAAACGCGGAAATAAAATGAGCGTTGGATTTAATAAACATTACTGTTTCCAGGATATATATAATGAGGGCAATGTCAATATCTTGCGTTCTATGAAATAAGGTTTACAACTATCCGTCGTGTGCACTCTAAATATCGATTGAATGCACCTTTTCTGTGCCCGAAACGCTTTTTAATCTAGGTAAGAGAAAAATTCATATACAAATGATGTTTCAAATCTTCGTACAGTCCGTTCACAGTTATTTTACCTGTGACAAATGTCGGTGTTTGTTTTCTTTATGTTGGAATGGTACTCTGTGATGACAGGTATGTAAAATAGGGTTACCCGTGCATAACATTTTACCCAATTTTAGTGGAAACTAGAATGCCCAACTGTTACCACCATGAGTGTGTAATCTAATTTCTGTCACGTCAGCTTTGATTTGCTGGCAACAAGTCACGTTAAACTGCTTGTATTTTTGGGACACTACTTATATGTGGGAAACGACTATGGTGTTGTATATGCATTATTTCATCGTTATTGCTACTTATTGTAAGCCTCCTTGTGTGATTCATATTCATATTCTTTATTTGCAATTCCACAATGTAGGTACATTCATCTGCAAACAGAACAGTATGAGCATCAATTACTTTTGGTAGGTCATTTATATAAATTAAAAATAAAACACGTCATCCCAATACCCTGTGGTGTGGTGTGGTAAATTTATAATAAAATTCCAAATACAATAAGGAATACAGAAAATGTAAATAAATTTATAAGTAAACTTAAAATATACCTGATTGAAAAATGTTATTACAGCATAAATGAATATTTAAATGACAAATAAAATTATTCCCAATAGTAAAAAAGCAACTAATAATGTACTTATAGAATATTAAAGCTCCTTTTGACCACTTTTGTGATGAGTATAATTATAATTTTCTTATAATATGGTAGGTAATAGATAATTTTATTATGTTACCTTGTCTAATGTGTTGTAATTTATATTGAATATTAATTTATAATTGTATAATAATTTATGGATTTGATTACTTTGCTATGCCCTAACAGGGTCCATTATGACACCTAATTTTAAGATTTACCATCTAATCTATGGGCCTTATCAGAAGGCTCAAGGTCACTCAGAGGGCGATGGAGAGAGCTATGCTTGGAGTTTCCCTGCGAGATCGAATCAGAAATGAGGAGATCCGCAGTAGAACCAAAGTCGCCGACATAGCTCTCCGGATAGCCAAGCTGAAGTGGCAGTGGGCAGGCCACATAGCTCGAAGAACCGATGGCCGTTGGGGCAGAAAGGTTCTGGAGTGGCGGCCACGTACCGGACGACGCAGCAGAGGTAGGCCCCCCGCAAGATGGACCGACGATCTCGTGAAGATCGCGGGAGGCGGTTGGATGCGGGCGGCTCAAGACCGGTTTGGAATATACAGGTCTAATAATATTTTTAAACTATTGTGAAATGAAGTGTAGTTTTCGTTAGAATTTTTGTTAGTATTTATAATGTTATTCCAATTTAATTCGCTTAGTTTAGTTTTGAAAGTAGAAATGTTGTGTTTGTTAAATTTCCTTTTGAATATATGCCAGCTTTTTTCAGTGTCTATAGAGGTGGTATGAGATTGTAACTTGCATAAAATCCCTTTATGGTCAGATAGTCCACAATCAATTATGTCGATATTAATTTTTTTTTGGAATATTAGAGAATATTAAATCTAAACATTAAATCTATACATTTTAAAAGTTAGGGCGGTTTCAGGTTAGCGTTTTATACGCGCGTATAAGCTCGTTTTTGGAAGCGCATGTAGGCGCTTATAGGCGCGCCTATTGGCACACGCGCAACTCGTACGAGCGTTGACGCGCTTCTAAGCTCGTATAACCACGAGCCGTCAGAATCCATGTTGACACTGACAAGACGTCACTACCGTTTCGAGCGAATACGCCCGTTTACGTGAGTCTGGTTTTTTGAAGCGCGTAATGTAGCGCTCGTGTAAGCGCGTATGCTAAAACGACCGTATACGCGCAGAAAAATACGCTAATCTGAAACCGCTCTTACTCTATTAGGTTTTGTTACCATTTGTTGGAGATTATAGCTTGTCATTATATTGAGAAGTGTATAAGATGACACATATTTTTTTAAATATTAATGTTGAAGTCCCCACCTATTAGTATGTTTTTACGTGAATCTTTTACAGATATTATTTTTAATAGCTTCTCCAAAGAACTGTAGGATATATCAACTCCCCTATTTTTTGAGGCCAATATATTACAATCAGCAAAAGGTTCATTTTTATTATTTCTATAGCACATGTTTCAAATATATGTTCAACACTTAGATCGGTAATATCAGGTCGTGTTTTGTACTCCAGATTGTCTTTTAAGAATATACCTACACCGCCGCCTACACGACTTTTGCGGCAATATGACGCAGTTAGATTGAACCCTTCCAATGCCAATAGATCCTTTTTTGATTCAGTGATCCACGTTTCAGTTAGGCAGAGTATATTTATCGTGTTTTCATCTTATATTGATTCTAGTAGGTCATTTTTATTTTTAAAACTTTGTATATTTTGGTATAATATTAGAAATTTATTCACGAAAAGAACAATTATTTTGTGTTTTATCTGTATGGTTAAGAGTAGAATTTAGATTTAATATAGTATTAGTTTCATGTCTCCTAGTTAAGGTCAGGCCAGTATTTATAGGTTTATAATAATGTAATATGGTTTTTTGATGATATTTTGTACAATGTTTTTGTTTTTGGGTAATTTCAGATACTTTATTTTTTAGAAACTTTGTATTGTACAGAGGGTCTAGTACCAGTTGCACTCGATCGTTACGATGGACGATAGCCTAGCGGACGGGAACAATTTTCCATACATTTTCTAAAAGCGCCCCTAGGAGTGAGTAGCAAGAACGTCACCCGATGGAGCGACTTTCAAATCGCGAGTATAAGTGTAATTTTGATCGACGAGTCGACGACAATGATGGACGACGATAACAAAATAGGCAAATCGGCAGTCTAGGTTGCACTTTTGACAAGTCAAATAAAGCATATCGAGTCCATTTTCGAAGCAAACGAGCATTCTATTCTCACTAGAAAAATTTCGGTGAGCCCGTGTTGTGAGTAGTGTAATAAATTAAGAAAAATCATTATCTTATATTATTTTGCTTGAAAATTTATTGTAATGGCTCAGGAATATGATGTGGCTGAAGTGTGACTCTGATAAAGAGCGAGAATCGAAGATAACGTACAAAATTGTCTTCAACCAACCGTTTGTTAATACCAATATTATTTTGGGTTCTACAAAGGAATGTTATTGAAGGTTGAGTCATAGAGTGTTATTAGAGGCTCATAACATTCCCAGAAATAACGCAGTTGAGTAAAAATTGTCTTAATATGTATATTAAAAGTTACTTCTGAAGTGATCAAACCTTAACATTTTCTGTTACACAGGCTCTCTAAACATATCTTTGTCATGTCTACTTTGCTAACAATGTAAATATATACCTAAATATGTAATGGATTCAATTAAAATAACGGGGCGGTTCACAACAAGTTAATTACAACAATAGATCCTTTGTTTTGCAAACTTGTAAGTGGATATTAATTGTTTAGAGGTAGGAAGGTAGGTATCGTTGTGTTAGTTCCATAAACTTAAGAAGGAAATACGAGATACATCTTTATACTTAACATTTAGTAGGTACCTATTATCTAAAGATGATAACTATAGATGTGGACCTTGAACATTATAATTATTATTTCATAGTAAGTAGTATTTGAATAACCTAATAATAGAACTTACAAATTATGGATCTATCTAACCTAACTAACATTGATGACGCACCAAAGTTCAATGTAATTGTTAATCTTTTTATGTTGAAAAACGTTTTCTAAATTGTCAACAGCGAACGGTTATTTTTATTAAGATGATAGCTACAGCAATTCAACACATCCCTATACTCAAACCATTCAATCATTGATGTGATGGCACACAATTGAAAATAATATTTTCATGTTCTTGTTATGTACCTAATATATCGATGCCTTACGGCCAAAAGAGGCTAACCGCCACTTAACAAACTTTACAGGAGAGTAGTTTAAAGTTCAAAATAAGTGAAAAAAAATCATAGAAAATTTTCTGTACGTTCCAAAAGTTTCAAAATTTAGCCATATCGTTTTTGATTAGGTCTCTACGAAATGACATTGTTAATTAAAACAAATCACACTCCTAACACTATTTACTGTCGCTTACCCTCAAATGGTCCTAATTATACTAACAGGAAAAAACGTCGTAAATGAAAATAACCCAATTAATGAGTTCCAACCCAAATGATTTAACTGCACCATTTATTTTATTTCGGTTGAAGAAAAAGAGCATACCTGTGCTTTTTCTGTTCATCAAGTGGAGCCAGTATGACATAACCGGCTATTGGTTAATGGCAGAAGAACAAGGAGATTGTTATAAGTTAATAATCTATAAAAAATACTATAAGCTCTTTTATACAACACGAAAGCGCATTGTGATTAATTCTTATAAAATTATACATACATACTTACATACATACATTAGACTTTTATAAGTTTTTAAACTGGCTAACCGACTAAGGTATGAATTAAATAAAATAAAACCAAGTCTTTAGTTTAGAAAATTAAACAAAACAATTGTTACTCATTGTAAGTTAGTCTTGCATTATACATTCATGCTGACATTCTAGGTATGAAAAAAAAATATAAACTTAAAATTTCGTACCTAAGGACCACTTTTAGGTATCACGCTAGGCGTTTGGTCTTCGTTGTCCACATGTCCGCGTCTACAGTTGTCTTAAATCACCTCGCGACATCCCACGGTGGTCAATGAGCGGAAAAAAAATCAATTTTGCAAAGTATGACTATTCGAATATGTCATACCAGTATTGGATATTACAAGCCTAAATAAACACAAACAAATAATAATTTTATTTTTATTGCGTTATCTTATTAGTTTAATAAAATTACAAAGTTGAAGTTAAAAGGATATTGAATTTTCACTTGAAAACAGCCCTAAGTTAGTGGGTTGTATGTTCCAGTTTGTGGTGTTTTTTAAATATACTTAAATTTTCTGTAATACTACACGTCTTAGAGAATCTACTAGATAATTAGTATTGTCGATAAAGTGATTAGTATGCGTGCAGGATAATTAGAGAAGAAAGCTTGTTTTTAAGTAAAATTCTTAGTTTAAACGGCCATATCTAGGTTGCGGCGGCTTCCGGCGGTTTCTCTTATAATTCAAATAATAGGTAAATTTTTTAAGATAATTAATTAATCACTTCCAGCTGCGAATACCTGCAAATCTCCATTTTTTAGCCATATTAGTTACTTAACTCATTATTACGCACATTAAGATGGTGCCACAGACACTAACTTGTTTCTAACAACATTAGTTCCTCTCCGTCTCAATGACCAATGAAAACAATCTTCGGTGTATTGGAAGAATGAATCTCCTTCTTCAACCAGGTACTGTAGACCAGTACAGTTTCAGTTCATGAAAGAAACTACAGACGTCAGTATCAACGAAATTGCGAGACTGGAAAGTGAAATAGCAAATCTTAACGAAACATAATTATATATTATTATTACATAACCAAATATCGATGAAAAATATTTTATTTTACTACTTTCTAAAGGAATACACAACCTTCACAATTATTTCCGCTGCCCCATACAACATGTACTCCTTAGCCGGGGGCTCCGTAGTCCTTCACAGCAAAGAAACTACCCAAAACAACCGTGTCCGATGAAGACATGCGTCAGGCGGAAGGTGAGGACACCGTGGCGGCCTTCAGCCACTCCAAAAAAAGGGTTCTTACTATCGCTTTTGCCGTGTATCCATTCATTCACGCTCACCCATCCATTCACTCAATCGATAAAACAATGATGATGACACATGTTAAATCAGTCACGGTGACAAATCTTGAGGCAGAATAACAATTTGCAAAAGAGGGACCTACTAACGCTAATATATGTGCAAAACAAACGTGCAGTTTTTATTCTCTCACACTCATAGTCCCATAGGCAATTCGACACAACAGAGTCATATCAGTCGCAGGATTAACTCTAATCTTGACTGTTACTGAGCATTCATAAAAAAATCCAATAATTCCTTGCAGGCCCAACCTGGGATTCGAACCCTTGATTATGCTCCTAAGCCAGGCCAGCCAACAAAAACTCTGTAGGTACTTATTTAACCATTCAGTATTGTCTGAACAAGATAGCAAAAGAATGACTTCTTACCTATAAAACTTATAATAACTAATTAGAATACACAATTATAGATGAATATAAAAGTCTATTAAAATAATCTTACCATTTTATTTCCTTCGAAAAACTTCGCGCCAAACGGACTCACAAGCACGGAGGTGCTTATGCCCCCGGTGAATGTTTGCAGTGCAACGCTAACGACATTTTGTTCGAACGAAGGAGTGAGATAACCGACGCTGTTTGTCATTCTTCTGTAAGCTAACTGCCAAACCTTTGATTTACCTTGTTATCTAACCACCATACCAGATATTTTTTGGGGAGGGAAAAAAAAGGGTAAGCGACAATGTAAGGCGACATTCGTTTGGATAAATTATCCTAAGCGCCTTCGATGATTGATTTGGTGACTAGGGCAAATAAAAATAAACGCCAAATAAAGTCACGGAAATGAGACCTAAATGTAATAAAAGACATATATTTAAAGTCTTTCGACTGTGGGTTAGGGGATTTCTACTGCATTCTTTCCATTTTATCCTTCTACTATCGTTTGTTTCTTCAAATTATGAGCGGGCGTAGATTTGCGGGCGAGGAGATAGTAAGTAAAACAGCATTTGTACATCACTTCAGTTATTATTGTAAATAAGTACTCACAATATAACCGAACATAGAAAACACATTAAAATTTCTATCAAAAATTAGCGTCCGCCGTACACGTGGCCGTGAGCGCCTGTTCAGCTGTTTCCTCGTTGACTTCGATTTAAACAGTGCTCACCTCGCCAGAGCCCGGTGTTCGCTATTGGAATGTCGTTCTTCTTGGCGGCCTGTAACATTGTAGCAAACCTCATTGGTCACCAATCAGGTTAGCCTATACGGCCATTCTGACGAATCGCACGACCTCGTGCGCATGGTGTCCAGCATCTACAGGACGCAGCATTATTCCTGCAGACCTGTTCAATGAGTAAAGATGCACATTAGAATTCGCTCGGCTTTTCCTGACCAGCATGAAATACATCGCTACTGCTTAGTATACCAACCATGGTACAGGCATAGTATAGACCGTGGCACCCTCTTGGGGTACCAGGTCCTACTGACCGAATACCAAAATGCTACACAGGCTTATACCGAATACCAAAATGCTACATACTAGGCTTGACAGGCTCAGCTGACTAGGCCCTTTCAATTAATCATCAGAGTGCGGACCGGGTGTACAGGGCCCTTTCGACCGATTCACAACCATGGACAGGGCATACTGGACCCTTCCGATCGACTTAAAGCTTGGAGCTACAACTATACCACACAAGTACATGCATATCTTTACTCAAGTAACCATTACTTAGCGAGTCATCCTACGGTGCGGAGACTATCGACGCTGGCAGCAGTCATGTCTTCTCATCAGGAATGGACGCTGTCTCACCGTTGGTTTCTTAGGACTCTGTTTAATTTCGTTACCATTAATCGCAGGCACTTCATCTTCATCGAAAATCTTGGTTAGAGTAGTAAATATTTCTACCAGGTCTTCAAAATCCTGAAGCATACAAGTTTTAATGAGCCTACTTGTGAACAAGGTTAAAGCGATTGACGCTTTACTTTTATTCATCATCATCATCATCTTAGCGCTGTCACGGTTGCGCTCTAAAACCCACGCTTTGGAGCCCGGGGTCCGGTTTCCGGCTATGTCTCCTCCACTGCGCACGGTCTTCAGCATCCTTGGTGGTTAGTTGGTTGGCGCGCATATCATCCCTTACGAGGTGAAGCCAGCATTTCTTTGGCCTTCCCCGTTTACCGGGACCCGGCGGAGGTAGCATGGCAAGACATATGTTACCCACGTAAGATGCCGGTTGACATAAGACTTGGCCATACCAGTGTAGACGACACTCTTGCAGTTTGTCAGCAATGTCACGGACATGAAGGCTACCCCGGATGCGGGAGTTCCTAATGCGGTCCTTCCGCGTGACACCACACATCCAGTGCAGCATATTCATCTCCTTTACTTTTATTCATAGAGACTTATCCAAAACTAGTTGAGTGACGAATTGCCACTGTACATTTCTTGAAGTCATCTCTCATGCACTATTAAAGTGTCGCGGGGACTTAACAAACACACTACCAACAGACATTCAAGTACATCTAAACCACCATTTGTGGGTTACACACAGTGTTTCGTATGGGGACTGAACCCATAACACTCCGCTCAGTGTGAAGCAGTATTTGAGGACTACACAAAGTGTTGTCTCGTGTAGGAATGAACCTACAACACTCGGCACAGTGTGAAGTGGTGAGATGGTCGCTTTAACCACTACGCCAATCGTGCACTATTTGTGTAACGGACGAAGATGATACATAGGTAGTAGGTACGATGACATATAGCGGATTGATTTAAGCTACGCATGTGCCCACTTCACCTGAACGTTGAATCCAACATAGCCTTATTCGTGCTAGGTTCTGAATATCGGGAGCCTGTTTCTGCTTTACCTGTAACCAATCAATCAGCCTACCGCATGAAGTCCAACCCAGCTAACTTTTTCAGGTCGTCGGTCCATCTAGCAGGAGGCCAGCCATCCTTATGTTTACCGAGTCGCGTTCTCCACTCTAGATCCGCTTGCTCCATCGCCCATCAGTCCTTGTAATGTGCAGATTTGACCAGCTCACTGACTCAAGCTTACCTGAAATCAACTATTGTTTAATTTGACATAATTTACCACCTTAACTAAAGTCTCTAGGTTTCAAAATTAAAGGAGTTTGAGGTTAACTAACTCACAATAAAAGTTTCAGACTCTATAAGACAAGGGAGCTAAAGAGATTCTAGACAAAAACTCGGCATATGCCATTTGACGTCTCACTATAGACTCACGCCTGTATCCCCGAAGGAGTAAGCAGAGCTATAATATTACACCCACATTTCGCCATGAATTGTTAAGTCCCACGTAATAGCGGACGAGCCTATTGCCGTTACCCGGCATATCATACTGACAAGTCGGAAAAAACCTAATTACACTTTTGCCCGACCCGGGAATCGAACCCGTGACGCACGTTATCCACTGGACCACGGAGGCAGTCACGTCTCACTACATGACAGCAACATCATAATTATGCTAAGAGAAACGGATGGTATGCGATTCTCATCCTCATGAACATGAGGTGACAAATTGTTTAACATTTAGAAGCGTTTAAGAAATAGGACTGAAATTGTTAGTCTGGTTCATAGACGAAACAAAAAGAACAGACAGAGCACGCCCTACATTTGATTGAAGCCAAAAACAGCAGCAAAGTGATTGCGGGCAATCATTTCTTGTCAATTTTGCTGTAAATACACTAGCCACGCACACAAACGCAGTACACAAGTAAACAAACATTAAGTCGTAGTCGTAAAAACAACAAGTCGTAAAAATATGTCGTTGTGTGCAGTGCAACGGTGCAAAAACAACTCAAAACTGAAAAATAATACTGAAGGAATATCGTTTCACAAGTAAGTATTTAAATATCAGCACTTTTGTATATAATGTTATTGTAATATATTTGGAGGTTATTGCCGCCGTCAGACCATAGACCAAACCAAAGTCACGACCATAGAGATATACGACTGGAGAATGTTGCCAGTAATTAATTTACTAAATTGGTAGGCAGATTTTCTAAATAAATAATTTAGAACAGTATTATTTGTTTATTTAACTCGCTTTACTTTGTCACTCATTATCTGTCAATATCTGTATATTGTTATCTTAATTACTTTAAAGTTATTTCTATGTACTATGTATGTATGTATTTACAAAATAAAGTATAAAATATGTATGTGGAAGAATGTTATATTATTATGTTTTCATTGTTATTATTCTGTTAACTTATAAATTTATCGTTTTAGGTTTCCGAAGAATAAATTTCAAAGAAACAAATGGGTGGCGATTATTAGACAGAACCGTGGTGAACTACAATGGCAACCATCTTCATGTAGTGTCGTTTGTTCAAACCATTTTGATGATGCCGACATTTACTCTACTAACACAACAAAACTCACAGATAAAGACACGAATACATCCGTGAACATGGCGCATGCAACGGTGTCGAAATATCGGTTAATCCAAACAAAGATAGTAGTAGTAGTGTTTTTTCTTATGGTAAACTTTAGGTTTTCTTACGATATACTTTTACGGGATTCTGCACGTCTCCATGAAGTCTATAAATCATTTGCGGGATTTGGTTTTTCAAAAGATTACCATCGGAATTGTGAATTTACTCCTACAATTATTCAAACCGCAATGAAGAGAGCTTTTTTTCACATAAGGGTATTTCACGATTAACGAACTTTTAGATGATAAAACGTTAACGTTTTATCGTCTTTGAAAGAAGAATAATAATATTTAGCTGTTTGATCAGAAACTATTTTTATATGCATAGGTACCACGTGAAAGCTTGTGTCTAATGCAAGTAATTATATTTTTTTTTATGTGTTCCAATCATTGTCCACTTGTTACCTTTGGAAAATGATTTAAACTTACTCGGAGCTGATGCATGCATAACACAGCCACATATAGTTTTATTACTTGTTTTACCTATAACTGTTATATTTTTATCAACGGTCATGTTACTAAAAATTGTGCATTATATAAGATTACTGTGAAAGTTAAACAATTTCAATTAGTGGCATCTACAGTTCCTTCTGACATCTCTGTTATCTATGCGAACCTAATAATATATAATAGAATAACTAAATTACTGTATTTATTATTTAGGTATATCCATGATTCTATTATTTTTCACAAGCCATTTGGTTAATGCAATTTAAAAATAAAATATTTGATATTTCATATGGATATTTCAAATAGAAACATATACGTCGCCTAGTAATAATTAGAAAATTTAGTTCTTGATCATCATCATCATCATCATTCTCTTAGCGTTATCCCAGTTTCAATCTGGGGTCCGCTTACTAGTCTAACCGGATTTGGCTGAATATTAGCTTTTCCACGGAGCGACTGCCTGTCTGACCTCCGCAACCCGAAGGGATAGCGATCAGTTTATTTTAGAAGGTACTGACGCCCTGTAACGATTGTCAAAGATCTTCATGACAACCGGGACCGACAGCTTAACGTGCTCTCCGAGGCACGGGACAAGCGATAATTAACAATTCAATACGCACATAACTCCGAAAAGTCATTGGTGCGCGCCGTGGATTCGAACCCGATACCCTCTGCATGGCAGTCTGTTGGTATCTCTACTAGGCTATCGCTGCCTTGTCAATAGTTTAGAGTAATTTTATTAAAACATTTTCTTAGAAGTCTCTTATTAATCAACATGCTATGTAAACGCAATAGGCATAAACTAAACTAAAATAAACAAAATCTATTTGATATTACTGTAGCGTTGAAAACCCACTTACAAATCGCTCTATGGAAAATCACGCGTGGCTATTTTTTCATTTCCCAAAATAAAGGTCAAAGTAAAATTTAGTTCTAGATCATTCGGATTAAATGTAATTTAACTAAAACCATCGCGATAGAATCTGTAAACCGTAGTTTAATTTCAATGAGAAACTTACATTTGGTTTTAAGTATTCAAATAAAATCTTGTAAACAATAGTGTGTTTTATTGCGCCTATTGCGCTACTGGCGTAAACCTACCTGCAAAACATTAAATGTCGCTTTGGTTGACCACGTTCTGCATAGTAAATTTATAATGTGTATAATTTGAGCATGTTACACGCTTTTCTAATGACGATTTTTATTTGATTTAGTGTGATAACCACACATACATGAAAATGGTACCAACTTTGTTAATGATAGTGTATAAAACTTAAATGTTGATGTTAAAATGTATAAAATAAATATATTTTGTTAATAAAATTCTGCTTTTGTTATTTTTATTGCATTCTCTATGGTAATTTTCTACAATTTGGACCTTTTATAAATTACGGGTGGCAACACTTTTCACTAACACATGTAAATAAGGATTCTGGCGGGAACCTTAAAAAAGCGCGGATAAGAAAATTTTTCAATTTTAATTTTTTACTAAATATTCGGTGGTTTTTGCTTAAAAGTTGATCCAAAACAATAGTGATAGGTGTGCAAACCCGTGGAAATGGTGGGAAATGAGGGGGGCGGGGATAACCCGCCCACCTCACATAAACGTCCTCGGCCTGAGGCTGGAGACGGCGGGACAGAGAAGGACTGTGGTAATGGCGGCGGCGGTGAGAATTATGACTATATACCTTATACAAAACCAGACTATAAAAGACTTTACCCAGAAAATGCAACTTGTACAGATTTTAAAGTGTTTATAGAAGCTACAAACAATAAAGATAGAATAGGCAATAAGAGCCCTATCTATCTCAATCACATATTTTCAAGTGAGATAAAAGGAGTGACGGCTATACAGAGAATCAACGGAAATAAAATAGCAGTCATATTTAAACAGTATAATACGGCCAATAACTTTATTAACAACAGTGCTTTTCATAACAAACATGGCTTGAAAGCATTTATTCTGGCTGCGCAAATAGAAAAAACAGGCATAATTAGATTTGTACCAGCAAACATTTCGAACAAAGAACTATACACAAAATTATCATCAATTTATGAAATAATAGCTATAAGAAGATTCACAAAGAAGGTAGGACAAGAGCGAGTACCATTACAAACAGTTAGCATTACTTTTCTATCGAATATTCTCCCAGATACGATTTGTTTTCATACCGAGTTTTCGAAAATATACCCCCATTACAGCAATGTTTCCGATGCTTTAAATTTAACCACTCCGCTAGGATATGTAATGGCAAACAAAGATGTTCCATTTGTGGAGGTGAGCATTTATATAAAGAATGTGATAGACCAATAGAGATCTGCTGTTGCAATTGCAGCGGGCCTCATCTTGCAATTTCGAGATTATGTCCAATTAAGTTAAATAAAATATTAGAAAAGAAAAATAAGATAACATATGCAAGTGCTACAATCACAAAACAACACTCAAGTGATAACATTGAATTTCCACCCTTGCCACCTCCAAAAATGAAACCAATTAACACTGTAAATAAATCTGTAAATAAGTCTGTACATACATCTGTAAATAAGTCTGTAAATACATCTGTAAATAATACTGTACATAGTGTAAATAACTCTAGAGATGTCTCTCCTAAAGTAGACATCAAAGCCCAAATAGTTGCCAACAACGATGTACTTAAGGCCCTGGTACAGACGTTGGTGGAACTGGGTAATAAGGGCGATAATACGCCTACCACTGTAAATACCATTAGAGAAACACTTATAAAAAACCTCAAGTAATGGATCCAAGTCATACAATGTCTAAGCTACGTATTGCTCAATATAACATTCAAAGTGCTAAAAATAAAAAACCCTTACTGATTCAATTCTTACAAAAACAAAATATTGACATGTGCTTACTTAACGAAACATGGTTTAAAGACAATAGTTTTAGAATACCTGGATATAATATTTATAATAAAAATTCTGAAAATGCTCATAATGGTGTAGCAATACTAATTAAGCCATATTTAAAGTACAAAGTTTTAAACACTAGATTTTATGAAGAAATTCAAACTGTAGCTCTGTCCTTATCTACGGTGCATGGTAGCTTGACTATTCTTTGTGTATACTGTCCTCCTTCTAGTAGACACATACGGATCAATAGACTACGTAATAATGATCAATGATCTTCCAAAGCCTATATTTGTAAGTGGTGACTTTAATGCACACCACGTCGCTTTTGGTTGTCTATCCACTAAGAGCAGAGGTCAGGATTTATTTAATATCATTGATGACTTGGATTTATGTATATTAAATGATGGTAGTTTTACAACTGTTAACAACCCGAGACGAAATCCGTCTGCAATTGATGTAAGCTTTATTAGTGCTAACCTCGCATCAATATGCGAGTGGTCTGTACATGATGATGCCATGGGCAGCTATCACTACCCAACAATAACAGAGATTTCACTGCATATAGATAAATATTATATTAATCCTCCTGTTGATAGGTTTATATATAACAAAGCAGATTGGAAAAAGTTTAAAACTATTTCTAAAACAATATTTAATGATTTAGTTCTAAAATTATATGATCCTATTTCAACCTATAATGATTTTTATTCTCGATTGGATAATTTAAAAGTTATGACAATTCCTAAACTTAATAAACCAAATAATTTCAAAAGTAGACCTCCAGCTCCTTGGTGGAATGACATTTGTGAAAAAAGTGTTATTGCCTCTTACAATGCATTGAAACTATATAGAAGTGATCCTACTATGGAGAACTATTTAGATTATAAAAGAAAGGATGCACATAAAAAAAGAACCATATCAGAACAAAAGAGAATATGTTGGAATAGCTTATGTAACACTTTTAATAGAACTACTCCTATAAGTAAGATTTGGAATCTTCTAAAAATGTTCAAAGGTATAAGAGCTGGTAATAAATCATATAAAGATGAGTTTATTTCTCAATTTCTAGATAAATTATCTGACAATAGCAATCTAAATAATATTAATAGTTTAGGCAATATTTTCGAATTAAATAATGATAATCCAAATTCAAAATTTTTGCTAGATGCTTTTACATGGTCTGAATTTAAAATGAGTTTGTTATCTCGGAAAGACACTACACCTGGTTTAGATGATTTCCCCTATTGTACTATTAAAAATTTAGATGAATCAGCACAAAAAATATTTCTTAATATTCTTAATTTACTTTGGCATTGTAAATGTATTCCACAATCATGGAAAACACAATGTGTCATTCCGATACTCAAACCAGATAAACCTCTCGAGCTTGCCAGCTCTTATAGACCAATATCACTGTCTTCATGTCTAGGTAAACTATTTGAAAACATGATTAAAAATCGTTTGGATTGGTATATGGAATCTAACGGCATCATTCCGCATGTACATGGATTTCGTCGAGGGCGAAGTTGTGCAGACAGCTTCACTTCCTTAATTTCAGACCTGAAACATGCAAAAGATAATAAGTTACACACTGTTTGTGTATTTTTAGATGTTCAGGGTGCTTTTGACAGTCTAGATCCAGCTATACTTGTACAAGTTATGTCTAGGTTAGGTGTGCCTGGTCAACTATGTAAATGGATATATAATTTTTTGGATAGTAGAACACTTTATGTAAGGCATAATAATACATTGCATGGTCCAAAATGTGCATCTAAAGGTACAATGCAGGGTGCTACACTATCTCCTTTGTTGTACAATATATATACAAGTGAAATCTGTAAATTTGTAAATAGTAATGTAGACATTTTGCAGTTTGCTGATGATATTGTTTTGTACAGTAGTAATTATAATGTAGAAATTGCAATAGACAATATTAACAGAGCATTGTCCCAAATATTTCACTATTACAATGATGTGTTACATTTAAAAATTAATCCCTCCAAAAGTAGTGCCATGATATTTGGAAATGAGAACACATATTCAAAAGTAATATATAACGGAGTGTGTAATAGTAGACAAAGTTTTGTAATGAAAACCTCAGATTCCGTTGATAACAGCTTTAATCTTGCTTTTTTGTCATTAAGTATTACAATGATTCGCAGTTTTTACGTATTGATGCTAGCGTGACAATTTTTAGAAATCGAATAACAAAAATATGTGCGGGTGTAAGTAAAATAAATTTAGGAGTCAGGTACAGTATTACTTAAACGAGTAACTTGATGCCATTTAAAATGATCAGGCGTTTATGCAGCGCAGACATCTTCCCCCCCGTTGAAAGACTCCTTTCAACTGCGTTAGTCGTCATCCGGTAAAGATGTAAGCAAGGGGCAGATCCGTGTGAAAGGCCTCCTGAAGCAGCCTCTGGTAGTCTCCACGTCTGCGACTCGTGTGACGCCGTCGGTTCCAGGGAACAGGCGGCTGACTCGTCCCATTCGCCAGCTCAGTGGTGGGACGTTATCCTCCTGGAGAAGAACTAAATCTCCAACTTGCAGGGATGCTGAATTAGTACGCCATTTGGAGCGCTGTTGTAGTTCAGCTATATATTCCTTTTCCCAGCGCTGCCAAAAATGCCGATGAATCTGTTCAAGCTTCAAGTAACGTTGAAGGTTGTTCTGGTTCTCGTGCTCGAGCGATGGACCAGGCAATGCATTTAGGGCACGCCCTATCAGAAAGTGACCGGGAGATAGGAAATGGTAATCGTTAGGGGAAGGGGAGAGTGGGCACAAAGGTCGACTATTAAGCACAGCTTCCACTTGCGTGAAGAGAGTACATATCTCCTCAAACGTTAAATGATGGTTCCCCATAACGCGTTTTAAATGGTATTTTGCGGATTTAACGCCGGCTTCCCAGATGCCGCCGAAATGTGGAGCATACGTGGGAGAAAACACAAACTTTATGCCTTCATTGGTAGCAAAATTAACTACAGGTTCATGATTAGTTTTAAGAAAATTGCCAATCTCTTTAGCTGCCGCAACAAAGTTGCGACCGTTATCGCAAAATATCTCCGCTGGCTTACCTCGACGCGATATAAATCTGCGTAACGTCATGATAAACGCGTCCTTGGACAAATCACTGACGGCTTCCAGGTGCACACACTTATAGCGAAAACATACAAACAAACATAAATAGGTTTTAATTAGTCGTGCACCTCGACCCTTTCTATTTAGTGTTAGGAACGGACCAGCGAAGTCAACTCCCACAGTACGGAATGGAAAATCAGGTATGATGCGCTGTGCAGGTAAATTTCCCATCATGGGAGTTAATGTTTTACCTTGTATACGTCTACATCGAACACAAACATGTACTGTGCGGCGGGCCAAATGCCTACCATTTATAGGCCACACAGTCTCTCTTACACAGGCCAGCAACAGCTGAGGCCCAGCATGCATATTGTGTAAGTGTTCATATTTAAAATACAATTTAGTGAGTGGATGAGAAGCGTGTAAAAGTATAGGATGTTTTTTAGTATAATTGTAATTAGATAATTCTATCCTACCACCGACCCTCATCACCTTGTCATCATCCAAAAAGGGTGAAAGTGACAAAAGTGTTGACTTGCTACTTAAAGTTTTATTTTTTAACAAAAGATTGTACTCTAGAGTAAATGAAGTTTGCTGAGCAATTTTACATAAGCTAATAAAAGATAATTCTAATTCGCTAACATTTAATTTACCAAATAATTTATCTTTAGGACATTTATATCTTATGTTATGTATGAATCTATTGACATACGCAAATACACGTCTCAGTTTTAAAAACGATGAAAACTTATCTATTTTTAGAATTTCTGTTGCTGGTTCCAGGACAACAGCGGAAGTGGACTTCATCTCAGGTAAGTCTGATTCATTTATTAATTTCTTTAAATAGGGCCAATCGGATTCAGGCTGTATTAGAAAGCTTGGACCTGACCACCAGAAATTAGAATTGATGATTTGATCTGGGCTCACGCCCCTTGAGATCAGGTCAGCTGGATTCTGATCAGTCGGCACATAGCGCCACGACGAACTATCGGTAAGTTCATTAATTTCGGCTACCCTATTAGCTACAAACGTTTTTAACTTTGCAGAATTACCATTTAACCAGCTGAGGACAACGCTGGAATCGCACCAGTAAATGATGCGATTGACATCACATCGCAGAGAGCTGGTAACTGTCTTACACAATTTTGCAGCTAATAGCGCAGCGCAAAGCTCCAGACGCGGTATTGTTATCGGTTTCAACGGCGCCACCTTAGACTTAGCACACAGTAAATTTACCTTTACCTCGCCAGCTAAGTTGTGTGACCGTAGGTACACACAGGCACCGTAAGCGACTTGAGAAGCATCACTAAAGGTATGTATTTCTATATAATTAGGAGCTTCGCATAGTGTTAAGCGCGGGATCTGTAAATCTGATAAAAAATGTAAATTGCCAATGAACTTGTTCCAGGATTCCAGGATATCGGAACTAACTGGTTCATCCCAACCCTTCTTGTTCAGCCATAAGGACTGAAGTAACATTTTAGGTATAATTACACATGGACTGAGAATTCCAAGAGGATCAAAAATCTTGAATGATGCAGACAGTATCGATCGCTTGGTAACCACATCATTTTTATTGGGAATCTCAATCGATATTTGAAGGGTATCGGTTTTAGGATTCCAATTTAATCCTAAAGTATTATTAGATTCACTTAAACTAACCTTATCATTCTGATCAATGACTGATGATGATAAAATGCTTGGTAAATTCGATCTGAATTTACGTAGTTTAAACCCACCTGACTTTAAAGTGTCCGACACCTTGCGTTGAATGTATAATAGCTTGGACTCGTCGTTTGATCCGGTGACCAGATCGTCGACGTAATGGTCGTGTTTAATAATGTTACCTATAAGCTGGTCATCGCAATTCTCTGCCAATACTGACAAACACTTGGTGCTCAAATATGTAGCACTTGCAAGACCATAAGTTACGGTTTTCAAACGTAAAGTTTTGATAGGATTGGACTCATCACTTCTCCAAAGTATTAATTGTAAATTACGATCCTTTTCATTTAATTCAACCATTCTAAAGAATTTTTCAATATCAGCTGTCAAAATATATTTGTACTGACGAGCTCGAATCAAAATAGAAAAGATTGAGTCTTGAACATTGGGACCGACCATCTGCAGATCGTTCAGAGAGAAACCTGAGGAAGTTCGTGCCGATCCATCAAAGACAACACGAGTCTTTGTCGTTTCACTGTTTTGCTTATATACTGCATGATGGCAAAGATAATAGGATGGAACGGGATTAGTAGTCGGACATTCCTCTAAATGACCTAACTCTAAATATTCTTGAATGAAATTGCAATATTTCAACTTTAATTCTGGATTCTTACGGAAACGTCTTTCTAAATACAACAATCGTTTTTTAGCCATAGCGTAAGAATCTCCTAAACAATCTGGATTATCAATTAGGGGCAGCCTCACACAAAATCTACCCGATTCTAAACGATAAGTATTACGATAAAAATGGTCTTCACATGCCTGCTCAATTTTGCTAAAATATTGCTTATCTGGAACCTGCTCAAGTTCCCAAAACCTTTTCAAATGAGAATCAATATTGGAATTATTGCATTCGTCACTATCACTAATTGAAACATGACACGGAATATTTTTAGGTGACGAACAATTCCTTACATTTGGAGAAATTGGGCCGGCAACGAGCCAACCTAGCTTTGAGCTACGAAGCTGGGGCATATTAGTACCTAATGCAAGCTGATCACATCCGAGTAGGTCCCAAAACAGGTCTGCACCTATCAAGACGTCTATGGCTGAAGGCCGATTAAAGCTAGGATCAGCTAGCTGTAGGTTGGTTGGAATATTTAATTGACTAATGTCTATAGATTGTTTTGGAATAACACTTGTTAATTGGTTTAATACATAAAATGACTGTACAACACTATAGTCATCATTAAGAGAATTTAATCGGGCAATACAACCTTTGTTTACGTATTCCGCTAAGTTGTTGCCTATACCGATAACGTTTATAGTATTAATAGCACATACCTGTAATGATAACTTGTTCATAAGTGACTGGCTAATAAATGAAGACTGACTGCCACAGTCTAACAAAGCACGCACTCGAAATTGTTTGTTTGTTTGTGGATTGATAACATTAACCATAGCTGTTGATAAAAGAATGTGATTTTCTATAAAATTATCACTAATAGAATTATTTACTGATATTTCAGTTGAACCACGATCTGTGTTGGTATTATTGCTGCTGACTGTACTAGCATTACTTGCACTAGTATTGTTTAAATTAGGGGAATGCAAGAGTGAATTGTGCCTACGCTTGCACTCACGACAGGGACCTAACTTGCAGTCACGTGCACGATGCCCAGTTCGTAAACAATTGGAGCATAAGTGCAACTTAAATGCTTCATCTCGTCGTTCCTGAACGCTCTTCGCAAGGAATGTAGGGCAGTCGTATATCCAGTGGTCACCCTTACAGACAACGCACTGCTTAGCGACAGAGCCGGTGTTCTGAACTGTAGATGAAAAGGATTTAGTACTACGAGAATTGTTATTATTGTTTTGACGTGATTGTGTGACCTTGGGTATATCAGACTTGTTTTGATTCATAGTTTCTAACACATCAGCGCGATCAGTTAGGAATTTATTGAAATCCTTTAAAGCAGGGAGATTGGACAAATTATTACGATGTTCTTCCCACTTCATGGCAGTACGATTATCTAATTTTGGTATAAGAATTTTAATAATTATCATTTCAAGCAGTTCATCTTTCGTTGCTAAACTTGACAATGCTCGCAAGTTTTTAGTTACGTGGTCAACTAGAAACCTCAGTGATTTGTCCGATTCACGTTTGTGTTGTTGTTGTGTTGATTCGAAATATATCAATGAATTAAGGTGTTGATTTATAAGTTGGCGCTTGTTATCGTAACGATCGCACAAAAGCTGCCATGCAGTTTTATAATTATTTTCAGAAATCTCTAAATTGGAAATAATTCGCGCGGCTTCCTTTTCAAGATACGATACCAAATAATGGAACTTGTGAATAGGTTTAATGCGTTCATTGTTATGAATAAGCGATAAATAGGTATCTCGGAACTCAAGCCAGCGGAAATAAGCGCCATCAAACTTTGCGATTTGTATTTGTGGTAATTTAAAATCAACATGATGACATTGAGATGACAGATCGTTATGACATTGTGATGAATTGTGCAAATCAGATTCGTTTGAAGTATTTTTGTACTTATCAAGTTGCTCTTCAGCAATTGCAAGATGTGAAGTGAAGATCTGCTCAATTTCATCACGTTCGTCGATCTCGGAGTCCATATTATCGCAATTAATGACCTCAATCTGAGCCTGTAGTTCATCAAATTTGCTAGACATAGCTCGTATTTTACCAATACTAATTTCTAACTCTTTAATTTGGGTTTTATTCAATTTTGAAGAGCATACTCCATCTAAATATTTTTTAAACTTTGTTAAACGACCTTTGACCGAGCTACGCTTAGCAAACAGTTCCTTCAATTGTTTTGCATTACAGTCTTTATCTTCGCTTAAAGACATTTTGTTAAATACTAATAGCAACAACAAACGATAAACTAGCACTGAGAACTTTACGAAAAATGCTTATTGTTAATTGAGTTCTAAACAGTAACGCAAAATGAAGGAATAAAGTTATATGTTTAGAATCTTATCTGATACTCCTTCGGCGGCACCTGGCGCAGCAGCGCGGCTGCAGCTCGGCAGCACGACGATGCACCGACGTCACCCAAACGCGGCTAGCGGTAGCTGGCAGCGTCAGGCAGCGATGGAGTTTCTGGAATAGTCGGCCCAAAATATTTGAAATAATGTTAACTACAATAATGGCACGAACTATTGGGAGGGTGTCTATGAGAAAAATTGGCAATATTACTAATTGGTGTTTAGATACTCAAGTATTGTTCATTTATGAACTTATTTTAAGGAATGTACTGGTATTTTAAGAATTTATAATTTTACAAATGATGACGTAGGTAGTTGTCACACTGAACAATGAATTTTAATTACACTATTTTTCTATATTTACTGGTTGTTTACTTGAAATAAGCTTTAAATTAGCTAGATACTTTGTTGAACTAATGAAATACACAAGTGGAATGTACCAAACAGCGACCCTTTTGATAGGAAAAATAGGTATAGGTGTTAGGGTAAACTATGGGAATGGCACTTAACTGATAGGCGAGACGGCTGCTTACGGCTGCATTGGTCCTCGCTGATGGCTGTTGGCACTGATAGAAACACGAGCTGTTCTACAAATGTTGACGGAATCCTCGAACTGGCGTGGCAGGCTGACGGTGAACCCCGACGTGGCGTCGTCGTAGAAGCTAAGGCTGGGCGCGGCGCTTTCTGCTGACCGACCTGGCTGGCTTAGTTGTCTTCTTTGATAGTGTTCCTGCGTCTGTAGTCCTCCACAATCAATCTTTGGTAGATTTCCTTTTGACGAGAATTCTTTGTTTTCGTACTTCGATCCGAATTTTGCAAATCCGTGATGTCGCGGTCGCCAATTTTATGTTCACAATTCATGTGCTTGCGTATTGACTTCATGAAGACAATACGCAACCCTTCTTGTTCAGCCATAAGGACTGAAGTAACATTTTAGGTATAATTACACATGGACTGAGAATTCCAAGAGGATCAAAAATCTTGAATGATGCAGACAGTATCGATCGCTTGGTAACCACATCATTTTTATTGGGAATCTCAATCGATATTTGAAGGGTATCGGTTTTAGGATTCCAATTTAATCCTAAAGTATTATTAGATTCACTTAAACTAACCTTATCATTCTGATCAATGACTGATGATGATAAAATGCTTGGTAAATTCGATCTGAATTTACATAGTTTAAACCCACCTGACTTTAAAGTGTCCGACACCTTGCGTTGAATGTATAATAGCTTGGACTCGTCGTTTGATCCGGTGACCAGATCGTTGACGTAATGGTCGTGTTTAATAATGTTACCTATAAGCTGGTCATCGCAATTCTCTGCCAATACTGACAAACACTTGGTGCTCAAATATGTAGCACTTGCAAGACCATAAGTTACGGTTTTCAAACGTAAAGTTTTGATAGGATTGGACTCATCACTTCTCCAAAGTATTAATTGTAAATTACGATCCTTTTCATTTAATTCAACCATTCTAAAGAATTTTTCAATATCAGCTGTCAAAATATATTTGTACTGACGAGCTCGAATCAAAATAGAAAAGATTGAGTCTTGAACATTGGGACCGACCATCTGCAGATCGTTCAGAGAGAAACCTGAGGAAGTTCGTGCCGATCCATCAAAGACAACACGAGTCTTTGTCGTTTCACTGTTTTGCTTATATACTGCATGATGGCAAAGATAATAGGATGGAACGGGATTAGTAGTCGGACATTCCTCTAAATGACCTAACTCTAAATATTCTTGAATGAAATTGCAATATTTCAACTTTAATTCTGGATTCTTACGGAAACGTCTTTCTAAATACAACAATCGTTTTTTAGCCATAGCGTAAGAATCTCCTAAACAATCTGGATTATCAATTAGGGGCAGCCTCACACAAAATCTACCCGATTCTAAACGATAAGTATTACGATAAAAATGGTCTTCACATGCCTGCTCAATTTTGCTAAAATATTGCTTATCTGGAACCTGCTCAAGTTCCCAAAACCTTTTCAAATGAGAATCAATATTGGAATTATTGCATTCGTCACTATCACTAATTGAAACATGACACGGAATATTTTTAGGTGACGAACAATTCCTTACATTTGGAGAAATTGGGCCGGCAACGAGCCAACCTAGCTTTGAGCTACGAAGCTGGGGCATATTAGTACCTAATGCAAGCTGATCACATCCGAGTAGGTCCCAAAACAGGTCTGCACCTATCAAGACGTCTATGGCTGAAGGCCGATTAAAGCTAGGATCAGCTAGCTGTAGGTTGGTTGGAATATTTAATTGACTAATGTCTATAGATTGTTTTGGAATAACACTTGTTAATTGGTTTAATACATAAAATGACTGTACAACACTATAGTCATCATTAAGAGAATTTAATCGGGCAATACAACTTTTGTTTACGTATTCCGCTAAGTTGTTGCCTATACCGATAACGTTTATAGTATTAATAGCACATACCTGTAATGATAACTTGTTCATAAGTGACTGGCTAATAAATGAAGACTGACTGCCACAGTCTAACAAAGCACGCACTCGAAATTGTTTGTTTGTTTGTGGATTGATAACATTAACCATAGCTGTTGATAAAAGAATGTGATTTTCTATAAAATTATCACTAATAGAATTATTTACTGATATTTCAGTTGAACCACGATCTGTGTTGGTATTATTGCTGCTGACTGTACTAGCATTACTTGCACTAGTATTGTTTAAATTAGGGGAATGCAAGAGTGAATTGTGCCTACGCTTGCACTCACGACAGGGACCCAACTTGCAGTCACGTGCACGATGCCCAGTTCGTAAACAATTGGAGCATAAGTGCAACTTAAATGCTTCATCTCGTCGTTCCTGAACGCTCTTCGCAAGGAATGTAGGGCAGTCGTATATCCAGTGGTCACCCTTACAGACAACGCACTGCTTAGCGACAGAGCCGGTGTTCTGAACTGTAGATGAAAAGGATTTAGTACTACGAGAATTGTTATTATTGTTTTGACGTGATTGTGTGACCTTGGGTATATCAGACTTGTTTTGATTCATAGTTTCTAACACATCAGCGCGATCAGTTAGGAATTTTTTGAAATCCTTTAAAGCAGGGAGATTGGACAAATTATTACGATGTTCTTCCCACTTCATGGCAGTACGATTATCTAATTTTGGTATAAGAATTTTAATAATTATCATTTCAAGCAGTTCATCTTTCGTTGCTAAACTTGACAATGCTCGCAAGTTTTTAGTTACGTGGTCAACTAGAAACCTCAGTGATTTGTCCGATTCACGTTTGTGTTGTTGTTGTGTTGATTCGAAATATATCAATGAATTAAGGTGTTGATTTATAAGTTGGCGCTTGTTATCGTAACGATCGCACAAAAGCTGCCATGCAGTTTTATAATTATTTTCAGAAATCTCTAAATTGGAAATAATTCGCGCGGCTTCCTTTTCAAGATACGATACCAAATAATGGAACTTGTGAATAGGTTTAATGCGTTCATTGTTATGAATAAGCGATAAATAGGTATCTCGGAACTCAAGCCAGCGGAAATAAGCGCCATCAAACTTTGCGATTTGTATTTGTGGTAATTTAAAATCAACATGATGACATTGAGATGACAGATCGTTATGACATTGTGATGAATTGTGCAAATCAGATTCGTTTGAAGTATTTTTGTACTTATCAAGTTGCTCTTCAGCAATTGCAAGATGTGAAGTGAAGATCTGCTCAATTTCATCACGTTCGTCGATCTCGGAGTCCATATTATCGCAATTAATGACCTCAATCTGAGCCTGTAGTTCATCAAATTTGCTAGACATAGCTCGTATTTTACCAATACTAATTTCTAACTCTTTAATTTGGGTTTTATTCAATTTTGAAGAGCATACTCCATCTAAATATTTTTTAAACTTTGTTAAACGACCTTTGACCGAGCTACGCTTAGCAAACAGTTCCTTCAATTGTTTTGCATTACAGTCTTTATCTTCGCTTAAAGACATTTTGTTAAATACTAATAGCAACAACAAACAATAAACTAGCACTGAGAACTTTACGAAAAATGCTTATTGTTAATTGAGTTCTAAACAGTAACGCAAAATGAAGGAATAAAGTTATATGTTTAGAATCTTATCTGATACTCCTTCGGCGGCACCTGGCGCAGCAGCGCGGCTGCAGCTCGGCAGCACGACGATGCACCGACGTCACCCAAACGCGGCTAGCGGTAGCTGGCAGCGTCAGGCAGCGATGGAGTTTCTGGAATAGTCGGCCCAAAATATTTGAAATAATGTTAACTACAATAATGGCACGAACTATTGGGAGGGTGTCTATGAGAAAAATTGGCAATATTACTAATTGGTGTTTAGATACTCAAGTATTGTTCATTTATGAACTTATTTTAAGGAATGTACTGGTATTTTAAGAATTTATAATTTTACAAATGATGACGTAGGTAGTTGTCACACTGAACAATGAATTTTAATTACACTATTTTTCTATATTTACTGGTTGTTTACTTGAAATAAGCTTTAAATTAGCTAGATACTTTGTTGAACTAATGAAATACACAAGTGGAATGTACCAAACAGCGACCCTTTTGATAGGAAAAATAGGTTTAGGTGTTAGGGTAAACTATGGGAATGGCACTTAACTGATAGGCGAGACGGCTGCTTCCGGCTGCATTGGTCCTCGCTGATGGCTGTTGGCACTGATAGAAACACGAGCTGTTCTACAAATGTTGACGGAATCCTCGAACTGGCGTGGCAGGCTGACGGTGAACCCCGACGTGGCGTCGTCGTAGAAGCTAAGGCTGGGCGCGGCGCTTTCTGCTGACCGACCTGGCTGGCTTAGTTGTCTTCTTTGATAGTGTTCCTGCGTCTGTAGTCCTCCACAATCAATCTTTGGTAGATTTCCTTTTGACGAGAATTCTTTGTTTTCGTACCTCGATCCGAATTTTGCAAATCCGTCCTGTCACGGTCGCCAATTTTAATGTGTAATAGTAGACAAAGTTTTGTAATGAAAACCTCAGATTCCGTTGATAACAGCTTTAATCTTGCTTTTTTGTCATTAAGTATTACAATGATTCGCAGTTTTTACGTATTGATGCTAGCGTGACAATTTTTAGAAATCGAATAACAAAAATATGTGCGGGTGTAAGTAAAATAAATTTAGGAGTCAGGTACAGTATTACTTAAACGAGTAACTTGATGCCATTTAAAATGATCAGGCGTTTATGCAGCGCAGACACGGAGAATTTATAAATCCAGTGAATGTTAAGAAATTTTTAAGCATAGTATTAGATAAGAAATTAACCTTTGAGGAACATATTAAAACCATATCAAAAAATGCTCTTAAAGGATTAAATATAATAAAATGTCTTGCAGGCGTTACATGGGGAGCTGACCCGAAAATATTGTCAACTTTGTATAAAAGTATAGTTAGAAGCCATTTTGATTATAGCTCATTAGTGTATATAAATAGTACTCATGTAAATAAACTAGATCTATTGCAGAACAGGGCTTTGAGAACAATTTCTGGTGCAATGTGCTCTACTCCCATAAGGGCCATGGAAGTGGAGACTAAAATAATGCCCCTAATTTTGAGACGCATTCTACTTGCAGAGAGATTCTGTCTTAAATTAATTGCTGCAGATAACAAGAAAATAATAAACAAAATAGTACCTTCTGTATGTAGAAATCCTGGACCTCTAACAACAGGCGAGATTCTCTTAAATGGTAAATCCCCAACATTGTCCAAAATATTGCTGGAAACAGAAAACAGTTTTACTGGTATTAGAAAACAATGCCCATGGCCATCTTACTCCTTCTCTTATCAGTGTATCACACATCCCGTCAAAGAATTGCAAAATCCCATCAATAACAATTTAGATATGTTACAGTTTATGGCAGATAATAAGAATTATTATGTTATTTACACTGATGGCAGTAAAGGAAGTGATTATGTGCGTGCTGCTATATATGATCCACAAATTCAATTCTCTCAAAGCTTTGTTCTACACAATACATGCACCATATTCACTGCAGAGGCATATGCGGTTTATCATATTATTAAAACATATTCGCCAAATTAACAATAGCAAATACTTTTTGATTGTTTCTGATTCACTGAGTTTGATTAAAGCCTTAACTAACCTTACAGTTTATTTTAAGACAAATTTTTGATGAAATATTCTATATTTCATCAAAGAAATAATTTATCAATATTACCTCAAGCACAAAAGCATTGCTTTTCTGTGGGTACCTTCACACCGAGGTATCTATGGCAATGAAATAGTTGATAAAACCGCATATGAAGGTAGTAATGCTATTGATGTTAGAAATGCAATGGACATTCCTATGACTGACTTCTTGCAATGTATTAATGAAAATGTTTGTAACTTATGGTTAGAATTGTGGAAGAAAGACCAAGACACTAAAGGAAAATTTTACGGCCGTATACAAGAAGAATTACCTGTTAGACCCTGGTACAATAAATTGAAGGAAGCCAGCCGAGACTTTATCACTACGATAAATAGATTGCACTTTGGCCATAATACTGCTCCGTCACACCTTGCTAGACTTGGCATTATTACAAGCAATACATGCCCACATTGTGAATCTCAAGAAGGAACTCAAGGAACCGTTGCACATCTTATCTTTGACTGTCAAAACTTCCTGCTTGACAGATTAGTGTTGGCTAGTGAACTCAGTGAAGTGAACATTAAGTGCGATTCTTTCTCCCGCCCGCCGCCACTCGAAGAGTTATTGAAAGACAAAAATACTTACAAACCGATATATAAATACATTAAAAATACTGTTAAAACAATTTAAAAATTAAGTGAATGTGCAGTGTCCGTTAAAATAAAATAAGATTTGACCTAAAGGTCCAGTTACCAGGTCATAAAATCCCAAAAAAAAAAAACATGTAAATAAACATGGCTTCAATTGCTTGTTCAGGATGACGTATCTCGTTTCATCTGAGGTCTGGTTAGTAAGATGTTGACCAAGATATAACGAAAACTTCGACTAGTTGTGTCACTGATAAGGTTTACAAATCTCACGAGTGGTACTCAGACTTAAATTCGGTCGTGAGATACCACTGAAAGTTTTGTTGTCCCAAAATTAATAGGTACTGTAGGTACCATAACTCAAGCTGTAACTATACCATGCTAATATAACCATCAGTGTAGCGCACAATTAAAATGTAGACCAAACCCAGGAATTGCCTTATCTCGCTGTAAAATGAAAACTTCTGGGGAACTTTGACTTACCAGTCGGTGTGGATACCATACCGTCTATTAGTTTCAGTTCACAAACGCTAGACTATATTCTCGGATATCTTTTGAAATCTGAAAATAAGTGGCGATCTTCTCTCCAGCATTTTTATAACAGCGACATCACCTGTAACTTTGCTTTACTACCATCGTGTGCCTATGATGATCACGGTGGTAGCAGGATCCGTAAAATTAAAAATCAGCAACTAAACACGTTTCCATCATCGTTATCACAGCGCGATATTTTAGCTCTCGAATTTTTCTCTTCAGCGATATTTTTCTAGGTGCACGACACAATTGTATTGAGCTGTCATCGTGTTGTCAAATTCGTATTTGTGGCCTGTCGCATAATAAAGTAGGTTGATTATCCTGTTGATGTTGCTAAAGAGATACCTCCTTGCTTACATGATGGTGTATGTATTGGGTTCACAATCAATCCAGTAATGATCTCTTCAATTTGCCGAACCTTGCGAATAGCAATTCCTTAAAATGCGGCCGTCACATTTCATATTAACGCGGCGCGCCTCTTCAATGCGTCGCTTAAGGCGATTCCGATAGTGCAATATGATGTTGGTGTTTCTCCACCATTTTTCAATATCAGCTTCAACATCGTCAGGAATGTAATTTCACGAGCAGAATTGGGTTACGTTGCTAGTAACGGCTTTGTGAAACGCTTCGTTATTGATAACAAAATCATAGGTACTCACACGAGATCTGTCTTTCCATGATCGAATGCCATCTCCTGTTCATCTGCCCTTCGTAACCACTTCTGATAAAGTCTTTCGACTGTGGGTTAAGGGATTTCTACTGCATTCTTTCCATTTTATCCTTCTACTATCGTTTGTTTCTTCAAATTATGAACGGGCGTAGATTTGCGGGCGAGGAGATGGTAAGTAAAACAGCATTTGTACATCACTTCAGTTATTATTGTAAATAAGTACTCACAATATAATCGAACATAGAAAACACATTAAAATTTCTATCAAAAATTAGCGTCCGCCGTACACGTGGCCGTGAGCGCCTGTTCAGCGGTTTCCTCGTTGACTTCGATTTAAACAGTGCTCACCTCGCCAGAGCCCGGTGTTCGCTATTGGAATGTCGTTCTTCTTGGCGGCCTGTAACATTGTAGCAAACCTCATTGGTCACCAATCAGGTTAGCCTATATATTTTATCCAAAGGAACTGCCCTAATATCCTAACCAAAAGTTTGGTACACAAAGATTCAAGTAAAATTTGACTAATGTATTTTTTACAAAAAAGTATTTACAGCCCAAACTACTTAACGTTCAAGTAAAGAAAAAAATATTCAAAGCCAAAAATGCTTATCTCACAGTTTTGAAATATAATTTTTATCCAACCACCATAATACAAAATACACCAAAAATAACTTTCGTTTATGACAAAAAACTTAGTGTTAGAACCACAATTCCTTTACCGCCTAAGCGACAAAAAGTTTGTCCTGGAGCCACGAAAATTAGACCATTAGACGCAGAAAAAAAAGCCGATTCTAACCATATTATATATAAGTCGATTTCGCAAAAAATGTCGCTTACCCCCTTTTGGCCGGAAGGCATCGATATATTATGAGGCATCAAATGTTCATATTGTCCTAGTTGCATTACATCCAATTTATAGGTACTATGCACACTATGACTCATTAACATTTACTCCTTTTTACTAAATTTCAAAAGTTAGTTCACCTAACTGTAAATAATAAAATTGCTGATTATAGGGAGTGTAGCTACCTTTGTCAATTATATTATATCATTAAATTTGAATATTGTTTGTTACAGAACAATTATCAAATCAGAAGAAGAGAAATATCATCTAATGGGAACAGGCAAATTGAAATTTGCATCAAGATTGATGAGCCGTTGATGGCTGTTTACATGATATGACAATTCATGTCTCTATAATCATGTTATGTATATGGCAGTATAGACAGAGTAACAGAAAGGCAGTAAATGAGTGGACCAAACTGCCACAAGCAATTACTTCATCTCACTGCTTGAGGCAACTTATGTTTTGTTGCAGGGACAAAATGAAATCATGTAATCTAGACAAAAATATGTAGGTATATTTTGATAAAGAAAGAACAACATACAATATACAATTTTTTTATTCTGTATATGTGTTATGCATTCACTAAATATATTTAATGTTACAATATTATGCTTTTCCTTTATTTGAAATACAATAATATTTTAAAAATACAAAAAAATCCATGTAAGAAGTAAGATCTTGGAAATATTTTACATAAATTGAGTATATTTATGAAAACACAATTAGACAGTCCTAATTAATTATGTCTTTTAATAATAAATGATTAATTAAATTTGTTTATACATTCACACAAACTATACTTGTTGCATATTAAGTCCAGTGATTAAACATAAAACTGGTTTCTGTTAAAAAAGAACTACAATACAATACACAGGCACATTCAATACCTAATAAACTTGTAAAGCTAATCTCTGCTACTATAAATTAAACTCAAGTTTTCCATAACATGCTACACCGAGACATGTTAAATTTGTAAACTCCTTATTTCAGTACTAATAATGCCACAGACTTCATATTCTTGCTACACCGAGACATGTCCAATTTGTAAACTCCTTATTTCAGTACTAATAATGCCACAGACTTTATATTCTTGCTACACCGAGACATGTTCAATTTGTAAACTCCTTATTTCAGTACTAATAATGCCACAGACTTCATATTCTTGCTACACCGAGACATGTCCAATTTGTAAACTCCTTATTTCAGTACTAATATTGCCTCAGACTTCATATTTTTACTACACTGAGACATGTCCAATTGGTGAACTCATTATTTCAGTACTAATATTGCTGCAGACTTCATATTCTTGCTACACCGAGACATGTCCAATTGGTGAACTCATTATTTCAGTACTAATATTGCTGCAGACTTCATATTCTTGCTACACCGAGACATGTCCAATTTGTGAACTCATTATTTCAGTACTAATATTGCCGCAAACTTCATATTCTTGCTACACCAAGACATGTCCAATTAGTGAACTCATTATTTCAGTACTAATATTGCTGCAGACTTCATATTCTTGCTATTCTTGCCTAGTCTCGGTTCTTGAAGTCTGCCGTAATTAGCTAAAAACAAGAAATTATTGAACATTGAAATAAGTAAAAAAGACATGACTTTATTGATATTTTTTATTACCTACTCTTGTATTTATTAAAATATATCATTTCAGTTTGCCAACAAATTATATATTTATTAAGACTATGACAGACTTAGAGGTTACCTATAATTTTTTTTGTGAATTTCAGTAGAATTACTGTAAAAATTTACTGAATATTGTTTATTTTTAGACTGACTTTAAAACCACATGCATTTAGTAATTTGAAATACTGGCTTGGGAAAATATCACAAAGTAAGGTTAAAGTTTAGAAACGTGCTGCCTCGATAGACGAAAAGTAAGCATATTAGAGGGTTCTAGGGGGTCTTCTGATACCTATGCAACATTTTCTTGCCGGAAACGCCGTTTTATAAAAAAAAACTACGACAAAATTCTTAATTTTTAGGTTAGGTTAGTGTAGTAGGCACTTTTTTTTAGGTACTGTGTGTGTTTTGTACTGTGAACTGAGTCTGACTCCGGGTGTGCTCCCGCCAAAAGCTCTCAGTCACCCCTGAGTGTCGCTACACCACACTCAACCTTCGCATCGCTACGGAGGTCGGCGACTCGCTTCGCTCGCCACCTCCCCCCTTCGCTCTGCTTGGCCTCGTGTGGCTTGCTCCACTCAGGAGCTCCCTCAAGCTTCTGGCTCCCGCATTTATAAAAAACACTCTAGGGGTAGGGACCACAACACTACGTGGGGTCGGGGTGCCCCGTGTCGGTTCTGAGACTAAGTCCTGTCTGCATAATAAGTCAAATTATAAATAATAAGGGTATATTTACCTTTCTTATATTTCCTTTATCCAAATTTGCGTTAAAAAAAGTGTCCTACTACACTAACCTAACCTAAAAATTAAGAATTTTGTCGTATTTTTTTTTTATAAAACGGCGTTTCCGGCAAGAAAATCGTGTTGCATAGGTATGAGAAGGCCCCCTAGAACCCCCTAATATCCTCACTTTTCGTCTATCGAGGCAGCACGTTTCTAAACCCAACCCCAAAGTAACTATAGTTTACTAACCATTGGTATAAATACAGAGAAAAATAACATCATAATCTTTAGAATACACACCTAGTGGTTTGTATATCACTGCAATTTGTTTATTGCGCGACATCTTTCAACATTTGTCAATTTATTCAAAACTTCTTAGTGTTGAAGTCCTTTTATCCACATGTCTTATGATCTACTTGCTTCTTAGACTCCTGAGACGTTCCAAACTCGATCTGCGCACTATTTCAGCTAAACTGAACACGAAAGATCTGAAAGAGTAAGTTTAAGAGAATTAAAGACAAATAATAGGATTAATAGGATTGGTTAACTATGTATCTCGTTGACAATGAATAGGTAAACGATGACAGAATAATACTTACCCGGCATAATGTAGGCGAGATAATAATTTCACATTGTTTGAAAGAAAACAACAAAGGTACTAATAATACAACTGACGTATCGTATCTGACTAAAGGCTAGCGTCCACTAGGCTCGCCGAGCCGAGCCGAATCGAAACGCAGAAAGCCGCCGCCTATATATTTCTATGAACCTGCGTTCATTAGCGACGAGCCGCGGCGCGCCGAATCGAATTTACCGCGCGCATCGCTCGTCAGGCGAATTTCTGCGGCGACGCGTTTCGACTCGACTCGGCGCGCCTTAGTGGACGCGGGTCAGCGGAATCGGATGAGTGTAGACGGGTACTACGTGGCGTAAATACCTACCTAAAATATTTGGTCTCCAAAATCTTCGATTTTTGGTATTGTTTATGCTTTTCGTATTTGTGACTAGCGCTATCTGTCGACAAGCTTAACAGCTATATTGATTGGTTCATCTAATATGGTAGCAGTTCAAATCAGTTCCGCTAGATGTCATTGTACGGTAGAAGTATGTATTAGTTCGTCTGTACTTAGTTGATATTGGATGCGCTAGGTGCCACTTTCACTAATTTTGCTTAATTATATCTGTCGATTGTCTGCTAGGTTCTTGGTTCGCAATAATTATGCTAGATGCCGCTGTTGTGCATTATAATGATAATGCATATTTGAAAATTAACTGTGAGAGATGAAAGATTCAGAAAGATTCATTTCATTCAGAAAGATTCATTCTAATTTGAATCAGTCATATCATAACAGCCTCTTGCAGTTCACTGCTAGGCCTCTCCAAAAAAGAGGCATTGGCCTACTAAATCACGCTGGCCAGACGGGTTAGTAAAGGATTTGTAGTGTTTCATCTCTTTGCAATGTTGGTTCTCTCTTAAGACTATTTTCTTGTTTCAGGCTTATCTGAAAAAACCATCAGCACTATCACAAAAGAAGACGAAGTTGCGGCTTCCCGCTAACCGCAAGCAAGAAAAGAAAATTGTGTTAGATGATTTCGATCTATGCGCAGTCCGAAATTAAATAAACGAAATGTATACCGTCAGAAAAGAAGTACCGAATTTGGTTAAACACTTGGTGGAGTTAAAGATTGATATAAGTTTTCGTGGAGGTCGTAATACATTATGGAAAATTATCCGACAAATTGAATTTCAATATCAATCTACCACTGCAGAAGACTGGCAAAAACAATGCAAACATATGCGCCACATTGAAGACAAGCTCGTGAAACAGATGGGTCTACGGATGCTGAAATGGACAGGTTCATAATAGAATTAAATTCTGAGTCTTCTACAGAATCTGACAGCAGTTACGAATCATCATTGGCAGTCCGGGAATCTGACAGCAGTTACGAATCACCATAACATTGGCAGTCCACATGGATCATTTTTATTCAAAACTAGCTTTTGCCCGCGGCTTCGCGCGCGTTGAATTCGGGGTAACACAAATCTATTTTCAGTCTCAAGTTGTGTGAAGACACTCCTGATTATTCTAAAGACTTCAGAAACGCTACAGGGTACAAAGTAGCTCGGTTAGTATTCATGACACAATATACCTACCATTACATCTACCGAAAGGTACATAATAACATCGCCTTGTATACAGTCAAATGCCAAAGCCATGTTCCAATACATGTCCAAAATCTTAATATATAAAATCCTTGCGTTACTGACTGACTGACAGACACGCTACAGCCGAAACTATTGGGCGCAGGAAGCTGAAATTTGGCATGTATGTTCCTTGGGGACCGTAGGGGTGCACTAAGAAGGGATTGCCCGAAATTCCCACGGGATCGGCCAAAACGGGTAAATTAAAAAAATGCAGGCGTTGCTGCTGGCGTCCTCTAGTATATCTATGAATACTTTCGCATTTATAATATTAGTAGAGAAAATCGTTTCAGCCGTTTAAGCGTAGAATATAATTATTAGTTTATATAAGCGAACAATGTAATCACTGTGCACAATATGACATTATGTATGATGTGTCAGTACTGACAGATATACGCACATGCGCACTCAATTATTATAGCGCATGCGTTCTTACTTCCAAGAGATAAATTGGTGCTGAACAAACTTCTAGCCTCCCTACAATCCCTCCCAGTTTAATTTTTGCATCTTATGGTAGCCTATGTCCGTCTCCATGGTCCAGTATATCTCTATATCAAATTTCAACAAAATCGGTTCAGCCGTTTTAGCGTGAAAACGGAACATACATACATACATACATACACACTTTCGAATTTATAATATTAGTAGGGAAGTAGCGATAAATATGAAAATTAAATTTGCAGGTTTTGTATTTGATAAATAATTGACGTTATTATGTTGAGTTTACCTTTGTATATTAAATAGACAAAATTTTTATTATTACTATTTATCTTCATAGGAAATTAGTTAGAAAATAAATGTACATGCGTATTGGTTCGGCGTTGCACCGAAACGTATGTACTAGGCGATTTGGAAAAATATTAATATTGTGGACTGTATAAGGATGGCTGATGATCGCCTAGAAAAGGAAAAAGGTGAAGAGGAGTTGGAAATTATAGCTACTGGGATTTGTAGGTCACGCCTTACCTCCTTTTTCTCGGCTTGACAAAATGGCGGCCGCCTGGTTCTTCGAGAGTCGGGCCACAAAGCTGATCACTCCATCTGGATCCAACCCAGAGCTGCGCAGACCACGCCACTACACCCGCGGGCGGTTTAGTTCTCGTTTATAGTATAAAGCGGTAAAATATTGCGGTTTTGCACGTGTTCGGCGCGGCGCAGGGCGGCGTAGGGACGCAACCGATCAGAGTGACGATTGATCCTTGACTGGCTCGCAGCGTCGTTGAATTCTGCGACCAATTACAGCGAGGCGTGCCTTTTGAAAGGGAAGGGATAAAAGGATCGTTCGTATTTGACAATGCGGTATGCAAAGGAATTTATTAGCTAGGTGTTGACATAATTAATTATCAACAGAAAGATAGATGGCGCTACCATATTCCCCCTGGCCCTAAAGGGTTGCCTTTAAAAAAAATAAAATTGAACTTTGCTATGTTGGATGTACTACCGCATAACCCATCAATAGGCTAAGACAGCGATATGATATTAAAATTAATCTAAATTAACTTTAGCGAAACAAATATAACGAAAACTATAAACTAAATACTTAAACTAAGAGGTAGATCCAACTTCAGGCTAGTTCTCACTGAGTTGGAAGCGGACAGAGACGTACAACAGGGTGCATGTAGCTCCCCTTCGCGGTTTTCACGGTAACAACGCGGGTTGTACCGTCTTTGGAAGTATGCAGTTTCTCCACGATGGCTAACGGCCATGAAAGCGGCGGAGCATTATCATGTACTATGACGACCAACGTACACTCCTGTATAGGGGATGCAGGACTATTCCACTTGGATCTAGCCTGAAGCTGGTGGAGATATTCCGCACGCCAGCGCCGCCAGAACGACTGCACGAGTTTATCCAGCAGAGTATGTGTCTGGAACAAGCTTGAAGAGTCTGCTTTAGGAGCTGGAAATGACGATAATGACACTGTGTTCAGAAAATCTGCAGGGCTTAACGCGGATGGTTCTGCAGGGTCACTACTCAATGGCGTGAGCGGACGCGAGTTGATCAGTGCCTCGACTTGTGCAAGGACAGTTAAAAGCTCTTCGTAAGAGAGGATCTTTTGACCTATAACTTTAAAGAGATGCGTTTTAATTACTTTGACCTTGCTTTCCCAACATCCACCGAAATGTGGTGATGCTGGCGGAATAAACTTCCAGTCAATATGATTTATGGAAAGTTCTTCCTGAAGACGAGTACGATATTCTTCCCTGAGAAACTTGTAAAGGTCGCGTAAATGAAAGCTTGCGCCCACGAAACAAGTGCCGTTATCCGTGTACAAACACTGTATAGGGCCGCGTCGTGAAAGAAATCGTTTAAGGGCTGCCAGGAATGACACAGTGCTTATATCCGTCGCAACTTCAATGTGCGTAGCGCGCGTCGTTAAGCATGTAACAATACATAGCCAAGCTTTACGGCTTTTAACACCTCAACCACGCACTGGCGTATACTGCAGCGGTCGTGCGTAATCACAACCGGTATGTGTAAACGCTTTATCAACCTGACTGGGAGATGGGAGAGAAAATCGGACGCGGACGAAATTTGAAACAGACGTTACATTTATGTATTCTGTGACGAATTATTCGTCGAGCAGCTAAAACCCAATATTTATGCCTAAGTAAGGACATAAGCAACTTTGCACCAGCATGGAGATGCTTCTTGTGATAAAAATCAACAAGAAGGTCGACATCATGATCATGACGCGGTAGAATGCAAGGATGCTTGTAGTTATAAGGTTCATCCGAATTTGACAGACGACCACCAACGCGTATGACGCCGTGCTCATCGAGAAACGGCTTGAGTCTAAGAATAGCGGGAGAACAAGGTACATTATTTTTCAAATTTTGAATGTCGTTACTAAAATATACAGCCTGTTCAGCTCGTAGTAACTTACATTCTGCAAATTCAAGATCAGTACTTGAAACAAAAGTCCCATTAGGTAGGTGCCTAAGAAACCTACAGACATAAACGATAGCGCGGAGTAACTTAGACCACGATGACATGCGTAGTGCGAGTGCATAGATCGGAGATTCAGCAACCTCAACAATCACGGGATGAGAAACAGACTTCCGTTCGGGTACATCCTCGTCCTCTGCACTGTGGTCAAAGGGTTGCATGGGCCACTCTGACGGATCATGGGAAATCCAAGAAGGTCCATGATGCCACAATGGATGATGCAGAAGATTAAGTAGAGTAACACCACGAGACAGGCAATCAGCGTGGTTCTCAATACCCGCAACGTGATTGAAACAAGTAGCAGGAACAAGTTCAATCAATTTACTAACGCGGTTGGCGACAAAATTCTGCCAGCGGTGAGGAGAAGAATAAATTCAAGCAAGCACTACTTTGGAGTCAGAAAAGGCGTATATTTTATTGATAGGGTAGTGGGGCAAAACTGTGTCTTGAACCTTGCGGAGCAACTGAGACAGCAGAAGGGCCGCGCACAACTCCAGTCTCGCAACCGAGATGGTTTTAATAGGCGAGACCTTGAACTTAGCACAAACTAACTGCACCGAGTAATTAGAAGCAATGCGGACTTGCAAATATACGACTCCGCCGTAAGCACGCTCGCTGGCTTCAGCGAAACCTATTAAGTTGAAGGTACATCCATCTACCAACCCAAAATGACGCGGAATAGTAATTTGATTAAGTGCGGTAATCTCAATACAAAACTGGCTCCAAGCGGCGACAATATGGTCAGGGGGTGTTTCATCCCACTCACACTTTTATAACCAAATTTCTTTGGTCAAGAGCTTGGCGTACAAAATTGTGGGAGCCACAAAACCCATTATGTCCCATAGTCGAGCCACTGTGGACAGCATAGTGCGTTTGGTGCACTTACGAGTATCATCTGGCGGTGAGACGTCAAACCGAAAACTATCACAGGATTTGTCCCAGCGTAAACCGAGAACTTTATGCGGTACAGACGTATGAGGTATGTGTGCAAGAACCTCCTTAGAATTGCTTGTCCATTTGACAAGATCAAACTGGCCTCGCTTGAAAAGCTGAATAAGCTCTTCACAAAGCGAAATTGCTAGCGGAACGGATATGACACTACAGGCGATGTCATCCATATATAAAGCGGAAGTAGCAACAGCTGCTGCGGCGGGAAAGTGATCGCCTTCATCAGCGATCAACTGGCGAAAAACTCGTAACGCGTGATATGGGCTACACTTGAGTCCAAAACAAACACGATTGAACTGATACACGGATAATGGTTCCTTATTGTTAAAACGATAAAAAATCCGTTGAAATCTACGGTCAGATTCCCGATCGCCGATATTGAGAAACATTTGGCGGCAATCAGCTGACAGAGCGATTTGGAAAAGAAGAAACTTTATTATGATGTTAAATAAAAAAGAGGTTTTATCTTCGCGAACTACGCCGTGATGCGGGATATAATATGAGGGAAGAGAATTGCCCTCGTTGTTTACAACTACACTCAAAAAACCTTTATTTAGGTAGTCACGAATGACGTCATTATAGGCGCCGCGTAACTTAAGTGATGCATCAAGTTTTCGTTCTAAACAATGAAAACGTCTAAGCGCAGCAGCGTACGAGTCGCCTAACGAATAAGGGTCACCATAGAATGGCAACGCCACAACGTATCTGCCACTGTCGTCACGAACAGTGGTAGCGCGGAAATGTTCTTCACACCCGAGATCCTTACGGCTCATCGAAGGCGGTGCGGTAACCTCTTCCAGCTCCCAAAATCGCTTGAGAAGAGAATCAATATAATTTTATATAATGAGAAGTATGTTACGTAGGTACCTACGGTACCCATAATCACATACCCAAATACCGTCTCAATAGCAGGCGGTAAATTATATTGCTCACTACGTACTACTTTAGGTAGTAACAAGTGCGGAAATATTGAAGCTCCGATCAAAACATCAATGTCTGCCGGATTCGCAAATTCCGCGTCTGCTAGCGGCAGTGTCTCGAGATGCGTGAGTAGTGATACGTCCACATTAGCGTTCGGCAATGTGTCTGTAATACGCTCCACGATAAGCGAAGAAATGTTAAAATTAATATTCCTATCAAAACGCGAATGTATTTTAATATCTACGGAACCCTTGCAATGTTTTTCTGACCCTCCGATACCCTTGACTACTAAGTTAGTATTTCTAAAGTTTTCCCACAGTCCGAGGCGTTTGAAACAATCAGAAGTAATAAAATTACTCTGTGACGCTCTATCGAGTAAACAACCACAATACAATTAAAGGGGGTTAGAACGGAAATAGTTACTGATTTGTATTAGAACGCGTGTCGCCGATTGTCTCCCACTCTCTATCTCCACTACAAGCAATACACTAATACGTACGCGCATTACGCACACAAATCAACTGCACTTACTTAGATCGCGAGTTTGCCATTGGTTGTCACACTAGCGCAAAAACTTCGCTTGACATGGAACTATCGCGCTTGACGATCACTCACACACTCTCATTAATGTTACGGTGTCCAAAAGGTCGATTATTTATATCGATAAAATACTGTTGTTTTGTTACTTTAAGTTTTGCAATTGTTTGTTTTTATTTCGGGATGGTGGGATAGGGCACAAATAGTGTGGCCTTTCTTAATATACATAAATAATAATATAAAATTAAAGGGGAAATTACAATATTTATTTATTTACCTTTATCATATTCGAATACCAAGAGTTAAAAATCATGTCTACTTAGGATGTCAGTGTCCGTGATAAACTATTCATGTGTACAACCACATAAGCTAAAGTTTGTAAAAAAATAAATGACAGAAGTATATAATACAATAATATTTTAATGTTGAACAATAATTTAAATTAAATTTCAACCCAGATTCTATTATTGTCCCTGAAATAAGACGTATTTATTAAGAAGCATACGCTTGCTATCTTTTAGATTCGAATTTTTCAAAATAAAATGCAATCTTACATTGACATATTTTTCAATGATAGCTTTAGATAGGTCTGTAACATGGCTCGCACTAGGATTAAATCCAACCTGGTGATAACTAATGTTGCTAAATAATTCAGTGCCGACAAAGCTGCGCAAGATCTTTGTTGTCAACATATATTATGTTTATTAATTTGCCGAAGATTGTCGGTGTAAATCTTTATAACTGCTTCGGACATTTTACAGATTAGTATCAGTTCGATTGAAGGATACAGGAGACTCCCTTTATCTTTTGCTACGATAAATTTATGGTCCGAATTTATTTCATTTGACAGCAGTGCTCCAACGCATATGTCACAATCAATTTTCTTAATTAAAATATGTGATATGTAACCCGCGATACTAAGTTAATAACCCACAATAAAAATTAATCGGTAGTAATAAACAAAGTTATGTTAATCTTAATATTACTGATAACAATAATTTGAATACATTCACACGAAGGAACTCACAATCGACATTGTTCACAACTTGGTAGCTATAACACTATCGGACCCACCACCATAGATTTAGCAGAATTCAAGCTTTGACGTTCGCAGTGAACGAAATACATTGCGTAATCGCCTACGTAGTACTAGACGGTACCCACGCATTGCCAGCAATGTATATTTTTTTATTTGCTTGCGATAGTATCGTTTTTGTCTACAAATTACATAATACACACCAATAGTTACAGTAAAAGAAATTCCTATTAAAAGATTCCTTTAAAACCTTAATATCTACTGAATAAAATTTTACATTTGTTCAAGTTATGTTAGAATCGAAGAAAAGGCAGCCCGCGCCATTTCATTCGAGAGCTAAGTGTGAACTCTAAATAATGGACTTGCAGAGTGGATTTTATGAAAATTATAAAACCTCTTTGTGCGCTTGAACATCGGAGACAAAGAAAAATAAAAGAAAGGTTTATGGTGATGGACATTTATACAATGGTCGTGTTGAGTGTTAAAGTTAACGTGTTTTATAAGAATAATTTGTTCTGAAGGGTCTATCAAGAAATTTGGTAGAAAACGGTTCCATAAACTTTTTTTAAAGAAATTGCGTGCGATGTCGCCTTGGCCGGCAAGACTATCACAGACTGCTACGAATGAGTCTGAGTCTGAGTCTGTCTGAGTCTGTCTGAGTCTCAGGTTCATATCCACGCATGACTCGCACCACTCACTGTCTTTTCGAAGTTAAGTGCATAATAAATAACAAATTATCGCTCGCTTATTGAAAAATGATAAATACAAAAAAGAATAATCCATTTCTAATATTTCAATAATAATTCATTCTAATAATTATTCATCATATCAGCCAAACGACGTCCACTGCTAGACATAGGCCTCCCTCAAGGTTTTCCACACAGACCGGCCTTGAGCCGCCCACATCCAAATGACCCCCCCCCCCCCCCGATCTTGACGAGATCGTCGGTCCACCTTACGGGGGGCCTACCTCTGTTGCGTCATCCGGTACGTGGCCGCCACTCCAGAACCCTCTGCCTGAACGGCCATCGGTTCTTCGAGCTATGTGCCCTGCCCACTGCCACTTCAGCTTGGCTATCCGCAGAGCTATGTCGGCGACTTTGGTTCTACTGCGGATCTCCTTATTTCTGATTCGATCTCGCAGGGAAACTCCAAGCATAGCTCTCTCCATCGCCCCCTGAGTGACCTTGAGCCTTCTGATAAGGCCCATAGTGAGCGACCACGTCTCTGATCCGTAAGTCATCACTGGCAACACACACTGATCAAAGACTTTCGTCTTGAGACACTGCGGGATATCGGACGAGAAGATATGGCGTAGCTTCCCGAACGCTGCCCAACCGAGTTGGATTCGACGATTGACCTCCTTCTCGAAGGTGGACCTACCTAATTGGACTACTTGTCCCAGGTAGATATACTTGTCGGCAACTTCGCGCGTAAAGTTCCCAACCTGAATAGGAGTAGGTACAACATGGACGTTTGACATGATTTTTGTCTTGTCCATGTTCACCTTGAGACCTACTTGTTGGGAGACTCAACAGAGGCCATCAAGCATTGTGCTTAGGTTTTCCATGGTCTCAGCCATGACTACGATATCGTCTGCGAATCGAAGGTGAGTGATGTACTCGCCGTTGATGTTGATGCCGAGTCCATTCCAGTCCAAAAGCTTGAAAGCATCCTCCAGCGCAGTGGTAAACAGTTCCGGGGATATGACATCCCCCTGTCTCACCCCTCGCTGGAGTTGAATAGGTTTCGAACTCTGGTCCTGGAGGCGGACTGACATAGTGGCGTTTTCATACAAACACTTCAGTACTTCGATATATCGGTATTCAATCCGGCACCATTGGAGAGACTGTAGCACCACCCAGGTTTCGATCGAATCGAAGGCTTTCTCATAGTCCACAAACGCTAAGCATTTAGGCTGGTTATACTCCTCAGACTTCTGTATACTCGTAACCTGCCGCAGCGTATGTATGTCGTCTATGGTACTATAGCCTTTACGGAAACCGGCTTGTTCGGGAGGCTGGAAGTCGTCTAGCTTGCTCTCGAGACGGTGGCTCAGAAGTGTGATGTGTCTGTAGTTCTTTAAGAGTGTTTTATCCCCTTTCTTAAAGAAAAGCACCACCACACCTCCATGCCACGCCTGTGGCATTTTACCCTCGAGAATGACGGAATTAAATAGCTTCTGAAGGGCTTCTACAGCGGGTGTGCCTCCGGCCTCCAGCAGCTCGCTCGTAATTCCGTCAGTACCCGGCGCCTTCTTCTTTTTTTCGAGCTCTTTGAGAGCCACACTAATCTCGTGCACGCTGACGTCCGGGATATCTTCGGTATAGTGTCGGGTCAATTCAGCTCTAGGGTCTGACTTGCGGGTTGTCGTGTTGTCGTGTATAGCTGTCCATAGAACCTTTAGATCTCCTCCAAGAGCTCAGGCTTGGACGATACGATTCTGCCATCTTCCGTCTTCAGCTTTGTCAGCTGACTCTGCCCTAATATTTAATTATGCTTCGACTATTGAATCCGTTCCCACATAATATATGCATGACGGCACATAAATAAAATATTTTCAACCCATTCATCACATCTCGCAAACAGCGATCATTCGTTAAATCCGAAATCCACCGAATAATTAACAACGATCCGGACAGTTGTTTTAATTTGCGTTCGTGTCGCGCCTGTGAATTACGTGTCCGGGACTGGACAGAGCCGGACAGGGTTATTTGCGGCTTCCGGATAGTCCGTTGAGCGTGTATTAAATATGCGGGTAGTGCGATTTCAGTTAGTGTTTGGTATTGTACAATGGTTTTAGGTTATTTTAGTGTTCGTAGCTCGATTGCAGGGACCATTGTCCATGATATCAAATGGAGTTTTAACTAAATTATTTTATGTGAATTAATGTCTTTGTGCCAAACATTAACAGGGAGAGAGATTTAGGTAGATTTTTCAAGAATGTAGAAATACATTCTATCACAGACGTAAACATACATACTAAACACAATCTTTTTAATTGTTTTTCTTAGTAGAACCATGCTGGTTTTAAAATAGGTCAGCACAATTGAGGAAATATTACTACCCTTTATGGACGCTTCAATGACGTCCAGCATACAAAGAGTTCAGGGTATTGCAGCGCTGTCTTTAACTCCTGTAGCCTGTAACTTTTATCTGTTTTTAGAACTGATTCTGCAATGCTAAAACACATAATTATAAATGAACCACGGTATTCTACTGATGAACACGACGGAACCACCCTTATTTAATCCTATCTCTTAAACAATTAATGACCAGATTATTGACAGGCGGCCATTTTCCAGTAGGGCCATCATAAATACGCATTACTGAATAAAATGGTACAAACCAATTCTATTACCCTGTGTATTAAACGGTTTTAGATGAACCACAAAACGCTGCAGCCTTGGCAAAGATAATACGAAGTGAATTAAGGAGTACATTACCCTTATTTAAAAAAACTTTATTCTCCTTCTCCTTAATGTGCCTCTTCAAATTTGAAGGTTGGCTGTTGGCTTCTTATACTTCATTCTGTCCGCAGACATATGAACAACGATCACACTCGCAATGCACACCCGTCGAGTGCGGACGTGCGGCGCTGCGACGCGCGTATTAAATTATTATTTAATAAATGTAATTAGCGGCTTTACGTCGCCCGATACTGTAGCTATGAGCTGTTCACAGCAACTCATAGCCAACGAGTTGTTAGCGTTTATACAACATGCCATCGACACCATCCACCAGATCTGCAAGTCCAACTTCAAAGAAGAAGACGTATGTGGTAGCAAGAAGCTACTCTCCCAGACCCTGGGCAAGTTAGACGAGATGCCGTCCCGGCGAAGGGATGGCACCGAGAAGAGCATCCAGGATATCATCTCCGTATTGAAGGTGACCGACCCTGACGACGTGCCTACGTTCGTGGCGAAGGATCTGCACAAGCTGCCGCCCGTCACATTCGACCACGTCGACGCACCAGGTTGCTGAAGGATATCACATCCCTGAAATCCAGCCTGGCCGAGGTGCAGTCCAAATTAGAGAAGTCGGACAGCACCATATGTGAGCTACGTGCAGAAGTAGTGTTATTACGTAACGCTATTTCTACAAGTTGGTCACCAGTCGTGTCCAACGTGAACCCACGACGCGGGGCTCAAAACGCATCCATCAGCAGTTTTGAGTCAGCAAATTTGCTTGCGTCGCCTATCGACGGTAATGCAAGCGGTGTGACGCGTAATGTCGCTGAAATCGGGTCATCGACACCGGTCAAGGTTTTGTCGAGTGTTGATGCATTGACTACTAAGCGCGGTTATGCCAATGTTGCTACCAATAGCAAAATGCAGCAGAATCGGCCGGAAGAAAAAGGGGGTAAACAGAAGCCTTGTGAACCCTCTCATAACGAGGTTGCGGAGCTACGTGCCCTTAAACCGAAGACATGCGACGAGGATGGTTTCATAAAGGTGGAGAAGAAGAAGAAGAAACCACCTTGTCGTAACCTTTGTGGTACCGGGTTAGTGGGACCGAACATGCTGCTGCGTCCCGCCGTACCAACCACGCAGTTGTACGTCTCTCGGCTGCATCACTCCACAAAGGAAGAGGAGGTCGTAGAATACCTGCGCCTGAAGACCAACTGGACTTTGAGAGTCGAGAGATTGGAGTCACGGCATAACACCAACTTCAAGTCGTACGTGGTGCGGGTGCCGACTCAACATCTCGATACTTTCCTCAAGGAAGAGTTTTGGCCGAAGGGTGTCGTGTATCGGCGTTTTCATGGGAGGTTACGTAATACCACTCAGCGTAACATGAAGCCGTGAACAACACCTGTTTGCTTTGTAATATTATTAGATATTTTATTTTATGTATGTTAGACTATAAGGTATATATCTATGGGTTTTTATTACCTGAAAATAAATTATTATTATTATTGTAAAACAGTTGTTTGACGAAGGTAATGCCGGTCCACTCCCAGATGTTATGCGAAAACAAATACCTAATAGGCACAAGTAAGTGAATACCAGTTTAGCACTAACTAGTAGTAGTAGCAATTTCTCTGTGATTAAAGTATCAAACTGAGTTTGCCACCTGAGATGTCTTACAAACAATTCCTTCATTTTTGCAATTATCTACGAATAAGTCTTATAAAACCAATTTTCTTTTTCACACTATAGAAGAAAACAAAGTTTAGTACTATCTATCAAACACATATTTATTCAATGTGAAGAAGAGCTTGTCAAACTGTCTCAATTCGAATGTTATTCGTCTAAGTCTATTCAAGAAGAAAAGTTAACCATCTATGCAAAAACTTTCGCATTAAAATTTGACACAACTTCGTGTCAAGGATCAGCATTATCTAACCGTGTAAGTTTCTTTAATAAAAGACTTTGCGTTTTGTGAATACAAAACACTTCTTTTGCAAAGTTTTTCAGATAATATTGGGCCAGTAAAACGACGGGTCGATTTCTTTGCAGGGAATAAAAATTGTATTGTGTGTGTTATTTGAAAATTAATAACGGCTAAAGAACAAGACGAGGTTCCAAAACATCAAAATAATTTTATTTCAGAAGTAATAAGCGGTAGGCGAATGCCGTTTGGTTGACGGCATAGAATACAAGTGTCACCACCCCCTATCTTCCCGTGGGTGTCGTAAGAGGCGACTAAGGGATAACACGATGCAAATACCATCTTTGCGTAGAGACGGAAAACTCGACATCAAACCCTATACGACTGCCTCGTTGGTCTCGCGGCATAAATGTGCGCGTGGGATCGGGAGGTCCCGGGTTCGATTCCTGGGTCGGGCAGTGTTATTGGGTTTTTCTGTCACGAAATTCTCAGTAGCAGCACGGAGTCTGCAAATGAGCCCGGTACGGCAATAGGCTCGCCCCTTATTACGTGGGACTAAAGTATATCTGGCGAAAAGTGGGTGTAGAAATACACCTCTGCCTACCCCTTCGGGGATAAAAGGCGTGACGATATGTATGTATGTATGTAGTAATAAGCGGTCTACTTCTGTGGTTACACACTTGGGTGTGACCCAATTGCCAACAAATATCACTTCTATTCCCACCCTGAGTCCACTCATCATTAGGGCTACTATTAGACAAGCCACTTTTTGCAAAACTGAACTTTCGTTTTGGCGAACTTATAGCCAACTGTGCAAACATTATTTCATTGATTATTTACCAAAGAAAAATAGAGCTTGACTATAATATTACTGTTATTTCGAAACATGTCCATTAATATTATTACGGATTCTTTTAAAGTGTTCAAATCGCTATTTTAGTAGCCCAACAGCACCACTTACCATCAGTCCTCGTCTTTAAATTTTCTAAATCCCATGGAGGCTTAATCTTGAGAAGTTTAACATTTCGTGTTACCAAGAGATATAATCATACTCCGCCGCCGCCGTCAGTCAAAATGTTTGACACGCTTCGGTTTAGAAATTCGAAGCGTCTTAAAGCTACGTATCCAACAAAGATGTGAAGAAGACTACTATCAAAATAATATTGCCTACGCAATGACTTTAGTTTTAACAGATTTCAGAAATAACTAGCCAACAATAAACGCGATTTAAATATGTATACATTCACAGATACGACTATTTATAAATAAGTAAGTATACGTGGTATTTTTTTGCTGAACTATAGTTTGGGTAGCCATCGTCTTAAATAGGTAGAAAATGATTAGTTCTGACTGACATATCATCGAAGAGCATGTAACGGGTTCTAGAATAAACGAAGAAGAGGTTCTATACGTTTATTGCCAAGTATTGTCTCACTTTCTATGCACGAGTATGACCGATCAACAACACGACACTGGCCTGAACACTAAGGGCTGCAGTCTCCCACGCTGTTCCATCCGGTAGTGTACAGGACAGGCTGCTCGACGGGCTGCGCGTAGAGGGGCAGATCCTCGCAGACCGCTGGCTTCAGCTGGCAGGTGCCAGCACTGTGTGCGCGATGAGCTAGGGCAGGGCCGGCCTCGTCGGCAGAAGTGTCGTAGAAAACGGTGTAGGTGAAGTGAAGAGAAGTGGAAGAGTAGAATTAGGGTAGCGTAGAGTAGGGTGTACCGCAGCCTGGAGCCTTAAGGTGGACCTGGAACCTGAAAGGAAGCCACATTAGAAGAGCTACAACCAATAGGGTCAGGCAGGCGGCGCCAGCCGGCCTCAGCTAGCAGGTACAAAGATTGGCAGTACGCTAACGCAGTAAATGTAGTAACTTACCCACAGCTGGACTAGGATACACGTACGACGTAGACGTAGCACGTAGTTCGGGCAGGGTGACAATCAGTAGCGGTGCAGGCCTCTCTGTCGGCCCCTTTATATACCGAGCTCTCCATCAGAGTTGGTGTCGGTGTATTACCATATAAGGGCAAACTCCACGAGCACGGACGATGGCCTTCTCTGATTGGCCGAGCGTATGGACGGTATTATGACGCATATTCGGTAGGTACCGGACATACGTTATAGGCATTCTGAAGCTAGAAACATTTAAATAGCGGGTCTCTCTTATGACTGAGGCACCCACTAAGGAAGGATTTTTATATGCCATACGTGGTATGGTAGAATAAAAGTGGAAAGTTTAGGAAAGGCGAAGCCCTGTGCCGCCGTGCTAGTAGATTGATATAAAAAAGAAAAGTATCATTATCTGCTGCCATATTTGTCTAATTCGCAGTATTAAAATGCTTATAACCATGCTTATAAACATGTAGAATGCCTACACATCAATGTCGCCGGGTAACGTTAACGTCTGTTTTAGACTTGTTTAAAAACAAAATTAGACTACTACGCAGGTGGTCTCGCGTTCAAACCCGCAGCCCGCACCACTATCTTTGCAAAGTTTAGGGCGTTTTCAATTGAAATAATAACTTAAAGCTTGCTAATAGTTAAAGAGGAACATCGTGAGGTAAAAATGAAACCTACAAGCATCAGATAGTTCTCCAAAATGTTCACAAAATATTTTTTTATAGTCTCATGCCTTTACTCCCGAATGGGTAGGCAGAGGTGTAATATTACGCCCACATTTCGCCATGAATTTTAGGTCCCACGTAATAGGGGGCGAGTCTATTGCCGCTACCGCTACCGGGCACATCACCAGACTCCGTACTGTTACTGAGAATTTGAAAAAAACCAGGAATACTTTTGCCCGAACCAGGAATCGAACCCGTGACCTCAAATCAGCAGACGCATACGCTGCCGCCCATGGACACCTGCAATATCAGAATCACAAGTGCATTACCAGCCACAAAGAAATAGAAGGAGGAGTGGGATAAGAGAAGAAAATGGATGGTAGCTGGTGTGGGGATCGAACCTACAACGCTCGGCGCATATTGCCAAACGGCGAGGCAATCTGTTAAGCCTCTACGCCATATGTGCAGTCATAATAATTAGATTTAAAAAAAAAAGCAATTGTAAATATCGAGTATTGTTCAATTTTAAAGTAATATAACGCTATGCCAAAATTAATCGTGCCATGTAAATTCGCTTAATACTCTTATGAATGTAAACAAATGTTTCTGCATTTAATTACTATTTGGCAAACTACAAACGAGGCAGTGCATTTGATGTGGGGACTAACACGCTTACACTTCAGTGTGATTTAATCTGCAAGTAATTAGACTGCAACTAGAAGTGGTCCTTTATGACTAGATTTAAGAGAGAATTTATAAATTTTAGAAAGAAAACTAGTGAGAGCTTAATTTTTCACTGCTTGGCGCGGGCTTTTCTTACTATGACAAGGGTAAGGATGTAGATGAAAACACTGGCCAAGTGTGAGTTCACAGAATTCACATGTCTTCTATCGCGAACAATCATAATGGAGAACTATCAGACATGTAGGTTTCCTAATGATGTTTCCTTCACAATTTCGAAAAGATAATGATGGGTGCCCTGAGTTTGAAAGCGACGCTCCCTGCGTAATAGTCTAATTTTGTTAAACATTTCTTAAAAGTCCTCTCCAAAACGACGTAGTAATGAGGATATTCTGTTCTACTAATGACGCTAGTTTCTTTTGATCGGACTCAACTTCTTGGATGGCATTATTGTACCGGATAGCGTCATCTTCGTCCATGGTTCCGAATAACTTTTTCGAAATAGATCCTATGATAGATAGGGATGCGCCTCTCCGAGATTGATGAGGGACATGGTAAAGGATAGATTCAGTGTTACGATATTGGTCTTCAAAGCGAGTAATTAGGGGTTGAAAGAGATTGAAACATTCTACGTTATCTAATGCATTATCATTTTCACAAAGTGATTTAGAAATGTTGAGAATATAGTATAAATTATCTATATGTGGGAACAGGTAAGATATGTCTACTGGTATAACTACGCTAAGGTAACTATCAACTAAATTTAACGATCCTAAGGAGTCGAAATATATTCCTGAACTGTTTGTCAGGGGTTCGACGAATTCTTGACCCGTTGAAGGGTTGCTGTAAGAGAATAGAATAATGATATAGTGAATTAATCTTCAGTACTAGATCTAGAAGCGAGTTTCACCTCATCATAGTGATGGGTGACGTGCCTTCGGTTTATTAGAAGGGTTAGTGTATTTCTGCCGTTGATCTTCACGACTTTGTAAGGGCCTTTCCACACTGGCGATAGGGCTTTCCGCAGTCTTACATGATTTTTCAGGTAAACGTAATCGCCTACTTTATATTGAACTAGCTTTCGCCCGCGGCTTCGCCCGCATGAAATTTTAATAAAGAGTAGCCTTTGTACTTACTCTCTTACGTGTATGGTACCATTATTGTACTAATTATAATGCACCGACATTGAAAATGAATGTGCCTACCTAATTGCTGTGGTATTTTGGCGTATTGTATATTAAGTAGTAACTAAATTTTTGCTATTAGCGCGTACGCAACATAATGAATGATGGACAGCATAGACGCTTTCTTGACACTTGACAGTCGTGACATATGGAACTAACTATCAAGTGACACCTACGAGTTGCGTTCGGAAACAAGAAATAGTTCTTTCAATATAACATTATATTTCTTTAAATATTTCTATTAAGTATATTTAAGTGGGTGTATATATATGTATATATTAATTATGAAATATATTGATATAGTTAATATATTATTATTTACTAGAATGCTATATATTTTATTGTTCTTCATCCAATTTCTTGTCCTATATATATAATGTATCAAATGTGTGTATTATTTAAGTGTATTATTTTATATTTAGGTGTATTAATTAATATTCATGTGTATTATTTTATTTACTCGGCCTGCGAGAATACCAGCGTTGTAGTAATACTGCAACATTAGCTGACGCAGCGCCTTATTTGCCCTCCATGTAAGTCCACAGAAATAATGTACCTACCTTCTTATATTCCTAGTGTACTTGTAGTTAAGTTTATATGTTTGTTAAGTGTTTTTTAAGTTTGTGTGGAGGTGCAAATAAAACATTTTCATTTTCATTTTCATTTTCATTACTTCCCCAGGTTTCAGACTATCCATATCAAATTTTATCACAAACGGATCTGAACATTAGCCGTGTAGCATACATATAAACTGATAATACCTACTTAAAATTACTTTTGTTTTCATAGTCGTCAAACTTTAGGTAAAGATTAGTATGTAGGTATATTATTAAAGTTATTGAAGAGCTTATGTATCTACTGATCAGAATAGCAGCAAAAATAAAAACTGAAAGCATTACCACAAAGCACATAATCAGACCGCCCCTCTGCCCCGCTGCGCTTAAGAGCGCCAACTCATAGTAAGACGCATTCAACGCTTTGAATGACGCTGCGCTTATATCAATTATATCGTGATAACTTTTAAACTATTCGTCCAAACTACTTACTGTAAAGAAAAAGTTCATCTACATTAAATACTAAAGTCAATAAATCTATCAATTTTGAAAACAATTTGATAAATACACTACTCTAGAATGAGCATTGTAAAAAACATATATTTTGTGTTACACTTTTATTACAATAAAAATGATCTAGTTAGGTTATGTACCAAAAGCTAAAAAGTAATTCGGTAAGTCCTAGCTGCCAGATCGCACCAAACTTCTCATCAATCTGGGGTATTTATAAGACAAATATAAAATCGTTGGGCAAGTGAAATTTCTATTATAATGTTTATTCTGGATACGCTACGCCCAAAACTAAAATAAATGATTTTTTTTAGTTTATTTTATTTTCAAGTTTTTAGTTTTGTTTATTAATACTTCTCATTCTGTTTCATAGTGAGGTCTATTCTACCAATCAAGCCCTTTCATTCGATACCCATATTGAGGTATTTTGTGGATAATAAGTAATCCAAAAATAAGTAATAAGTAGTTGATACTTTTCCTTATATTATGGCAACATTATACAAAATCTTTATAAATTGTAGCCTATGTGTTATTCTGATGTATAAACTATATTACTCTAAAGTTTCATCCAAATCCGTTCAGTAGTTTTTGCGTGCAAGAGTAACAAACATCCATCCATAGATCCATCCATCCATCTATACATACATCTTCACAAACTTTCACGTTTATAATATTAGTAGGATTAAATTTCAACAAAATCAGTTCAGCCGTTTTAGCGTGAAAACGGAACATACATACATACACACTTTAGAATTTATAATATTAGAAGGGAAGTAGGGATAGTAGGGATATCATTAGAGGCTTTTTTTATACTCAACATTATCTAACTGTTTTACCACCTTCATATAAAACATGTAAATTATTTTTACCGCTTACTCGTGAACATGCACATATAACTGACCATGTGAAACACAACATGTTCGGGGGTCGATTCCAGCTGTTTCAAGTCTGTCCCTGCGATTTATTTAGAAAATACACACAGGGCTACGAATATTCAGCCCTGCCGAAAGTAAGATAGTCCCGTTGAGTTACTCAAGAGTTATATCTGAATTAAGGCCTCAGTCTCCCACCCACGGAAACCCACGTACGTGAGGTGTGGGAATTTGGGAATAATGAGACACCTGTATAAGTACAGAACACGAACGAACGAAAGAAATCAAAGAAACACATCCACATTCATTATTCAAAAGAAACGACTAAGACACCAATCCGACGAAAACGAAAGAAAATTAACCGAGAACCTCATCAATCCACGGCGAATCTTATGACCGCCATTCAGAAAACCATCTATGTTTACATATACAAACCGACCGAGTTAGAAAATAATATGGACTCATCGACAGTTTATTGAGAAAAGGATCTATAGTAATTGTTTTTATCATTTATAATAAAATGAAATGATTATATAACTATTATATAAACATAATAATTTTAAATAAATGAGATTGACCGTTTAAATTAAGTGGACATTGTAATAAATTTTGACACAGCGACTTTTTGTTAATGAAAGTGCCGAATACTCTATTATTTTTTTATAACAGAAAGATACCCGACACATAATTATTGTCTTTTTTGCAAGAAACATTTATTTTGCTAGAAAATTATTTGAAAATAGTGACATCTATCGGTCAGAAGGATAACTATAAATATCCTCGGTTCCAGTAATTTATTTATCGAAAATACGTAATAATATACCTACTGACGAAATTAAGAATCACCTCCTTTTTTAAAGTCGGGTAAATAGCCATAAAACACTTCGAAGGTACCTTTTTAGACTAACTATACTTTTACTAACAAACTTATAATGATCATAGACGGCATCACATATATAACCAGTTTTGGATGATCCCTCTTTTGTTTGGGACTACGTACAAAGGAGAGGTCAAGCTGTACACCAAAAACCACTCAACCGATTGTGATGAAACATATACTATTTTATAGGTTTGAGTATCCTTTTTACATGAGTGTAAGTTTTATTAAAATCAATTTCGCCATTTTAGAGATCTTTAGCAACATAGGGAAAGACGTCGGACAGACAGACAGACATAAATTCTAAAAATTATCAAGTATTGCTTTTTAGCATTTTCCTAGATTTTTTAGCTAATTTTCGTCAAAATATCTTTAATGTACAGACTTTTTCACCTCTACAGTTTTATTATAGTATAGATAGGACGTGAGTGATTGTCATAATATTCCTTGGATCTTTCTTTCGACCTTTGAATATTTTCGAGAGCTTTGTCTCTTGAGAGTTTGAGTCTATGATGTAGGAATTTTACATATTCGGGGTATGTTAGTTCTGGACGTAGTTCGTAGATAGAGTCAGGGATGAAGGCTTTGTGGCCGAATAGGAGTTCGTAAGGGGTAAAATTGGTTGACGCATGAACAGAGGTATTATATAGGTTTTAACCCTGCTTCGGGCAGAGGGCCTACGAGATCCATGCTAAGGCGTTCAAAGGGTTTGGTAGAAGTGGTAGTTATTTGCATAGGAACTCTATTAGTTTGTCTGAGGGCTTTATTGCTTTGACACAGTGTGCAGTTTTTTATATAGGTCTCGATATCTGAACGCATGTTTTTCCAATAGTATTTTCTTTAATTCGATTTAGCATTCGGGCTGTGCCAAGATGACCGGCAATAGGGATATCATGATTTTCACGAAGGATTTTAGGTATTTCTGAGAGGGTTGGAAATATGAGAGTATTGTGATAGACGTTGAAGCTTATTTTAGCGTTATTAAAGATATAGCAGAACATATTGTATATTCTTGACCAAATATGTTTATCGAAAGGGTCGCGGAAATCAGTGATAGCTATTTCTAAGCTTTCGTTGGTTAGAGATAAGGATATAGCAAGGAATTGATTTTTAAGATAAATTAGGCTTTTGTAAATAGATTCATAGGAACAGTTGTCGAAATGGTATACTTTGGTAAAGAGAAAGTATATAGTGGATCCTTTGTGCTCAAAGGGTATAAACGTATATAAGGTTCTTTCCCTATTTAGGAATTTGCTAGGATCTGGGACGTTGCTTAGGATTTCTTCGATATACGGGTTAGAAGTATCAAGGTTGAGGTAGGAATAAAAATGTGTTTGCTAGGAGTTTTAAGACGAAAGTATCGTAAATTCGAGGATTTTAGTATTACTATTAAATTGTTTTTCTGACATGATTTTCAGGAATTTGCTGTAGTTTTCATCAGAAGGAGGCACGGGATTAGCAGGAGAAGCAGTGCAACCAGAGGATGAGTGAGGGTTTAGAACGAGTTCAGTGGATTCAGCGGGATCAGCGGATTCGTTGGAAGGAAGCAGAGGATTGGAATTATCAGGTGAGTGATTATTACTTTCAGGAGTTAGGATATCTGATAAAGCGTCGTCGTTTTCTAACAGGTCTATCGAAGGGACTACGTTAGAGCTTAGAGGAACAGAGGGTATCTGGATATCGAGGTCGTCAAGAGTTATAGGGCTAAACGCAGGTGATGGATATTGAATATCTTGACGAGAGGTAGAAGGAATAGGATTATCGTATGGATGTTCTATTGAGTCTTGAGTTGGTTGTACAGGATTCACTGGGAATCTGGATAGAGCATCAGCATTGCTGTAGATTACGCCTTTTTTGTATTCGATTTTGTAATCAAACTCTTCTAGTTTTAGACGCCATCTGACTAAACGGGAACCTGGCCTATGATCAGTGACAATAGTGAATATATGACCATATAGATAGGGACGAAAAGTTTTTGTTCCGAATACGATGGCTAAGCATTCTTTTTCGGTTGTGGAATAGTTAGTTTCGGCTTTATTTAGTGTTCTCGAAGCATAAGCTATAGGGCGGTCTTTACCTATATCCCCTTGAGATAGGATAGCGGAGATAGCATAGTTAGATGCATCGCAGGTTGGGACAAAAGGTTCAGTGAAATCAGGGTAAATAAGGATAGGAGCAGAAACGAGTTTTTCTTTTAGTTCGTCAAACGCTTGTTGTTGCTCGTTTGACCATGAGAAAGTGATGTCCTTTTTTAGTAAAGCAGTTAGGGGTTTGGCGATTTTGGAGAATTCAGGGATAAAACGACGATAGTAAGAGACTAGACCTAGGAAGGATTTGGTATCTTTTGGACATTTATCAATAGGAAACTGTGTTACAGCCTTGATTTTGTCTGGATTTGGGCTTATGCCTTTGTCACTAATAATATGACCAAGATAGCCGACTTCTTTGCGTTGAAATTCGCATTTGTCGGGCTGGAGTTTGAGATTATGTTTACGTAATCTTTCGAAGATATTAGAGAGCTTTTCGCAGTGATTAGGGAGGTCGTGTGAATAGATAACAATATCGTCGAGGTAAATGTAGCAATGCCTTGAAGGCCAGCTAGGGCTGTGTTCATGAGACGTTGGAAAGTCGCGGGAGCATTTTTAAGTCCGAACGCCATGCGTTTGAACTCGAAATGTCCTTGCGGAACGGTGAATGCAGTTTTAGGAGCGTCCTTTTTTGATATGGAAATTTGGTGAAAACCAGAACAGAGTTCGAGAGTGGAAAAGTATTTGCTTTGACCTAATTGGTCTAGGATTTCGTGAATTTGTGGAATTGGGTAACTTTCATCGATGGTAATATCGTTAAGCTTTCTGTAGTCTATAACGATGCACCATTTCTTTTGGCCGGAAGAGTCAATTTTCCTTGAGACTGCCCATATAGGGAATGACCATGGAGAAGTAGAAGATTGGATAATGTCTTGAGATAGCATTTTGGAGATTTGGGTTTCAACTTCCTTTTTGTGGATTTCTGGGAATCTGTAGGATTTGACGTTGATAGGCTCAGAGGGATTAGTATTTATTTCATGCTCTAGTAAGTCGGTGGTAGTAAGTTTGTCGTTAGGTAATTGGAATATGTCTGAATATTGGGAACATATGTCGAGGAGTCGAGATTTTTCTTCGTCGTTTAAATGTTCTGTCCTAAGCATGTTTAGGACTTGATTTCTGCGGGATGTAGAAGATTTAGTATTATAGGGTTCGGAGTTATAGATAAAGGTGGAATTAGCATTGAAGGGTTGGAGATTTATTTTAATATCGGAATTGATTTCGACTGTGTCTTCAGATGTATTTAATACAGATACGTTTACTCTGTTGTTGTCTTTTACAGTGACAAGGGAATTAGCAATAAGGAGAGAGTCGGAGATATGTTGATCTAGAATGAGTCCTACACGATATTCGGGGTTAGTAACTGCACATGCAATTATTGTTTCGGTGCGAGGCGGAATTTTGTTGGTTAGCTCGTAATATTTTAATCTAACCACGAAATTTCTGATTTGTAATGTACCGGAATTGTAATCAATAATGCCATCTAAGTCATTGAGAAGATCGGTGCCGATGATGCCATCGTAATTCAAGTCTCTTTCTTCAATTACGTGGAATTTATAAGTAAGATCGGAATGAGCATCTGTGAATTATTTTAACTAGAAGTGGCCTATAGTAGACACGGTTTCGTCACTGGTATTAATACCTTTTAATTGAATGGTTTAATTTTTCAGAGCTGGCATCACGTTAATTGAAGATCGTTTTACTAGAGTGACACAGGAACCGGTGTCAACTAAGAACGAGAGGTCACGGTTATTGACTTGGGTTCGGATATTGACGTGAGGTAGGTATCGTTTATTAGAGCTGATTTCGTATATAGTAGGGGTTGGAATGGAATTGGCTGAATAAGGAGGTACAGAGGATGTAGTAGATGCAGTGAATTTAGAGGAGTTGGTAGTCGCAACGGATTTGGTAGGTCTATTGGGGTAATTGGAGGTTTAGCAGGTATAAAGCAAGATTCAGTGGACTTGGTAAGTGAATGGTAAGGTTTTGCGGATACAGCGGATGCAGTGGGAACAGTGGATCTGGTATGTATATAACGAGACGTAGAGAATGCAGCGGGGACAGAGGATACAGCGGATGTACGAGGCACAGTGGATGCAGAGGATCTGGTAGGTATTTTATAGGATACAGAGGGAGCAGAGGATACAGTGGATGTAGGAGGTTTAGGATATTTGGTAGGATTATCTTGGGATGCAGTGGATACAGAGGATGCAGTGGATGTACGGGGCACAGCGGATGCAGAGGATTTGGTAAGTTTTTTATGAGATGCAGAGGATACAGTGGATATAGAAGGTTTAGAGGATCTAGTAAGACTATCTCGGGATGGAGTGGATACAGAGGATGCAGTGGTAGAGTTTCGCGGTCGAACTCCTGATACGGCGGATGCGTAGGGTTTAGTAGGAACAGCGGATACAGAGGATAGAGAGATAGAGCTTTCCTTATGGGGCTGGTTATCCTGCGGTGTAGCTCTGGATACAGGGGATTTAGTAGATACAGTGACTGAGCTTCCCTTTTGGGGCTGGTTACCCTGCGGTGTAGCTCTGGATACAGAGGATTTAGTAGATACAGTGACTGAGCTTCCCTTTTGGGGCTGGTTACCCTGCGGTGTAGCTCTTGATACAGTGGATTTAGAAATGATTGAGCTTCCCTTTTGGGGCTGATTACCCTGTGGTGTAGCTCTTGATACAGTGGATTTAGAAATGATTGAGCTTCCTTTTTGGGGCTGGTTACCCTGTGGTGTAGCTTTTGATACAGTGGATTTAGAAAGGGTGTCATTATGAAAGGATTGAGACGATTTTGAATGGTTTTGGGGTCTCACGAGACACCGTCGTGAGCCCTCTATTCGTTTAAAGGAAGGTCTTCCTCGTAGGTAGAGTCGTCTTGGGTGTAGTGGACTCGATTTTGGAAGTTTGGACGTTGGGAGGACGAGTCATGTTCGGGTTAAAGCGTTGGGGGTAGGTGTTATTATTCCTAGCCCTATTGTTATTGTATTCGCGCTTCCGACAGACGTCTATGGTATGCCCTACGTTCTTACAATATCGACACATAGGTGGCGTAGAGTTGGACGACTGCCCAACATTGTGGACCATTGGTTTAGGACGATCTTGGGAATTAGAAGGTTTTTGTTAGTATCGATTTTGATAAGGGTTGCGTTTTGATAGTAGCATTTGTATTTTTTTCTCGGATATAGCATAGTTAATAGCTTCGATATTTAGATATTGTATACGTCTATGGGGAAATTCTATTAACATAAGTAGAGTATTCATTGCTCAAAAACAATGTATACGTCCTATGTGTAATGCTGAACCATTGTCCTCGTGTAAACCTCTCTTTATCAAACTTAAAATCTTAACTGTGCCTTGTATGTACATATTTGAAAGTAGTTTATTTGTAAAAAAACATCCACAATTATATAAAGTTTTTGGTGAAAATTGTAAATTTAATACCAGGTATCCATCCGGGCTTCGATTACCAAATATAAAGACTAAATATTATAATATCAACTGTTACCCTATGACAATTAAAATATTTAACAAAATACTGCCGCTGTCTGCCACTGTCTGAATTCAAAACTAAACTGTATAAATGGCTAGTAGAAAAATGTTTTTATACCATTCAGGAATACTTGAAAAGTCCTCATGAGACTCATTTTAATGATGATTACAAATATACGTAAGTAATAACTACCTATCTGTTAGTTTAAATAGTTTATAATGTTACCTAAAATTTTAAATTATAAATTATAACTGTTGTTATTTATAATAACTTTTGTTATTTATTAGGTAAGTTAATATAAGTTAAACGTTTATAATAGACTAGTCTATTTATGAAATTTGCATGCCCAAAGGGTGAAATATGCTAAACACATTTATTTTATAAACCACCTATGTTATACACCATATTTCATGCAAATAAATGATTCTTTCTTTCTTTCTTTCTTTCTTTCGTTGAGCGTAGAAGGACTTTTCATGCGAACTAGGTTGCCGATTTTGGGTAAAAGACCCATTAGGAAAGAGTGTAAGGCTAGATCTTCCATAGCGGAAGTCTTCCCTGACAGCTCTGCTTTTTTCTTATTTGAAAGAGTGAATTCTGTAAGAATTTGAGCGAGACACGTTTCAATTTTGATTGAGTATTGGCTGACCGACTCACCCGGCGATAGGTGAGTTTCTTGTAATGCACTGAGTAAGTGAGCATAATGTTTACGCTCGCCAAATTGCGATTGTAAGAAAGAGCTAAGTGACTCCCAAATGTCGAAGTCTTTTATTGAAGCAGCGGATTCAGCTCTGCCCTCAAGCCGGCAAAGTATGAAATTTAAAAGGATTGGTTTTTGAGTTGTTGAAGCTAATCGGTATGCGTTTTCGCAGTTATTTATAAAGGAATTTAGTTTATCGCGAGACCCATCGTAGGGTTTAATGAATTTGAATAGTGTATTAATATCGATACGGTCAAGGAGAACAGTTTCTTCCTTTTTGTCGTCATTGTTCACAGCTAAAAATAGTACAAAGAAACACAGAAATACACAAAGGCAATGGAAAGATATAGAACTTATAGTAAGAATTAGAACAAAGGGTTACTTAGATGGTACAAAGCTTGACTAAGATTTGGTATAGTGTTACAATGTAAGTAACAATGGAGTTTGTTGTAGCTCGATGCGGCGACGGTCGGGCGGCCGGAACTAATAATGATATAGTACTGAAAATATGGGATTGTAACGCACTGTGTGGACTTTGTTCACTTTATGAATTTGGGCACTATCGATTTTGAAATGGAATAATATAGCACTGCACTGGATAAAAATGTTTGCACTTACAGGACGCTGGCGACAATGATGAGGAGAATGAACATGGTCACCTCGTGCAGAGTTGGTATGTCCCTTCTTAGGAACCTGGAGCTCGGCGGCCTGTCTGCGGGCCACTCGGGGACTGGAACTCGGGACCTCGGGACGGTTCAAGAGATAGTGCGATTCTCGAACTACGGCGAATACGATGCAGATACGAATGCGAGACGGCGGAGTATTACCGGAGCGAGATACGGAGACGGACCGGGGATTTCTGAGGAATCCCTTTACGCTGCCACCAAATGTTACGCGGGACCGGGAAAGTGTCTTTTTAAAAAAAGATATTTGAACTAGCTGAAATTATTTATTGCAACACAGTACACACACGTAATATTAGATATAGTATTTACTAGATTTAGGATTAGAACTTAGGACTGGTACAAAGATTTAGAAAGTACTGAGACTGGCTGACTGACTTAGGATATAGTAGAACTGTTTGCGTTAGATGATGGATGCAGACTGAGTTTGAATGGGACTGAATGAATAAGGAAGGCAAAAGTGCTGACACGGAAATTTAGGCATTGGTAGGGATTTGTGATGAGTAGTATGGATAGGCAACTATGTTAGCATTTTAGGGTTCAAGAGGCGTTTGTAAAAGAACGATTATTTTAAGGTCGTTTCCAAAGTCTAATCTATCCATGGAATTGGAGATTAGAGAGGCATTTATTTCAAATATCTTGTATGGAGTTTATGTCGAATATGCACCTCTAATTTCCAAATCCATGGATAGATCGGATATTGAATTCTGTTGATAGTGACTCTCTAAGGGTTCCAGCATTACCAGTTATTATCTTTTGAGTCGTTGACTCATCTGTGCCGAAGACTGGGCTTTAAATACAAATAATAAAATCAATAACATAACAACGTTTATTATGTAAAAGTAACAATTTGCTTCAAATGTATTTATTCCATGAACATTTGTGGTTACAGATAGTACCCTTCGATAACTGGCAAGACAAAGAGATTACACTGGGAATTGAAAACGCCTGGAAGAGCTTCTGGTCCATGAAGCAGATGACGAAGAAAAACCTTCCACTTTCACTGAAGCGGAAACTCGTTGACATGTGTACACTGCTCATCCTAACCCACGGTGTTCTAACGTGGTCCCTGACCGAGATTCAGAAGTCCAAGTTCAAGATTTACCAAAAGCCATGGAGCTTAGCATTCTGGGAATGAAGAGGCCGATCACGTCTGTAACACTAAGAATCTCCTGTGTCAAATACGCCTGTCTTGGAGCGATCCAAGACAGGCGTATTCGACATAGGAGCAAAATCAGCCCGACTAAAGTGGGACTGGGCCGGACATGTTTGCCGCATGCACCCGGAAAGGTGGGCTCATGCAGCTACCAATTGGGTACCACGCGGTCGGCGGCGACGAGGGCAACCCAAACGGAGATGGCGGGACGACCTAGAATGACCTAGATGCATTTGAGACTGATTGGTCAGAGATTGCAATGCTCTGATTTATGGATATCCGGCTACATAAAGGCAAATTAAAAATATCCATTTACTTAATTTACAATACATTTATTTAATCTGCTAGGGACAGTTTAAAATTAATTCATCACGTAATTTCAATTTTATTCTGAATTGTAATTATAGGGTATAGGAATTTAAACTTTCATGGTCATCATTAATTTCAAATTGTCCACCGGGATATTATGTACCTCGTTCCTTTGTTTCTAGCAACCGATATTTCGGCTCTGTTGCAAGCCCCATGTTCATAAATCTGTGAACATGAAATTTTACCAAAAAATGGCATACATGTCTTTATTATTAGCTCTTGTACATAATACCTATATCTTTTACCGAAAATCCAGAATTTAATACACTGTTAATCGAAAGCAGTAACAGTTTTGTTTAAAACTGAAACCACTAAGCTACTCGGATTAATTTCTAATGTCTATAATCGATATTGCTCTAAGCGTCGAAAACAAATTTGATTATATAATATTGAAGTTCATTCCCCTTTCACGTAGAAACTTCGACTGTATTAAATCCTCGGTGGGTAGTTTTGCATACGGATACGCACTGCTCATTTTTTACAGGACTCCTTGTACATAGGTCCTTCTTCTCATGCGCACTGGTGCGTGTTTACCGTTTACGTTTATAAAATTCACTAAGTTCAGTTCAGCAGCTCCGACTTGAGTATGGAACATTACATACCTACACACTTTTTAATGAATCTTATAATTGGACTTTATCCACCGCTTTGCCTGTGTAGGGGACCGTTATCGTGACAAAATGCACGTGGTAGTCTAATGTACAAGTTGTACTAACTGAGCTTGTGTTTATGCGTCATTTAGGACTCCTGCTTTTCACCCTTGGCTCAGAGCCCAATGTTCTGCACGTCCATAGTCTTCATCATAATAAATGCTCTATCAAACACAAAAATAATTATTCAAATCCAACCAGTAGTTATTGAAATAAGAGAGTTCAACCATAAACATACAAATGCTTCAGCTTTCTGATCTACACTAATCTTAATATATAAAATCCTTGCGTTACTGACTGACTGACAGACAAGCTACAGCCGAAACTACTCGGCGCAAGAAGCTGACATTTAGCATGTATGTTCCTTGGGGACCGTAGGGGTGCACTAAGACGGGATTTCCCGCAATTCTCACGGAATCGGGCAAAACGGGAAATTCGAAAATGTGTGCGTGCGAAGCCGCTGGCGTCGATTAGTAATATTATAAAGAGGCAAAATTTGTATTTTGTTTGTTTGTTTGTCTGTAATGGATTAACTCAAAAACTACTGTATCGAATTAAAATAATATTTTACCATTAGAAAGCTACATTATCTGCAAGTAACATAGGCTATATTTTATTTTAGAAAAAATAGGGGTCCGTAAAATATTTGGGTTTTTCGGGTACGCGAAGTAGTTCCCTCTGGACGCGGGTGAAACAGCGAGAAACGGCTAGTAAATAATAAAATAGATTATGGCCATTTCTTAACAAAATCTGTTAAGTAGTTTTTGCGTTAAAGAGTAACAAACAACAATATGTCCACCATCACCAGCTTTGGCATTTACCACACACACTACTAAATGTAAGAAATAGGGATAGAATACCGTTCTTCATAATGCTAAACGAAATCGCGCTGTCCCATAATCAAATTATACACAGATATTTTGATTATCTTATAACGTAAACAAACAGTTTAATCTCCACATTAAAATACTTTACAAAATGAATACCGCATACCAGTGTTGCCGAAAATACATCAATTAAATGTATATCAACATATGTAATTACTCTCGGAAAGAGCCGTATCTGTGAATGAGTACATTATTGCATAAAACTTTTGTTTCTGTTGCCAGAATTAATTTCTGTTGAACAAATATAATAGATACCTAATTAAATTTCATTAACATTTCTGCGTGATTAATTTGTAATTATTTGTGAGTATTTTAAAAAGAAAATTGTTTGGGTCAAAAAGTGATTAATTAAATCTTTAATTTAAACTGCACACAATATTGCCTTGAGCAATAGTTTGCAGAATTTATATCTCAGCTTCGTAAACAGTTTAGTTGTGAATATCGCCATCATACAGCCTCTAGCAACCTACTGCGGGGCATGGACCTCTTCTAATTTGAGTCACAATAGAGAGAGAGAGAGAGAGAAGAGAGTCAGACTCTAGAGAAGGATTTATTATAGTAGACATCGTCTTAGTAAGTTATGTTTACAACCAGATATAAATATTTAGAACCAAATTCAAAAAACGCGTACTGAAGTCAAACAACGAGAAATTCGTTCCAGTTTTACCGACATTTTCTAACGCAAGTCATTCATGGGTATTATTCAAAGCTCCTTCAAGACATAAAAATCTTGTACAAAATGAACAATTCTCTTCAACTGTCGACTAGATATTAGGTACCTAAAGATGAGACCTTCAAAAGACTTACTACGATTAATTTACTTCAATCTAAACGCAAAGAGCCCAAATCTAATTTCAGGGTACCAGCCTTGATGCGTAGGCCTTGTAAGTAAAAGACTCGCAGGATTTTGGATTTTACATTTACTTTATGCGGCCCTGAAAGATGTTGATGAATTAGTTTTGTCTCTCACATAAAAGACTTAAGGTAGGTTTTACGAGAGGGTGTATTTGCGAACTTCGTTCTTATATTGCTTCTGTAATTTTTTCGTTGACGTAGAGTTATCTGTGGTTAGGAGTACTTATTATAGGGATGAAAAAAAGGATGAATTCTCTTCATCATCATTGGCCTTTAACAGTCCACTGCTGGACTAGGCCTCTCCTTTGAAAGGAGGAATTGGCCTACTATACTACGCTGGCCAAACGGGTTGGTATAGGGTTTGTTTTTCGTTTGTATTAAGTTTTCCTTCTCTTACAGTGCTGTTTTCTGCTTAATATGCTCACTCGGCTCTTACAACACTCATGGGATGATATGGGGTGGTCACATTCCGTATTCTTAATCCGTCACCACACGGACATGAATTCTCTTAAGGTTAATATAAATCTTCAGGTCACCAAAGAATTCCTTAATTATTTTATTTTATACAAGTAGGTATATGCTTTGTGAAACAGCCATCATAAGATCAATAATTTATATGACTGTATTAGCAAATTAATTCTGTTTTCTTTTATTATTTTTTTGCAAAATAAGGGTACAAAAGAGTTACAGCCTACCTGATATTAAACTTGCTACACCGTAGTGCTTATGTGCTAGTGATATCCTGGGGTTTTCTGTGGTTAACAAAGTTAAACACTCACTCTATTGCTTTTCGGAGTTATTCTTCGTTTCGTACTACGACTTTTTCGTACTATAGTACGAATCAAGGAATTTTTATTTATTTTGTGTTCCTGTTTCGGCCCATTGATTTAATTTCTATATTTTGTATGAAAAAATGTTCGAAATACAGTCAACAACAAAATGCTCTAAAATATTTGTTTGGAATATTTATTTTGTTTGTTTCTGTTTCTACACGATTTTAATAGGGTTGATGATACTACTTCTACTTAAATAATAATGCGGAATGTATTTTACATTGTTCAATTTTGAATAGAATGCATTACTTTTAAGACGGAGTTCGGCAGGTGGAAAGGCGCGCTGTCCTTTCATGTCCTAGAGCGGGATAGAACCATAAACATAATGAGTGCGAAAAAGATAGCGGCTAGAAGATAATTTTTTGACCTCAGTCATACTTTGTATTGCCAGCTACGTCGCACGTTTATTCTACATCGTGATGTTGTAAGTGTGTGCCAATTAGTGAAGTTATGTGATTTTAATGTGATATTGTTTTAAGGTGTGTATAGGGTTCCCACCAAGAACTTAGGGTCCCAAGCCAACCTCACCTGCAAGTGGTGCACCTGCCGATCAACGGACGAGGCTCTGGCAAACAAAATATCCCGATAAGCGGCAATAGGCTCGCCACCTATTACGTGGGATCAAAACACTGGCGAAAAGTGGGCGTTTAATATGCCTCTGCCTACCCCTTCGGGGAAACAGGCGTGAGTATATGTACATGATGTATGTACATTGTTTTAAGGTAAGTCTTAAACTGTAATTTTGTTAACAGTTATAAGTTTCAGTATAATATATTCTGTCTGTTTTTTTAATACCTATATATTTCTTACAAAGTTAAAAAATGATAATATTAGACTTCTAGTCTAGCTCGAATAACCAACAATATTGAAATAGGTTAACCTAATCATATAAATAATGAAGCCTAATCTTAAAAAATACAATTTTATTGGTAATTTACGGTTAGTGTCATGAGCCGCCATTTTGTTTTGATTTGAGGAAGTAGATAACAAATGCAATGATATTTCTAGATGTTATACATTAAAATAATATGGTTAGGCGTAAAAAGATACATTTTATAACATCCGTAGTTATTACAATAGATATTTTTAATTTATAGATTTAAAAATGTCGCAGCCAGAGGCTTCAACTTCAGTCAATAAAATTGAATATAATTTGGTTTCATCGAAAAGAGGCAAGTCCCTTCTTATACGTGGCGGCTACAAATATGACCAAAAAAGGAAAAATAAAGATGTTTCAGCAATTTGGCTTTGTATACAAAGACTAAAGTGTCAAGCAAATTTAAAAATGACCTGTGATAATGTGATAAGAAAAGAAGACAAACATCGTTGTGATCCAGACTTCGTTTCAAGTCAATATGACACGCATTTTGACAAATGTTAAAAAAAGAATTGTATCTGATGTGACGACAACTGTATCAAGTATTTTCAGAGATTTTGTTGCTGATATTAAAGACTCAGGATTGAATTTAATCAACCAAGTGCCGATGTTTAAACAGGTTAAAACCAAATTGTATATGATATGGAATCATTAGGTTTCTAAATTGTGTTATCAAAATATGAAAGATCATTTCTTACTTGCTGATTACAGATATACAAATAATAATAGGATTTTAATATTTGAAAACAAAAGAGCGAAGAGCGTACTAGAAAATAGTAATTATGATATTTTATGTGACAGCACATTTAAATTTTGCGTTAAACGTTTGTATCAATTATACTCACTACACATAGATTTTGGAAGTACAAATAAATATAACAATATAGCACCCGTTATTTTTGCCTTACTGCCCAATAAGACTAAAAAGACTTATGAAATCATGTTTCAATTAATCAAAAGCCAGATTCTTAGCTGGAATCCAAAATCATTTATTTTGGATTATGAAGTCGCTGCGATGCAAGCAATCATATCAGTGTTTCCTGAAACTCCGATCAACGGTTGTTATTTTCATTTTTCAAAATGTGTATGGGTTAAAGCCAAAGAGCGTGAATTTGGTAATACCTAGGTATTACCAAATTCACGCTTAAGAGGAGACATATTAAAAGATGTACTGCTCTAGCTCATTTACCACCACAAGCAGTAGATAATGGCTGGTTATATGTTATGTCTCGTCGTCCAAGTGACCAAACTGTAGTCCAATTTAATGACTATTTTGTAGACACTTGGTTAAATGAAAGTTCTTTCTATGCAAATAAATGGTGTTGCTTTAATGGAAAGCAAAGAACCACAAATATGGTAGAGAGTTGGCACGCTATTATAAATAAAAAAAATAATTGTAAACCAAAGAATATTGCTCACTTTTTGACGATTTTGGAAAAGGAAGCAAATTATTACGTATCAATAATAATTAATAAAAAAACATTCTTGCAAAGGAACAAAATAATATTGAAATTGACGATAACATTGTCAACGTGGTTCAACAGTTCTTAACGGGTGAAATCCCAGTAGATCTCTGTGTGGAATTGTTAGCCCTATAAAAAAAACTATGAGACTTAGTGCAATGGACTGATTTGATAATTCTGTAAGGGTTGAGCTACTTCTGTCAGCATCGAATCACACTTTCCTATGCTTCTATCCTTTTTTGTCACTTAGAACCGTCTTTTACTAGAGCAAGAAAGAGAGCGTGCCGCCAATGGCCTCAGCGGTTCCGCAGCGTGCTGACGCGTACCCGCTCTCTTTCTCGCTTCAATAAATGACAGTCCTAAGTGACAGAAAAGGATATATAACATAGGAAAGTGCGATGCGAGCTGACAGAGGTTGCTCAACCTGCTCAACCCTCATGGAATTACCAAATCAGTCCCTTATACTCCAATAATACACTTATACACTAATTCTTTGCTGTGATTTTCTTTTTAATATTAATGTAAGGGGTGAAATCTCAGTTGATTTTTGTTTGGCATTGATAGCCCTATAAAACAATTTATAAGAATTAGTATAAGATAATGATTCGATGTTTCTGTTATTGCTTACTGTGACTTTATTTTTATATATAAAAAATACACTAATGTAAGGAGTGAAATATCAGTTGATTTTTGTGTAGCTTTGTTAGCCCTATAAAACAATTTATGAGACTAATAAGGGACTGATTTGATAATTCTGTGATTATTTACTGTATTTTTTTTTATCAACATTGTTAATATTGTTAAAGTAAGGGGTGAAATCCAAATTGATATTTATGTAAAATTGTTAGCCATGTAAAACAATTTATGGGACTTGAGTATAAGAGACTGATTTGCTAATACTGTGATTTTTTTGTAAGAAAATTGTTAATATAAGTGGTGAAATCCCAATTTTTTTTTGTGTGGAATTGTTAGCCCTGTAAAATAATTTATAAGACTTTGTATAAGGGACTGATTTGCTTATTCGGTGATTCTTTACTGTAATTTTTTTATCAACACTTAAACTATTAATGTTATCAAACAAAACGAAAATATTGTATTTTACTTTTTACTTTTTTACACGTTTACTCTTTGACTTTAAAATGCCTATATTACTGATTTTGTTTTAAGATAGATATAGTTTAATATGATTTTAAGCTTACGAAAGTAATCAAAGCGTTATACCGTGTCAAAGTTGACTTTATTTTTACACCCATTTTATTTCATTGTATTTTTTGTAAACCATACTTCCTACTTTTATGTTGATTTGTTATCTGTGATTAATGTGTTATGTGTACGTAGCTAAATTACATTTTAAGATTTTATATTTATTGTTGATATTGTTTTAAGACAGATTAATTTTTATATGTTTTGAAAATTATAAGGTAGGAATATTTTTTTTATGATTGGATTGAGCTATACTGTGATTTATTACCAAAGTAAAAAATTAAAAATATTGAGGCTCCATTTTGACCTACACGTTAACATCGTTTTATTCTAATACCTACATACTTAATCGCAGTGTTACATCTGACGATGTACCAGGACTACATATACTTTTAGGAGATTCAAGTAGATAATTTTCTTAAACCCTTACTAATCGTAACTTTCTATGAATAGAAAAACATATCTTTGTGTGTTATGCAACCCTGGTAGAAGAACCTGAATAAGCCTGAGACTGAATGTCTCGATATTTTGTTACAAAATTGTTTTTATTTTCAATAAAACATATTTCTTACAATCCTGAGTATTTTATTTAATCACTTATTATCTTCTTTATAAGAATTTTGTTGCTGACTGTACTAAAAACATAAATTTCGTAAAAGTAAAGTCAATGGGCCGAAACAGTGAACGAAAAATAAATTAAAATAATCTTTCCCCGATTTGTACCATGGTACGAATAAGTCGTAGTACGAAACGAGGAATAACAGAAAGTCAATCAGTATAATAAAATGTATGTAGCTCGTGTGTATTTGTTTAGTAGGCATCCAAAACAACTCCATACCGATTTTTTTAAATAAAGCTTTCAAAACTACCAAGTCAACTTGTTTAGAGAAATCTTGTTGAACGCTATGTAAGAATGGTGAGGGCCCTCAACCCTCTCATTACTGTTGCCCTCTGGCAGTCGACTCAAGTAGCGGCAGGAGAAAGGCACAGTGTTGCTATCTCAAATCTTTTCTTGCAATGAAGCTGTATAAGGAAGATTTATTTTGGCAAGTACTCTGTGTTATATTACACCCCAGTCTAGGGAGGTTTATAAGAGACTGAGAGTACTCCTTTCCATGATTCAAAAACACTTTTCCAGGTTTTATAAATTTATATTTTTCTTCATATAAATCAATGTATAAATATTTAACAAAACTATAAATAAATTAAAAATATGCAAGGAGAAATTCATTGAAGAAATTCAGTTCTCAAAATATCCAGTTCTGGTTTGAAATTAATGGTATTGCGTATTAAGCGACTCTTGAAATGGTAATTTAAATTAGATATTGACGGTATAACAACCTTATTAAGGACTAGTTGACGCCAGCGGCTTCGCACGCACATATTTTCGAATTTCCCGTTTTGCCCGATCCCGTGGGAATTTCGAGAAATCCCGTCTTAGTGCACCCCTACGGTCTCCAAGGAACATACATGCCAAATTTCAGCTTCCTGCGCCCAATAGTTTCGGCTGTAGCATGTCTGTCAGTCAGTCAGTAACGCAAGGATTTTATATATTAAGATATTGAACATTTTTGCGAATTGGACATTTTGAGACTATACTATTTGCGCTGTAGCATGGTGCGGATGATAGTTGCCCATATGACCTTGACATCTGTCAGTACCACATGACTAGTGATGTGACGATATGCAATTCATTTTTATCGATCTATCGATACTCGCAGCATAAATCTACATACATACATACATAGACTCACGCCTGTTTCCCCGAAGGGGTAGGCAGAGGCATTTAAACGCCCACTTTTCGCCAGTGTTTTGATTCCACGTAATAGGTGGCGAGCCTATAGCCGCTTATCGGGATATTTTGTTTGCCAGAGCCTCGTCCGTTGACCGGCAGGTGCACCACTTGCAGGTGAGGTTGGCTTGGGTCCATAAGTTCTTGGTGGGAACCCTATGCATAAATCTAGTTCTCATAAATAGTGCAAAAAAAAGCGAGTGTGTGAAGTGGCTGAATGAAAACGGAGTTACAGCAGATATAAAAATGTTAAAGGCAGAGCTTATTGCCTTACTATGGCGTCATAAGCTACTAATGCCCACATATGTTCTGGATGAAATGGCAAAAGAAAAAGGCCACCAAGTCCTTCGACTACTAATCCTACCATTGCCAGTATAACGCTATTGAGCTGATTTGGGCCCAAATAAAAGGTCACGCCACAAGAAATAATACTTCACCGGCATTTACGGCAATTAGGATATTAGAGGTGGCCATCAACAATGTTTAACCTGAAGGCTGGTCGAAGGTTGTGAATAAAACATAATGTCCCTTTTTGAGTTTAAACGACTAAAATCATTTTTTTATATTTGTTCTAATGTTTTATTACTATAACTATAGACTTTTTACAATAATAATTGAATTACGCCAAACATACGTTCCTTTTTATTAAAAATATCGACTATGCATCGTAGCAGTACATCCCATCACTAAGTACATCTATGGCGTTACGTTATACGCATAACACTTTGCTTAATTTTCTTTCCGTTACATTTTATTTGTAGACTAGAACATTCTGGTTTTGTTTACTTTAATTTACTACAGTAATTAATGATTTAATTTATTACAAATGTGGTACTGCTGAATTACTATGTCATAATTTGTAAATCGGGGAAACTTTCAAGAGTGAAATAAAACGTTACAGAAACTGCCACCCGCACCATGCTACAGCGCAAATAGTATAAGTGACAAGTGGCATCCAGACGCGGAACAACTGTTCCTAGATCACATCAAATTATGTACAGGGTGAGAACCGAACCAACAACGTGTGGCGCATTGGCCCTCGTAAGGTGATTAATATAACCACCACGCCATACGTATTGTCAGTTTTTACGTTGATAGTCTAGATTATGTCGATAGCCGATATTTGAGAGCATTATTCGTTCATTAAATATTTTAGTAAGCGCTCGACCAGCAGTGGTTATTCTATATGAATAATGAAATGACACAGGCGTTTAAATACTAATGTAACCACAGCGATTATAATAGCTGAAATTGGTTAAAACATAAGTATTGTTACGCCATCTATCGGTGAATGGGGGTACTAGAAGAGATTGAATGTATCGGTGGTTTAAAGGTAATTCAGCTACTCTGTACTAGATGGCGTTGCTGTATCGAGCATCGGACTGTTCGCGATTATTCGACAGTTTTGTGGAAATATCTAGAATGCGCTAGTGATGTTATCCGGCCAGTATAAATAGAGCGGGAGCGAACGGACCGAGGACAGTTACAATTGAATATCGAAGCGATCAACAAGAAGCGAAGAAAATAAGTCGGAAGTGTTTAGTGTTGTTCTAGTGGTGTGGAATAGTTGTGTTTGATAATTAAGTGTGTGTATCTAGTGTTATTGTGTTAGTGAATAAAGTGCAGTTTTTCTGGCATAGTGTATATAATTTATCACGAACCCCAGCTCGTAACAAATTGGTGTCAGAAGAAAGGGATAAATTATGCCGGTTATGCCGAAGGAAGAAACTGAAGGTGTGCGTACCAGGAACCAGCGCCAGCAAGACCTGGACCAGAGACGCTTCGGAGACGTTCCTTCTCCATCGTCTGGTGGACTAGGCGACTCCGCGGCTGCAGTGGAGCCTGCAAGCGCCGCACACTCCATGGCGGTGCCCGACATCGCGGCTCTGATGGCGTTCATGCAGGAGCACGCGCGCCGCATGGAAGAACAGTGACAGCGCGACAAGGAGGAGCAGGCTCGCCGTCAAGAGGAGCAGGACCGCCGTCAAGAGGAGCAGGCTCGCCGTCAAGAGGAGCACGCGCGCCGCCTAGAGGAACAGCTGCAGCGCGACAAGGAGGAGCAGGCTCGCCGTCAAGAGGAGCAGGACCGCCGTCAAGAGGAGCAGGCTCGCCGTCAAGAGGAGCACGCGCGCCGCCTAGAGGAACAGCTGCAGCGCGACAAGGAGGAGCACGCCCGCCGTCTGGAGGAACAGCTGGTGCTCATGAAAGACCTCAGCGCCACAGTGGGGAAGGACTTGAAGGCGGTCAAGGAGGAACTTCAGCAGCACGAGACCCGTATCAGCGACGTAGAGATGCTCGTGCACTACAAGCTTGAGACTCGCGTCGCCTCTATAGAGAAGCGTGTACATGACCACCACGAGACCTGTGTTGCTGAAGTGGAGAAGAAATTGCGTGGGCTCGAAGTAACACCAGCGGCTGTAGCGCCCTCACCTCGTGGATTTAAGGTTCCACCATTTGATGGCTCGTCATCATGGTCTGCATACAAGATCCAGTTCGAGGCTGTGATGCGATCGAATGGGTGGACCAATGAACAGGCCTTAACCGCCCTAACCTTGGGCCTTCGCGACCGGGCCTTGACAGTGTTGGAGGCACTCGGGCAAGACGTCATCTACGAAAAGCTCCTGGAGGCGCTGGAGGCGAGATACGGTGACGCGCACCTTGAACACGTTTATCGTGCTCAGCTGAAGGACAGGACACAACGCACCGGAGAAACTCTGCAGCAGTGGGCTCTAGAGGTGGAAAAGCTGGTCAGGAAGGCATACCAGTCGTCGCCTGCGCTCATTGACGGGAACCTCGTACAAGCGTTTACGGATGGGATCCGGGACCTGGAAGTTAGAGCAGCGGTAAGACTTGGGCACTTCAAGTCCCTGAAGGCAGCCTTGGCCTACGCTCTGGAGGTGGAAGCAGCGCGTCACGAGGATCGAACTTACCGTATCAGGGAAGTTGTTTCTTCACCACAGGGCTACAACTGCGGGGAAAGAGGCCATATCCACTTGAGTTGCCTAAAGCGTAAGCGGCACGTTGGTACCCTGTCTCCACAAAAGGGGTCACCTGACGTACCTGTCTGGCGGCAAGAGCAACGTAGCGCAGATGCTCTGACAGGTAGGACTTACCCTGACCAACGCAAACACTGTGCAAGACAGGAAGCGAAGCCGGCAGCGCTAGTGAGAATGTTGAAGACGGATCTGAGCGACGGATGGAAAGAAGCTTTGCAGAATGCTCAGCAAGAAGACAAGGACGTACAGGCGATTCTCGAATGGAAGAAATCAGACGCTCCTAGGCCCAAATGGAGTGATATCGCAGCAATGAGCCCTATCACCAAGAGTTATTGGGTACAGTGGGAAAGCTTGGTCGTCCAGGATGGAGTTCTGTGCCGCAAATGGGAAAACGCTCGCGGTAACCAGTGCCATTTGCAAATGGTAGTGCCCAAAACTAAGTTGCCGGAAGTCTTGCAGCTCTATCACAATGGTGCTTCGGGAGGTCACATGGGAGTTAAGAAGACCCTTACTAAGATCCGGGAGCGGTTTTATTGGCTCCACTGTCGGGATGACGTCGAGGATTGGTGCCGCAAATGCACAAGTTGTGCGGCTGTCAAGGGGCCACATACTCGAAGCAGAGGTGCATTAAAGGTGTACAATGTGGGAGCCCCATGGGAGCGCATAGCCTTGGATGTCGCTGGGCCGTTTCCCGAGAGCCAGGATGGAAACAAATACTTCTTGGTAGTGATGCATTACTTCACAAAGTGGCCTGAAGTGTTTCCAATCCCAAATCAAGAAGCTACCACAGTGGCCGACAAGCTGGTGCATGAAGTCTTTTGTCGATTCGGGGTACCCTTGGAAATCTACAGCGATCAAGGCCGGAACTTCGAATCCGAGGTGTTCAAGGAGACTTGTCGCGTGATGGGTGCACATAAAACCAGGACCACGGCTTATCATCCGCAATCAGATGGCATGGTTGAACGATTTAACCAATCACTGGAAAGGTACCTGGCGAAGATCGTGGATAGCAAACAAAGAGATTGGGACAAGTACATCCAACCATTCCTTCTGTCATATCGCAGTGCGGTCCACGAAACCACAGGAGTAACACCAGCTTTTGCCAATTTCGGCAGAGAATTACGTTTACCAGCAGACTTAATCACCGGTATTCCGCCAGAATCTCCACGCAATATAACGGATTACGCGACCGAGCTACGCAACAAGATGAACGACGTATATGAGCACATCAGGGAGTCAGGACAACAGATGTCTGAAAAGATGAAGACTCGCTACGACCGGAAGGCAAACAACAAAGGCTTCGATGAGGGATCATTGGTGTGGCTTCATAACCCAGTACGAAGCAAAGGCAAATCGCCTAAGTTACAAGCCAGATGGGACGGGCCATATCGCATAATTACCAGGATGAACGACGTCACCTATCGAATCCAGAAGGGGTCGCGAGGTGCACCGAAGATAGTTCATGTGGACCGGTTGGCTCGTTACCATGGGGCCAACGATGTTCGAGACGAACACGTTTAAGAGGTTAGTGTACAGTGTTACGCCATCTATCGGTGAATGGGGGTACTAGAAGAGATTGAATGTATCGGTGGTTTAAAGGTAATTCAGCTACTCTGTACTAGAAGGTGATTAATATAACCACCACGCCATACGTATTGTCAGTTTTTACGTTGATAGTCTAGATTATGTCGATAGCCGATATTTGAGAGCATTATTCGTTCATTAAATATTTTAGTAAGCGCTCGACCAGCAGTGGTTATTCTATATGAATAATGAAATGACACAGGCGTTTAAATACTAATGTAACCACAGCGATTATAATAGCTGAAATTGGTTAAAACATAAGTATTGTTACGCCATCTATCGGTGAATGGGGGTACTAGAAGCCACGCTGGATGGCTATGCTGATTCTTTGAGCAGAGAATAAACCAGCCCTCTGGTCTCGTGAGACGTCGATTAACCGTTTAGAAATATATCGGAATAAAAAGCGAGCGCTCGGACCCCATGAGCCTAGCGTTTCCACCCCAAATGGCTCAAGTACGTAATTAACTACTAGATTACTGTATTTGCGCCGTTTGAGGGTTTCCGCAGATACAGCAGCAGCTCTAACTGCAAGACAGCCCATGGTATCCGAGGCTATCGACGTCTTCTCCACAATGACTTCGATGCGGCTCTCCGCATCGATGTCATTGTGCAACGGAACACCTAAACGAAGACAAGTGGCGACGCGGAACGTCTCATCGTCCAACATGGTTCCTGTGTTGGACGTTGATGCCTGAAGCCATAGACCGGATTCCCACTCCCCCACAGCCAGTAAGCGAGCTCGCTCTGTAACATTAAAACATGTATCCAAAAGATTTTTTCTCACCATGTTACAAAGCGGCGCGTCCCACTGTCTTTGTGAGAATAGGTTGGTGGGCAAATCAGTGTTTAGACAAGCCATTTTTCAGGCGTTTATAGCTTCGGTTTTGCACAGCACTTCTGAGTTAACTAGTGTAGGTGATAATATGTTCCTAGTTAACTCTTCCGTGCTGTGAACCGAAGACAGGAACGCCGGTAAACTGACACTGGAAATTTTGCGAACGCCGAGCCCACCCAGACGTATGGGTAAAGATGCTTGTATGCAGGCTCGTTCGTCCAAGTCCACATTTAATAATTTTTTTTAAGTAATTTGTATAATTTGGTCAATTTGTCCTAATAGTGTTTTTTTTTCAAAGCTGCGATGATCTTAAGACATGAGTAAATTTTGGGACGAAAAGGCAATATCGAATAATAGTATAGGCCGAATTAAATTTGAATAGGTGATCTGAAATATCACAAAATTTATGATTTTTTTCATCTAAGAAGGAATTGAAAGATTCTTCAAATACTGGAGAACCTAGGAGGCGAAGAGAACTCTTATCAACAATATTGATGTCTGAAGCCAAATGATTAAATTTAGATATTATCGAATGTTTTAACAGCTCACATTTACTATAATTTAGTTCCAAACCAATAGACGCAAATTAATTTTTAAGAAAGGTCAAATCTTGCAATACTATGTCTGTTTCTCCTCCCAGGGTCCCGTCGTCTAAGAACCATACATTAAATTTAGAATTTATTTGCCGAATAATGGGTTATATAGCTAAGGTAAAAATCACTGGTCCAAGAGGGTCACCTTGTTGCCATCCAATTGCAGATTCCAAAAGGTTGTCCTGATATATGACTTTCGTGGGATACCTGTAACATTGCCAAAGAAATTTGAAAATTTTAGGGGTTTCTAATTTTGCCTGTGCCAACAAAGTGTCCCTATTCACTGAATTGAAGGCGTCCTTCAAGTCAACCTTCAGAATGACCTCGCCATCACCATTTCCAAGATACGTCGAAAGAGCATGTATAGCAGCCTCACAACCTCCCTTGGAACCAAAACCTAGTTGGAGAAGTTGGAATTTATCAGATAGCTCCCTGCTGTAAAATTTACAGCATATCTTAGCTGCTATACGCTGATATGTGCAACCCACGGCAATGGGACGAATGCCACCATCTCTCTTGTTAAGGGTGCACAGGTTCGCCCCATACAAGATATCAATGATAGCACCGTCCACATTACCGGAGAGCATCATATTTACTAGCGCAGTCAACTCCTTCAGAAGTGTATCGCCAGCCACCCCAGCACTTGAACACACAAGATCTTTTAGATGTTGTGGTGTCAACGCATCGAGGCCGCCTGCCGAGCCACTTCGGAAGGAGCAAACTACTGCTAACACGTCCTTGGCCGTGATCAGATGTTCTGATTCACTGTCGGGAGCTTCAAGAAAGGAAAGATCATTAATTGGCGCTGGATGCTTGCTCTTCAGACCCGCAAGCGTATCTGGAGAGCAAGGCGCCACCACATCACTGCTAAATAAAAGTCTTGACGCGCTCCATATGTCGCCTTCCCTTAATTTGGATTCTACATATTGATACAGAGAATAACGTTTATTTGAACTGAATTTAGGGTCTAAAGTGTTGGCCGAAATTTGACAATTATATTTAAAGTTGTTAAAGAATTTTTACCTGCCTGATTTTATATATATCAACATGTAGAATCCTATAAGGGAAAGTCAATAATTTCTCCCAGGCCGCTTTTGAGTTCTCCCTTACGACATGACCAATGCATTCAGCCAATTTTATGACACTGATGGTCTTGCCCCACGGGGAACTCTTTTAACTATCGGAACTGAATGTTTTAATTTAGATAGAGTTTGCGAAAAAGGATTTTGGTTGTAGTCTCCTGATATTGTAGGTGAAGATATTGAAGGGCCAGAAAGTACATTTTGAGATTTATGTACTTTTCCAAAATGTACTTTCAAAGGGGGGCCCCCTTTGAAAAAACGGTCCTGAGAATAGTCCGGACAGCGCACCAGACCAGTCAGCGATGTGGTAGGTTGACTGACACTAACTGCCGCATCGCCAGTGTCATTGTAATTTTGCGTACACACAATATTTACAAAAATAACACCAGAAAAATATACACAAACCTTATATCATAAATAATATGTAAAAACTGTCAATGTCAATGGAATTTCTTTTAAAAGTCCTAATAAACAATAATAATTTGTCCAACAACTTCATTGTAGTTTTAACCCGGATTGTCTGCTATGTTCTCACTTCGGCCGGTTACGAGGCCAAATCACACTCAGCCATCTGCGACAGTGGACCTGACGAAGTACCCATCGTGGATGGTTTTGCTGTTTTTATTTGCAGAAGCGGTCTTTATTTGTAGGCAATTAGCATCGATGAAATATGTGTTATATTTTTTAGAGCGTTGACAGCGGATGTTTCTTAGGTGCTTGGGTTTTATAGAATCATGATGGATTTATGTCTACTGCTGGTTAGGCAAACTGTGTTAAATATTTAAAGTAAATTGAAAGCACGAGTAGAATCCTAGTTATCAAATTAATTATTATTATTTATTGTTTTTCACTTAGTTTTTTTGCTTGAGATGTTCGCCTTGTTTTGTCGTTCACGTTTTTGTCGTTCGTCTTGACTAAAAATGACTAGGGGATGCAATCTCGAGCTCGCGAGATTAAGGAGATTGCACCCGAGCATTATAACGTCTTATTCGAAGCGCGGACTGACACGGACGGAGTTGCGATCTGACGGTTTCGTTCGGTGTGCGTGATAACTACGTGATAAATACGTAGGACATGGATGCTATCAATATCTGACGCGCTCGAGAATGTCCATGCATCAGGTTTTTTGAACATTTTTGAAAATGAAAAAGATGAAAAGGTATATGTACCCTTGTATTCTATGCCGTGTGGTTAACGGCATAGAATACACGTGGTGGTGACACTTGTCACCACCCCCTATCTTCCCGTGGGTGTCGTAAGAGGCGACTAAGGGATAACACGATGCAAATACCATCTTTGCGTAGAGACGGAAAACTCGACATCAAAACCTATACAACTAAATGTGCGCGTGGGATCGGGAGGTCCCGGGTTCAATTCCTGGGCCGGGCAGTGTTATTGGGTTTTTTGTCACGAAATTCTCAGTAGCAGCACGGAGTCTGGAAATGTGCCCGGTACGGCAATAGGCTCGCCCCTTATTACGTGGGACTAAAGTATATCTGGCGAAAAGAGGGTGTAGAAATACACCTCTGCCTACCCCTTCGGGGATAAAAGGCGTGACGATATGTATGTATGTATGTATGAAAAGGTATAAGAACATTATTTACATTTTTATCTTTTTACCATCTAAGCTTTGCAACCACAGTCTCTATCACCGTCTAGTAAATCCCAATTTAGCATCGTGGCTCTCCTACCATGAGGCGGCGCGGCCTAAGGTAGCGGTCGCGGGATGAAAATTGTTTGATGCTTTTAAGTCTGTTGAAAAATATAGGTTTTTTTTATAGACAACTCCAGCACCAGGAATAAATCCTGTGTCGCGGGGGACTTTACAAACATACAACCAACGGACACAATGAACACCTAGACTTGAAACAACAATTTATGGATCACACAAAGTGTGGGAATCGAACCCGCGACACGGTGTAGTGTCAAGCGGCGAGGCTGCCGCTTAAACCACTATGCCAACCGTGCAGTCACTTTATCTTATAATACATACATACATACATAGACTCACGCCTGTTTCCCAGAGAGGGAGGCAGAGACTACGGAACGCCATTTGAAACGATCCTGACATACCTCTCTTGCTTTATTCATATAATACTAGTCAGTTTATCTTATAATAGTTACAATTTTTATTATATTTTCCCTAATTTATTCAAATATTGAGATTATTTGCAAAAAAACACACATGCAAAAGAAACTGCCAATCTCGCAAGATCTCGAAATTGGCGAGATCTCGCAGTATTGTTATTCATAAGCTCGCGAGATCTCGCCTGAACCCCAACCTGGCATTTTTTTTTTTTAGCCTATACTTTCCCACTGCTGGGCAAAGGCCTCCACCATATCCTTCCACAATCGCTTGTCATGCGCAACCTCATACCAGCTGTTGTGGTAGGCGTCCAATTCGTCTCGCCATCTTTTTCGGAGCCGGCCTCGGCGGCGCTGTCCATCTTCGGGCACCCATGTTGAGGAGATCTTTGCCCAACGGTCTTCGTACATTCGGGTAACGTGTCCCGCCCAGTCCCATTTGAGGCTGGCTGCCTTTTTTCCCACGTCTGTTACCCCTGTTCTGGCGCGCAGTGTAGTGTTTCGGATCTTGTCCCTTAGTCTGACACCCAACATGCTGCGTTCCATTGCTCTTTGGCAGACTCCGAGGCGAGACCGTTGCGATTCAGTCAATGACCAGGTCTGGGCACCATAGGTAAGAATGGGCAGGATACACATATCGATGAGCTTTCGCTTTAGGGAGATCGGCAGATTACCCTTCATGAGCGTCTTCATGGACCAGTAGCTCTTCCAGGCGTTCTCGATTCGGCGATCGATTTCTCTTTCTTGCCTGTTTTCGAAGGAAACTAACTGGACCAAGTAGATATACTCATCGACGTACTGTATCTCCTGCCATCATTACTTTGGTCTTTGACCGGTTCATCGCAAGCCCCACCCCGAAGCCTGCTGTGCTCAGTTCTTGGAGCATGGTCTGTAGTTCCAGGGCTGTGGACGCAAAAAGGACAATGTCGTCGGCAAATCTCAGGTTTGTAAGCCTCTTATTGCCGAGCACTATGCTTTTGGTTTTTAACACCCTTTTGTATGCGGAATGGTCGTCCAGTGATATTGAGCTTGATGTTGGCGGAGCTATTGCGGTAAATGCTTTTAATTAATTGAATATATTGTTGCTCAAGTCCTTGGTTTTCTAACGCTTTGAATATTGCGAAATGCCGAATGCTATCAAAGTCTTTCGTATAGTCTACGAAAGCCAAATACACTGGTTTATTAAATTCTGTAAATTTAAGTCGTAAACAATGTAAGAGTCACTTTCTCAAAACTGGAGTCTTTAACTCACAAAATAACACTGGATTTCACAAAAAAACACTAAAACGGAGGAACAAGGTGTTCGATTCAATGTTTTTAATGCAGGAGACATCAAAACAGTAGTTTATACATCAAAATATCGAAAATAAACCGAAATTACATGATAAACAGTGCGCAAGCTGCGGTACACATTTTTTTGTAATGTTACCAGTAAATGACACAAAATTATTAATAAAAAATATATTTTAAACTATCTTTTTTATACTGCGATTAACATACTTTCCTCTATTAAGTAATTACCAAAAATATAATTCAGAATTCATAATTATTTCAAAGCATTTAACATAGTATTTGTAATAAAATAAAAACTTTTTTATCTTAAGTGTATTTTTCCAGTGGTCATTCAGTACATCAGCCATTATATCGCTATCTCGTTTCCCCACTACCGATGTCTCTTTCGTGACTAACAGTCCACCTATAAAAATCTCGTAGAACTGAGTTGACCGACCCTGGGTAGAATATTAATATATTATATTATGTTTTAATTATATTCAATAGAACTTTAAAAAAGAATGACAAATGTACGTACGTAGCACATAGCTCGTCGGCTACATCCGCATTTTGTCGTATTATAATATGTAATTATTTCAGGCTTGCGCTGTTCTTCTGTTGTTTCATCAATCTTGTCGTCGTGATGTAAGCTAGACATCAGCAATACTATTTTGTTCTTCTTAGGCACATGAGTGACAAGTCTGTCATACTTTTGAAAACCAAATCGAGATGAGAAAATTTCAACTCCCCGAGTTTTTGTGAATTCTACTGGAACTTGTCTTTTATTTTTGTGCAGGGTACCAACTGAAGTCAAATTATGTTCTTTGAGCAAATGCTGCACAGCTAGTTAAAGGAGGCCTATAAAAGCTTTCAATTCAATCATAGTACATTCTTTTACATGAGTGTACTTAGCTAGATTAGTACATGAAGCTATTTTAGGTATAATGCGTGCATTAGTATGTATAAGTATGATTTGCAGCATATCCTCAGAAAAGAAAAGATTCCAGCATTCCACTTCAGACATCGCCGATTTTGCCTCTGGTACAACACCTGGCAATTGATGGATTATGTTTTCAGTTCTGATTCTGACTTTTTGTCGAAAAGATGTCTTATGTCACATTGTACCGTCTTTGCCACGATAAAAGCCAGAAGCCTCTCGGTTTATGTTTGAAGAACTAGACGATTCGGATGTATATTGCTCCTCTCGCGATCGATTTCTATGCGATAGAGTAGACAGTGGCGTCATCATCATCAGCCTCTATGATATCTTGTTCTGTGTCACTAGGTTTACTACGCTCAGATCTTCTTCGTCACACACATCCTGGTCTGACAACTCAGAATCAGAGTCAGATTCTAGTAAAATTGCAAGAATACAGTGTCGTTCAGCCTCTTCTCGAGCCATGATTTACTAATTACCTACAAAAATACAAATAAAATACATTGAACTATATATCAGCGACTACAATTGTAAACAACAACAAAAAGGATAAGAACACGGATAATAAGTAAAACATTAAACTATGCAAAATGGCGTGAAATTGTTACACTGACTACGGGGATGGGTCTCACATACCTTATTCAATTTTGTGCTACGTGTAACTCCCACTGCGGCTGTGCCACGACTTACGTGTTACTTGAGATGTAAAGAACAACTCAACAGCTTCAGCTATTGAGAAGAATGGCAACGTCGCACGTATAGTAACTGAACTTGAAACCCAATAAAATGTGACGGGTCGCACAGACCCAATCCCCATGACGCCGCGCCGGGTTAAATTTTGTATTTGTTTTCATAAATTAGACTTTATTTTAATTGTAAAATTACAAAAGAGCTGATCCGCCATAATTAAAACATTTACAATACTTATGAACTTAAGTATGTAATATTGTATACTTAGACTCCATCTAAGTAGGCTCAAGTATACATTATTCATTCAGAGAGTAGGTTTTTGACTGTACTATTAAAATGTCAAGTACCCGTTGCTTGTTTCGGTGTAGATTCACAAAAAAATATAAAACTTGGCATCATCCTAAGAGTGAGGTCAACAAGGGAGGTTTCGACAGATTCTCCTAACAAACTCAAGAAGGTGAGCGGTGAAGTGCCTACTTATTGTGTACCTAAGTATCTTTAGTAGAGCAATAATCTGAATATACATACTGTTTATATATACTGCCTTCAAAAAAGGAGGAGGTTCTCAATGCGATTGTAGTTATATTTTGAGTACGGTAAATCTACGAAAGAACCAGCCTATGTCTTCGGACGTCATAATACTCATAGCAGTTTGAACCCGGGGTGCGCTTACTAGTCTAACCGGATTTGGCTGAATATTAGCTTTTCCACAGAGCGATTGCCTGTCTGACCTCCGCAACCCGAAGGGATAGCGATATTCCATGGTTTAGATGCCTATGTCTTCGGAGGTACATGTGACCTTTTCTTAATTATACACAGCCATCTTGTTGAGTTAAATAAAATACAAATACCACTGCATTTTCAACAACACTGGGTCTGGAAACGTCAGGAACTTACAGTTCCCACAAACTCACACATATGTCATGTGTTAGGGTGCGTGATCGGCAAACATATCGGCAAATGGAACAAATACGATGTGGCTTTCTCATTTTTTTACACTGTCTTGTTATCGAATCCATTACGACGTGTTTGATTTCGACCACTAAAGTGTAATATAGCGATGATTATAATTATTGTTAAAACAGGAGGTAAAATTCAGTGCCGACTAAACTATTACTTTTAAAGTAGAGGCTGGCTGAACATACAAGATAATAATAACGTAACCCTGGAGTTGTAGTTGATACGCATGATAGAGTGTTTCTTTTTTTTTTTCAAGCTATGAATTCGATTTAATATACTTTTTCAATAAAACATTTTTTGTTTCTAAAATCCCGCGTAGGCATCAGCAGCAAACCAAAAAATATAACAAAACCTATGTATTTTTTTACCAGTTCAGTTTATTCATTTGCTAAGACCCTGTAGCTTCTTCTGGAATTCCACATAATTCTGTTAAAATTCGGTAATTTCTCTGATCATTGCTGCTGCACCCAGCTTACTGGTAATACAGTTCTGGGGATGTCAGTGGGACAAGTTCCATAAAGCAATTCATAAATTTCAAAACGATACAGTAATTCAAAACGTACTTTACCGTAAGTCCTTCGTAATAGATCGAAATGAGTCAAGTTGATTACTTGATTCCAGATAGTTGTATTTGTTCCACTGGGTCCTAACTTCAGTGTACGTTACCCGGGTCAGTTTACGAGGAATCTACGCCGAGGCACAGTGTAATAATCTGTGGCCAAGGAGTGTTCGTTATCTACGCAGGCCTTTATGAAGTAGATGATATTTAAGAATTATATTTAAGCATACTATTTCATGATTAAAGTATAAGTAGCATTCATCAAGGCGTAAATCCAAGAAACATATTTTTTTTCTAGAGACAGCTCCCGCACTAGGACTAAATCCTGTGTTGCAAGGGACGTTACAATCATACAACTGACGGACACAATGAGGACCCAGTCTCGAAATAACAATTTATGGATCACACAAATTGTTGTCTCTTGTATCGAGCCCACGACACACAGCGCAGAGGCAGCCGATTAAACCACTATGCCGTGCAATAAAATACACTACACTACGGTACAAGAATCGACTGATTACAGCAGTTCCAAATACGAGCATAATTCAGAGTATACACTTTCCTCCTTAATTGCACTTGGGGTTACATGATATAAACGCAATCCATAGTTTCCCTACAAAGTATAGAAGGGTCTCCGGGTCTTTCCCCGGAGTATATATAAATGAAGGAGTCCTATTTGGATAATGATCTTAATAATGTTTTATGGTGTTTGTCCATTTTGCGAATGCATTAGGAGGCTCTTTGGTAAAGTTGTTTGTGGGTATTTAGGTATACATTTTTAACGATTGTCAGAACGGTTTTCGGAGAAACAGATCGACCTCCCTAGCTGTATTTAAATATATACAAGAGGCGCTTAACATCATAAACAAAAAATATGCATTAGGAATCTTACTAGATATGACAAAGGCCTACTATAAAGTTCAATTTCCCATATTACTTAATAAATGTACAAAATAGGCATAAGAGGAAAAACCTTATGACTGCCTTACATCACACCTAACAAATAGGCAACAACTTGTAGAAATTGAATACTATGATCAAAAATCTAACAAAATAGTAAACATTCACTCTAACACAATTGACATCAAAATATTAATACCTCAAGGCAGTGTTTTAAGATGCCTACTATTGCTCATTTATATACTTAAATGACTTGCCTAACACCATCCAAGGTCTATGTGTTTTGTTTGCAGACGACATTTCATTACTCACCCCATGTAAAACAGAATAAAACCTCAATGAAAAGTTAAACTCCATACTTACCAGAACTATAGATTAATATTATGTTTCCACCCCCATCAAAAAAAATATTCTCTCGAAGGGGCCACCACAGAAGTTGTCAAAGAATTTACACTGCTAGGTATCACTTTTGACTCCCAAAGAAATTGGAAACAACGTATAAATAAATTAAGAAACAAGCTAGCAAAATTTCCATATGCACTACGGGAAATCAAAAATACCACTGTTTTAACAACCGCACTCTCCACCTATTACGCCTACGCCTATTCTTGGTTATCTTTAGGAGTAATCCTGTGGGGAAATAGTACCGACGCAGCCACCATATTCATCCTATAATAAATAATATATAATAAATAAATTACTACGAATATTAGTTAATATAGCAATAACAGACTCATGTAAACCATATTTTCATAATCTTAAAATTATAACCTTATCTTGCATCTGTATTTTAGAAATAAGTAAATTTGTTCGAAAGTGCCCTGACTTCTTTACAAGAAGAGAAGATATACAATTTAGAATAACTCTTAGACACAAAGAAAGATCGGTATTACCATCCTCACACCTCACTATGCATTCCACAAGCCCGTAGGTAATGTCAATATAAATTTACAATAAGATGCCAGAAAATATAAAAAGAAAACTAATTACAATTCATTTACAAATAAATTAAAACTATTTCTGCATAGCAATACCTATTATAATGTCAATGATTTTATAAATGACACCACAATAAAAATCTAAAAATCGAATCCATTGCTTAATATTTTAAATAATAAATTATCACTTACACTTACATATTTTACATAATGATTCAGTATAATATTAAAAAGCAGAAACAAAATAATTAAATTATATTAATAATAAACAATGAAATATATAAAAATAAATAGTTACTTACTCTACCAATTATAATTTTTATAGAAATATTGAGTGTACTTTGACTTAATTTTAAATACATTGAAATACATACATACATAGAACATATTCCTCTCTTCTGTTTTAAGACCTATTTATTAATTTTAGTATGTGTATTCATATGTTATTTATGTACAAATGATTTTATTATAAACTATGCTGTGCCCAACAAGGTCCATAATTGTATCTAGTTTAAGAATTTATGTACCTACCACCTGTAAACACATTATGGAAAAGCAATACAGTATTGAAGTATATATTCGTTAGCTTCCAAATCAAAATGTAGTATGTACAAAAGCTCAACTTATTTTACTAAAACCCTTAAATTATTATGCATGTTATTTAGAATTCCAAGTTGCTTATGTCACAAAGTAACACTTGTTTTATAGTCCAAATATTATTTAATAGATCATTTGAATAACTTTAAAAGAAATCCATAACAGACTGAAGTTATCTTTGTGCTCATCAAAGATAATATTTAAGTATGCCAGAAGCGTTATGATTTAATGGTTATAATTATGCTCAAAAGCTGTTGCTCCTTGAGAAAATATGCTTCAATAATCTTAAGATGGACTAAATAATTTACAGAATATTTTTTCTTTATTTTAGGATCTTCATTTCAAGATTATCATCACGATAAATAACAGCCAGGTTCATAAAAGTATAAATCATGCGAAAGACTTTAGGCAAATGGAATCTGATGATTGATACGTTTATCAGTTATTGCCATAGTACAGGCTTAGCCTATTTTAGGATCAAATGACGATCTCGATTCAACTCATCATTGACAATCTCGTCATAAGTACTGAGATGGGTGTTTACATTTACTTGTTACTAGAGGACTCCAGCAGCTACGCCTGCATTTTTTTTTAAATTTACCCGCTTTGGCCGATCACGTGGGAATTTCGAGAAATCCTTTCTTAGTGCGCCCCTACGGTCCCCAAGGAACATACATGCCAAATTTCAGCTTCCTGCGCCCAATAGTTTCGGCTGTAGCGTGTCTGTCAGTCAGTCAGTAGCGCAAGGATTTTATATATTAAGATGATGAGATTTCAATGATGAGTGGGACTGAGACCCAAATGACTATGTGTGGGTTGTCTTATAACATTATTATTCTCTTTATTTTAACCTTTTCTCATAATGATATATTACATTTCTATGTTATTTAGAAAAAACGAATATAAAAATATAAAATAAAATTACGGGGCTCACCGGTATCGGGTGCAGGGACCAAGCTACCGGTGGTTAGGGCTCCAGAGAGAGGAACCTCCTGACGATACGAGCCGTGGCCAGCAATGCTGCCTTCTGTATAGAGGACTTAATCCAGCCGTCAAACGCGAGCCTCTTGAGGTGGTGATCGAGGCTCTTGGCAATGAGACCATTAACTGACACGACTATCGGTACAATGATCGCCGAGTCCACATCCCACATGTCGACAATCTCGTGAGCCAAATCCAAATATTTTATTTGTTTATCTTTGTCGGCTTTCACGAGATTCTCGTCATGGGGAATGGTGACATCGATGATCATTGCAAGGCGCTTAGATCGATCTATCACTACTATGTCTGGCCTGTTAGCCACAATAGTTCTATCAGTAATGATAGATCGATCCCAATACATGGTGGCTCGACCATTTTCAAGAACTGGGTCGGGCACATACCTGTAGTACGGTATTTCAGAGTCAACAAGTTGGTGCTTTAAGGCAAGTTGCTGGTGGACAATCCTGGCCACTTGGTTGTGTCTATGCAAATACTCGCCGTTGGCAAGACGAGAACAACCAGATACTATATGTCTGAGAGATTCACCAGGCTGGTGACATGCCCGACATATGTCAACCGTCCCATCCCTCAGGATATACTTCCGGTAGTTATTCGTCATGACAACCTCGTCCATAATCGCAAAGACAAAACCTTCTGTTTCGGCGAAAAGATCGCCAAAACGTAGCCAGGACACAGAAGCTGGTAAGTCTACATCGGGTCCATGCAGGGCCCGATAAAAACGTCCATGCAGCTCTTTACCTTTCCATACCTCCTTGCGCTCCTCAACACCAAGTACGGCAGGTTTGCGCCAGTTCTCCTTAGCCAGACCCAGCGGAGTAAGCCCGTTATCCACAGTGACCACATCACGGTGGACACCCGCGTCAGTGCTGAGAAAATATTCCCTGAGATTGCACACCTCGCGGTTATGGAGGGTCTTGGCACTTAAGAAGCCGCGACCCCCGCACTTCCGCGGGATGTACAATCTCATTACTGACGACCGCGGGTGATGCATCCGGTATGTAGTTAGTAGACAACGGACTTTTCTATCCAAAGCATCAAGTTCTGTTTGAGTCCACCTAAGTATGCTGAAGGAGTTCATTAAGACTGGCATGGCCCAACCGTTACAGGCGCACACCCTGTTGCCGCCTGATAAAAAACTATTTAAGATTTTTCTCAAACGGCCAAAGAAGCGCTCCTGCAACGCCTGTTTCATGCCAGTCTCAGCAATACCTAGTGCCTGCGACATACCTAGATATTTGTAGGTTTCGGTTGCAGAGAGAGATCTAAGTTGTGTGAAATCTGAAAGTTCTATACCATCAGATTCCACAACCCTGCCCTTCTTTACATGCAAGACCGCACATTTATCTACACCGAACTCCATCTTGATAGACTTACTAAAGTTTTCAGTTACCTTTATTAACTCTGTCAACTGGAGGTCAGTGGAGGCAAATAGTTTTAAGTCATCCATGAAAAGAAGGTGAGATATTACTTGACCTCTGCTGTGCAACCGATAGCCTAGCCCTGAATTCTCGAGCAAAGTGCTAAGAGGATTCAGTGCTAGACAAAACCACAAGGGGCTCAAACTGTCACCTTGGAAGATCCCTCGTTGGATCTTAATAGGATCGCCGCATCCGAGAGTCCGTCGACACCCTGGATAGCGAAGAACTGTACTCCACTGCCCCATACACGTCTTCAGGAAAGTGCATAGAGTTGAATCAACTTTGTACAACTCTAGAACTCTCAAGAGCCATGTATGTGGCACAGAGTCGTAGGCCTTCTTATAATCTATCCAGCATGTCGCTAGATCCTTTCGGCTACGGCAAACCTGTTGGCTAATGGTCATGTCTATAAGGAGTAGCTCTTTAGTACCACGCGACCCACTTTTACATCCATTTTGAGAACTGGACATGATATTATTAGTATATATTATCATATGTTTGGCCAGTTTAGTTCTCAAAATGGATGTAAAAAGTTTATAGACCGTCGGTAGGCAGGTTATAGATCTATAATTTTTTGGATCCGTGGTACTTCCTGTTTTAAAAAGCAGGTGGGTAATGCCAGTTGTTAAGAAAATTGGAAGCGTTCCTGATTCTAGAGATGATTGGAATTGGGACGCCAAACGAGCATGTGCACTACCCAGCCACTTCAACCAAAAGTTGTGCAATCCGTCCGGACCTGCCGCTTTCCAGTTTGGTAAGGGACGGACTGCATAACTAACGGCTGTAGCTGTAATAGCTACGGCATCTATATTAGGGATTGCTGCACATGATCGCTCAACATCCCTAAACCAACCATCTTCGGTGTGGCTAACGGGGGTCGACCAGATGCTACTCCAGAACGAATTTGTAGTTTCATTATCTGGTAGACTCCCATCATCCACACCTAGACCGGGACGCTCCCAATTTCTATACACCCACCTTTCATCCTTTTGGAATGTGCGATTCTGGGAATATCTGCCTATACGTTTTTTATAGCGTTTGATACGATTTGCCCACGCATAAATCTTCTGCTTCAGGAAGTCGATGCGTTCTGTGACCCGCGACGCGTATTCTCGTGGCCTAATATCGTTCCTGCAAAGGCGCGGGTCACAAAACGCATCACTCTCGGGCGAGTATTGCCCGACCTGAAGCAGATCAGCTCGTTAATGAGTGCCCTAGACTCAGCGATACGACGCTCAATCCTGCACTGCCAAGCCGGCACAGCATTATTTCGGGTAGCCATATCAATGTTGCTTTGTATGTTGACATTGGCTATCCGACAAGCCGCTACAGCCGCACAGTAAAGAATTGAGTGTGTACCACTGATATTTTCACTATTGTCTAGGTATGTAGACAATAGTGAATCCAGGGCACACACCAGCGCCAAATTTTTCTTATGCGTGGGCAAACGCGGCAGACGAGGCTTATTTAGTAAGGCCTCGTAACGGTATTGCCTGATGGCACATTCCAAAGTACTCCTTACATTATCCATGTACTGTGCACTTACTTGTATATCCCCACCATTCACTTCTTCAACACTTTGTTGCCTTAGTGTGTCAATTGTCACTGCCAATACACATTCACGTGTGGAAGGAGGAATGGGAGGGTTACCTTGCAAGCCTGAGCGTAGCCTCTCAAGTGCATCGTCATCCAGCAAACGACAGCGCTGGATTGCGCGCACTTGATCCGACAGTCGCTGCGCCGAAACGTTGACGGCCGGTTCCAAGTCCTGAAACAGGGGCAGCATGCGATCACGGTACGCCGTAAGGTTGGTACCCCCCTCTGTAGCCACATAAAATGCCCGCATGACATTCTCATTCATGGATCTAGTCCACCTCATGCGGTGCACATCACCACCGGTAGCGGGGGCCCTGTTCGAGACCGATGAGCCTCGGGGTCCTAAGCCATTCGGTGGCCGGCCTCTCCCTCGCCGGCGGACAGGTGGTGGCGACGGCGGCGGGGAGAAAAACTCGTCGCTAGATGCGCTCGACGCCTCAACACTCACCGGCGATGCTGTTGCTGGTGCCGGCGGCTGTAAGGCGGAGCTGAGCGACGAGTCCGGAGGTGTTAAGCGTGCTGCAGTTGCTTTCCTAGCTCTGGTCAACATTTATACCAACTTTTCTTGCTTTTATATTTGTTTTTGTTTGTAATGTTTGTTTGACATATGGTGTCATCTTCACTGTATTTATCTAATATTATTTATTTAATTTTAATGGCTGTTATATGTAAATCCGTATATTTATTCGGTATTGTTACTTCTTGTTGATAAATAAATTTATAAATTGTATTGTAAAACTGTAATATAAATTAAAATAAAAATATGCAAGAAATTTTTGTTCTTGACTTTAAGGTGTTGCCAGGTGATTTTTTATTATTATTATTATTATCTTTTTATTATTCAGTATTCACATAATCGAATTTTACATAATTAAACCTTAAATATTTCAATAAATTTAACTATATAAAATGGGACCACGGAAACCCACCGGTGTCGGGTACAGGGACCAAGCCACCGGTGGTTAGGGCCTCAGAGAAAGGAACTTCCTCACAATGCGTGCCGTATCGAGAAGAACCACCTTCTGAATCAAGGCCTTGATCCAGCTGCCCAGTGCGAGCCTCTTAAGATGTTGGTCGAGGCTCTTAGCGATCAATCCATTCACTGAAACGACAATCGGAACAATGATTGCTGAATCTACATCCCACATGTCGACAATCTCGTGAGCTAGATCTAAATATTTAATCTTTATTATTATTATTCCTCTTTATTACGTCTTTTCTCATGGTAGAATTTTATATACTTAAATAAATAAAAAAATTTAACCATATAAAATAGGACCACGGAGACCCACCGGTATCGGGTACAGGGACCAAGCTACCGGTGGTTAGGGCTCCAGAGAGAGGAACCTCCGAACTATGCGCGTCATGTCCAACAATACTGCCTTCTGTATAGAGGACTTGATCCAGCCGTCTAACGAGAGCCTCTTGAGATGGTGGTCGAGGCTCTTGGCAATGAGACCATTAACTTATACGACTATCGGTACAATGATCGCCGAGTCCACATCCCACATGCCGACAATCTCGTGAGCTAGGTCCAAATACTTGATTTCCTTATCTTTTTCGGCTTTCACGAGTTTCTCGTCATGGGGAATAGTAACATCAACGATCATTGCAAGGCGTTCTGATCGATCTATCACCACAATATCGGGCTTGTTAGCCACGATAGTCCTATCGGTGATGATAGATCGATCCCAGTACATAGTGGCACGACCATTTTCGAGAACTGGATCGGGCACATACCTGTAGTACGGTACTTCAAAGGGTACAAGGTCATATTTTAAGGCAAGCTGCTGATGGACGATCCTGGCTACTTGATTGTGCCTGTGCAAGTATTCGCCGTTGGCAAGACGAGAACAACCGGAAACTATATGTCTGAGGGATTCGCCTGGCTGGTGACACGCCCGACATATGTCAACAGTCCCATCCTGCAGAATATACCTACGGTAGTTGTTCGTCATGACAACTTCGTCCATAATTGCACAAACAAAACCTTCGGTCTCTGCAAATAAATCACCAAACCGTAGCCAGGCTACTGATGACATGTGGTCTACATCGGGCCCATGCAAGGCCCGATAAAAACGTCCATGCAACTTTTTGCCTTTCCATACTTCCCTGCGCTCTTCAGTACTAAGTACAACAGGTTTGCACCAGCTCTCTTTTGCCAGACCCAACGGGGTAAGTCCGTTGTCTACAGCAACAATATCACGATGCACACCCGTATCAGCCTTAAGAAAATATTCTCTAAGATTGTACACCTCGCGGTTGTGGAGGTCCTTAGCACTTAAGAAACCACGACCACCACATTTCCGCGGGATGTACAACCTCATTACTGATGACCGCGGGTGATGCATCCGATATTCAGTCAATAGACAACAGACCTTTCTGTCCAGGGCTTCCAGTTCTGATTGAGTCCATCTGAGTATGCCGAAGGAGTATGCTAAGACTGGCATGGCCCAACCATATAATGGTACGCACCCTGTTGCCGCCTGATAAAAAACTTCTCAGTATTTTCTTCAGGCGGCCCAAGAAGCGCTCCCGCAATGATTGTTTCATGGCAGTCTCAGCAATACCTAAGGCCTGCGACATACCCAGATACTTGTAGGTCTCGGCCGCAGATAGAGATCTAAGTTGTGTGGAATCTGAAAGCTCTATACCCTCAGATTCCACAATCCCACCTCGTTTTACATGCATGACCGCACATTTACCCACACCAAATTCCATCTTGATAGAATTACTAAAAGTTTCAGTTACTTTTAGTAACGCTGTCAATTGGAAAGTGGAGGGGGCAATTAACTTCAGGTCATCCATATAAAAGAGGTGGGAGATAACTTGACCCCTACGCTGCAGCCGATAGCCTAACCCAGACCCCTCTAGCAAAGTGCTGAGAGGATTCAGAGCTAGACAAAACCACAAGGGACTCAAACTGTCACCCTGGAATATACCCCGTTCGATCTTAAGAGGAGCACCGCAATCGCGAATCTGCCGACATCCTGGATAGTGTAGGACCGTACTCCACTGACACATACATGCCTTCAAGAAGGCGCATAGAGTTATATCGACTTTATATAACTCCAGCACCCTCAAGAGCCATGTATGTGGCACGGAGTCGAAGGCCTTCTTGTAATCTATCCAGCATGTCGCCAGATCCTTTCGGTTGCGCCGCACCTGCTGGCTAATGGCCATGTCAAAGAGGAGTAGCTCTTTTGTACCACGGGCCCCATTCTTACATCCATTTTGAGCCACTGACATGATGTTATTATTTCTAATATGTGACAACATCTTAGTCCTCAAAATGGATGTAAGAAGTTTATATATAGTCGGTAGACACGTAATTGGTCTATAATTTTTGGGGTCCGTGGTACAACCTGACTTAAAGAGCAGGTGAGTGAGACCAGTTGTCATAAAAGTTGGGATCGAGCCCGATTCCAAAGATGCCTGGAATTGGGATGCCAACCGAGCATGGGCACTACGTAGCCACTTCAACCAGAAGTTGTGCAGTCCGTCCGGTCCCGCTGATTTCCAGTTAGATAACGAACGGACTGCACAAGCTACATCTGTTGTTTCTATGGCTACGCGCTGCATTTGGGGTATTCCCTCACATGCTCGCTTAACATCCCCAAACCAATCACCTTCAGTGTGGCTAATGGGCATCGACCAAATGCTGCGCCAGAAAGCGTTCGTTGCCTCAACATCTGGCAGATGCCCATCATCCACACCTGAATTGGTTCGCTCCCAACTTCTATATACCCACCTTTCATCTTTTTGGAATGCCCTATTCTGGGCGTATCGGTCCACCCGCTTTTTGTACCGTCTTATACGGTTTGCCCACGCACAAACTTTTTGCTTCAGGTAGTCGATGCGTTCTGTGACTCGTGACTCGTATTCTTGGCGACTAAGGCCCGTGCCAGAGAACGCCCGAGTCACAAAACGCATCACTCTCGGTCTTGTATTGCCCGACCTGAAGCAAATTAGCTTTCCGATGAGCGCCCTGGTCTCAGCGATACGACGCTCAATCCTGCACTGCCAGGCCGGTACAGCATTGGTTCGAGGGGCAGAATTACTACCATTTGGTATTTTAATACCTGCCACTCGACACGCTGTAACAGCCGCACAGTACAGAATCGAGTGGGTATCGCTAAGATCTTCACTATTGTCTAAATACGTGGACAATAATGAATCCAGGGCACACACCAGCGCTATATTTTTCTTGTGCGTGGGCAAACGTGGTAAGCGGGGCCTATCTGCTCTATTTACAAAACGATACTCCCGAATAGTGCATTCCAAAGTACTCCTTAATTCATCTATGTACTGGGTACTTACTTGTGTATCCCTACTATGCACCTCTTCAACAGTCCTTTGCGTTGTGACAATATTTGAAACTTGTGTATCGCTACACGTAGAAGAAGTGATAGGAGGGCTACGTTGTAAGCCAGAGCGTAGCCTCTCAAGTGCGTCGTTATCCAGCAGGCGGCGTCGCTGGATAGCCCGCACTTGATCCGACAGTCGCTGTGCCGAAACGTTGACAGCCGGTTCCAAGCCCTGAAACAAAGGCAGCATGCGGTCACGATACGCCGTAAGGTTGGTACCTCCCTCTGTAGCCACAAAATATGCCCGCATGACGTTTTCGTTCATGGATTTAGTCCATTTCATGCGGTGCACATTACCACCGGCAGCGGGGGCCCTGTTCGAAACCGGTGGGTCTCGGGGTCCCAAGCGTAGCGGTGGCCGGCCTCTCCCACAGCGGCGTACAGGTGTTGGCGACGTCGGCGGGGAGAAATACTCGTCGCTCGACGAGCTCGACGCCTCTGTGATTGCCGACAACTCTGTTGTAGATGCCGGCGGCTGCGAGGCGGAGCTGAGCGACGAGTCCGGGGGTGTATTACGTGCAGCAGCAGCTCTAGCCCTCGTCAACATCTCATTTCCTCGTTGTATTTATATTATAGTGTTTATTTACAATTTTCTTTGTTGATATGTCATTGACGTTAGTTGTCATCTTGAATGTTTTGTAGATACTTTTCTTAATTAATTAAATGGTTTCTTGATTTAGTAATATGTTTATCATGTATAGAAGTCCTGTTTGTAGTAAAAATATATATATATGAATCCCAAACTTTGATATAAAACAAATATAAATATTCGAGGAGAAAATTTATGTCGTCTTGTTGACGTGTTGCTAGGTATATTATTATTATTATTATTATTATTATTATACCCTTTATTTATCATATTTCTCATGATTCAATTTATATTATTAACTACATTTAATAAATAAAAAAAGGTTAAAAATATAAAAGGGACCACGGAGACCCACCGGTGTCGGGTACAGGGACCAAGCCACCGGTGGTTAGGGCCTCAGAGACAGGAACTTCCTCACAATGCGTGCCGTGTCGAGAAGAACTGCCTTCTGAATCAAGGACTTGATCCAGCTGCCTGGTGCGAGCCTCTTTAGGTGTTGATCGAGGCTCTTGGCGATTAGCCCATTTACCGACACGACTATCGGCACAATGATCGCCGAATCCACATCCCACATGTCAACAATCTCGTGAGCTAAGTCCAAATATTTAATCTCTTTCTCTTTTTCTACCTTCACGAGATTGCCGTCATGCGGTATGGTGATATCGATTAACATTGCGAGTCGCTCTGCTCGGTCTATCACTACAATATCAGGCTTATTGGCTACAATAGTCCTGTCTGTAATGATAGACCGATCCCAGTACAACAATGCACGACCATTGTCGAGAACTGGGTCGGGCACATATCTGTAGTACGGTCATACCATCATTACCTCTGAATCAACGAAATTATATTTAAGGGCTAGTTGCTGATGGATTATCCTGGCCATTTGGTTGTGTCTGTGCAAATACTGACCGTTGGCAAGACTCGAACAACCGGACACTATATGCCTGAGGGATTCCCCGGGTTGGTGACATGCCCGACATATGTCAATCGTCCCATCCCTCAGAATATACTTCCGGTAGTTGTTTGTCATGACAACTTCGTCCATAATTGCAAAGACAAAACCTTCAGTTTCTCCAAAGAGATCACCGAATCGCAGCCAGGATATAGAAGCTTTAAAATTTACATCGGGCCCATGTAAGGCCCGGTAAAATCGTCCATGCAGCTCCTTGCCCCTCCATACTTCCCGTCGGTCCTCTGTACTAAGTACTGCAGGTTTGTGCCAGTTCTCTTTAGCCAGAGCGAGCGGGGTAAGTCCGGTATCAATTGTGACTACATCGCGATGCAGATCCACACTCATCTGCAAAAAATAATCTCTGAGGTTGCACACCTCGCGGTTGTGGAGGGTCTTAGCACATAAAAAGCCTCGACCGCCACATTTCCGCGGGATGTACAGCCTCATTACCGATGAGCGTGGATGATGCATTCGAGATGCAGTCAGCATTGAACGGACTTTTCTATCCAGGGCATCTAGTTCAGTCTGGGTCCACCTGAGTATGCCGAAGGAATACATTAGGACTGGCATGGCCCACCCGTTGCAGGCCCGCACCTTGTTGCCACCTGATAAAAGACTGTTAAGTACTTTTCTCAGGCGGCCAAAGAACCGAGCCTGCAACGTTTGTTTCATGTCAGTCTCAGAAATATTCAAAGACTGCGACATACCCAGGTATTTGTAGGTCTCAGTTGGGGAGAGGGATCTAAGTTGTATGGAATCTGAGAGTTGTATCCCTGCAGATTCCACAATCCTGCCTCTCTTCACATGCATGACCGCACATTTATCTACACCAAATTCCATCCTGATAGAATTACTAAAGGTTTCGGTTACCTTAAGTAATGCAGTCAGTTGGAATTTGTTGGGGGCAAATCATTTCAGGTCATCCATGAAAAGGAGGTGAGATGTAACTTGACCTCCTCTCCTCATCCGATAGACTAGCCCTGAAGCCTCTAACAAGGTACTTAGAGGATTCAGGGCCAGACAAAACCACAAAAGACTCAGACTATCGCCCTGGAATATACCTCGCTCGATCCTTATTGGAGCACCGCAACCCAAACTCGATCGACATCCTGGATAGCGCAATACAGTCCTCCACTGCCCCATACATGACCTTAAAAAGGTGCATAGAGTTGCATCTACTTTATACAACTCCAGCACCCTCAAAAGCCATGTATGTGGCACGGAGTCGTAAGCCTTCTTGTAATCTATCCAGCATGTCGATAGATTCTTTCGGTTACGGCGCACCTGTTGGCTAATGGCCATGTCTATCAGAAGGAGTTCTTTAGTGCCACGGGCCCCACTCCTACATCCATTTTGAGAAACAGATAAAATAGAATGATCAAATACATGTTTTGTTAATTTCGTTCTCAAAATGGATGTAAGGAGTTTATATATTGTTGGCAAACAGGTTATCGGCCTGTAATTTTTGGGGTCCGTGGCACTACCAGACTTATGGAGTAGGTGAGTGACACTGGATGTTAAAAAATCTGGTAGCGACCCCGATTCCAGTGATGACTGGAATTGAGATGCTAAGCAATTATGCGAACTACGGAGCCATTTGAGCCAAAAATTGTGCAGCCCGTCCGGTCCCGCTGATTTCCAGTTCGGTAACGAACGGACTGCACTGGCTATATCATCGTTTGTAATTGATATTGGCTCCATTGTTGGTATTTGTTCGCATACTCGCTCAACAGTCTCAATCCAGTCACTCTCCGTGTGGTTGACAGGCGTCGACCAGATGCTGTGCCAGAATGTATTAGTAGCATCATCATCCGGTCGACCCCCATCAACGTCACCGGCCGTGGACTCGGGTCGCTCCCATCTTCTGTACACCCACCTCTCGTCTCTCTGGAATGTGCGATTCAGGCAATACCGATCCACTCTTTTTTCGTATCGCCTAATACGGTTTGCCCATGCATAAAGCTTTTGTTTTAGGGTGTCGATGCGCTCTGTAACCCGAGATAAATAATCTTGGGAACTGATACCAGTTCCCGCAAAGGCTCGAGTTACAAAGCGCATCACTCTTGGTCGGGTATTGCCCATCTTGAAAGAGGAGAGCTTGCCAATGAGTGCCCTAGTCTCAGCAATACGACACTCAATCCTGCGTTGCCAAGCTGGCACAGTAGTGGTCTGTCGAGTAGCGGTATTATTTACAGGCAATTTAACCCCTGCTACTCGACACGCCGCAACCGCCGCACAATACAGGATTGAATGTGTATCGCTGAGATTTTCACTAATATCAAAGTGAGTTGACAGTAATGTGTCTAGGGCACTCACCAGCGCTATGTTTCTTTTATGCATGGGCAAACGAGGCAAACGAGGCCGAATATTTGGGTCCATGGATCGGTATTCCGCAATAGCACATTCCAAAGCACTCCTTAACCGATCGTTGCACTGGGTACTTACATGAGAAGTCTCGTCATCTACCTCTTCATCAACTGGATTTACCAGTTGCTGTTGGGCAACCACTGTGCCAGGCTGCGTTGCAAAAGTGATGGGGAGACTTCTCTGCACGTCAGAGCGAAGTCTCTCAAGTACGGAGTCATCCAACAGGCGACACCGTTGGATGGCCCGCACTTGATCCGATTATTATTATTTTTGTTCTTTAAATTTGTTTATTCTCGAAAAAATCGGTATTTAATGAAAACCACGGGCCTAGGCCAAGTGGAGTTCATTTGGGACATTATATGTTAGAAGGGGTTCGTCCTGCAAAAACTTACGTACTATACGACAGGTGTTTAGTATGGCTGCTTTCTGCATAGTAATGTAAAGGTTTGTGGGTAATTCTATTTGTCGCAAATAATGTAGTAGGTGTTTCGGTATGACACCAGTGCTCGAGAGTACCAGTGGCACAATATATACTTTGTTCATTTGCCAGATTCTAGTTACTTCTTCTTTCAACTCTGTGTATTTATGGATTTTTTCAGTGATTGTTTTCTGTAGATTATGGGTATTAGGAACTGCTATGTCTATAAAATGTACGACTTTGTTAGGTTTATCTATTACAGTTATGTCCGGTCTATTGTAATGTATAGTTTTGTCAGTAAGAATTGCTCTATCAAAGTATATTTTGTGGTTGTGGTTCTCCAGCACTGGTTTAGGGGTGTATTGGTAGTACGGGATGGGCTTTGTGATAAATTTAAATTTGATGGCTAGTTTTTGGTGAACAATATTAGCGATTTGATTGTGCCTATGGGTGTAATCTGTTTGAGCCAGGGTTGGGCAGGCGCCAGTAATATGTTGAATTGTTTCAGATGCTCGATGTCATTTTCTGCATTTATCGTTTTGTGTATTTGGGTCTTTAAGAATAAATTTACTGTAGTTTTTAGTATTAATAACCTGATCTTGAATTGCTAACATAAACCCTTCCGTTTCAGGGAAGAGTGATCCTAATTTAAGCCACTTATTAGAACTGTCTGAATCTATATGCTGCTGTTCCAAATCGTGTAGATGTCTGCCATGTAATTCCTTTGTTCGCCATCTACAGATTTTTTCTTGCCTGTGCTCATCTAAACTTTTAAAAGTAATGTCTCGATTGGTTAGGTTTAAAGGTGTAAAGTTAGTGTCTATTTCTATGATTGATGAGTGAATTTGACTACTGTCGGCTTTATGATAAAAAAAATCTCTAAGTTTTCGTATTTGCCCTTCCCACAGCATAGTGAGGTCGATTAGACCTCTACCACCCTTTTGCCTACTTACAGTAATTCTCTCTATTGCAGCTTTAGGGTGAGCATAGTTATGTTTCGTCAGTGTTGTTCTTGTCTTAATTTCTAATCTGTTTATGTCAGTTCGTGACCATTTTATTAATCCAAATGAGTATGTTAATACGGGTATGGCAAATGTGTTTATAGCTTTAAATAATTTTTTTGAGTGTAGCTGCTTTTTACATACTAAATTTAATCTCTTGGTGTATTCTGATACTTGTTGTTCCTTAATCTGTGTGTGGTTTATGATGTTGGATTGATGTATTCCTAAGTATTTATATGTATCTGATGGTTGCATTGTATTAAACAAGTTGGTATCGATAGTGTGATTTTGAGTGTTAGTTATTTTTCCTTTTCGTATATGTAGTGTACGGCACTTGTCTAAACCAAATGACATATTTATATCGCTGCTAAATTGGGTTGTAGTATTTATAAGATGATCAAGGCATTTTTCAGTTTTAGAAAATAATTTAATATCATCCATATACATTAAGTGTGTAATGGATGTCACAGAATTTAATTTATACCCATCAGTAGTACTGTTGAGGAGATTAGACAAAGGATTCAAAGTGAGGCAGAACCACAGTGGACCACGGTTGGATAAGTGCAAAGAAGTTCTCCAGTCAGACATAGCATTTTTCAGAAAGTTGATTATGACGGGATTGATTTTGTATATCTGAAGGACTCGGATTAACCATGAGTGAGGCACACTGTCGAAGGCCTTTTTATAATCAATGTATGAAATATGTAGGTTTATTTTATTCTTATGCGCATGTTTTAAAATTGTAGAGTCAATAACTAATTGTTCTTTACATCCTCGATGTCCCTGCCTACAGCCTTTTTGTTCTTCGGATATAATGTTGTTGTGTTCTAAATGTTTGTTGATTTTGTGTGTAATTAATGATGTGATAAGCTTATAAATAGTTGGAAGACACGTAATCGGACGATATTGTGAAGGGTTCAGAGTGTCGCTGCTTTTGGGTAACATGTAGGTTATGCCTTTTGTAATGAATTTAGGTATTTCTTGTTGACCATTGATTATATCTGAAATATTCCTAGCTAAAACAATATGTAGGGCATGGAACTTTTTGTACCAAAAATATGTAATTTATCTATACCTGCTGCTTTCCAGTTTTTTATTCGTCTCGTTGCTCTCTCTATATCATCTCCTGTAATATCACCTAATTCCATACTCTCCACATTCATCATTCTACATTCTTCATCTTGTATCCATCTAGCGGTATCATTATGATCATGTTGCTTTTTCCAGAGATCGGCCCAGTAGCTTTTAAGGTCTTCTGAATTAGGCATTTCTCGTGAGACTTGGGTATTATCTTGCCTGAACATCCTGTAGAAACCCTTTTCATTTGACATAAATAATTTATTGTTTTCTTTTCTTTGCAGTGCTTTCATATATCTAGCTAACCTTTGTGATTTTACTGTAAGTTTTTGTTTTAAAGTATCTAAGTATTCCTCTGGTCTATTATTATTGTGTTCGTGAACTGTGTGTATGTTTGTTTTTCTAAAAATTACTTCAACTGCTGCAACTACTTTCCTACTTCTGTTGTTATTAATATATTGAGTTAATCTGCCTATGTCCGCTCTCAGATTTTTTATGTCAGTTTCAATCCTTAATTGCCATGCGGGTTTTAGAGATTTGTTGTTTTTATGAGGTGTGTTAGTATAAGGGCTTCGAATTTTATATCCCAGTTTCTCGGAAATGATAAGTGCGCTACAGTATATCAACGTGTGGATATCGGTTAGATCTGAATCGATTGAAAAAAACCTGCTTAGTATTTGACTGTTGAAAATATCTATATAAGTGTAAAGATTTCTGCATTCTCTGAGTTTTGGTAGTTTAGGTCGGGCTATCGGGTCTGTACCAGTGTATTGTGTAAGTGTGGTCTGCAGCTGGTTAGCTAATTCAAGTGTCATTGTATCTTGTTGGGTTATTTCAGGGGTCATTGTGTCATCTGTTATTTGTGTAACCGAATCTTGAGAAATACTCGGTAGTGTGCCTGTCTGAGTAGAAACGTTTGTTTGAGTACGTGATATCGTGTTTGTATTATTCATCGAGCTCGTCGATTCTTGTGAAAGGGCAATGTTGGTTGATGTAACTGGTGTAAACTGTAAACTATGTTCTTGAGGAGTAGATACAGGTGCTAATATTGAGTCTGGTAGAATGATAGGTTGTGTGTCTTCTAATTCATCAACCCTGAGTTGTTCTGAGACTTCTTGTTTTAATTTACTGATAATATCGTCTGACAACATTTTGTTTCTGACAATGACCCTTCTCTGGTCGGCTATGCGTTGTGCTGAAACTTTCAAATGTAGGAATTTTGAAACGAATTGATCGTGAAGTTTTTTGCAGTACATAGTCCTATCTGTCTCTAGTTTAGTGACATAAAAGTATGTGCGCATGATAAAAGTATTGATTTCGTCATTCCATTGCATGCGCACTCTTGGTTTGCCAGCTTTAGTGGTCGCAGGACAGGTGGCTGGTGCCCCCTGCGAAACATCTTCAGCTGGGGATTCGACTCTATTGTTATCTGTCTTATGTGGTGTATATTAATCATTTCGTTATAAATACTAGTTATTGAAGGAGGTGTTGGATTTGATGGTGTATAAGACACGGTACTTGGGCTGTAAGGCTCTATGGGGGAACTTGTTCTGTCTGTCAGTCTGTCATTGTCTGCGGTTTCGGCTGTAGCATATTGAGTGGTGGAAGCCCGCCTGTTCAGCTCCACACCGCTGACGGTTCGCATGCTGAAACACCCAGCGTCAGCTCCAGGTGTGCCCCGGCGATCACCCCCGGGCAGCGGTCCTCTCAGTTTCTTTTTTAAGCGGGTCTCCATATTGAATGGGTTACCTTTGCCATGTTAGCCACGCCAGTAAAATGTTCGTGTGTCCGCCCCCTACGTGAGTCAGATGTTCGACTCGGACGTATGGTTGGGTTTTAGGGGATTATTATTATTATTATTATTATAATCAACAAAAAGCTTTATGTTGATTTTATTAAGTTCTAAAGATTTTGCGAACTTTTAAACTTTTTATGTTTATTATTTTGCCGTGTGGTTGACGGCATAGAATACAAGTGTCACCACCCCCTATCTTCCTGTGGGTGTCGTAAGAGGCGACTAAGGGATAACACGATGCAAATACCATCTTTGCGTAGAGACGGAAAACTCGACATCAAATCCTATACGACTGCCTCGTTGGTCTCGCGGCATAAATGTGCGCGTGGGATTGGGAGGTCCCGGGTTCGATTCCTGGGTCGGGCAGTGTTATTGGGTTTTTCTGTCACGAAATTCCCAGTAGCACAGTAGCAGCACGGAGTCTGGAAATGTGCCCGGTACGGCAATAGGCTCGCCCCTTATTACGTGGGACTAAAGTATATCTGGCGAAAAGTGGGTGTAGAAATACACCTCTGCCTACCCCTTCGGGGATAAAAGGCGTGACGATATGTATGTATGTATGTTTATTCAGTGGCCATAAGTGTGTTTAAATAACTATGATAATCAATAATACAATTGTTCTAATTGGTAATAATAATCGTGTTCAATGTGCTAATAAATAATTGAATGATCTTGACGCTGTATACGTGTTCCAATGGCGTAGTCTCATTAATTATTTATTAGTGCGTAAGCTGAGATCGATAAAGAGGCTAGTGGATCATTATTAGAGGTTAATTCATACGAAAAAAGGTTATTTATGTATTTTACTTTTAATGTTGTTTTGTTTACCGTTGCAAGCAACCCGTCCCGGCTTTACACGGATAGGTTGTATAATTTACAAATACAAACCATTTACAGATTTAATACTTCCTAATATTCCTCACAGATCATTGGGTCTATTGGTTCAACGCGAATAAAATGTTATCCGTAGCTTTTGAAATGATTTAGACCAAGAAGACGAGGCGAAGAATATTGTTTTATAATATAAAGGTTATAAAAAAGGACTTAGTCACTTGCAACTGTATAACTGAGAAAGAGCTGTGCAAGTCTGAATAGTTATAGTGTCTAAACATACTATGCCGAACTTACGCGACCGAAGTACCGCGCCTGAATTTACGTTCCGACTATTCGGCTAATATGTCGCACTATAAGAGCCGAACTTACGCGGCCGAAATTCCGTTGCGCAACTTTTTCTTCTTCGGCAATCGAACCGAACTTCGGTCGCGAATAGTGTATGCTCTACTACTAGAAAACTAGAAAAGTTGCCGCCCAACTTACGCGGTTACGCCCAACCGAAGTTACGCTGTACGCTATAACAGCTGTCAGTAATTCAAATAGCATTGCAGGCGTAATCATGCCGAACTTCGGTCGCGTAAGTTCGGCATAGTGTGTTTAGATACTTAAAAGAGAGCACACATGTTTTATATTATAAACTAGACCATGCCCGCGGCTCAGCCCGCGTAAATTATACGCCTAAGAAACCTTTTTCAGAAACCACACCTATTGATAAATACGTACAAAAAATTCTTTGTCAGTTTTTGGCTTTATCTCGTTCATACCGAGATAAAAACTTTGCCGGGGTTTCATTTTATAATATGTATAGATGATTAACAGGTACCCACTGTGTGATACTACACACTAATTTAAACCAGCACCTTACAAACAAACCTTAACGCAAAATGTAACCCTCTGAAGAGTGGAATGAAATAAAAATCCTACATTAAATCCTACATTGATCGCTTTTTAAGGCTTAGACTCTCCAAGTTCCATGTTCCTAGTTTTTTTTTTGCTTTATTTGAAAAAAAAAAACGATATTAAAATATATATGCTTAAGGTAGTAAATTTTTTTGTAAATTACTTATCGTAATAACTGCGACATTTTCCACAGATTACTTTTAAACATTGCTGTTCTAAACGTGCTACAAACAAATAAGCTATCAGTTTTATTTGCAAACAAACATAATTGGGTACTTTAATATTGCAAGTTACTTGCTAATTAATTTATTTGATTTTAATCATATTTCGAGTTTCGCTATGTCTCAAGCGAATATATCATATCATTAACTTTAACTTTTCAATTATTTGTTTTCTAAATACGTGTCTTGGTAAGGCAAAAATATCAACATTTTGAAAAAAAATGTTGTATATGTGTGCAAGGTGTGTGAGTGGAGCGCGCGCACCGGCATTCGTTCGGTACGGGTCTGTAGCAAAGAGCGGGCACCCTGCGGCGCTGAACCAGTCTGGGTACTACTAGTTTTATGACACTGCTTAAACCGATACAGTCTAGGTTATTTTGCACTAAGTCATAAAGCGTCATTGTCTGAAGAAGCACTCGCCGTCTTTCAAGAGAAAGCAAGTTGTATTGATCTTATAGGTGTTCGTAAGATGATCGGGTACGATGACATTTGTATTGCATTGTGCGTAGGAACTTCTTTTGTACTTTCTCTATGGCCTGTTTGTACTTATCATATAAAGGATCCCATACCAAGCAAGCGTATTCTAGCTGTGAGCGAATAAGGGTATAATATCATCATCATATCAGCCAAACGACGTCCACTGCTGGACATAGGCCTCCCCAAGGTTCTTCACACAGACCGATCTTGAGCCGCCCGCATCCAACCACCTCCCGCGATCTTGACGAGATCGTCGGTCCACCTTGCAGGGGGCCTACCTCTCTAATGACGGAATTAAATAGCTTCCAAAGGGCTTCTCTAGCGGGTGTACCGCCGGCCTTCAGAAGCTCGCTCGTATTACGTATTAATTACGTATTAATATGGGCCTTATCAGAAGGGCATAATATAAAAGAAGATATGTGGAAGGTCGCACAAAATCAGAGGCAAGCCGCATAACAAAAGCAAACATTTGAAATGCTTTTGTTATTATGTGTTCAGTATGGAGGTCCATAAATGTAGTTTATCATCAAATAATATGTCTAGGTCTTTTACATTCGTAACCCGCGTTAAAACGTTATCGCACAAGGAGTAATTGTAATTTATAATGGTTTTGTTTTTGGTAAAGCTTATAGTGTGACATTTAGAAATATTTAGATTTAGTTTATTAAGTTTGCAATATTCTGTGAGTCTATTAAGATCATTTTGAAAGCTGATACAGTCATTGATATTCTTGATACTTTTGTATACTTTTAAGTCATCAGCATTCAAAAGAAAGTTTGTATCTTGAAAGCATGTATTTATGTCATTTATAAAGATAATAAAAAGAAGTGGGCCTAATATAGAGCCCTGCGGAATACCTGATGTTACCCTGACGCTTTCTGACTTATATCCATTAACCACAACTACTTGACTCCTATTGTTAATATACGAGCTAAACCATCGTAATAAAATGCCTCTGATGCCATTGAACGCTATTTTATTAAGAAGAATTTCATGATCTACTCTATCAAACGCTTTTTGGCAATCAGTAGAGACTACGTCTACCTGTATAGGCCTATCAATGTTGCGGAACAAGAAGTCTGAGTATAGGGCTAAGTTAGAGTTCATAGATCTTTGTTTTACAAAACCGTGCTGTTCGGGGATGATCTGTTTTTGAATTAATAGGTAGATGGCGGCATAAACTAGTCTTTCGAAAAGCTTGGCAATTGAACACAATATTGATATGGGTCGGTAGTTCTCTACCATATTTCTGGCACCACTTTTATAAACGGGTACAATGTATGCACATTTCCATAGATTAGGGAAATATCCCTCAGCTATACATTTGTTAAAAATTATATGCAGTGGTTTACTTATGGATTTAGCACAGCAAACATACAGATGTTTGAGGAACGCCGCAGGCAACATATCCGGTCCGGGTCCTTTAGTAGCATCTAAACACCTTAATTCCCGATTAATTGTGTTGATTTCGAAATAGAGATCATTCACAATATGGCATTGTTCAGAGATGTTAGCAGGTGGTGACCAATTAGGCGATAAAATGGATGCTGCATAGATAGAGTGGAAGAATATACCACAATTTTTTTCAGGATCACTTGAGGTTTGGTTTATGTACGATAAAGTCGATGGTATTCTGTCCTTAACTTTTTGTTTGATACATATGACCAAAAGTGCTTTATATTTTTTGGGATGGAATCTTCTACACATTTTATGTATCTTTTGTAACATTGACTAACTTCTGTCTTGAATTTAGCCCTGAACAGTGAAAATATTTCGTAACTAGATGTGTTTTTATAAACTTTCCATTTATGCCACGCTTTTTGTTTATTTTTGTATATATGTATAAGTGACGGGCTAAACCAAACCGGATACTTCATTGACCTTGGCTTATTTAAAGGAACATGTGATTTCACAATGCTGTAATTTTTTTCATAAAATATATTAATTGAGTTCTTTGCTGATATATCTCTAAATAGGACATCCCATTGAATAATGTTCAGTTCATCATTTATAAGTTGATAATTTGCTCTAATAAAGTTGTATTTATTTAAACGTAGACGATTCATGGAAGTTGTACCAGTAGTACCAGGTGTGAAAGGAATAGTAGTATAAAACGGCGGATTATGGGCATCTACTACAGGAACGGATATAAAATTTTGAGATTCGAAAGTAAAGCTATCACTTATATTAGTGATAACTAAATCCAATGTTCTAGTATGTGCATTTTGTATCGCATTACATTGGAAGGCGTTATGAATGGTCATAAAATTGCGTAACTGTTCACAAACGGTAGATGTACCTTTACGTATAACCAAATTTGTATTAGATTGTGGCTCCCAGTTAGCTTCAGGGATATTATAGTCGCCAGCTAGTAGAAAATTAGCGCTACCACTTGTTCTTATTGCGTCGTTAGTAATGTCAATATATAAGTTGTAAGCGGCTACAGGTGCTTTGTCCGAGACATATGCCGCACCAACTATATAACATCCCGTCAATTTGGTACCCGGGAGTTCCACAAAAATAAGTTCCATATATTTTGCCAGTAATGTAGATGTTGGCAATGTTACACTGCGAGGGTGAAGGTCTTTAGCGATAGCTATTAATACCCCACCGCCGTCTAGTTTTTGGGAAGAATTAAGATCTCTATCACATCTAAAAGTAATGTTCTTTTCATCGATAAACTCAGCATCATTTATGTTGCAATTAAGCCAAGTTTCAGTCAAAATAATTATATCATATGCGTTTGACAGTATGTTAAAGTATATAGTTTGTAATCTAGTTCGCATTCCACGACAATTTTGGTAGTACATCGTCAAGCTTATTAGTGGTCATTAGTAATATTTATTTTTATGCTGTAAACCTATAATGTATATTGGTAAAGGATTGTGACTGTTCATTTGTATGATATATTAAAACTACACTCGCGTGCAAGTAAATCGACTCAAGGCTCAAGTGCGCATAAAAAGTGATATAACTTAAAAATGCCTTATTTTACCTCTATATAATGTTTTACATAATTAAAGCCTAGTAATTAGGCTTTAAAATGGTAGCATAATTTCAGTAATTTAAATAAATACATGTCCTTAGAATGGAACTGAACGCAACCTCCCATAAACTGCTCTGCGCTCTATACACAACTTGCGCGACACAACCCGCTATAAAAACCCCCTGTAATCGTTTTTTCTTATCAGTCGCTCACTAGACATTGACCTGAACACATCTCTGCAAATTGAAGCCGTCATTTGATGAAAATTATGGATACAACACCTGAAGAAGCCGCTCAAGTCGTTGCCCTGTTGCAAGAAGGGTTGAGCCAGCAAGAAGTCGTTGTCGGTTGAATATGAGTCAGTCTGCTGTCTCGAGAGTGTACAGGAGGTTTTAAGAGAGTGGTGCCTTCACTCGGCGGCCTAATTCCAGCCGACGCCGGTGCACCTCGGAGCGTGACGACCGGTTTTTGGTCTCGACCTCTCTCCGAAATCGACACCTTACCGGCGTGGATGTGCAGCAAGAGCTACGTCAAGTTCGCGGAGTAACTGTCAGTCAGTGGCCAGTTAGAAGAAGGTTGAAGGAAGCTAACCTTACTCCGAAAAGACCCGCTACAGGCCCGAAGTTGACCACCGCCCACCGTTAAGCACGCCTTCACTTTGCTCGAGAGCACTTGGATTGGAGCATAGAGCAATGGCAGTCGGTCCTGTTCACAGATGAGACGAGGATGTGTCTCCATGGCAGCGACAGGAGAGGTTGGGTGTACCGGCGTCCTGGTGAACGGTTTTCACAGTGCTGCTTTTTTGAAACCGTTGCATATGGTGGCGGTTCTTGCATGATGTGGGCTGGAATTTCCTTAGAAGCAAAAACGGAACTTGTTTTTATTCCTGGGGGAGGCCGGGGAGGAGGTCTGACCAGTGATCGTTACATTGAAAATGTTCTACTGGATCAAGTTGTCCCTTATCAAGGCTTTATTGGGGATAAGTTCATCTTGATGCATGACAATGCCCGATGTCACACTGCTCGGGCCACACGTGAGTTCCTGAGTGAAGTTGGAATTCACACTATGGATTGGCCAGTGCTCAGCCCCGATATAAATCCCATTGAGCACATATGAGACGAGCTCAAAAGTAAAGTTAGGGCGAGGAATCCAGCTCCAACAAACATCAATGACCTCAAGACTACGTTGGTAGAAGAGTGGGGCCGACTACCACAATCATCAATTAAAAAGTTGATAAGGTCGATGAAGAATCGCTTGAGAGCAGTGATCAGGGCTAGAGGAGGGAACACCAAATATTGACACGAATATTTGTTTAATCTTATGCACATTTTGTTTCATTTATACCCAATAACCCCATTCTGTGAAATTGTATGAATTTTCAATTTTTTTTACAATATCTTTGACATTCACCTTTTTTACTAACCTACTGAATCGATTTTCATGCAACTTACATCATTTTAAAGCTCAATTACTAGGCTTTAATTATGTAAAACATTATAAAGAGGTAAAATAAGGCATTTTTAAATGTTATATCACTTTTTATGCGCACTTGAGGCTTGATTCGATGTACATGCACGTGAGTGTACTAGTTGCCACAACAGACAACGGTCTCCAAACATCATTGCACCCGAAAAAAGTTCAAAACTTAAAGTACTAACATATTTTATGAAAAAAGAAAGAGCGAATAAACTTAAATTATAATGTGTTAAATCTGCCTCATATACGTATTCCAGAACTAAATGCAATTTTTATGCTGGATACAGGCATTCAACGTTCATTTTTAAGCCCGAAGTTAGAAAAACAACATTTTTGCAACTTCAAAAAGTTTTAAGTGTTTGAAGTAGTAAGCACCCGCGCTAGTAGTAGACATAACGAGGTTGACCTTTACCTAGAATATTTAGAAGTCAGGAATGGCATAAGTTTTATATTTATAGTGTAGATAATAGGTACGATGGTCTTCTAGGTAGTGATTTATTAACACAACTCCATGCGAACATCGATATGAAAAACCAAAGGTTAATGACGAAGGACACATGATACCTATTATTTATAGCCCACCCGTTCATGAACTTTATGTAATACCGCCGCGAAGCGAATTAAGGGTCGAACTTCCAGTTAATTTGTTGAACGGCGAAGGTATTTTAAATCTTGTGGAATTTTGTGATGGGGTTAGGATGCCAACGGCCTTAGTTACGTGTATAAATGGATTTGCTATAACTGTCATTCAAAATTATACAGATGTACAAATGGAATTAACAGTAACCAGTCCGTTCAAGGTCGAACAGTATATTGAAGACGATTAAATAATAAATTAAGTTTAAATTCTAATTACAGTGATAGTACTTGGCTGAATCAGCTTTTAACGGATTACCTTGCCAAGTTAAAAGTGGATCACATGAACGAAGAGGAAAGACAATAGATTTTAAATATTTGTACTGAGTATAAGGATATATTTTATTTTAAGACGTGCCGTTGTCGTTCACAAATGAGGTTAAACATAAAATCAGAACTAAAAATGAAGATCCTATATATATTTAATCACATAGGTTACCTCCAATACAAACTGAAGAAATTAGGAGCCAAGTGGATAAAATGTTAAGAGATAACGTTATCGAAAAATCATTTTCACCGTGGAGTGCACTGGTACACTTAGTACCTAAAAAAATCGATAGTTCAGGCAAACAAAAATGGAGAATGGTAGTTGACTTTAGACGCCTCAACGACATTACCATTGATGATAAATACCCTCTTCTTAATATCAATGACCTTTTTGATATGTTAGAAAATAGTATATATTTCACTACACTCGATTGGGCAAGCGGGTACCACCAAATTGAAGTAGAAAAAGAGGATAGAGCAAAAACAGCTTTTAGTACACCGTTCGGACATTATCAGTTTAATAGAATGCCATTTGGGCTTAAAACCACACCCGCGACGTTTCAACGTGCTATTGATAACGTACTGAGAGGATACAGGGTAAACATTGCTTGGTATACCTTGGTGACGTCATAATTTTCGCGAGAAGTATCCAAGAACATAACGAAAAACTTAGAGCCGTATTCGATAGATTTCGACAAACTAACTTAAAAATACAATTAGATTAGTCTCATTTTTTACGCAAAGAGGTACTTTACTTAGGCCACACGATAACAAGTGAAGGGCTTAAGCCCAACAACGATAAGATAGACGCGGTACTAAATTATCCAATCCCCAAAACTACGATCGAAATCAAAAGTTTTCTTGGTCTTATAGGATATTATAAGAAATTTATCAAGGATTTCGCGAAGATCACTAGACCCCTTACAGTATGTTTGAAAAAAAGCAGCAAAATAGAAGTAAATTAGGCATATCTAAAAAGTTTTGAAACATGTAAAAAACTATTAACCAATGCCCCATCACTACAATTTCCAGACTCTAGTAAGCCCTTTACCTTGACCACATCTGTACCTTGATGCATCAAACTTTGCAATCGGGGCAGTACTTTCTCAGGGTCCTATAGGTTCAGATAGACCAGTCGCGTATGCCAGCAGAACTCTAAGTGATACAGAGTCTAGATACAGTACGATAGAGAAGGAGCTTTTAGCTATTATATGGGCGGTCAAACACTTTAGACCATACTTATGGGGTAAAAAGTTTTACATTTACACAGACCATAGACCTCTGGCCTGGTTGTATTCACTCAAGGAATCAAATAGTAAACTTACGCGTGGGCGCTTAAGACTAGAGGAATACGATTTCGAAATCAATTATAAGAAAAGGTCACAAAACTCCAATGCCGATTACGCCGTTATCACGTATCAAAATTTATAGCATTAACACTGAAAATGGTAGCATTATAGTGATCATGAATGGTCTGAAAGTTTGAGAAATGAAGGTTAACGCGTTAGACAACGATAACGAATCAATGCAAGGTAATATTGATAAGAGTAGGAACCACAACGACGAAATAATCTCCTTGTCAGACTCAGATTCAGAAGCTGTAAAACTAAGTGTAAGGCGTAAAGAGGAACCAGTTTATGATATATCAGATTCAGATGATGGAGCTACGGCCCATTCAATAACAAAATAGAGAACACGAGGGAATACCTATATTAAACGAAGCAGTAGATTCTAAACCTAGACAAATACTCGTCCATACTTGGTACAAAGACGATATTTGTGTGAAGGATATTTCAAATAATAATCAACGAATAATAGAAATACATATACCAGTTGCTAACAACGAACATTTAGTTAAGAACTTTCTTAAAGAATACGTAGATTTTAAGCATAAATGTTACATTTATTTTGAAACGGAAGATTTTAGAAAAGTATTTAGTAAAGTAGTAACAGAATTATATAAGAAAGGTACCCAAAATTTGATAGAGTGTACAGATAGAGTAGTTAATCTTACAGATGAGAATAAAAAAGGGATATTACATTAAAGTATCATGAAGGTAAAACTGTCCACAGGGGTATCAGAGAAACACTAACCAAACTAAAAAGACACTACTGGTGGTCTAATATGAAACCGACAATTTCAGCTATCATTAACGCCTGTGAACAATGTCGGAAAATGAAATACGACAGAAAACCGATCAAACCAACCATACAACTTACCCAAACACAATGCATGCCGTTTGAGGAAGTTTTTATGGACTTGTTATATATAGAAAATAATTACTACTTAACCATCTTAGATGCTTTCAGCAAGTTAGCCCAAGCTTTTAATATACAAAATAGAAGTACACCTGAAATAGTGAAGGCATTAATTAAATATTTTAGCATGTACGGGGTGCCAAAAAAATAAGTGGCAACCCAGGTACAGAATTCAACAATATACTTGTACAAGAAATGTTAACTTTATATAAAATCGAAATGCATGTAGGGACTCCAAACAATCCCAGTTCTATGGCTATTGTAGAACGTTTTCACTTGACAATCATAGAAATCTACAGATTAGCAAAGTATGAAAAAACAGACCAAGATGCAGCATCGGTAATGACGTACGCCGTCATGGCCTATAATAACACTATTCACAGTACCTACAACCAATTTTACACCTTTTGAAATGGTATTCGGCCATACTGATTCAGGCAATGCTTTCGATATAGATAGGGAAAAAAATTTGTTACAGAAACTTGTGCTAGACCATAGAAAACGGTTAAAAGCCCTACACGAATATACTAGCGATAAAATAAAAGATAATAAAGTCAAGGTCTTAGAAAAGAAAGAAGGTGAAGAACCATCTAACCTAAAAGAAGGCGAAACTGTATTCATGAAAACGACTAGGACACAAAAAGCTAAGGAAGAACCACGTTATGAAAAGGCAAAAATAATAGGGAAAGTAAATAGGAACATTGTGCCTGTAAAGCTTAAAAAGAGAAATACGAAAGTAGCAGTAAAGAATATAAAACGTCCTCCACAGGTGGCGCCAAGCAGTCCTGGTGAGCCTGGCCCTAGCGGAATTAGCAAACAGCGTAAACATAGAGGATATGAGTCAGAATCCTGGAATAGCGCCGATACGGATAAGTGCAGCGGTAATTCGGAATAATCATTGGACTATTTTTAAGACGTTAGATTTAGAAAAGTTAGATAAGTGCTTAGATAGTAATATTCGATAGAATAAATGCTGTAGAAATGAGAGCACTGGAAGTATGTGTGGTGTGTCTTTGACCGACAGAGTAAAGAATTGTGTGATACGAGAGTGGTGTGGGGTAAAAGAAGATGTAGTGACAAGCATTGAGAAAGGCATGTTAAGATGGTTTGGGCACATGGAGAGGATGGATGACGATAGACTGACAAAGAAGATATATCAGGCTAGTGTGAATGAGACAGGACAAAGGGGAAGACCTAGGAGAACGTTCTCTGACCAGATTAGAGACATCCTGAAAAAAGGACAAGTCAGAAGTACCCTTAACAGAAGAGCATGCATGAGAAACTTGATGGGAGTGAGTGAAGCAAGTGAGGTATGTCAGGATCGTTACAAATGGCGTTCCGTAGTCTCTGCCTACCCCTCCGGGAAACAGGCGTGAGTCTATGTATGTATGTATGTATTCGTCAATATTTTAGGTTAAAAGAGATCATTTACGAACAAAAAGAGTCACGAAATGAGCTTATAGGTCTTACTTTACAGACAGACTCATTTATGGAACTTACTAAAGATAGATTAGGTTCTATCATCAAATTAATTTCAGGCAACCTCGATAACGAAGATGCTATTAAATAAAACTAGTCAACTTAAGAATAAAGAACATTCAGTAGAAAGAAAGGTATCACTAATGCAAAAAGTTTTTGATAAATTAGTTAATATATCAGATGACATGAAGTTTAATTTACTACAGTTAAATAGAAAAACTTCGCAATTACAAACACTTCAGTACAATCAAACAAAAATACATAATATCGTAAGTCAAATGAATACTTTATACCAGATTTTAAATAACTTTCGTTCTATATATAACGTTATACAAGAAATCGAAACAGCAATAGCGTTTAATAGATTGCATATTTTACACCAATCAATAATAGGTAGTAATTAAATAGGTATATAGTGGTATTGAAATAATATTATGTACTTAGATTGTAATGAAAATGAACAAAGTTAAATAATCATCCATATAAAAAAGAAACCATCAATAATTAATTCCACAGAACTTTTAAATATTTTAGTAGAAATAGAGAAATACCATAGGTTAGTTTATAAAGTTGATGAAGATGGGGGTAGTTGAGATTACCGGTAACTTTTAAAATAGCTCTTCAAGTAAATTTAAATAAAACAATTAATTTTCACAATAAATATATTTTAATTCATAAAAGTTAAACATTATACTACTTACCTGCTGGTTTAGCGTTATCCTTAAAATCTAACAAGTTTTCACATAAACACACACAATGGATACATTCAATGCATCTGAAATCCTGGACATGCAAGCTTATTTTGAGGAGCGGATGGCAACTTTTGAAGCTGAGCTACAGAAGAAGTCGCCTCAAAGCACTCGGAGTCTGGCTGATGAATTTGCTGCGTTCATGACCTTTATAAAGTAGACCTTGAAATCCTTCTCACAGCAGCTTGACGTCGTCGGCAGAGACATTGACACGTTGGAAATGCGCAGCCGCCGCAAGATGTTGCTGCTTCACGGAGTGGAGGAATGTCAGGACGAGGAGACATCTAAGCAGGTCGCGAATATAGTCAAGCAGCGTCTCACAATCGGTACTTTCGTGGTTGAGGACATCAGACGCTGCCACAGGATGGGACGCCGGACTACCAGCGACAAGGCGAGGCCCATTCTTGTGAAATTTGCTTCTGCAGCGGTGCGGGACAGCGTTTGGTTCGCAAAGACGAAGCTCAAGGATACGGGTATCACTCTGTCGGCGTTTCTCACACGTCCTCGACACGAGGCTTGTATGGCTGCACGAGCAAAGTTTGGAGTCGCGAAGTGCTGGACGCGAGAGGGATACGTTCACATCTTGGGCCCTGATGGTAAACCCTATCGCATCACCTCCTTTAGTGACCTATGTAAGATCAAGCTCACAGATTCGGAGAAGCCCGACGCGAAGCCAACGACAACAAAGGCTAAAAGAACTGCAGCATCGAAGGAGTAAGCTTGTTCCATTGTTACTGTATCGTATGTACTCAGTCTCATTTATACACCTTCACTTTCAAAACTTATTAAATTTTGAAACTAACTTTTAACTTTATTAAATCATTTTCATGTAGGTACCGTGCAGTTGACATTCACTAACCTGTCACTGTCACAATCACAAACTGTCACTTCTGTCAGTAAAGAGTAACGTTCCGTTACGCGCTACATGGAAATGAACATGTGTAATTTAGACTTCAAAAGACATTTTTTTTTGTTCTTTTTTGTTTTCCTTATTATTTAATATTTTTTACTTTTTTGTTAATTTTAATTTATATCCGATTATTCTTTTAAACAATCTTTGTACATGCGCAACCAGCAGGTGGACACAATGAGCGAAGCTTGTCGCGATAATTAGAAATAGAATTATTGATTTATTTACTTTTATATCATATATTTATTTACATACTTATTTTATTTATTTTGCATATATTTATATTCAGATATTTATTAAATGTCAGATACGAACTCAAATAGCGATAATACCTTTCTTTCTGCTATAAGTCTAAATGATAGTTTTATAAGTGTCCCCTCTCTAGGAGACATTCTTCGGTCGCAGTTCTCAGACGTACCCAAGAACTTTAATGTAGTCCATATTAACGCGCAGAATATGCCAGCTCATTTCCCAGATATGCTGGCTAATTTAGATTCACAACACATGCATGCCGTCCTTGTGTCCGAGTCATGGCTGAAACCATGTCTTCCTTCCACGTCTTATTCACTACCAGGTTTCCGGTTAATTAGGAATGACCGCGCATTCGGCACTGGAGGCGGTGTTGCCATATATTTACGACATCATATTCCTTATAACATAGTCAGTATGTCTCCACAGCCACCACTGCCGAATGCTGGCGAGCATCTATTTTTAGAAGTAGAACTTCACCACATAAAAGTATTGTTAGGCGTATTCTACTCTCCTTCAAGTAGCGTAAACTATTTTCCATCTTTTGAGCAAATCTTAGAAAATTTAACTCCTGCATATAGCCACACCATTATAATGGGTGATTTCAACACCTGTCTACGCAAACAAGACTCCCGTGCATCTTTATTTCGGAATACTATAGAGTCTTGCAATTTGTCAATTCTTGACTTAAACGCAACTCATCACTTCCCCAGTTGCACCCCTTCTCTTCTCGACCTTATTCTGATATCTTCTTCCATTCTGGTTCATAAGCATGGTCAATGTACTGCGGATGGGTTCTCCTATCATGACCTTATCTTTGTCTCATATAAAATACGCACACCCAAAATAAAGCCCAAGATAGTCTTGCAGCGCAATTTTAGTGGCATGGATCTTGACAAACTGCACATCGATGTCTCTAATATAGATTGGCTCCCTTTGTTTGCTTCCGAGTGTATCGATAGCAAAGTTCAGGAACTCACGTCAAATCTTATCAAGTTGTATGATGTGCATGCGCCGATCCGTACTATTAAACTGAAGCACTTACCGGCACCTTGGTTAACAGATGACATTAGGAAAATCATGGCCAAAAAATCTGCTGCCAAGGCTAAACCGAAGTACAGACCTACTACCTTAAACCATGAGAAGTACATAGCAATCAGAAATCTCTGCAACAAGGTGTGTAGGAATGCCCAACGCCAATATATTCATAAATCCGTGGAAAACAGTGATCCAGCAAAAGTCTGGCAATTTCTTAAAAGTCTGGGAGTTGGTAAGACACGTCATCAATCGATTCCTGACAATGTTAACCTTGATTCTCTTAATTTACATTTCACTACTTCGTCCAAATTTGATGGAAATATGAAAAGTGCTACCTTACAACATCTTTCATCTTTACTAACTCCGCATTATTCTCCCTTTAATTTCTCGCAATTTACCGCATATGATATTAAAAAGAACGTTCTGGCTGTTACATCTAACGCAGTCGGCAGTGATAGTATTAGCCGCAAAATGATCCTTCCCATCCTCGATGAAATCCTTCCCGTCTTATGTCATATCTTTAAACATTCCATTAGCCGTGGCATCTTTCCATCCGATTGGAAAGATGCAACTATAATTCCTTTGCCCAAGAAACCCAAGCCCTATTCCTTCTCAGATTATCGACCCATATCCTTACTTCCCTTCTTGTCGAAAGTCCTGGAACGCTTATTTCATTCGCATAACGCTTCGTTCATGCTCAACTCAGTTCCTTCCTACATGAAAATTCTCTCCTAAATACATATCAGTCCGGCTTCCGCCCTGGCCACAGTACTACCACTGCACTGGTTCATGTAACTGACGACATTAGGCTTAGCATGGACAGTGGAAATCTAACGGTGTTCTCGTTACTTGATTTTAGTAACGCTTTCAACACTGTAGATTTTCACATCATACTTGGCATTCTACGCTCTCTTAACGTATCTCCATCGGCAATTGACTGGTTTCATTGTTACCTGTTCGGTCGCTGGCAACGTACACGCATCGAAGACTCTTATTCCACTTGGTCTAATACTAATGCCGGTGTGCCACAGGGTGGCGTGCTTTCTCCTCTACTCTTCGCAATATTTATAAATACCATCTCAAACCAATTACTTTCATCCTACCACCTTTACGCAGACGATTTGCAGATATATACGCAAGCTCCGTTGAATAAGCTGGCAGAAGCTTGTACTACTATTAACGCAGACCTGACCAGAATCTGCGAGTGGACCAAGAAATACGGACTTATAATAAATGCCGCCAAAACTCAGTTAATAATTATAGGCAGCCCTAAACTGGTGTCAAAAATCAGTTGGTCCGATCTGCCACAAATCAGTTTTGATGGCCAATTTGTCCCCTTCAGTAAAACTGTGAAAAATCTGGGGATCACTATGGATGTAAACATGTCCTGGAAATCTCAAGTGCAAGAAACAAGTCGCAAGCTTTTTGTATCGGCAGGTTCGTTGCGTAGGTTACGCAACTTCCTTCCAACTGCCACTAAAATTGCGCTCACTCAATCTCTGCTTCTCCCCATAATTGACTATGCTGATGTCACCTATCTCGTCCCCACAGAGGAGCAGCTGGATAAACTTGAGCGTCTCAAAAACTTTTGCATAAGATTTATATTTGGTCTGCGCAAATATGATCACGTTTCAGATTTTCGCAACAAACTCAAGTGGCTCCCAATTCGTCTTCGCAGGAATACTCACATTCTCACATTATTATATAATGTTCTATTTAATCCTTGTACTCCCACATATCTCAAAGAACGTTTCAAGTTCCTTCATGACACACATATAAGGTCCTTGAGGTCGTCAGAGGATCTGACACTGGAGATGCCAAGGCATTCCACAAATTATTTTGATAAATCCTTTACTGCTCAGGCAGTGCGTCTGTGGAATGCTTTGCCATTACAAATCCGAAGAGCAACATCATTGAATATTTTTAAAGATTCTTCTAAAAAAACACTACTTAAATTCGTAATGTAATTAAATAGTTTACTTTCTACGCGAGTTCTAGGTATTTCAATGTAATTATCTATTCATGTTTTTTATATTTATATGTATTTATATTGTCCAAATGTATGTATGTAATATGTATATATCTATTCTATGTATGTGTAAGTATTTGTATGTATTATGTAAATGTATGTACGTATTTTATTTAAGTCTTTATTATTGCGTATCCATCCTTTTAACTTCACCATCGTCTCATAAAACTGCTAACATAATTCCTGTCCATCCAAAGGTTGCCTGGAAGAGATCGCACTTAGCGATAAGGCCGCCGATTGTACATTACTCGTAGTTTTTAAGCCAAATGTATTGTAAACATTTCTTTTGGTGTGCAATAAAGTATAATCTAATCTAATCTAATCTAATATAATCTAATCTTACTTAGTTAGAAGAAACTATTATGTTAAAAGCGTATTCAGATAGTAATAAGTTAGTTTTTGTATTAGAAGTCCCCATAATAGACACGATCACATATAATTATTACAAAATAATTCCTATACCCATATACAATCCTAGTACACTTAAAACCTCTATCATAATTCCAAAATACCCTTACCTCTTAGTGAATGGATTGAAATACAAACCTGTAGTTAGCCCGTGCGAACAGATAGACGATGAACGAGTCCTACGTAAGGAAGAAAACATCATACAGTACGCTGAAACGACGTGCATCGAACAAATCATACTGCTGAAAAACTATTCTGCATGTCATCGCCACTCTATACAGATTGAAGACAGACGAAGCCACATGGTAGCTGATGGAATATGGTTACTCTTCGCTAAAGCAAACGTAATACTCATCGAAAACTGCAACGATGAAATCATGAGATACAACCTACAAGGAACATTTTTGGTAATCCCCAACCAAAACTGTGAGACACAAATAGGAGAGAAAATCATCAACCAAATCTACGAGACAAGGACACCAGATGTCAACCTGCTATTGAGACCTGTCAACATACCAGAGCTACAAGAAGAAATCAAAGTGGAAGATAACCAAGTCGACCTTCGAGGTGTGGACCTCAACGATATCAAAGGCATTTTAAATAGTGCGAAATATAGCAGTAAAAGTGTTAACAAAAGTGATATCATAGTGACCAAGGACATCAGTGTATGGACTATAAGTGTCATAGTTATAATATTTGTAATTTTAATTGTATTTTTGATTTTCAAATTTAAAGCCTTTAATAAGATTTATGTTTTTAAACGAAATCATCTGGAGCCAAGTAACCCAACTCCAGCTGATTTCTCTCTTAGGGGAGGAGGAGTTAAGGATGCTACTCCCATAGATATATGCCTACTCAGCCCTAAATAACCTATATACCATATGAAGGGGCTAACATAGCATTTTACATAACACGTGTAAGGCAGCGTGAGAAACTTAATGGAATGTTCTAGAATAAATAATGCTGATTGTCACTTGCTTCCCAGATATATGAAACCTGTGGAAACCGTATTTGATGTACCTACTTAGTTTATAACTTTACAATTGTATTTTATTCATTCTGTTCTCGCCATCGACTCTGTAAACACCTTGCTTTCCAAATAAATATATTTTTTTGGAAATTCGGTTTCATTAAACCTTGACTAGCGGGTGTGTGGTCCAATACTTGGCGCTCGCTCAAGACGAAGCAGAGCAAGTGCACACACCATCCGTGGCGATCACCGCTTCTTGACGCAACACTAACATTTTTTGCGGACGATCGCACTTGAAACTAGGCATGTTATACGCGCAATGAATCACTCATACGATACAAACAATAAATACCTATTTAAATAATCATTCGGATGATAGACTTGCAACGCAAACATAGACTTCCTTCACATTAGACTTGCACGTTCCTCGAGCGGCGTGCACCCAGCATTCAGTTTGTATTTCAGATTAAACGCCGAGCGCACGCCCTACGAACATCGGGCACCCGCTCAAGGAACGCGTACGCCTAGGTAATGTGAGGTCGGCCTTATGGTCTGCTATAACTGTCAATTCTCTAGAATGCTCGCCCGAACGTTTTTTGTAAAATTCACAAAAATGTTCATTACAAATGAGGTGGGGTGTGCTAAGGTGTATGAGCACCATTAGAGCGAACCCTCACCGATCAACTTTTGATAGATAATATAATGTATGTTCTTTGTTTACACGGAATTGTTTATTTATTGTACATACATACATATCGTCACGCCTTTTATCCCCGAAGGGGTAGGCAGAGGTGTATTTCTACACCCACTTTTCGCCAAATATACTTTAGTCCCACGTAATAAGGGGCGAGCCTATTGCCGTACCGGGCACATTTCCAGACTCCGTGCTGCTACTAAGAATTTTATTAATAATTTATTGTACGTTTCTTATAAGTCGCCTTTTCGCTGATGGTGCAACAACTGCCTTAAACTATGAATTCAGCAGGTGTCATGAGCACGACAAAGAGCATGCATTGGGTATTTAATTGGTTTCTACGAACGTTGTCTGAAGGGTATTTATATTATACAGTTGGCAGGACAGCAGACAGAGACATACGTGTATAATCAATATTGCAATCTACGGATGATAGACACATATTATACTGAAATGTATCATTGGTCTTGAAATGTAATGAATACCTGTAGGTAATGTGGTACTTAATACTCGTATAAAGAATGAAGAAAGAAAATCTACCCATACTACATACTAAATACATAATAATATTAAACCATAAAATTACTAAGCTTCTAGCGTAAATAATATGTTTAATTCAAAAAACTATACCGACTGAAATGTCACAAGAAAAGGAAAACACCTAAAATATGTTACTATGCGCTCCTCACCTCGCAATACAGAACCTCATACGAAGATTCAATTTCACATCTCTCAAATATACACCTTTGCAACGAGAATATAAGTACGTTTAGGTATACTAGTATATAGATATTTCGTTCTTATTGGAGAGGACTCAAAGCGTCTGACAGACAGAGGAGCTCAAACACGTCCCACAGGTCCTTAAAACTCCGCTTTGATCGTATCGGCTTTAATAGAATTCTAGCAACGACTACGTTCAATGCAATTTCAAGTAGGAACACTCCACCAATTAGAATTTAAACAGATATTCGTTTTACAACAATAGTTTTGTACTCGTTTGCTCCCAATGTGCAAAAGTATTACAATGTATCATTTCACATTTTTATTATTAATTTCAACAGAATTGATTTTGAATACTGCAAAATTGTATTGATTTAGAAACACGGTAGGTATAATTATGAATATATGTACGCAACGGCTCTCATTTGTTCAGTGACCAGGTCTTAATCATCTTTAAATTGTGAAACTGACGCCGAAACATTGGAGCAAATATTTTTTTTATAGTCTTAAGTCTGTATCCCCGATTATATGTATCATCATTGGCCACAACATCTTTTATAGATGATTGTTGCAGCGCCTGTAAATTTAATTTCTGCAGCGTCTTTGATGGCTGTATAGCCCTATAGCTGCACGACATTTCTTGCCACATCGGTCACAGATAAAGCGCGAGTTTGTAGGCGGTGATCGGGCCCGACGACATTTTTTCTGCTTTAAATTATTCTTGAGCCAGTCTTCGTCATGCTTGAGTACTCCTACTTTAATATCATGACGCCATTCTGGTCTTGTTTTGGCGCGAATCTCCCAATTCTCTGTATCAATACCAAAGCTGACCATGTCCCGCTAGCAGGAGTCTTTAAACCTCAAAAATGGTTGTCCAGTGGGTCTTTTTGCGTCCGCTATTTGACCGAGCATGATTTGCCGTGGTAGTCTTTCTGGGGCCATACCATGAACATGATTCAGCCAGCGAAGTCTTCTTTGCTTCAACATAGCAGTTATACTGGAGCAGTGCATTTTTGAAAGAACTACCTCATTACTCATTTTGTCCTACCAGGTGACTCCAAGTATCGTTCTCAGGTATCTCATGTGGAAAGCATTTAGTTTACACTCCTGTTTCGCTTATGAAGTCCAAGTTTCTGAGGCATAAAATAGTGTACTCAAAACACAAGTCTGATATACAAGAACTTTGGTGTGGGTAGTCAGCTTGCAGTTTCTCCACACGCGCGAAAAGAGTTTTCAGAATATAGTCGACGCTTTACCAATCCGAGTATCCATCTCTTTGTAGTTCGAAAGGGAGTTTGTGGTGATAGAGCCAAGGTAACAGAAATTATCAACAACCTCAAGTATAGCTCCTCTCAGTGTGATTTTTGGAGGTTGATGTACGCCTTGCACCATGATGACCGTTTTCTTTGTATTTACGCTTATGGGGAAAAGATGACAAGCGTCTCGTTACGAGCTCCTGCAGTTCGCCTTCGGAATCAGCAATAAATGCAGCATCATCTGCGTAAAGGTCAGTTCTCTGGTAATTAAGTAGATGCGTTTAATAAAATAAGTACTTAAAATAATCGAAACCTAGTTCGTAAAACTAATAATTTCACTATTATTTACTATTGATTTGGAATAAAATTTAATTGCAAGGGTTTATGGAAATATTTGCTTTACATAAATATTTATATTTTAAGCAGGTGAGTTTAGTTAATCAATCAATTCAAACGTTTATTTGTTTTTGTATGAAAATATATTTCATGTCACAGTGTTTCCAATATCGAAAAGTTTTATCTACTACACGCAAAATAATAAAATATTTCTGGGTATATAACTGACCAGCAAAAAAAAATACGCTGAAAGAATTCTATCACTTACGAACTATTCGATTGTATCGTGTCATCTCCTTGTCACCTTCCAAATCGACGAAGTCCCAACATATTCGTTCATTTCTATTCTCATCAATCTATTTTTTTTATTTACCTCCTACGCAGAAAACTAAGACGCATGTACCTAAGGAAATGAACTGAGTGGAGTGAAGATAATTCTGTAGATATCTATAATCTTAGCTTAGCACTTAGCTTAGTTTTAGTAAATAAACCATATGGCTCTATTAACAAACCATATGGCTCTATTATTTTGCAGCGAATGCAAGAAACATAAACTTGAGAGAAATAAGCACCCACCTACTATAGTTTGTTGGCAAGAACTCTTTATTAACATAGCTTATCAGTTTTAGGTTGGTGGTCCGAACTCAATCGTTCCGGAAATCTTCAGTTCGTAGGAATGTACCTACCTACTACACAGCTTGGAGTCAGGGAGTTCTATTTTGCCTGTCGTCTGAATATTTATAAATCCTCCACATACATTAAATAATTATTCTTACTGAGAGAATTGTCTATGTTGAAATAACAATAATGGACATAATTAAAGTGATTTTGGTATCTAAGACATAATCATGAACTTTGAGAGTATGTTTAAACTTTACTTAGTTTATTACCAAAAATATATCTTATATTTCAATTCTTTAATTAAAACTACAAAGCAATTTCAATACAAACGGGTGAAATTTTTATATTTTTTTTATAATTATTTATTTTGCCGTCGCTGTACGTTTCGCCCATCTTCACAAAAGTAAATGCCCTGTAATGGCCTGTAGCAAAACTTTTTAAGGCACCTCCATAATATCGAAGATAGTTGGCTGACAATATTATGTGACATGGGTTCGACACAGCGCCTTAAAATATCCTGTTTTTCGTAACAAAAGAAAATTATTCGTGCAGGCTTTTATATTAAACGATGTCCCAAAGCTTGAATGATGAGGCCTACAATTCCGAGTTGGAAGACTACATTGTTAGAAATTCGTCTTTTGTCATTTTAAGCAAAGCTAGGCGTGTATAAACAGAGTGTTTTAAATATTTGATATGCCGAAAGCCGGTTCTATTGGTAGATACTCTTTAGGCCTTGCACTTAGCGTCTCTCATTTCGAAAAATTAAAAAATTATTTTAAATAAGCAACTAAACGATCAGTTAAAAAAATATTATTATGTATACTTACATAACGCGAAAGTTTGATCGAAAATCACCCAAACGTTGTATAATTTAGGCGCAAAAAGAGCTCAATGTTTTTTGAGGCTTTGCTTAACTAAATTTGTACTGTGTTTTTGATTTCAGAAAGATAATCAGTGGTCAATGTACCAGTTCACCCCACCCTATCATATTTTTTGCCTTAATAAAATCCCGAGAAAGGTACTGGTTAAAGTAAACACTTCGTATCTAAGAACGCAAAAGGTTTCTTTGAAAAAGCGGATTCAACGAATTGGTATCGCCCAATGTATGTCACGTTTACCGAAGAGGAATTTAATACCTGTCTGATACGTAACGCGCATTTTAATATATTAAAAGCGTTGCTTGTTATTGCCGAAGCTGATATTACAAACCTATTCTATATCGGTGTATAATATATTCTGTTTATATTGTGTAGGATATCTTCCTATAATGATTGTGACATATTAGTTCTATATTCTGGAAGTATTTTTAATATACATACTTAATGATATGGACGTTCATAAATATTTGTTTGTTATTTAGGTAAATAGATAAATTTAAGTAAATCAAGCAATTATATAATATCATTCATTGAAGTCAGGCCGATTAGCAGACCTTATGAGTTCTATGAGAACAAATCAATCTGCGGGCAAAGAATGATCGAGCATTGTCAAACGAATTGGGCTGATCAAAACAAGCAAATGTATGTAAATTAATGAGAATATGTACTACTGCAATGTAACTACTTATAGGCGACTTAGTTACTAGCTTCTCTCTGCCCGCATGGGAGTCGGATCAATGTCAAAATCATTTCGTTTTAACGTGAAGGCGTAACAAAAGATCCATACCTACATCTATTAAATCTCACAAACTTTATTTTATACTAGTAGTAAGATGTGTATCGACGAAATATTCTCTTAATTCTGGAATTGTTTTGAAAACTACTCAATGATACGGACGTATGCGAATATTTATTTTGTTTGTTAGTTACTTAGGAAAAAATCAAATAAATCAGGCTTATCAGGCAATCATATTGTAAGTAAAAAGGTGAATAAAAGCATCGATTGAAGTCAGGCCGATTTGGCTTGGTCACTAAATATTGTTACTTGCTAAAAATAAATAATAAATAAATAATAAATATAATTTATTCAAGTAGCGGCGATAGACCAGTGGTGTACGTAACGGACTGACGAGACGAGGTAGTAAGATGTGTATCGACGAAATATTCTCTTAATTCTGGAATTGTTTTGAAAACTACTCAATGATACGGACGTGTGCGAATATTTATTTTGTTTGTTAGTTACTTAGGAAAAAATCAAATAAATCAGGCTTATCAGGCAATCATATTGTAAGTAAAAAGGTGAATAAAAGCATCGATTGAAGTCAGGCCGATTTGGCTTGGTCACTAAATATTGTTACTTGCTAAAAATAAATAATAAATAAATAATAAATATAATTTATTCAAGTAGCGGTGATAGACCAGTGGTGTATATGGGCGCAAATTAATATATAATGATTATATTGTTACGAAAATATTAATAATATTTATGATTGATATTTAAATAACTATTTGTGAACACAGAACTGAGAACTTCACTACTTTACAATATTAGACACTGTACTGGCTGCTTAACTGTTTTATAAAGTATTTAATTTATAACTTAGTTATTAAGATAACTACAGAAACTTTCAAAGTAAAATCAATTAGTATTAAATAACATTATTCCGACACTTATTTTTACGGTAATAAATAACATGCGTTTATATTTGCATCCTGTTGATAGCGCCATCTGTTGACAATGTTGTAAAGCAGCGTTTGGTTAATAAAATAAATTTGTTATTCGTGTAAAATAAATAATTTGGTGTTGTGCAAAATTTATTACAATATTAATGTAGATTTTTGATTAGTTTATAATTAACCGTACAGTAATTTGAATTATATGTTGAAAAGGAGTTGTTAAACGTTACATTAAGTGTAATGACGGTTAGTTTATAAAAAGGACTGTAGTTCGCATTTTAATTCAATTCTGTGCTAGAAATCGTCTGAAAATAAACCAAGTAATATTACGTGAGTGTTTTTATTCTAATGGAGTCTGGACTGGACACGATAACCCTGGCGTGCCCTGGCGTATCGCCGACAGCAGCGGTTGGATAAACGCCCCCTAAGAGACTTCAGGATCTACGGTTGGCGCGAGAGTGATGGGTCTCTTGGCTTGGCCGCCATTACCAATGATGACCTGAAGACTGATGCGACAAGCGCTTGGAAGCCTTGTTTGGCCCTAGTCAACCCTGATCGGAGACCACACGGTGTGTCGGTGTTATGGCGAGCACATCTACACTTCACCTGACGCCACGCGTGAGCGAGAGCGACAGAGCGACTACGACGGGGTGCACGCACCGGGGTGTGCTGTGGCGTGAACGCTGTTCTGCTCAGAGTTCTACCAGAGGTTGCAGATGCGGGTTGTTGATGCACTGACCAGAGGTATTTATTTAGAGCTGATTTGATTAGTTTTTGAGAAACATCCTAATTTTATAAATTATGGTGCTTACAAGATTACCTACTGTCCCCGTAAGGATTACCAGATAAACATTATACAGTCAAAATTACGAACGTTACACCCCAAATAGAACTTATAGGTAACTGTTGTTTATCCATGTTTGATATATAGCAGTGCTTCTGTGCTTATAGTCATGTTATGCCGTCGGCTGGGGCTCTTGTCTGTTTATTAATCGTTAGACCATGTCGGAAACTTTCTGTAAAACTTACTTATCTACACAAGAAAGAGAAAATAGCTTTGTTGTTATGTGGTTCTACTAATGTAATTATTAGTAAAGAACGGTATAACTGCCCTTTTCAAGTTGAAGCTCTGATATAGACCCATTGTATAAATTACCTGATTTGCTTTCAGTTTAAATAAGCTAAGTGATGTGCTGGATATGAATTAAATTGGTAGTCAATAGATTATCCCAATAGTAAAACATTAAAGGAATCAAAACATTATTTATAGCCCTTGGTTACACATTACATAAGGCTAACTAACTGCATTACTTATGGCTAGTGCTCACGGCTAGGATTATACGAAGCCTCTCTTGATAAATGACTATCCACCACAAAAATAATTATTTGCATAAAACCAGTAGTTTCACAGATAAGTGCATTCAACAAAACAAACTTTAGTTTTCTTATATTAGTACAAATATATATTCAGAAGGTAGATATAAAAATAAATTTGTGATACACATTTTTAAAGCTAATATTTGTAAAGTTACAAAATTGGTTTTATTATATATTTGTGGACTCTGTAGGTGCCTACATGATTTCATTGTAACATTGTTGAAATTGTTACTGTCAACTTGCAGCTCAAGTTAAGGTTATATTATAATAAGACAAGGGAACCCGACATATCTTTATATTTGTCGCTGAATTTTATACCTGTATAGAATGATTTGTTCCGACCATGATAAGTCCTTGCTTAACCCAAACTACTGAAGCTAGAAACATGAGATCTGGACAGTAGATTTCTTTATGGAAATATGCACTCACTTAGGTTTTATAAAAGTCCATCTGTAAGCATTTTAGGTTGAAAGTCTTAAGGCAGGTGACTGCTAATCTTTTATAAATAACAAGCCTTAGTGTTATACTCGGTAAATACAATTTATTTTAGTTGTGAGTTCATTTGCTAAGTTATTTGCATCTATATTCAAGATGACAACCAGTGATAAACCAATAAAATGTAGTGCCAACCTTATTGCTTAGCTCTTGTGGGATACAAGACGGTTAGGAATATGATTATTAGGATAATGATAAGTGGGTTTAAAGAACATGATGTGAAAATCCATATTATCTCTTTTCCATTTAGCAGTATTTATTCTTGGCAAATAAAAGTAAATGTATGGACTACTCATGCTTTATTTCTAAGTCAGTTGTGATTGGTCAGTTTGAATTTATTTATTCAGATAAACAATTATTAATTATGTATGAATAAATAAGAATTACATTAGCACCACATGTTAACAGTTGAAAATAAATATTAACATTATTTAGAAAATTCCCTTATAAAGTCAAATAAAACTATTGATATAAACTCACCACCATATTAACTATACAAACTGAGTGGAATAATTTTTAGAAATAAGACTGCACTATTCTTGCTTTGTAATATTGGTAGCTTGTAAATTTCTCTTTTATGGCTCAGTTGGCAAACAGTTTAACAATTTCACAGCTTGCACTATGCCTAAAAATATTCAATATTGGATTAAACATGTTCTTACATGAGTAATAATTATAGCACTAGTATTTTCGAAATTCTTGGATCTGCATGGTTTGAAATTATTTCATATTCGTGAACAGTCCGTCTGTTCACGGCTGAACATAGGCCTCTCTTTGTTCTTGCCGTTTTGTTTTCCTGTTTGATGTGGATAAAACTAATTTTGAATATATTAAGTTTTAACTATTTTATCAAAACTGCAAAATATGGGTATCCTGATTGATAACTTTATATTTGATTATCTAAAATGGCACTGTCAGACAGAACCTGAGACAATTCAGAGTGTATTTTGTATTTTACCTTATGCGTAAAATATGGGCTCCAACACTGTTGTAGCTAAGATAACTATAGACCAATGCACAGCTTGAACATGCCTGATATATAGATATAGCTTAATAGACCGAACCACTTTGTAAGAGTAGAATTTTATTTCATCTACAGTTACGAAGGTTCATGGAACTAATATTTGGGTGGGAAATGTTGCCCACCACTTGTCTTTTGAGTGTTGCAGGTTGATGATGACATCCTAGCAGATGACCTGACCTTAGTGTGAAGAGAGGATGGACGAGCGGTCCTTTACTGATTGGTATGTATGGATGACGGTGGCCCGCCCTTTTGACGTCAGTGGTTTTGTGTGTGGGCTACACATGCCGCATGAGTGCTGTACTGAGCTGGAGTCAAGCATTGTTTGCTAACCTTTGTTGCTGATCAACATCAACAACTGTATGAGCAGCTTGACCGTATGGGCGGAGGATTCGTCAGAAACCGATTTACGTGGGGGGGTCCTCTACCTCCTCCACTGTCGTTGTTGGACCTATGTAATTGCATTGTATTGATATAACTGAACATGACCAACGATGATGATTATTTTATGTATATGCATTGATGTGTTTATGAGGCAAATTTTGCATTTATGTGTTTGAGTAAAATTTTATTTTTCCTATCCAACATCCTTCCCAAAACGCTGGCTGGCCACCATGCGTATCCTTGATCCTGGTCTTGTTGGCTAGATCCCGTGATGGGTGATGCCGTTGGCTAGATCCCGTGATGGGTGATGCCGTGTGTTGGCTAGATCCCGTGATGGGTGATGCCGCGTGGGCTAAATCGACCCTATGTGGGTGATGCCGTTTGTGGGCTAGATCCCTATGTGGGTGATGCCGTTTGTGGGCTAGATCCCTATGTGGGTGATGCCTGTGTGCGCTAGATCCCGTAATCGGTGATGCCGTAATCGGCTTAGCCATGGGTGAAGCATTGTTTGTTAGATCCCGTGATGGGTGACGCATGCCACAGGCTAAGATCCTATGACTAGGTGAAGCTTGTAAATAACTTTTAGTTCATTCTGTATGATAAACACTTATTTATGTAATTTTTATATTCATTCATTTTGTTTGTTATGCTGTTTATTCTGTAACTGTTATATAATCAGCGCGAGGAGCGCGCTGGATCAGAATGGCCGTATGGGCGCAAATTAATATATAATGATTATATTGCTACATATAAATTAAATAAATTTGGAGTACCCCAGGGGAGTGTACTGGGACCCCTTTTGTTTTTGTTGTATGTGAATGATATCTCAAAGGTCACAAATCACTCATGCACTTTGTTTGCCGATGATATTTCGGTGGTGGTTCGACAAGATAAAAACTCTAATGATGACTATAAGCAAACTTTAATAAACACCATTGAAAATATCTCCACCTGGTTAAAGTCAAACAACCTGGCGGTCAACTTATCAAAGACAAAAATCATTCAATTCAAAAATTATAATTGCAAAATATCGGCCCTAAATGTGCATTGCTGTGGCAATGAAATATCGGAGGCTATGGAAACGAAGTTTCTTGGTTTGGTACTTGATAGCAACTGCAACTGGAAGGCCCACATAAAAACAGTATGCACCCGCACAAATAGGTTTGTATTTGCTCTAAGAAGGACTAGGAAACTTGCTAACGAACATACTGCCTTGATAGCATATCATGGTTATGTTGGGTCAATACTAAGATATGGTATTTTATTGTGGGGCAACTCAACCGACATAAGTAAGGTATTTATCTCACAAAAAAAGTGTGTTAGGGCAATATGCGGTGCGGCCCCACTTGACTCTTGTAGGCCTCTATTCAAGAATCGACATCTGCTTACCGTTACTTGCATTTACATCCACGAAATTGGTATATTTGTTAAAAGACATCCTGACCTTTTTCAAAAAGTGAGTGCAACTAAAAAATTTGGCACTAGAGATGAAACTAAATTATTGTTACCAAATATGTCAACTACCCTTTATAAAAAGAATAGTTATTGCATGTGTATCCAGGTCTTTAACAAAATACCTAAGTCTATAAGAGAATTGCCACTATCGCGCTTTACGTATGCACTCAAAAAATGGCTTATTTCTAAATGTTTTTACTCCATACAAGATTTTTTTATGTGTAATAATAATCAATAATAATATTGTAATGACATGAATTGACATACTTACCTAATATAATGAAATTTTAAATTAGAAATTTTATTTATTGTAATTTGTATTTTGTCTGTTTGTTTACAACATGTTAATTCATTTAATAATTATTTTTGTATCTTTATATATTTTGACATTGTTTTAACCTTTCTTCTTCAATTAATTGTTTTTTAATGTAATAATAATCCATATTTTTAATTTGTAATTTTGCACACCGGCTATGGTGAGACATGCTGTACTATTATATGATGTTGAAAGACCTACCTGTAACCATGTTTCTTGCAAATAAACATTCTATTCTATTCTATTCTATTGTTACGAAAATATTAATAATATTTATGATTGATATTTAAATAACTATTTGTGAACACAGAACTGAGAACTTCACTACTTTACAATATTAGACACTGTACTGGCTGCTTAACTGTTTTATAAAGTATTTAATTTATAACTTAGTTATTAAGATAACTACAGAAACTTTCAAAGTAAAATCAATTAGTATTAAATAACATTATTCCGACACTTATTTTTACGGTAATAAATAACATGCGTTTATATTTGCATCCTGTTGATAGCGCCATCTGTTGACAATGTTGTAAAGCAGCGTTTGGTTAATAAAATAAATTTGTTATTCGTGTAAAATAAATAATTTGGTGTTGTGCAAAATTCATTACAATATTAATGTAGATTTTTGATTAGTTTATAATTAACCGTACAGTAATTTGAATTATATGTTGAAAAGGAGTTGTTAAACGTTACATTAAGTGTAATGACGGTTAGTTTATAAAAAGGACTGTAGTTCGCATTTTAATTCAATTCTGTGCTAGAAATCGTCTGAAAATAAACCAAGTAATATTACGTGAGTGTTTTTATTCTAATGGAGTCTGGACTGGACACGATAACCCTGGCGTGCCCTGGCGTATCGCCGACATGTACGTAACGGACTGACGAGACGATGGTCTCGTGTTCGATCCCCAGGTACCCCGGGCACACATCTCTGACTTTTCAAAGTTATACATACATAGACTCACGCCTGTTTCGCGGAGGGGTAGGCAGAGACTACAGAACGCCATTTGCAACGATCCTGACATATCTCTCTTGCTTCATTCACTACTACCATCAGATTCCTCATGCATGCTCTTCTGTTCAGGGTACTTCTAACCTGCCCTGTTTGTAGGATGTCTCCAATCTGGTCAGAGAACGTCCGCCTAGGTCTACCCCTTCGTACTGTCCCATCCACACTTGCCTTATATATCTGCTTGTCAGTCTTTTGTCATCCATCCTCTCCACGTGTCCAAACCACCTTAGCATACCTTTCTCGATGCTTGTCACTACATCTTCTTTTACCCCACAACACTCTCTTATCACACAATTCTTTACTCTGTCAGTCAAAGACACACCACACATACTTCTCAGTCCTCTCATTTCTACAACATTTATTCTACTTTCATGACTCTTGCCATACCCAACTTTCACTTCCATACATAAGCTAACACTCTCTGCACAGCCAAACGTGCCTTTTTGGATACGTTATGACTGTTCATAAAAGCCTTCAAAGCTCCATTCACCCTATTACCTGCATTAACTCTTCTTTCAATATCTTCTATATTCTTACCGTTCCTAGTAAACAGCGTACCTAAATACACAAAATCATTCACTTGTCGTTGTCCATTGATCATAACATTACAAGCCATAACACATTCCTCCTTTTCAAAAACCATAACTTTCGTCTTGCTCATATTCACTTTCATTCCTTTCCTCCCTAAAGCACCATGCATGATTGTTACCATCTCCTGCAACTCCTCCGCTGAAGACCATGTATTACCTGATCATCGGCATTTGACGAGTAACCCATTCTTCCTTATTCCACAGCAAATCTTGCAAACGACTGTCCATGAAGAGGTTGAACAGCCACGGCGACGCTACACATCCCAGTCTAACACCTGTCTCGATGGTAAACCAGTCAGTTTACGACCCGTTTATCCTCACACAAGCTCTGGAATCTTCATAAAGGGATTTCGGAGCTCGCATGAGGCTGCTGTTCACCCCATACATCGACAGTACCGACCACATTTCATTCCTCACCAGTTTATCATAAGCCTTTACCAAATCCACGAATGCGCAATAGACCTTCTGACCTTTGGGCAAGAATTTCTCGGCTATGCACCGCAAGGAAAATACTTGATCCGTGCACCCCATACCCTTTCGAAATCCCGCTTGTATATCCCATATTTTCTTGTCGGTTACTTCCATAACTCTTTCAATCAGTACCTTAGCATACAATTTTCCAACAATGCTGAGAAGGCTAATGCCTCTATAGTTCTTGCAGTCTTGTTGTGAGCCTTTTCTTCACGAACCTTTCAAAGTTATGTGTGTTTTAAATATGTTAATTATCACTCGCTTAATAATGTGCCCGGCAGATGGCAAAAGGCTCGCCCACTATTACATTGGGACCGAAACATAACTGGCGAAAAGTGGGTATGTAATACACCTCTGCCTGCCCCTTCGGGGATAAAAGGCTTGAAGTTGAAGCTGTATTACGTTATGTTTATTCAAGTGACCAAAGACTCATTTTTGTTAGTAACAGAAGCTTAACATATGTTAGTAAAAAGCACACATTACAAATTATTTATTATGTTTAATTAGAACAAATCTGTCACGTAGCGAAGAATGCATTGTCAAACGAATTGGGCGTATCAAAACAATACACAGTATATGCATTACTAAGTATATAGGAATTAAAACTTTCATGGTCACTAATATTAGTTCCAAACTGTGTTTTGGGATATAATATATACCACGTACCTTTGCTTTGAGTATCCCATATTTCGGCACTCTTGCAAGCGCCTTGATGCGGACGTACTGCAATGGAAATATCGGATTATCGAAATAAAGGTACGTGGTAAAAAGCCAGACAGACAGCTTAATAGAAATCCTTTCAGCCGTGTTTGTTCGAAATTGTAACATATGACCATACATCCATTATATCTCACAAACTTTATAATATGATTATGTGTATATGTATTAAAAATAAAAAAGCGTTGCAAGCACGTAATTGACTAAATAAATAACCATCGCGTGTGAAGCCTCTTCGTAACAATTCCTCAGGAATATTTCTCTGAAGTCTGAAAAAGCTTAAAACAAGGACTACAGCAAAAATACATTATATATTTGAAATACGTTTAGTCTCTTCTGAAATAAATAAGTCATGTGCAAAACCGCGCTGAGTCTTTTAAATATGAAAATACGAGAAAATATCGACAAAAAAATTCTTCGCCATTCACGCAAATAGAGAAAATTTATTGGAATAAAATCGTTTCAAAACTAAAACATTCATGCGTGGAAAATAATATATAACCAAAAAGTAAATTGGAGTCGGTTAGCAACAGATGTTAAAAGATCTATAAAATATGAGGCTGTATATGAATATTAAATTCAATCCAGAGCAAACGAGCGATATAATTTTAGTTTGGAATGGACAAGCGCCATTATCCCAATCTACCGACGTAACTTCAGTTAATATTGAAAATAATTAGCTTAAAAAATAGATCTTAAAGCCTTTGCAATATATTACTAAATAAGCGATTTGGATATTCTATTATTATTTTTAAATTAAATTGAACCGTACAGTAATAAAAAATATATAAAAAAAATCGGCGTATGTAACAGAGTTCACTCGGGAAACCTGGAAAAAGAAGATATCGGTGTTTTAATTTTTAATTAAGAATGTATGATGTAGGTACGTTTGAATTATCAAATGACATATGTCAGATTGGCATCAAAACGCAGAAGTATTCTGTTCTGTAGCATCTAACTGTCACAGCCAAAGACAAAAGCAGACCTGCACATTTTAAATCACACAGGTTCTAAGCCCTTGCTTTGCGAACGTGGCAGTAAATGTAAATGTACAGTCATTAAGTCATTATTTTATAAATTTATTATTTTGACGTTCATAAGCGTCACATTGTGACCCAAATGAATAAAGAATTTTGACTTTGACTTTGAATCGATTTTATGTGAAATCGATACAACATCAAAACGATGCTGTGATGTTTTTATTTGATTTAAAAGTAGTTTTGCTTCAAAAATATTAGCTTATTGATATTATGTTGATTAAAGATAAAATAACTGCATTTCAATAATTATATTTTAAATCAAACCAATCCTATAAAGGTTGATCGTATCGATAAGCAATTTAATAATCGATACGGATCAATGTCAAACGTCTATTCCTGTCACACCATTGTCTATGGCAACAATCAAATAATAAACTAGGTAAATAGTTCGTAATCAATTGGAATGCTTTTATCATCATAACATACTCCGGCTTTAACGAGGCAAAGTGAAAATATTAAAAACCGTAGAAAAATAACAATTTGTTTTGTTCATATGAAGTTTAAGATCGCCACAACAAACCCAGACCAAATTCTGCCATTGTCCTTTAAGGCGTCAGTTTTTCTTATATTTAAGTATTTTTATGCGATTTGTAAATGGATGTATTTTATTTAAGCCATCATCATTGTGTTTTCATAGTATTCATTATTACATCATAACCATATAAAACTGCTAACATTATTTCTGTCTATTCAAAGGTTGCCTGAAAAAGACCGCACTTAAGGCCGCCGATTGTACATTACAATAGTATGTATGACAATAGTAATGTAGTTTTAAGCCACTTGTACTGTAAAATTATATATTATTTTGGTATGCAATAAAGTGTAATCTATCTTTTAAGGGACCAGTTAACTTAAAAAAAAAAACAAATTAAATTATTGAACCGGAACTTATAGTAGAGTGGTTAAGCTCCACCACCCTACTATAAGCTCCGGTTAAATAACTTGACAGGAAAAATCGTAAAAATCATTCTTAATCAAAACTAATTTAAATAATTGAGATATCATTCAATTATTAATATTTGTGGCGTTAACTTGTGCCTTCTATTGTTATTATGAAGATATTAGATCACACCCTCAAATGTTACTTGTTTGAAAGTGACGTTGCTGTTTCTATTAATACATTTTCAATACAAAAAAAAAACGAAATAAAACCTTATGTATGTTAATTATTTATCTTGTTACCATATAAGGGTTATTTGATTTTGCGTGAGTGGAGATTTATTACATATTATTATTATAATATGTAATGTGTGGGTGTGTAATACACCTCTGACTACCCCTTCGGGTATAAAAGGCGTGAAGTTATGTTATGTTATTATTATAATAATATGCAATATTGATACGGATACCGCATTATTGGTGTTCTGTAATCATTGAGTTTTCCAATATCTATCCCTCATCGCCATCTAAAGTACCTATAAAGATGCCATAAGGCATAGTTATAAAGTAAATAATGTGACGGCCGGTGTCATGTCAAGCTGTCATCACTAAGGTTGCCAAGGACTACTGACGTCTACACGACAAACTAGCCGGTCGTCAAACACAATAATTAGCAAAGAGGTTTGAAGACTATTTTATTGTTTGGAAATGACAGTTTTTAGTTTGATGACCTATACACTCTGTCAAGTGTTCGCCAAATTCACCAGTCATTGACAACTAGGCGATGCACGATGGCCGTGCGGATAACACATGCCGCTCACGTTCTAAGGGCGTGAGTTTAAATCCCAGTCATAACAGTTATGTGGATTATGGTTTTTATGAAATTTGGAAAATGTTTATGAATATTTTTTTTTTATAGACTCACGCCTGTATCCCCGAAGGGGTAGGCAGAGGTGTTATATTACACCCACATTTTGCCAGCTTTATTTTAGTCCCACGTAATAGGGGGCGAGCCTATTGCCGTACCGGGCACATTACCAGACTCCGAGCTGCTACTGAGAATTTCCTAACGGAAAAACCCAATAACACTTTGCCCGACCCGGGAATCGAACCCGAGACCTCCCAATCCCACGCGCACATTTATGCCGCAAGACCAACGAGACAGTCTGCCGCGAGACCAACGAAGCAGTCTTAGTTTGTCTTAGTTTATGAATATTTGGCAAATATTTAAAAAAAAGAATAAAGATTAGAAAATTCTAGAAACTTCAGGAAAGAATGGAAAGGTTAAAAAGAGACAGGAGATGGAAAAACAATTGAATAATGAAAAAGTAAAAAAAAGTCAAAAGTCAAAAATCATTTATTCATCTAGGTCACAACGTGACGCTTATGAACGTCAAATTTTTAAAGTAAATTAATAATGCTTCTACATTTACTTCCCATTCGCAAAGCAATAGGTAGAACCACGAGAAAGAACGGGCAATAAAACTCGTGGCCACTCTTTTTAATCGCCAGTGTTATGGTACATATTTTGTTTTTGTAAGGAGCTGCAACTGTTTCACATTGTAATTAATTACTTGTAAATAGTAAATAAGAACATACATAATACTTAAACAAATATGTAGTTACTAAATTAAGTGCTCTAGTAGTCTTCAAATGTCAATCTTGTGTAACAGGAGCATCCACTTACGCTTTATAATGTAGGCAACTCGCGATCATGTTCAGAACTATGGTGGAAAAGTATGTTACAGAAAGTGACGGTATATGAAAACACGAAAATTACAAAAACGTTAGTATCCAGCCCATGATAACGAGTTACCTTCACCTAACACTGTAGCAAATTTTAATAAAATTTGTGGAACAACAATGAAAATGTAAATGTAGTAAGTTCAATGACCTAATAATGCATGAATATTAAATTAATAGAACTAGAGATATTATATAAAAAAAACTGAAAAGTAAGGCATCTATATAAATTAAAAAAATCAAGAGTTGGCTAGTGTAAGTGACCATCTATCCTTTTCACTGAAATAATCATTAATGGTATAATAACCTTTCCTAATAAGGCAGTCTTTTATTTTACTTTTGAACGTACTAAGGGCCTCCGCAGACTAGCTTCTTTTAGCATCGGCGACCGGCGATTCAGTCGCTTTTTAGCATCCAGATGCAGCATCCGAATTGTTACACCGCACACTGGAAGATGGCGATCGCGGCGACTTGTCACTTAAAATAATAACGAAGGGGTCGTCCATTAATAACGTGATTTGATGTCTTTCCAATTTTAAACTTACTCTGTGATGATGATACCTAGGTAGGCTGGAGGCTTTACCACCTCTCCTCATTCTTTATCAAAAGTTTTTTTTATACAAAGTAAATAAAAAATATATTTTATCCAAAACAGACATTGCGAGCTACTGGTGTCAAAATTAAAGCTAAAATAAAAAAAATATAACACTCATTATTCTCTTCATCTCTTACCTGACTTCAATTTGTTTGGGTTGGCGCTGTATGGACATACATTCTCTTTCATACTTCTCTGTCACCCGTCATCCGATCACTTCCCCCTTTTGTTACATATCTTTTCTCACACAGTTATTCCATCTTTTATTTGGTCGCCCCCTGCCTTTTCCTCTCTACCTCCTATTTATCACTTGTTTACCTAAATACAAAATCATCCACTCTTCTCATAAGATGTTTCTAAAATGCAAATCTTTTCATCCATGGACGCTACTTGCAGACTACTTTGATATTTTCTCTATTTTGGCATTGTAATAAAATATTAATATACATATCATGCATCATTACCTTTACGAACGCTATTTTAGAAGTATACTGGCTCATTTATGTCTTAACTTGCAATAATTGCAATTCAATCTTGCAAAATATAATAATCTTGCAAAATATAAGCATATCAAACATAAAGAATTCCAGAAATGGATCAGAAAATTCAGAGACCGGTGCACCTACATAAAATCAAAATATCCAGACCAAACTGAGGACATCCTCCTTTTTGAAGTGGGTTGATTAAAGCATCCTAGAGCATCCAAAGGCAACGAAAGATCTTAATACAGGACTTTCCTGAATCCCTGCCAATCGAACGAACGATCGTTGTTTTATGATGCGTATAGGATAAAAATCTCTGGCTCAAGAAAAACAAGGACACTTGATATCTGTCTACACTTATAAGTCCCTTCCACCTATCAAGACTCACGTGATTAAAGGACGACTCCTCACCATAGGTTGTCTCTTATTTGTTAACCCTTAAATAACACCGTGGGGTAATAAAATTCTTCACCCCAGGGGCACAACTTCTATTTTTTCTTACGATTATTACGATTCATCTCCTAAAGTTGTCAGTCACGTGGCCTAAAAAAAACTTCCATCTAGTCTGCTTAGCTATGTGAGAAAATTACCCCAGGTCAGTTACAGCTACGCATGCATTAATTTCTCATCAATTTAGTCAAATGTTTGATAAACTAAGTTTACAGAGCCCTGCAAAGCTCCTTTTTTGGGTGGCAGCGTCACAAGAAAACCTAACATAACCTTTTAAGTTTTCTGAGTGGATAAGTTTCCGGAGCGGACGAGACTTTTCATATTAAATTATATTTTGTAGAACGATCGTTAATTTGGCTTACAATTAGTAATTTAATGAAATAATGAAGTTTTTTAACGTGAAGCACTTTAGTGTTATTTTAAATTTTTGATGCTTTGTTAAAAATATCCCCATGTAAACTACAAAAATAATTTATTTTGTACACTACAACTTTTAATAGCCGTTTGGGGTAATTTTACCCAAATTTTTTATTTATTATTCTGTAACCGAAAATAAGGATGTTATTATAGGGTTTGACTAGTGACTGGCTTAAACAGAATAATTAATGTCGATAAAATTATGACAGCGCTTATAATAAATATTTAAGTTTTTATTAAGGCAGTACACTACCTAGGGTGATGCACTAGATTTTGACGAGGCGACCCTTATCATAGGTTATGATTATGATAAAGCTACACTTCCTACTGCTTTCTTTATACCGATGAAAATATTAAGCAAGCTAAAGTCAGTATTTTTTACCTACATCTAAAAACCAGTTCTCGTATTACTTTCAGAGAGCATCATCTATCAATTCAAACGTTAATATTAATACGAAGAAATTAATGCAGTACTGTCCATGCCATCTATTGTTTAGAGCATAAAATGTAGAGTATAACTTGCCAGTTTTCGATAGTATAAGTCTATTAATAATAGAACATAATTTAACATCATTGTAACGAACATCATTTAATTATACTGGTATATTTGTGTTTTTGATAGAAACCTATATTACTGATATTGTACAATTATTGTATTACAACGATGAAAAAATAAATCAATTTATCGATAGTTGACTCGGCCGATCACGAACAACACACTACAGCACTACGGTCGCCGCGTCCGAACGCAGAGAGTCGCTAAAACGCGATGCAGCATCGATACAGTTGCAAAATCGCCGGTCGCCGATGCTAAAAGAAGCCAGTCTGCGGAGGCCCTAAATGGCAATTCTAAAAGATTAATTGGTATTTTATTGTATATACGAATACCTAGCCCTACAAAAGAATTATTAACTTTATGTAAACTATGATAAGGGGCATATAACTTATGCCTGTTTCGAGTATTTATGTTATGTACATCACTTTTTGTGGTAAATAAACCTATATTTTGCCTAATATACAATATATTAGCAAATAAAAATTGCGAGGCTACTGTAAGAATCCCTATAGACTTAAAGCGTTCCCTAAGAGTATCTTTTGCACCTTACATGTATATTGCTCGTACCGCTCGTTTCTGTAGAACGAAGATATTCTGAATATCCGCAGCTTTGCCCCATAACAAAATACAGTAGGACATGACACTATGAAAATAGCTAAAATAAACTAGACGAGTTGTGTCAACATCAGTAAGTTGTCTAACTTTTTTGACAGCATACGCAGCAGAGCTGAGCTTACCTGCAAGACATGCTATAAGTGCACCCCATTGTAACTTATTATCTAGTGTAATGCCTAGAAACACTGTCGAGTCAACTGTGTCAAGTTCCTCCCTTTCTAGCCTTATATTAGGTCCCAGTTGTCTAACGTTAGGTAAAGCAAATTAAACGCATTTAGTCTTTTTAGAATTAAGCACTAGGTTGTTTGCTGTAAACCATTGTGTAACCTGTATAAGTGCATTATTTACATCATCAAATTGATTCCTATTCCTATCTACTTTAAAAATAAGTGACGTATCATCTGCAAAAACTACGACATCACAGATATTTTTTAAATAAAAAGGTAAGTCATTAATATATACAAGGAATAGAAAAGGACCTAAAAATGAAAATCGAGCGCCAGTTTAAGTTGAAAAGTGGTAAAGTGGAGAAGAAAAGGAAGGAAGTAAAAAGAAGAAAGAAGTAGTAGTGAAATAAAGTGAAGTGAAAGTATAGTGCAGTGAAATGCAGTGAAGTGCAGTGCAAAGACTGTAGTGTTGGTGCTGTCCGCGTCGAAATTGAACGACGCGTCGTGTGTGTGAAGTCGAATAAAGTGTCATCAGTGCTACTCGGTGTTTCCTTTCAATCCCGTTACCCCGTCCGTAACAATTGGTGTCAGAAGTGGGATTGGGAGGATTAAAGATGCCAGTCATGCCAGGAGAAGGGCCCACGACACGAACAAGGGCTGCCCAAGAGTAAGGCGACTCCAACCCGGAGCTTGCGACTGAAAGACTTTCCATTCTTTCGGAAGAAAGGGGCTCCGAAGGAAGGGTACCTATGTCCGGAAGCGCATCTAGCCAGCTATCCCTCGCAGACCTCGCAGCAATATTCCAACAGTCGCTCCAGCAAAACACTCAGCAACTCGAATCCAAACTCCAGCAAAACTCTCAGCAACTTAAATGCGATCTTTAAACACAACTTCAGGAGAACTCGCAACCTCTTGAATCTCGACTCGAGCGAAACTTGCAGCAGCTTGAATCTCGACTTGAGCAAAACTCGCAGCACCTTGGCGAGATTATGGAGAGCCAGGTTGAGATTCGCCGTTATATATCGGAGAACGCCCGTAAGATCGCCGAGATGGAGATGTGTATCGGTGAAGTACAATCTCGCGTGGCTACTATAGAGGAAGAGGTGCAGTCCCGCATGGCGTCAGTATCAGAAGAGATACACACCCTCATAGCTACCGTAGAGGAGGAGTACAGGAGGATTAAGACCAACGTCCCTTCAGTCGCAGTCACCTCATCAGGTGCTGGTAATTTTAAAGTGCCTTCTTTTGATGGGACCTCATGCTGGGAGGCGTACAGGATGCAGTTTGAAGCCGCTTCTTCTAGAAACAGTTGGAACAGAGAGCAGGCCAAGAATGCACTTACTCTGGCGTTACGCGATGGTGCACTATCAGTGCTACAGTCTGTGGGGAAAGACGCCACACATGAACAGCTCATTGAGGCCCTAGAGTCCAGGTATGGAGACGCGCATTTGGAATTTGTATTCCGTGCTCAGTTGCGTAACCGCTGTCAGCGCCCTAACGAGTCATTGCAGCAGTAGTCTATAGAAGTAGAGAAGATGGTAGGAAAAGCTTACCAGTCTGCACCCCCAGCACAAGTCCAAAGTATGCGTCTCCAGGCGTTTATTGATGGCATTTATGACGATGAGGTCAGGTCTGCCGTTCGTCTGAAGCACCACGATAACGTTAAAGACGCTTTAGCGCATGCTCTAGAAGTGTAGGCTGTCCGTCGAGACAATAAGGGTGGACGATTCCGAGTTGTGGCCGCAGAAATGCAGCGAACAGACCGAAGATTTGTCCCAAAATGTTACAGCTGCAGGGAACCAGGACATTTCAGCAGTAGCTGTCCGAAACGTAAACGTAAGACTGACGCTACTGTTCAAACGTCAGAACACGAGCAGGTAAACTAATTCCACCCAGGGCTGCGGGGCAAGCGCTGGCCGGTAGACGAAAAGCCCCTAAAATTTGTATCCGACAAAGCACGGATGGGAACAGCTTAACCATTGATGGAGCGGTCAATGGCGTTACCTGCTTGCTGACCTTGGACACCGGTGCGTCATGAACTGTTATAGGGACTCATCTGATAAGGAAGAATGGGAAGATTCTAAAACAGTAAATTCGACCTCGACTGACAACAGCTACCGGCCAGCACATTCCAGTCAGGGGAGAGCAAATGGTGGCTTTCAAAGTAGGTGACAAATTATATTGGCAAAAAGCACTGATTGCAGACATCGTCGACGACAGCATTGTTGGGTTAGACTTCTTCAGAAATCACCAATGTAGATTGGATATTAAGTGTGGTATATTAAAATGTGGAGACGTGGAGATTCCACTGAGTAGTGGAGGCACGGGAAAGGTTTTGTGGCTCAAAGAGAGCAAGCTCGCACCTAGGTCACAGACCTTTAATCCTGTCATATTACCTGCCACTTCGAGTCAGAGATGTTGCATAATGAAAGAAGGCAATGGAGATCACGATTCATGGTTGCCGGCGTGTGTAGTTGTTGCTTCTTCACAAATGGCAGTTATACCTGTCCTAAATTTAAGTGATGAAGAAAATGTTTTAAGATGGGTTCTGAAGTCGCTTGGTTACGAAACTGCCAGGAAACCAAGAGTCTGGCTGAGACTAATGTTAACGTGGAAAGTGTTTTGAAAGCTTGCAAAGACGATCTTACAGACATTGAATCAGAGAAAGCAAAGAAATTGCTGACACAATACGTCAACATTTTCTCAAAGGACGACGGTGACATCGAAAAGACAGGAGTAGTAAAACACACCGTCAATACAGTGTGACGTCACATCGCGCTCCTGCGCCGCGAGCCTCGCTACGAGTGACGCACAGCAATGGGCCGTTCCCTCGCGCCCCTCCGCGCTGGCCCTATAAATACAGCGGACACGAGGCTTCGTCCTTTTCCTCCGGCCAGCACCGCCAGTTGAGTACTACCATCATCCGAAGTGCCAAAGTCGCCCACGCCCTGGATAATTGTCTCACCTGTTAATCTTAATTGTCAGTTTTTTTTTTTGTATAACTAAAGCCATCGAATAACTGGAATTATAACGCGAGTTTAAACTTTCCTGGTGATATTTTTTATTTATTTCCCGTAAATCAACCTAATTATCTCTCTTTAATTGCTCGGCGAGTGATCGATCCCGGCTACCACGTGGAAATCAATCACTCGTGAGACATTGGCACCCAATAGAATTTTTAATTATATTATATATATAATTTTTAAAACGTAAGTTGGCACTTTACAGGTGAGTGAAATAATTTCTTTTTCTCTTGTATATTTTTCTCCTGTGTGTGCATATATTCTGGTGTGGTGAATTGCGTATAGGTACAGTTTCTATCTATTTTTGTTGGCCATAAGCAATTTAACTGTGTAAATAACTTAACGGTGATTTAATTAACGTCTGTCTAAAATCACGTTTCCACCGCGGGCAGCGTGTTGAGCCGCCAACCGGTTCTAACCGCTTAGCCGTTGAACTAACGAGCCACGTGTTCGCGAAAAAATATTGTGATTCAACCTTTGAGTGACCTTTAAGAAATTTTTTCTTCCTTGACCAATCATCACACCATTGTATAATTTAGTGTATTTCAGCTTTTTAGCACGGTATTCGATTTTCTGGCGATATTTAATTTCTTTTCTAGTGCCGGCGTAAATACTTAGATTTTCTATTATTGTTTTGTAATAATGGCTTACATTATAAATTTCTCATTATTAACTAAAGCGGAATTAGAATATGAGACCACAATACGCGGCGTTTCAAAGCCTGACGATCCCCGCAAACAAATCGCTAAACTTTCAGTTAAAACTCCCTCAGAGGATATATTATCTTCACCCTTCCCACCAGAGGAGGATGTGGCAGAAGTGGAAAAGTCGCTATTAAGATCAACTAAACACTTATCTATGTTGGAAGCAAACTATACTTCCGAGCTTCAACAGAAGGTCGAAACCGTGCTGCACCATTGTTTTCATCGACTGAATAGGGTGGATACCGGCAGTTTTGATATTAAAAAAATTGAGTCTGTGTGAAATAAATTTAATGACTTATATGCGAAATTACAATTAATCACGAGACGTAATTCGCGGTCGGATTGCTCAGTGGCAGAGGGAAACACTTCCTATAATTACGACCGTAAGCTTTTTTCGGAATTAGGTAAATTCAAATTTAACGGTAAATCATGTGTAAGATCCTTTATTGAAAAAATTGATGAATTTATGTCCTGTAGATCTATTCCTCACGACAAGATGTTGTCTTTTGCTTTTGAAATATTTTCGGGTGATGCATTAGTTTGGTATCGTTCTGTTAAAAATAATGTAAAGATTGGTTAGAACTTTGCGAACTTTTGAAACGAGATTTTAGTCCGCATAACTACGATTATCGGCTTATGACGGAGATTCGTCAGCGCTCACAGGGCGAAAACGAATCAATAACTATTTACGTGGCAAAAATGCACGGTCTGTTTTCGCGACTTAGTTCTCCTATCGCTGATTCGGAGAAGCTAGAAATTTTGCTAAATAATATTAGACCTTGTTACACTAATTGTCTGCTCACTGCAAAGGTTGTTGATGTTGATAGTCTGGTCGAAGTTTGTCGTCTTTTAGAAAATTACCAAAGTCGCAGTAAGCAATTTTCTGAACCCCCTAAAGTTTCAAAGAATACTGTAGCACCTGATCTAGCGTATAATTATCCGTTTTCTAATTTTTCTTCAAACAAAAATGTTTACAATCATAATCACTTCAATAAATATAACTCTGTCGCTGATACATCGAGATACAAGTCTGTACCACAAGTTAAGGCCGTATCGAGTACTTCTAATATAAATAAAATGTTTTGCGTGCGTTGTAGATGCAATTCGCACTCATTACGTAATTGCCGTCAACCACACTACCTAATCTGTTTTAAGTGCGGTACAAAGGGTTTCAAGGTGTCAGACTGCCCCAATTGTAAATCTAAGTCGACCCCTACAGTTTCAAAAAACTAGTTAACAAGGATTGTGGAAAATCAAATTATACAACTAATTGTAATAAAACAGAGTGGAATAATTGGTTGGACTTTTAAAAAAATCTTTAGTAGCTATCATATATCCTCAATCCGTAATTCTAAAGTAGAATATTTACCTTACGTTACTCTAAAATTAAACGGAATACCTACCACTGGCCTTTTAGATATTGCGTTACAATTTTAGGTAATAATTTGCATAACTTATTTTTGAAAGACGATGTTTTGGATAAATCGAAACCTTTAAAGTTAATAACAGCTGGCGGCGAACGATTTGAGTCTTTGGGATCGGTGTTTCTACCCTTTGAGTTTCAGGATAAATTGATTAACTTAGAAGTTCATGTTGTACCTGGGATTCAAAATTCCCTTATCCTTGGCATGGATTTTTGGCGAAGCTTTGGCCTATTTCCTAACAAATTGGAGTCTGTTTTGATTGTGAACAAGTCTGACGCTCAAGTAATGGAGTTGCAGGCAGTTCCCCCTACACATCTTGTTTCTTATGATCATCTTACAGTCGACCAGAGAGCTACCGCTGACAACATTATTTCTAAATTTACCGATATTTCATACGAGAAGCGGGGTCTCGGTTGCACAAATATTATTTCTCATTCAATTGATACAGGTGATTGCCCCCCTATTCGGCAGAGACTTTATCGCATGTCTCCCGATAAACAAAGAATTTTAATAAAGCATCTTGACGACATGCTCTCAGAGGATGTTGTTGAACGATCTGAAAGCCCGTGGTCAAACCCTGTCATTTTGACCCCTAAGAAGAATGGTGAACTGCGTTTCTGTTTGGACAGTCGTGAATTAAATTCCGTTACAAAAAAAGATGCTTATAGCTTGCCTTATATTTCGGAAATTTTAGATAATCTGAGAGATGCTAAATACTTCTCTAGTTTAGATTTGTCTAAATCTTTTTGGCAAACATTAATTAAAGAAGAGGACCGTTGCAAAACAGCCTTTTATATTCCTACGCGTGGCACATTTCAATTCAAAAGAATGCCCTTCGGTCTTACGAATGCGCCAGCTACTCAACAACGATTAGTTGATATTTTATTTTATGGTCCAGAATTTGAAAATAAGGTTTTCTGTTTTATCGATGACATAATCTGTATCACTTCCAGTTTCAACGAGCATATTACCTATTATTACGCATTCTTGATAAACTAAAAAGCGCTAATTTAACAATTAATCTCGAAAAATGTCAATTTTTTAGAGATAAACTAAAATATTTAGGCTATGTTGTCGACTCTAGTGGATTGCATCCCGATCCGGATAAAGTAAATTCAATGAAAAATTATCCCACTCCTTCTAATAGAAAAGAAGTACGTCGTTTTTTAGGCGCAGCCTCGTGGTACAGGCGTTTTATACCGAATTTTAGCTCTATTGCTGCACCCTTAAATAAGTTAACATCTCAAAGTAAAAACGCACCTCCATTCTGTTGGACGACAGAGGCTAATGAGGCGTTTAATAACCTAAAGAATTGTTTGATTTCCTCCTCGGTGTTGGCTTGTCCTGACTACTCGCAACCTTTTGAAATACACTCAGATGGTAGCGATTTTGGACTTGGCGCGATCCTCTGTCAAAGGTTAAATGGTGAGGAAAGAGTCATAGCGTACTATAGCAAATCACTCGCTAAGCAAGAAAAAAATTACAGTGCCACAGAGCGCGAAGCCCTGGCTGTTCTATCTGCTATAGAACACTGGCGTTGTTATGTTGAAAATGGTAAAAAGTTTATTGTTTACACAGATCACGCTGCTTTGAAATGGTTCTTGACCTTAAATAACCCTACTGGCCGGTTAGCCAGATGGGGAGTTCGCTTATCTTCCTATAATTTCGAAATACGTCATCGTCGCGGTTCCGATAACGTTTTACCTGATTTTCTGTCTCGCTCTTTACCCGTTTCTGCTATTGCTAATGATATAAATATAGATATTAATTCTAACCAGAATTTACCAGTTTCTACTAATGATCCTTGGTATTTAAATATCTATAAAGGCTCTCCGACTTCCTTTGTTAACTATCAAGTAATAAACAATAAATTGTATTGTTTAAAAAAAACATTTCAATTTCAATTTTCAATTTCAATTTATTTAAATAAGTAAATACACAATACATATATTACATGCATCACCATCTAGTCCCAAACTAAGCAGAGCTTGTACTATGGGTACTAGACAATGGTTTGACATATATATTTTTTATTTAGATACATACCTTACATACTAACATACATACAATATACATTTTTTTTAGTAAATAATAGAAATATACTTATATACATACATACATATCGTCACGCCTTTTATCCCCGAAGGGGTAGGCAGAGGTGTATTTCTACACCCACTTTTCGCCAGATTTACTTTAGTCCCACGTAATAAGGGGCGAGCCTATTGCCGTACCGGGCACATTTCCAGACTCCGTGCTGCTACTGAGAATTTCGTGACAGAAAAACCCAATAACACTGCCCGACCCAGGAATCGAACCCGGGACCTCCCGATCCCACGCGCACACCTATGCCGCGAGACCAACGAGGCAGTCTACATACTTATATACTATGTTAAAATTGCTTCACTTATCTACGGCCACGATAATGTTGTGCGTTCTGGTGGCACTTGTCCGCGGAAGCGACGGAACACCACACTTTTCGGCCAAAAGTCCTCCTTCATAACAACAGGCAGAAAGCACGTCGGGATCCGCACCACAAACGCCTTGAAGTTGACGTTGCGTCGCGACTCCAGCAGCTGTACTCTCGGCATGTACTTGTACTTTTGGCGCACGTACTCCGCGATGTCCTCCGCCTTAGTGGTGTAGTGCAGGCGAGAGATGTACACGGGTGTGTTCGGTGCGGCAGCGCGCAGGGTTGCACCAGGCTCCACAGGAGCCGTGCCGCAACAGTTCTTGACGGTCTTCTGATGACGCTTCCTCCTCTGCACCGTCACAAAACCATCATCTACTACGTCAGCCTGTTTTTTCGCCTTTTCCAGCTTGGACTTCGCAGTTACGGGGGTGCTCGCAGTTTCCTGCTGAGCCTTTATTGATGTAGGTCGCGCGGCGATACACGGAGAAGTCGCGGGGACGGGGGCTGGGCTGCAGGGCGCTTGTGTAGCGCACTCAGCAGTCACAAACTTACGCGGCGACCGAACTGCTGACGCGAAGCTTGTGACCGATGTATTGACGCATGCACCTCGGCGCGTGTTGATGTTACTACGCGCCGGTGACCCACTTAAATCGACAACCTTACGTAAGTCGTCTAACTCCGTGCGCAAGAGTGCGACGGTATCTACAGATGTCTCCAACTTCTTGTGTACATCCGCTAAACTTGCCTTCAGAAAAACTATGTCCTTCAAAAGGCTTGTAACATCGACGTGGTCGATAGTGACAGGAGGTAACTTGTTTAAGTCCCTCGCCACAAACGTCGGCACGTCGTCAGGATCGGTCTCTTTGAGTAGCGTGATGATGTCTTGTAGGCTTTTCTTTGTCCCGTCACGCCTGCGGGACACCATCTGGTCACATTTATTTAGCGACCTATATACAAGCAGCTTGGCAGCCGCAATGTCCTCCTCGCTGAAGTTCGTTGCACAGATCTGGATAGCCAACACTTCGTCCACGACATCCAGCTTCTGCTGCAGGAACGCCAGCAGCTCGTTCACCACAAGTTTATCACTCATGGCGATAAAAATTGCGAGCGTCGGCTCGCGCCGCGCGAAGCAATAATATAAAATTTATTTACGCGACACACGTCCGCCTTAGAGCGCAGTCAGACTCTACTTGAACCCTCTCACTAGAGAATTTCAATGGAAAGAGGTTATTCCGTCTGACCAAAGAAATGACATTCTAAGGGAGAATCATTCTTCGCCCACTGCTGAACATCTGGGTATTTTTAAGACATACTAACGTCTCGCACTTAATTACTTTTGGCCTGGTATGTACACTGATGTTGTCAAGTTCGTCAGTTCATGTGAACCTTGTATCACCCATAAACACCAAAATCACCCAAATTTAGGTCTAATGGGAAAACCCAAATCATGTCAAAAGCCCTTTCAGACGATTAGTATTGATTTGATTGGTCCATTGCCTCCCAGCAGGAAACAAAACACTTTTATATTTGTGGTCAGTTGTTGTTTCTCTAAATATTGTTTACTTTCCCCATTAAACGGGCAACTGCAGAAGTGATAACAAAAATTCTTGAGGAAAATGTATTTTTGGTGCATGGAATTCCATCTACTATTGTTTTGGATAACGGTAAACAATTTTTAGCGCAACCTTTAAAAGTATGTTGTCAAAATATAAAATTCCAAATTTGCATTTTACACCGTTGTATACTCCCCACGTTAACTCAGTTGAACTTTACAACAAAACCATTATTACAGCTATTTCAACTTTCATAGAATCTGATCATCGAATCTGGGACACTCTAATCACTAAAGTTCAATTCGCCCTTAACTGCGCAGTTAGTGAGGTTACTGGTTATTCTCCTAATTTCCTTGTTTTTGGTAGGGAGGTCGTAACATATGGTTCTCAGTATATTGATAAGGAATTTAATTCCGATATGGTGCTTGAACCACGGCCGTCCCGTGGTTGCCGAAAGTTTAGGCTATTTATCTTCTATTTTCGAAAAGGTACATTCAGCTCTGTTGTCGGCCCACCAACGAAATTGTTCATCTTACGAGTATAATCTTCGCCGTAAACAGGCAGAATTCAATGTCGGTGATATAGTTTGGCGCAGAACGTTTCTTCTTAGTGATAAGGATAAATACTTTAGCAAGAAATTGGCGCCTAAATTTATTAAATGTAAGATTGCCTCAAACAAATCACCTCTAGTATACAAACTTAACGACATGGCTGGAAAACTTTTAGGCGATTGGCACATCAAGGATTTAAAGCTGATTAATTACAAAGAATAAAAAAAGTATAAAAACAACAATAAGAATACCTTCTACCTATTCATTGTTTAATTTTTTCAAACGAGCGTTTCTAATTTATATTACCGTTTGTAGTAGTGCCTACTATAAATTGATATTTTCTGTGGTGGGTAGCAAATATTTTTTTTCTCGTAAACAATACTATTTTTCAAATTGCTGCGCAATTGTGTACTCAAATGTTATGTTAAACATTGTTTTAAAAAATACTAACCATAAACTAAATATATTGTTTTTTTTTTACCCTGTTGATCAGTGGTTAAAAGGTCGCTATTAGCTGAGCATACAAGTTCGATTCTCGCATGTGTATTTTCTTTCCGCAAATCTATTTGTTGAAATGCATCTTGATTGGCGTATTGTTTTTCGCCGTGCCTTGTTCTGAAGTTCTGTTGTTATTCTTAATTCTGTATAAATTCCATAATCAAATTGTTATTATAGGTACTTTATAAACGATCATGGTGATTAACCGTGCGTCGCGAGCTCGGAACAGTCGAATAGTACCTACCATTTAGATCGTACCTAGTTGTCGTTATGACGCACGCGCGTTCACTCAGCGACGCGCCGATAAATAAATGCCTAACTAATGACTCACCATTGTTTACATTCAAAAGGTGGTTACTGGTCGTGTTCTAGTTATTAATTAGAGCAAAATATTTATTAATTTCTTTCCTTTGACATTGAGCGGTCCGGTCGTGTCTGCGGCTTGTATTATTTTTGTTCATCTTTACGAAAAATCTGTTGTTATACCTAACTATATTCAAAAAGTTTACTTATCTAGTGGCAAAGGCCGATCCCAAGATTTATAAGTCGTAGGGCTAGATCAAGTTTCTTATATCTAGTATATCTACAAATCATTATTACCTAATAATTACCCTAAGCGCTTCTCCATAGATTGTTATCTTTAATATTAGGCTATTACACTGGCCTCGGCATTTACATGTGGTATGTGTGATGAATTATGAATGATAAATGTTTATGTTCAAATTCAGACTGCCGTTGTACGCGTGAAGAATGCAAGCGTGGGTCATTATTATTTAGGTATCCTAATACGCTAATAGTGTTGTCACTTGTTCAAGGTACTCATGCCCTTGTTTTCTCTAATTTCAGGGAGTATCTTCAGGGCTGCTACGCCCGTTGGGCTAGGGAATTTTCCTTAGGGAAAATCCCGGCCTAACGGGGGGTGTGTGTGACGTCACATCGCGCTCCTGCGCCGCGAGCCTCGCTACGAGTGACGCACAGCAATGGGCCGTTCCCTCGCGCCCCTCCGCGCCGGCCCTATAAATACAGCGGACACGAGGCTTCGTCCCTTTTCCTCCGGCCAGCACCGCCAGTTGAGTACTACCATCATCCGAAGACCTGTGAAGTGCCAACGTCGCCCACGCCCTGGATAATTGTCTCATCTGTTAATCTTAATTGTCAGTTTTTTTTGTATAACTAAAGCCATCGAATAACTGGAATTATAACGCGAGCTTAAACTTTCCTGGTGATATTTTTTATTTATTTCCCGTAAGTCAACCTAATTATCTCTCTTTAATTGCTCGGCGAGTGATCGATCCCGGCTACCACGTGGAAATCAATCACTCGTGCGACAACAGGGAATGAACAACCGATCCGTCAACGCCCGCGACGTGTGCCTTTTGCCAGGGAGAAGGAGGTAGAGGATATGATTGAAGATATGAGGAAAAACGGAGTTATTGAGCCATCGACTAGCCCGTGGTACTCGCCGGTGGTATTGGTAAAGAAAAAGGATGGATCGACAAGATTCTGTATTGACTATCGAAGATTGAATGATGTAACCAAGAAAGTCAGTTATCCTTTGCCTAGAATAGACGACACGTTAGACACGTTATGCGGAATGAAATGGTTCACAACAATAGACCTAAAAAGTGGTTACTTGTGTGGTGGTGGAAATAGACCCAAAAGACAAGGAGAAGACAGCTTTTTCAATGGGCAGAGCGCTTTGGCATTTCAATGTTATGCCTTTCGGATTGTGCAACGCACCAGCTACTTTTGAAAGGTAAATGGAACACATCCTTGCCGGGCTTTTAGGGGAAGCTTGTCTGGTGTATCTCGATGACATAATTGTAATGGGCCGAGATTTCGATGATCATCTAACGAAGCTAGAAAGTTTACTCAATAGATTGAGAAATGCAAATCTGAAGCTCAGTCTTAAAAAATGTTCATTTTTCAAGCGACAAGTTAACTACTTGGGTCATGTCGTCTCTGAAAAAGGCATCGAGAAGGACCCTGCCGAGATTTCGGCGGTTAAAGATTGGCCCATGCCTAAGGACAAAACGCAGGTGCGCTCATTTATGGGGCTTTGCTCTTAGTACAGACGTTTTGAGAAGAATTTCTCGAGCATCGCAAAACCCTTACATGAGCTGATAGAGCAAAAACGACCATTTAATTGGGATGAAAAATGTAAAACTGCTTTCGAGGAGTTGAAGACGCGTTTATGCGAAGCGCCAATTCTTGCATATCCCGACGTCAATGGGGAATTCATTGTTGATACAGACGCAAGCGATGTGGGTATTGGTGGAACTCTTTCCCAGAGACAAGGAGATCAGGAGGCTGTTATTGCCTTCTTTAGCAAATCGCCGTCTAAACCTGAAAGGAACTACTGTGCCACATGAACGGAGCTTCTAGCGGTAGTGAAAACTCTCCAGCATTTTAAAAAGAACCTGATCGGAAGAAAATTCTGGATCCGGACGGACCACGCAGCGCTTAAGTGGCTTTTACAGTTTAAAAATTGTGAGGGTCAGGTAGCTCGATGGATTGAACAACTTCAAGAGTACGATTTCGAAGTTGAGCATCGTGGCGGAAAATCTCACGGTTATACTGATGCCTTATCAAGACGTTCCTGTGATAACAGCTGCAAGCATTGCGTGCGACAAGATGGAAAATTAGAAACTGCCGTCAAAGTAATTAGAACGGATACCATCGACGGGCGATGGAACAAGGAGTTCATTATTAAACCGCAGGAAGAAGATAAAGATTTAAAAACCGATACTGGAGCGGCTAGAGAATAACTCTCTTCGGCCAGAATGGAGTAAGGTGGCTGATACTAGTACCGTGACGAAAAGTTATTGGGCGCAATGGAAATGGGAAAGTGCTTCTGGAAGAGACAGTTATCTTCAAACAATAGTGCCAAAAGCAATGGTTCCTGAAGTTTTGCGAGTTTGTCATGATGGCCCATCTGGCGGACATCTTGGAGTACGAAGAACCTTACTGAAGATTCGTCAACGTTTTTATTGGCTACACTGTAGGGAAGACGTTGAAGACTGGTGCAGGTAATACGTTAAATGTTCTTCAGTTAAAGGGCCGCAAACTCGGAGCCGCGGAGCACTAAAACTATACACTGTGGGAGCTCCTTGGGATCGGATTGCTGTGGATGTAGCTGGACCATTTCCTTTGACAGAAAGTGGTAATCGCTACATTCTGGTGGTGATGAATTATTTCACGAGATGGCCAGAAGCTTTTGCAGTCCCTAATCAGGAAGCAATTACAGTTGCGCGACAAAATTAGTAAATGAAGTATTTTGCCGATTTGGTTTACCGTTAGAAATCCACAGCGATCAAGGGAGAAACTTTGAATCGCAACTCTTTCAAGAAATCTGCAAGATGATGGGGATCCACAAAACCAGGACAACTACTTATCACCCTTAATCAGATGGAATGCTAGAGAGATTTAACCAGACATTGGAGCGGCATCTTGCTAAAGTGGTCGAATGCCATCAGAGAAACTGGGACGAATATATCCCACTATTTCTTCTGGCTTACAGTGCCGCTGTACATGAAAGTACGGCAACAACCCCGGCACGAACAAATTTAGGAAGGGAGCTACGACTCCCAGTAGACCTTCTTGCCTGATGTCCTCCGGGGACGCCTAGCTGTGTTACCGATTATGCATGTGAATTAAGAAAAAAGCTCGAAGAAATTCATGAACACGTTAGAGAAGAGAATTTTCAAGCGGGAGTAAGAATGAAGACTCGATATGACAGAGGCGCAAATGCAAGAGAATTCGAAGAGGGAACTTTGGTGTGGCTTCATAATCCGATCCGATGTATGGGAAAATCTCCGAAATTACAGTCAAGCTGGGAAGGGCCATATACTGTAATAAATAAAATTAACGACGTAACCTACGGAATTCGGAAGACACCTAGAAGTCCACTGAAGGTTGTTCATGTGGATAGGATAGCGGTATATCGTGGATCCAACAATACTGGGGACGAGCATGTCTTAGGGTAGGGTAGGCATGAGACCGATATATCAAAACGAAACTGAAATCCGATTGCAGTCAGAAATCGTATCATATCGATATTCCAATAGAAGAAAACCGATTTTAGAAAACGCCAAACAATACCACGATATCGCAAACAATCTAATCCAAACAAAACGGTGCAGTGCAAGCGCAACCAAACTACAAGCTTACGTTTTCGATAGTTTTCATATTCGTTCGTTCTCTTTCACTCTACCCAATGACTACTTAGTTAGAATGAGAGAGAGCGAATTTCATATCCATTTCTTTCTTACTTAGTGATCCGTTTAAAGAGCAATAGAGATGAAGCGAATCGTAAAATCGTCGCCAAGCAAGCCAGTCGTAGTTTTTGGCGGTTTTATGAATAGCAGATTGAATAGAAAAAATAAAACTAAACATCGAGGCGATAAGATCTAATTCAGATTGCAACTATTTAATGTTTATTTTGAAAATTGCAAATAGTTTTAATAGTTATTAGGGATTTATGTTTGGAGAGTTTTGACTTGATCGATGTTTATTTATTTTGTTCACTTGACCTAAGTGACACGTGCAGTGCGGTGCGTGCGTAATAATAATTAAGTACCTATATTTGGTTTTCGTGTAAGTTATAATAATAGGATTTAGAAAGTTTTATTGTTACATTGTTAGGATTGTAAAGTGTTAATAAATAGAAACAATTCGTGTTGTGTAGTTTTAGTTTGTTTCGCGACTGAGTTTTTTGACAATTAGTTTTAGGTAGTTAGTTGGTTAGGATTGTAAAGTGTAAATATAAATAGAAACAATTCATGTTGTGTAATTTTTTTACTTATCTATGAGTATGACTAATCGCAGCGTAAAATGTACGAGCTTACAGAACTTTATGCTAGTCCCAAGCCTAGGTAAAGCATGAGGGAAAATCGTCATATTTACAACCATTACTAACTAAAAACCACCAGCAGATGCTACGTAGGTACTAATAGACAAACAAATGGCAATAGAATAAGAATTCGATTGTTTGCGTTTGTCTACGCAACTAGCAACTACGCTCGAAAACGATTTCAGTAGCGGATGTCGGAGCGATGCTCCGACATCCGCTTCTGAAATCGATTTCTGAAATCGGTTTTTGAAATCGATTTCAAAATCTGAAATCGGATATTTATCGGTTTGCGTAAAAATCCGAAAACGCCCATGCCTAGGGTAGGGGTAGTGTGACGGCCGGTGTCATGTCAAGCTGTCATCACTACGGTTGCCAAGGACTACTGACGTCTACACGACAAACTAGCCGGTCGTCAAACACAATAATTAGCAAAGAGGTTTGAAGACTATTTTATTGTTTGGAAATTACAGTTTTTAGTTTGATGACGTATACACTCTGTCAAGTGTTCGCCTAATTCACCAGTCATTGACAACAAGGCGATAGCCGTGCGGATAACACATCCCGCTCACGTTCTGAGGGCGTGGGTTCAAATCCCAGTCATAACAGTTATGTGGATTATGGTTTTTATGAAATTTGGAAAATGGTTTTTTTTATGGTATGTAGTGGCGAGCCTCAGCTAACTACCGGGTCCACAGGTGGCGGATAGTGGAATACTCCTATAGTATATAGGATAGCTGCGAATAAGGTTACACCGAATAAGCAGTCCCGGACCGAGGCGGCAGGGTTATCAGGAGGCGGGTGGATTGTACTGTGGCAGGTACAGGCTCTAAGAAATACTCGCAAATCCGATGACGACCTTGTGACATGGCGAGTTAGCACCGCCATTAAATAAGTGCTTGGCCATTGTGGGGAGGGGGGAGAGCCTAGTGGTGAGCTAACCCTGGCTACTGGGGCAACTAGGTCATCACTGGAGTTGGGGTGCTGGGCAGGGCAACCCAAAAGAGTCGGCGGCGGAAGAAACCATCACTGTTCAACGGCGGCGCTCATAGTCCTGAGGAGGATTACTGTCTTGGCGTCAGGTGGCAACCGGCTGTAAAAACCACAACCAATCAAAATCTCCTTATCCAAGAAAAATATGAAAGTACGCAATAAAGGAAGACATATACATACTAGGGCGTCCCCCTCAAGCGACGGTCGAGGCAACAATGTTAGGGCGTCGCCCTCAAGCGACGGTCGAATGAACACAGGCGCATCTCTACGTTTAGCCACATGGAATGTCGGCTCTATGACGGGCAGAAGTGCCGAGCTCAGCGACGTACTCGTCAAGAGAAAAATAGATGCATGCTGTGTACAGGAAACTAAGTGGAAAGGGGCAAAATCAAGACATATCGGCAATGGGTTTAAGCTCATATATAATGGAACCGTGGCAAATAAAAATGGCGTGGGAATCATACTATCGGAGAAATTAACAAACAGGCTTGTAAAAGTTGAGAGAGTTAGCGATAGACTAATGTTGGTGAAATAGCACTTGAAAACCAACCATGCTTTAATATAATATCAGCATATGCTCCGCAGACAGGAACTACCGACAGCGAGAAAGAAGCATTCTGGGATGATCTGTATAACCTAACTAATACTATACCTTCGTGCGAGTCCGTACATCTGGGCGGTGATTTGAATGGCCATGTTGGCGAAAAAGGGAGAAACTTTGAAAGATGGCATGGTGGATACGGGTACGGTGCACGGAATAATGATGGAAATACTATCATGCAGTACTCATCTGTCTATGACCTAGCCATCATTAACACCTTCTTTAAGAAAAAAAGAATCACATCTAATCACATACCAAAGCGGTGGCCATTCCACGCAAATAGACTATATGCTAGCAAGACGAAGTAGCTTAGGAAGATACAAGGACTGTAAAATCATACCTGGAGAATCTCTCACTACCCAACACAGACTGATGGTGGCTGTTTATAGTTTGCCGAAGCCAATTAACTTGAAAAGAAAGATGATACCCAAAATAAAATGGAGAGACATCATTGAACCTTCTGGTGAACTTTTTATCAAAGATCTGAAAGACTACCTATCCAACGACGATACAGCAGCCTGTACAGCGCAGGAAATGTGGGAACGCTTCAAAAAAGTATGCATAACAACAGCAGAAAAATACCTGGGTAGAACCAGAAGTAGAAAAGGTCCAAACAAGGAAACTCAGTGGTGGAGTTCCGATATTAGGGAGGTCATATTGGCAAAAAAGGACTGTTTCAAGTTATGGCAATCCACACAAGATGAAAATGACCGTAAAACATACCAAGATAAAAAAAAAGCAGGCTAAGCGACATGTGGCAATTGCAATGGCAAAATCAAACAGCAAGTTCTACGAAAAGTTAGAGTCAGCCACCACAGATGTTAACATTCACAAAATAGCAAAAATGAGACATAACAACACAAAAGACTTAACAACAGTAAAATACATAAATGATGAAGCAAACCGACTTCTAACTCAAGACGAGGACATTAAAAACAGGTGGACAGAATACTACAGAGAGCTACTTAATATATCACGTCCCAGAAACCAAACCTTCCCTCACCCTGAACCAGTTGCTGGCCCAATTCCTGCTATCGAGCCACAAGAAGTTAAAAAGGCGTTAAAGCAAATGAAGAACAACAAGGCACCAGGTCCAGACGAAATACCAGCCGAGGTCTGGAAACACATGGGTGAACAGGGTATTCTGTGGCTGTGCGAATTATTTAATAAATTTATTGAGGGCGGTACCATTTCCAACTGCTGGCGCAATAGTTTTCTTATACCTTTCTATAAGGGCAAAGGCGATGTGAGGGAATGCAGCAACTACAGAGCCGTTAAATTGATGGCCCACACTATGAAAATCTGGGAACGAGTTATTAACAACCGGTTAAATGCCAAAATAATACTAACACCAAATCAGTGCGGCTTTGTTGCACAAAAGGGTACATCTGATGCGATACAGACAATTCGTATAATGTTGGAGAAAACCAAAGCGAATCAGAAAAATCTTCATATGATTTTTATTGATCTAGAGAAAGCTTTCGACCACATTCCTCGTGATCTGATCTGGGAAGCACTGCGACAACAACTGGTACCCGAGTGCTATATAAAATTAATTCAGGATATGTACACATCCGTGACAACACAGGTACAAAGCCCAGCCGGAATAGGTAGCAAGTTTGAACTGGAGGTCGGGGTGCACCAAGGCTCAACTCTTAGCCCACTGCTGTTCAATACCACGATGGATTATCTCACTAAGCACTGCCAAAAACCGCTACCTTGGAACATCTTGTACGCAGATGATGTGGTCTTAATGTCGGACGACGCAAATGAATTACAGCAAAATCTCAACTCGTGGGTGGAGGCACTCGAAAATAACGGTTTGAAAGTTAGTAGAACCAAAACGGTGCATATGTCGTGCATATTTGACGGTTCCACTCACCCTGTTAGCAACAAATTTACCATCGGAACTTCGCCACTTCCCACAGTTACACAATTTAAATACCTAGGATCAGTCATAAGTAATGAAGCTAAAATTGAAAGCGACGTCACACACAGAACATCATGTGGTTGGAGGAAATGGCGGCAGCTCACAGGGGTTATATGCGACCGAAAAATGCCAATAAAAATCAAAGGCCACGTGTACAAAACAGCAATACGCCCTGTAATGATGTATGGTTCAGAATGTTGGGCAACCACAAAAAAACACCTTAATACCTTACATACAGCCGAAATGCGTATGTTACGCTGGTCTGCGGGGGTTACTAAGTTAGACAAGGTTCGAAACGAGTACATAAGAGGCAGCTTCAATGTGGTCCCTATCGCTGACAAAGTGAAAGAAAATCGCCTGCGATGGTATGGTCACATTCAGAGGAAACCCGATGACCACATGGTCAAGCTTGCCCTAAATATGCCAACGACGAAACGCGGACGCGGAAGACCACCCGCCACTTGGTTAACGACGGTCGAAAATGACCTGAAAGAAGCTAAAATAGACGCAAGCACTGCTCAAGACCGTACAGTATGGAGGAAAAGGATAAGGAGGGCCGACCCCAAGTAAATGGGATAAGGTCGCGACAGAAGAAGAAGAAGGTTTTTTTTATGGTATAAGGCGGCAAACGAGCAGACCGATTGCCTGATGGTAAGCAATTGCCGCCGCCCATGGACACAAGCAACACCATAGGAGTCACAAGTGCGTTGCCGCCCCTGGAGTTGGGAAAAGGGATAGGATGAGGAGAGGGGATGAGGGAGTAAGAAGAGGGAATTGGGCCTCCGGCACTCTCACTCACCGAACGAAACGCAACAGTTTTGGATCTGTTACTTTACGTCGATTTTCTGTGAGAGGGTAGTACTTTACCGGTCGAGCCGGCCCATTCATGCTATAATCAGCAAGGCTCTACTACCGGAAAAGTTGTTTATGAATATTTGGAAAATATATAAAAAAAAGATTGTTTAAATATTTCGAGTAATAATTACAAAATTCTAGAAACTTCAGGAAGGAATGGAAAGGTTAAAAAGAGACAGGAGATGGAAAAACAAATTTAAATATTTCGAATAAAGATAAGATAATTCTAGAAACTTCAGGGAGGAATGGAAAGGTTAAAAAGAGACAGGAGATGGAAAAACAATTGAATAACGAAATAACAATCGAAATTAGTGGATCTTGAACATTCTTAGGGGTATATAAGGCGGTGTAGACGCGCTGAGCGCCAGTCTAAGTTGATAAGTGGTAAAGTGGAGAAGAAAAGGAAGAAGAAAAAGGAAGAAAGAAGTAGTAGTGCAATAAAGTGAAGTGAAAGTATAGTGCAGTGAAGTGCTCTGAAGTGCAGTGCAAAAGACGCTAGTGTTGGTGCTGTCCGCGTCGAAATTGAACGACGCGTCGTGTGTGTGAAGTCGAATAAAGTGTCATCAGTGCTACTCGGTGTTTCCTTCCAATCCCGTTATCCCTTCCGTAACAATAATATTCCGATATTTTATGGAAATAAAAAATAGGCTATTGTGGTATCTAATAAAATGAAGGTGTTTTTTGAATTTCCAATGACATTTTTGTAATAATTAGGCCAACATAACTTTGTTCAAAAATAAATTCTATAGGAATCTCCTTTCTCATGGGCTGAGTATACACTTCTTGGGAAAACACTGTCTTAAAATACATGATGTTTAATACGTAAGAAGGCACCTACAAATTACGAGTACATTATGTCTACGCACCATAAAAATATTCGCTCCTTTATGTTTTGGTTTAATAACACATATTCATAAATATACACAATGTTTAGATCCGAAAAGGGCCAAACAAACAAATAAACTCACCTAAATGAACTCCGCATTCAAATAAACTTTCTCAATCTGTTTTTTAGAACAACAGTTAATTTTATTCATATTATAATACGTATAGCAATAAAGTACTGTCATAACCAGCGTAAGAAGAGCTCTTTATTTCTCGCAGGAAAAGAGAATGTTGGGGTGACAATAACCTTGATTATGTTGGTCATGTGTACTTTACGTATAATAACAGGAGGGGTCTATATGGAGTGAGAGGTACAACGGGTGCTAGCTGAAGGATTCTGAGGTACAAGGGCATATGAAGTTAATATAACGTGTGGTCTAAGGCTTGAGATATGGGCCTGAGTTTTTATAAATGTTGTCTATTGAAATACGTTGCCACTAGCGGTGGGACAAAATATTGAGCAGTGTAAAGAGTTGTCTTTTTTTAAAATAAGAAATAGAGATCACTTGTATCATTAGCCTTATTCATATTTATTTATTCATGAACAATTTTACAATCGTATTTGAATATTATATAGGTACATATAACATAATTAACTAGTAATAATAAAAATAACAATAAAAGAAAATCGATCAAAATGAGAAGCAAACAAAGAAATTTCATAATAATATTAAATAAAATTCATTGTGGAAAATCATTAGAAATGTCATAAAAAATTATAATTTAAAACATACACATAATTACACATTGCAAGATCAGGTGATCTATTGTTTCGTCTTAAATTGGTCTACAGAATAGAAGCACCCTTTCAGCAAAAGCTTTTTTAGTCTTCTTTGGAAAATATTCGGACTATCAATAATTTTCAGTTCAGCCGGTAGGGAGTTATATAATTTAACTGCTTGATACCGAGAGTCGTGCATCATGATATTTAATTTTGGACATAGTTGGGTCTCCATATCTTTCCTTCTTGTGTTCAATCGTAGCGTTCTTTGTTCTGGCGTCTCATACTTGAAGGGATGCCTAATAACGTCCATAAGAACAACTAAAATGTAAAGGCTAGGAACAGTTAAAATTTTTAGGCTCTGAAAGTGATCTCTACACGATTCCCAAGGAGGTATTCGTACCATAGTTCGAATGGCACGTTTTTGGATTACAAATGCTCTATTAATATTATAATCGTAACTGTTGCCCCAAAATTTGATACTATATCTTAATTTTGATTCAACCAAAGCGTAATAAACAGTTTTAAGTTGTTTAAGATTCACCTCATCTCTTAAGCTTCTTAGGGCATAGCAGGCTGAACTGATCGAACTCTCAATTGATTCTAGTTCAAATTTCCAGTTTAGGAACTGATCAATATGCACCCCCAGAAATACTACACTATCAACTATTTCTACCTTCAGTTCGTTACTTCGAATGTCAATACTCTCTTTTTTGCGTGCAGTCGTTCGAAATAATACAGCGTTAGTCTTGCTGATATTTAATTTTAAATTGTTGGCATGGAACCATTCATTAAAGGCCAAGAGTGCATTATTAATTTTGATTTGAAGTTCCTGCGAACAAGTAGCTGGTATTATTGCGTTTGTATCGTCTGCATAAATAATTAATTTAATGTCTGGAATTGTATTAGTGATAAAATTAATGAGATCATTTAAAAAAAATATAAAAAAATTGGTCCTAATATGGAGCCCTGCGGAACTCCACGTGTTATATTGAACAACTTAGATTTAGTCACAACTTCTTGCCCGTCAACAATATTCTTAATTTCTACAAATTACTTTCTATTGTCTAAATACGACTTAATTAGGCTCAAAACATTACCTCTAACTCCATAATATTCTAATTTAGCAAGTAGGATGTCATGATCAATTGTGTCAAATGCAGACGATAGGTCTAAGAATAGACCCGCTACTTTCATTTTTCGGTTTAAATCACCTAAGACCTCATGTACTATTTACTTTATTGATCAACCGCATCCACAGTACCCCGACACGTTTGATAACCGAATTGACGTTCGTTCAGAATCTTGTTTAAGTTTAGATGTGACACTATCCTATCCTTTAATAGTTTTTCGTATATTTTAGATAGAATAGGCAGCAACGAAATGGGCCTGTAGTTTTTATGATCAGTCCTCTTACCTTTTTTGTAGATAGGGATAACTCTAGCAATCTTTAATTGGTCTGGAAAGATACCCTCACTGATACAGTTATAAAAAGTCTGTGAGTGGTTTAGCAAGAAGATCAATATTTTCTTTTATTACTGTGATAGGAATTCCATCGTAACCATAAGATTTTTTTGTCTCCATCCTATTTATAATAAATTTAATTTCATTTATGTTTGTATGTCTCATTTCCATGTCAGTTTCAACTCTATTTGAGTGTTCAGTCAGGAATGTCATTGCTAAGGATTTATTTGTATTTAAATTAATGTCAAACGTACTATAATCGAAATGTTTCGCAAAAATGTCAGCTATTTCCTGGTTGTCACTAATAATTTTATCATTAATTTTAAGTAAATAGTTATCTTTATTCCTAACATTACTCTTATTACTATGTCTATTAACAGTATTCCAAATCTGTTTTGTCCTGTTTTTTGCTTTTTCTAATTCCTTTTTAACGGCATTTTTTTTCAATATTACGATAACTTTTTTGTACAGTTTTATGTATGTGTTTCGGTATGCAACTATTGATTCATGACTCGAAGTTTTGTCCATTGAGTTAAGAAATCTTTTCATTTTACTAGACGTCCTGATTCCTTTTGAAATCCAGCTAATTTTATTAAGGGTGCTCGTTTTAACTTTAATATTTTTCTTTTTAAAAGAGGATTTAAATTGTTTATGAAATTCGTTTATAAAACCATTTACATAGCAATTCGATAGAATTCCCTCTTGTAAACTTTGCCTGAAAGAAGACTTGTTCCTCTCCGAGAAGATTCTGCGTTTCGACATATAAAATTCAGTGTCCTTTTTAGAAATATTGCCTTGCCTTGCATTCAGTGTCTTTTTTAAGAAATATTGCCTTGCTTATAATCTGACTCTGTATATTAACTGGTGGACATATGCCTATTCTTATTACGAGAACGGCTAGGCTATGCTCACTACATGACATTTTCAAAAACTACTGACTCACGAACTCACGGTCCCTTCACCAGGCTAACGCTACCTTAACTAGCAAGAGATTACTTTCTTAAAATAAGCAAATACCCTTTTTTCTTAAGTATTAGACCAAACAAAGTGGGAATATCTTCATTAAAGCTAGGAGCGGGTTGTTAGTCCGCGTTATCACGGTTAATTTCAGGCGCTAATGAAAAGTTTAATCATAAGGCAGTCAAGTTTTGATGAACCTTACCTCCACAGGCATTACGCCTTGATTGTGGGTTAAGTTTGACGTGATATCTGCAGGTATACTAACTAGGTTTTAGTTAGGTGGATTGTGTAGAAGAAAATCAAATTCGACTTTTTACTAACAAATAATTTACGAAATTGCTATGTGTTATTAATTACTGCCAGCCTTGTCGTTCCAAGCCCGAGTCCACATTCTAGTCTAGAAAATGTAATATTTACAATATTTAACCGGATTTGACAAAATATTAGCTATTGGTCAGAGTAACTGGCGTCGTGAAAAAGCTAATATTCTATCAAAATACAGGCTAAAATAGTCATCATAACTACTAGCTAATTTTACTAGCTAATTTAACTTTTACTTGCCTTACATTAAATTTGTCACAAACTCGAAAACTATAGTGAGGAAAAAGAAACTCGTCACATATACCGTGTTTGCACGCACCAAGAAAATCAATATGGGTTGAGTATGGAAAACCTTTGTCTTTGTGTATGATGAGCCAGCTCTTGAGCTTTTTGTGAATTTACATAATTGGTTTCTAATCATGTTACCATGGAGACAAAATAATGGAACTTTGGCAACGGATTATTTTATTCGGAAATTACGTTTGAAGACGCTAGCAATATTTGAGTTTATTTTCTTATTGACTAATATAAGGGCTGATGAAGAAGAATAGCATTGTCTATTTTTCATACTTTTGTAGCACGTTTACCTCCTTTAAGCCGGTATGTTTGTTTGAGGCTGACTATGGTTACAAATATTACTTTTAAAGAGTTATAATCATTATCACTACAGAGCCTTAACTATTAAACTATAAAAATGAAAGCTAAAAAGTAGGTTCTGATATACATATGTCGGCGAACCCTCGTTGGACAAAATAGTAGCTGACATTTTGATTTCAGCGATAGCCGAGTGGATATACCAACAGACTGCCATGCAGAGGGTATCGGGTTCGAATCCACGGCGCGCACCAATGACTTTTCGGAGTTATGTGCGTATTGAATTGTTAACTATCGCTTGTCCCGTGCCTCGGAGAGCACGTTAAGCCGTCGATGTCATGAAGATCTTTGACAGTTGTTACAGGGTGTCAGTAGCTTCTAAATAAACTGACACTAGTGTAAACCATGGAATATCGCTAACCCTTCGGGTTGCGGAGGTCAAACAGGCAGTTGCTCTGGGGAAAAGCTAATATTCAGCCAAAGCCGGTTAGACTAGTAAGCGGACCCCAGATTGAAACTGGGATAACGCTAAGAGAAAGAAGATGCCACTAATTTTGAAGTCTGTAGCGCCAGCCACGACCGACGGCTTAACGTTATCGCCGAGGCATGGGGTAAGCGATAACAGTCAAATTAATACGCACATATCTTTGAAAAGCCAGTGGAACGCGTCGTGATTTTGAACTCGATACCTTCTGCATGACAATCTGCCAGTATCATCATCTACTCTAGGCTATCGCTTCCTGAGAATCAATACATTATTGTAGTCACAACTTTGTCACACTAGTGGTCTATAAACCAAGCATACGGTGTTTTACAATAATATACATACTATGTAGAATCTTCGAGCGACATATTGTACAAAATTAAACTGCTACAATGTAGGTGTAATAACCACATTCAGTTTCTATACAAAATATGAGTAGTAACATTGTAAGCTACACAAACATTTTCTTATCAAAATTTCCGTAGTACAACATTCCCTTCCACTGAGATTTTCCCAAGAAACCACAGCATAGGCTTCCTTAAAATGACACAAAAACGTTTTGCAGTCGTCCGTAACATAATAGGCTAGTTTACGTTTAGCGCCGACCTCCTATTTCAGAGCTCAGCTATGTTTGTAGCGTCCATAAAGTGACTTGACTTGCCATTGGTTATAGATCGGAAAAGTTAAGCAACATTTGCACAGAACACCACATAGATGGGTGACCGCTTATTGTCTCATTTACATCACAGCGCTACTACGCAAAGCAGACCTGCTAATGTTTTTAAATAAAGGCTTTCGCCTTTGAGCCCAAGGTCCGTTTATTGTAATTTTCTTTTAGAATACTAGGTGATTTAGCGAAACGAATCATAATAACATGAAACATCGCATGTAAAGGCTTTTCCGATATGTATATGCCGATACTTTTCGATTTACTAGCATTGGCCGTAGTCGTGGCGATGTGAGAATCTGTAAACACAATTAATTATGTTCACAATTATGACCAACAAAAACTTATATGTAAACTAGAGGACGCCAGCAGCTACGCCTGCATTTTTTTTTATTTACCCGTTTGGCCGATCCCGTGGGAATTTCGGGAAATCCCTTCTTTCCCTCTACGGTCCCCAAGGAACATACATGCCAAATTTCAGCTTCCTGCGTCCAATAGTTTCGGCTGTAGCGTGTCTGTCAGTCAGTCAGTAACGCAAGGGTTTTATATATTAAGATATCATTCTTAAAAATACTTTTCCAATGTTACATTCAATGATCAGAAATATGACCCTCCTAATTGACCCTCCTTGATATTTCAAAGCTCTCTTTGGTATCTTTGTTCACATTTATAAAATGTTACAAGGTAGTAGAGCCTTGCTGATTTCAGCATGAATGGGCCGGCTCGACCTGAGAAGTAGGTACTACTCTCTCACAGAAAATCGACGTAAAGTAACACTACCTAAACTCTTGCGTTTCGTTCGGTGAGTGAGAGTGCCGGAGGCCCTATCCCCTATCCATTCTCCCTGATCCCACTCCTCATCCTATCCCTTTTCCCAACCCCAAGAGGCGGCAACGCACTTGTGACTCCTGTGGTGTTGCTTGTGTCCATGGGCGGTGGTAATTGCTTACCATCAGGCAATCCGTCTGTTCGTTTGCCGAAAAAGAAAAAAAAATTAGAAGGTCAGAATTTGAAAGGTGATATAATATCAAAAGTCATGCATACCTAAGATTTTGTAGGTTGTACGTTTATCGGAAGGTAATTTTGTGCAATTGGAATTTGTTGTAAGCTAATGAGAATACTTGCGTAACAAATCCGAAAAGCAATAGAGTGAGTGTTTAACTTTGTTAACCACAGAAAACCCCAGGATATCACTAGCACATAAGCACTACGGTGTAGTAAGTTTAATATCAGGTAGGCTGTAACTCCTTTGTACCCTTATTTTGCAAAAAAAAATAAAAGAAAACAGAATTAATATGCTAATAAAGTCATATAAATTATTGATCTTATGTTGGCTGTTTTACAAAGCATATATTTGTATAAAATAAAAGAATTAAGGAATTCTTTGGTGACCTGAAGATTTTTATTAACTTTAAGAGAATTCATGTCCGTGTGGTGACGGATTAAGAATACGGAATGTGACCACCCCATATCATCCCATGGGTGTTGTAAGAGCCGACAGAGTGAGCATATTAAGCAGAAAATAGCACTGTAAGAGAAGGAAAACTTAATACAAACGATATACAAACCCTATACCAACCCGTTTGGCCAGCGTGGTATAGTAGGCCAATTCCTCCTTTCAAAGGAGAGGCCTAGTCAAGCAGTGTACTGTTAAAGGCCAATGATGATGAAGAGAATTCATCCTTTTTTTTTCATCCCTATAATTAGTACTCCTAGAGAGCAGCGATAGCCTAGTGGAGATACCAACAGACTGCCATGCAGAGGGTATCGGGTTCGAATCCACGGCGCGCACCAATGACTTTTCGGAGTTATGTGCGTATTGAATTGTTAATTATCGCTTGTCCCGTGCCTCGGAGAGCACGTTAAGCCGTCGGTCCCGGTTGTCATGAAGATCTTTATCTTATCTATATTATCTATATATTTTACTTACAAGGCCTACACATCAAGGCCGGTACCCTGAAATTAGATTTGGGCTCTTTGCGTTTAGATTGAAGTAAGTTAATCGTAGTAAATCTTTTGAAGGTCTCATCTTTAGGTAATATCTAGTCGACAGTTGAAGAGAATTGTTCATTTTGTACAAGATTTTTATGTCTTGAAGGAGCTTTGAATAATACCCATGAAGAACTTGCTTTAGAAAATGACGGTAAAACTGGAACGATTTTCTCGTTGTTTGACTTCAGTACGCGTTTTTTGAGTTTGGTTCTAAATATTTATATCTGGTTGTAAACATAACTTACTACGACGATGTCTACTATAATAAATCCTTCTCTAGAGTCTGACTCTCTTCTCTCTCTCTCTCTATTGTGAATCAAATTAGAAGAGGTCCATGCCCCGCAGTAGGTTGCTAGAGGCTGTATGATGGCGATATTCACAACTAAACTGTTTACGAAGCTGAGATATAAATTCTGCAAACTATTGCTCAAGGCAATATTGTGTGCAGTTTAAATTAAAGATTTAATTAATCACTTTTTGACCCAAACAATTTTCTTTTTAAAATACTCACAAATAATTACAAATTGATCACGCAGAAATGTTAATGAAAATTTAATTAGGTACCTATTATATTTGTTCAGCAGAATTTAATTCTGGCAACAGAAACAAAAGTTTCATGTAATAATGTACTCATTCACAGATACGGCTCTTTCCGAGAATAATTATGTTGATATACATTTCATTAATGTATTTTCGGCAACACTGGTATGCGGTATTCATTTTGTATAGTATTTTAATATGGAGATTAAAATGTTTGTTTACGTTATAAGACAATCAAAATATCTGTGTATAATTTGATTATGGGACAGCGGGATTTCGTTTAGCATTATGAAGAACGATATTCTATCCCCATTTCTAACATTTAGTAGTGTGTGTGGTAAATGCCAAAGCTGGTGATGATGGACATATTGTTGTTTGTTACTCTTTAACGCAAAAACTACTTAACAGATTTTGTTAAGAATTGGCCATAATCTATTTTATTATTTACTAGCCGTTTCTCGCTGTTTCACCCGCGTCCTGAGGGAACTGGAGTAGTTCCCTCAGGACGCGGGCGTACCCAAAAAACTCAAATATCTTACGGACCCCAATTTTTCCTAAATTAATATATAGCCTATGTTACTTTCAGATAATGTAGCTTTCTTATGGCAAAATTATTTTTTAAAATCGATACAGTAGTTTTTGAGTTAATCCATTACAGACAAACAAACAAACAAAATACAAATTTTGCCTTTTTATAATATTACTATTCTACGCCAGCGGCTTCACGAATTTCTCTCGAATTTCCCGTTTTGCCCGATTCCGTGGGAATTGCGGGAAATCCCGTCTTAGTGCACCCCTACGGTCCCCAAGGAACATACATGCTAAATGTCAGCTTCTTGCGCCGAGTAGTTTCGGCTGTAGCTTGTCTGTCAGTCAGTAAGTAACGCAAGGATTTTATATATTAAGATTAGTGTAGATCAGAAAGCTGAAGCATTTGTATGTTTTTGGTTGAACGCTCTAATTACAATAACTACTGGTTGGATTTGAATAATTAATTTTGTGCTTGATAGAGCATTTATTATGATGAAGACTATGGACATACAGAACATTGGGCTCTGAGCCACGGGTGCGAAGCAGGAGTCCTAAATGACGCGTAAACACAAGCTCAGTTAGTACAACTTGTACATTAGACTACCACATGCGTCACGATAACGGTCCCCTACACAGGCAAAGCGGTGGACAAAGTCCACTTAGAAGATTCATTAAAAAGTGTGTAGGTATGTAATGTTCCATACTCAAGTCGGAGCTGCTGAACTGAACTTAGTGAATTTTATAAACGTAAACTGTAAACACGCACCAGTGCGCATGAGAAGAAGGACCTATGTACAAGGAGTCCTGTAAAAAAGGAGCAGTGCGTATCCGTATGCAAAATTACCCACCGAGTATTTAATACAGTTGAAGTTTCTACGTGAAAGGGGAATGAACTTCAATATTATTACAATCAAATTTCACATTCATAATATTAGTAATATTAGAAACCCAATATTTACATGACTGATTGCATTTTAAGCCTAGCATTTCTAGAATTGATCTCACAAAAGATACGTTTCATTGGCAAAACAATCTTCAAGTTCCTAAACAGAGATTAGTGAGGATTCCCGTCATAATTTGGGTTTATGCTGATTCATCATTCTCTGTCCCTTGCGTTCAAAGTTATGGGAGCAGTTTAGTAAGTAAAAGGTACCTACTTACCTTTAAAGCTTTAGACCTCCCGGGAATTTTGTTGGTTCCAAATTGTATTATGAGATACCTGATTGGGACAACTTTGTGATCAGAGTATCAAAAATGAGTTAATATTATTTCATTTTGTACCACAATACGCTCGTGGCTCCACCCGACCAAATTATAGAATACAACTTCCGGAGAAATTACACAATTTATTATGGATGAAAACTGTACATAAAACCGTTGGGTAGTTATTGAGTTTATAGCGTTCATACAAACAGGAAAAAGAGGGACACCATTAAATATTATACATAATATGGAAAGACAATATTACAAACAATCTTGAAAACATTACAGTGATTAAGTTTACGGTGATAAATATAGTTTGATTAGGGAATACCGATATTTCATGGTTTATACCATTAAATGTTTATGTCGATATAACTGATTCTTAATGATAATATTTTGAAATTTATCATGTTGGATTAATACTTTGTTGACTATTTAAATCCCATACAATTTTCATTAATAGTGATAAATTGAAATCATCCCCGAACACGATTGCCCTGGCTTTTTCGACTCTTGAATGCTTTGACGCTTGAAATTGTAATGAAAATTACTTATTTGGCGACGATTCCCGATTAAATAGTGGCATATTTTTAATGATGATGATGATAATTATAATTAAAAGCACATAATGAACACAGACTTACAGACTTACTTATAAATGGTCAATAGCTGAGGCAATCAATTATGCCAAGACAAGAAGCTAACCCAAGCCGCTTGATCGTTATCTTGTAGACAGTCTAATGCAGTGGATTGTCTTCTTCCAAATGACCTTCACCCAGAACCTTCATCATCTTCTTCACCAATCGTCATCATCCATTTCAGCTGTAGTTCAATGCTAGATATAGGCCTCTCCGATGGCACGCTACTGCGGTTGAGCCTAAAATACCCGTCTCTTCGTGTCAAGCCGAAGCCAGCAACACTTTAAATCGTCATACTGCCTAGCCCGAGGGCATATTTCGCCTTTAGAAAGATAACTGAAGCAAAAGTTGATGAATTTTGCTTTTTGCCAAATTGACATAAACTGTGGTTTAAATTATTTGCTTAGAAGTATACGTAGAATCATATTTGATGAGAATCACTTTTCAAAA